>CM069154.1:9828151-10428151 GCA_035221665.1 Okamejei kenojei
AACAACACAATTGTATCGTCATGGCATATTTAGACGATATCCTTATCGTGGGACAGACCCTCCAATTGGCTACGCTGGCCGTTACAGCGACCAAATCTTTATTCGAGACGTTAGGGGTTGTAACCCATCCAGACAAATCCAACCTGAACCCCTCTCAAGTTATGGATTACCTGGGTTTCACCATTGACACAAACTTACTGATGATCACTATCCCGACCAACAAAGCTTTAGACATAAAAGAAGCGTGCTACAGCCTTGCTTGCGCCAGGGTACCGACTATCCGACAAACGGCAAAAGAAATTGGGAACTTGGTAGCTACATTCTCAGCTGCGCAATTCGGACCGTTACATTACCAAAATTTACCAAGAGCAAAGATCGCAGCATTAAAAGCAAATGCTGGGCACTTTGATAGACCAATACGGTTGCCAAATCCGGCTAGAGCTGAGCTACAATGGTGGATTGACATTATTAGTGAGTGTCACAGACCCATCATTGTTAGCAACCCATCCGTCGTGCTACAGACTGACGCAAGCGCACAAGGTTGGGGTACAACTGACACCATGTCCAGTTGTGGTGGCAGATGGGACCCTCACGAGTCTACCCTCCTCCAGACACAAGGGATAAATTATCTGGAGATGTTAGGGGTTTTCCATGGTCTGCGGGCTTACTGTCCTAACTCACGGCACTTATATGTCCGCCTCCAAACAGATATCACACTTATATCGATCATCTGGGTGGTATCAGGTCGTTATCTTGTGACAAATTGGCAAATACAATCTGGCACTGGTGCATTGAGAGAAATATTTGGATCACAGCGACCTATTTACCAGGGAAGTTCAATACAGTCACGAGTGTTCAATGATCACATCGAGTAGATGTTGAATCCCCAAAATTTTTGCTGAAATTATAGCTCACTTTGGCACGCCAGATATTGACCTCTTTGCGTCCAGGTTGAACCATCAGATACCAACGTATGTGGCTTGGGAACCAGACCCTGGGGGAGTAGCTATGGATGCTTTTCTCTCCAAATGGTTTGCTACGCATTTCCCCCATTCTGCCTCATCAGTCGGGTATTGCAGAAAATTCAAATGGTTTCTGCAATTGGCATTGATCATACCCGACTGACCTACACAGCCATGGTACCTGATGGTCCTCCAAATTTTGAAACGTGCGTGGATTCAGTTTGGTGAAAATCCCACATTGATTACTAACCCCATTACGGGGGACAGTCACCCGTGCCATGGTCACCTAAACATGTTGGCCTGCAGGTTCTAAAGAGGCCGCTCGTCAAGGCCGGCATATCACCAAGAGCCATGGACCTCATCTCAGCATCATGCCGAGCATCAACCAGGAGGCAATACCTCATCCCGGTCAGGAAGTGGGAGGCATTCTGCTCCCGTACCAACACGACCTCCAACTCAGCAACAATCCCTGATGTCCTGGAATTCCTAGCGGGCCTTCATTACGATGCGGGTCTTAGCTACAGTGCCATCAACAGCGCCAGGAGTGCATTGTCCTCATACCTGGACATAGGTATAGGCTCCAACCACCTGGTGTCTAAATTTATGAGGGGAGTGTTTAACACCAACCCTCCACGGCCCAGATACAACTTCACCTGGGACGTAGGGATCGTTCTGACCCTACTGAGGAGCTGGTCTCCTATGACCGAGTTACCACTCAAAAAGCTCACCCTCAAAGTGGTGATGCTGATGGCACTGACTACAGCTCAGCTAGTCCAGGCATTACAGAAGCTGCGGCTGGATAGCATTGTCTCCACCCCTGCACAAGTGACTTTCTTTGTCCAGGACCTATTGAAGCAGCACAGACCTGGGGATCGTGGGCTGCAGTTGGAGTTTCGGGCGTACCCCACTGATGCCACCCTCTGCATAGTCACCCATCTCCGCCTCTACATCCTCACTACACAAACCATCCGGAAGACGGAGCAGGGGCTCCTCATCAGCCACAAACCTCCGCATCACCGGGTGACTGTGCAGACTATCGCCAGGTGGCTCAGGGCGGTGTTGGGTGCAGCAGGAGTAGCTACTAACATTTTTAACTCTCACTCTACCAGGGCTGCATCCACATCAGCGGCGGGGCCATGGAGGTGCCCATGGACCACATCCTCGCCACCGCGGGCTGGGCCAGTGAAGCAACCTTCCAGCGGTTGCCCCCGCAACGTTCGCGGAAGCCGTGCTGGGAGCCGCTCCGTGAATGTTTGTCCCCGAATTAGGGGTCTTTTGCTTTGTTATTATTTGTGTTAATAACTGTGCATTATTTTTCAGCCTGTTCAGTCTGGAATGCATTAACTACCTTCCTCCATCAGTATTGCGGCAGTGTGATAGCATGGACGATGTCCAGGGCGTGAAATCACAGAGCTTTGAAATCTTCACGAAGTCACTCACGTGACTCCGAAGTAAAATAGTAAGATTAAACGAGAACTTACCAAGTTCGAAGGATGATCTTTATTTTACGAGGAGTTGCGGCGAGGGATTTCGTGCCCTCCGCTCCCACCCTCCATCAAAAGGTCAACTAACCATATAACAATTACAGCACGGAAACAGGCCCTCTCGGCCCTTCCAGTCCGTGCCGACCATTTGTTTTCCCCTAGTCCCATCTACCTGCACTCAGACCATACCCCTCCATTCCCTTCCCATCCATATACATATCTACTTTACTTTTAAATGTTAAAATCGATCCTGCCTCCACCACTTCTGCTGGAAGCTCATTCCACACAGACACCACCCTCTGAGTAAAGAAGTTCCCCCTCACGTTACCCCTAAACGTCTGTCCCTTAATTCTCATATCATGCCCTCTTGTTTGAATCTTCCCTACCCTCAATGGGAAAAACGTATCCACGTCAACTCTGTCTATCCCTTTCATCATTTTAAAGACCTCAATCAAGTCCCCCCTTAACCTTCTGCGCTCCAAAGAATAAAGACCTAACTTGTTCAAGTTGTATGTTCTACGTTCTTAATCTTACTATTTCCAGTCATGGTGCGTTCTGTGATTCCACACCGCTGCTTTGAAGAATGTCGCGCATGCGTGCTGGCGGGGTCTTCACGAAATCCCTCACCGCAACTCCTCATAGAATAAAGATCAATCTTCGAATTTGGTAAGTTCTCGTTTAATCTTACTATTTTTCGGGCTACTATTTTTACATATCTGTTGCAAGTAAAAATGTAATTGTTCTGTTTCGGGACATATGACAATAAAACACTCTTGAATCTCGAGTCTTGGCATTAATACCTGCCTTCATTTCCCGATTGTTATCTCTGAAATTCAATTGCACAGGATCCATAAAGGTTGGGATTTCCAGGTGATTATAGTTTGTTTGGGAAGTCTGTCGTGGTATATGAGTATTGAAGAGTAAATATTACTTTAAGGTTGGTGAGATAGCCTGCAGGCATAGTGTCATTTGGTTAGCCAATTGCAACATTGCCCAGACTACGCTTCGAGCAATTGGGTGCTAACTGCTGTAATTAGCAAACAAAGCTCATGAGGTGGGAGGTGGTGAATCGTGTGCCATGGTTTTTCAAGGGGACTAATAAATCATGGTCAGAGCGCCAACACAACTTCACTGTCCTCCTTCAGTTTAGTTTAGTTTACAGAAACAGGCCCTTCAGCCCACCGAGCCCGCACCAACCAGCGATCCCCGCACATTAACACTATCCACACACACAAGGCACAAATTTTACATTTACCAAGCCAATTATCCTACAAACTCGCACGTCTTTGGAGCGTGGGAAAAAAACGAAGATCTGGGAGAAAACCCACGCAGTCACGGGGAGAACCTGCAAACTCCGTACAGACAACACGCGTTGAGATCGAACCCGGGGCTCCAGCACTGCAAACGCTGTAAGGCAGCAACTGCAGTGCCATCCTGCCGCTCCTACTAAATTTACTGATTGTATGCCTCATTGTCACCTTCCCCTCAGCTAACAATGATCCATCCTACATTTTCCTTGAGCACCATCCCCTTTGATATCTCGTTTTCACACCTGACCCTACCATATCTCTGTGTCTCCCTCTCCCCTGACTCTCAGTCTGAAGAAGGGTCTTGACCCGAAACATCATCCATTCCTTCTCTCCAGAGACGCGGCCCATCCCGCTGAGTTACTCCAGCATTTTGTGTCAACCAGCATCTGCAGTTCCTTCCTGCACATAAGCACCAACAAGGTCAGCCACGGTGGTGCAGCGGTAGAGTTGCTGCCTTACAGCGCTTGCAGCGCCAGAGACCCGGGTTCGATCCCGACTACGGGTGCTTGACTGTACGGAGTTTGTACGTTCTCCCCGTGACCTGCGTGGGTTTTCTCCGGGTGCTCCGGTTTCCTTCCACACTCCAAAGACGTACAGGTCTGTAGGCTAATTGGCTTGGTGTATTTGTAAATGGTCCCTAGTGTGTGTAAGATAGTGTAAGCGTGCGGGGATCGCTGGTCGGCGCGGACCCGGTGGGCCGCAGGGCCCGTTTCCGTGCTGTGTCTCTAGACTAAACTAAACTAAAAAAAAACGAATCCACATGCTTGCTGGACGTTGAAGGATTCACAGCACCCTGCCTCAGCATGCACTGATAATTATTTGTCAACTGCTCATGTCAGAGCATAACATTATTTTCACGGTTCTGGTTGGCTTTTCACGAGGTCTTGTCAGCAAGTTCAGGGTAATTAGTTCTGCTCAATAATTTATTGTGAAAGTGCAGAGATGAAACGACAAAATAATTCCATGCAGAATGAAGAAATACACAGACGCAGTATACACATACACTCGCACGCACACACACACACACACACGTGCAAACATGTGCAAACACACACAAACAACACACACACACACACATGCATGCATGCGCACATATGCATATATACACACATATACTTATACACATACACATATACAAACACATGCACAAACACACACATTTGCAAACACACAGACACACCACGCATAGACATTACAAACACACAATCACACGCATTCATACACGCATACATATGCAAACATACAGGCATGCACACAGATAAAGGCACAAAAAGGCAGACAAATACACATACTGCATACACACACATACATAGGCACAAACAGACACATACATACATACACACAGACATACACGCACTCTCACAGATACATAAGGGCATATCCTGACTCTGGGTGCTGTCTGTGCGGAGCTTGCACGTTCTCGCCGTGACCTGCGTGGGTTTTCTCAGACATCTTCGGTTTCCTCCCACACTCCAAAGACGCACAAGTTTGCAGGTGAATTGGCTTGGAATAAATGCAAATTGTCCCTACAGTGTCTGGGATAGTGTTAATGTGCGGGGATCGCTGGTCGGTGCGGACTCAGTGGGCCGAAGGGCTTGTTTCCGCGCTGTATCTCTCAACCAAACTAAACTAAAATAAGGACACAAATAACCACAAATAACTTTGTTTTCATGTTACACATTACATCATGATAGTGCGTTAAATCAGGAGTAGTTAATTATGATAAAAAATTGACAGACACTGGTGGACATTGGTTTCAGATTCTGCTGACCTCCGAGCGCTAAGTTAATTTTAACCTGGGAGTGGAAATTGCCGTTAGGTAATACTGTTGCTATTCTGCTTTTGTCAGAATTTCCACTTCCGTCCCGAGTTGCACAATCACTGAGTCCCCCCCCCACCTGCAACATCCTGGCACAGCCCAGACCAACACACAAACCAACCTCTCTTCCATTGACTCAATTTCTCCCTTACACTGCCTCGGCAAGGCCAGCAGCACAATCAAGGACGGGTCGCGCCCTGACCACTCCCTCTTCCTCCCTCTCCCAAACGCACACCTCCAGATTCATAGAAACATAGAAACATAGAAAATAGGTGCAGGAGTAGGCCATTCGGCCCTTCGGCCCTTCGAGCCAGCACCGCCATTCAATATGATCATGCCTGATCATCCACAATCAGTACCCCCTTCTGGCTTTTTTTCCCATATCCCTTGATTCCCTGTGGAGGAAAGAACTGCCGATGCTGGTTTAAATCGAAGGTAGACACAAAATGCTGGAGTAACAGGGGCGGTTTCTTCCCAGCTGTTATCAGGCAACTGAACCATCCTACCAACAACTAGAGAGCATTCCTGAAACAGGGGGATCTCTTACGAGGGCATTGCTTGTTAATCTGCCTCAATGGAGACCCTTGGATTATCTTTCCTTAATTAGCTTCATCCTGCACTAAACATTATTAGAGTGATAGTCATAGAGTGATACAGTGTGGAAACAGGCCCTTTGACCCAACTTGCCCACACCGGCCAACATGTCCCAGCTACAATAGTCCCACCTGCCTGCGCTTGGTCCATTTCCCTCCAAACCTGTGTCACCCATGTACCTGTCTAACTGTTTCTTAAACGTTGGGATAGTCAATTCACGTTATTCACATTCTTCCATTATCAAGTATCCATACACTGTGGATGGGTCGATTGTGATCATTGCTTGTCTTTCTGTTGACTGATTAGCACGCAACAAAAGCTTTTCACTGTACCTCGGTGCACGTAACAATAAATTACACTCAAACTCAGACTCAAGGAGGATCCCTATCTGAAACACCACCTATCCATGTTCTCCAGAGATGCTGCATGGCCCGCTGAGTTACTCCAGCACTTTGTATCTTTTTTAGTGAAGCGGCACCTGTAGTTCCCCGCGTCGCCTTCAGCTTGTCCTTCTTCTCAGAGTAAACGGGGGGGGGTCTCTTACGAGGGCATCGTTTGTTAACAACCAGAGAATAAGAGTTTAAAAGGAGAATGGCTAAGAGCCAAAGGCCACTTACACTTCACAACTTGGGACGTACTGCTGGAGATAGTGGCAATCTCCCAGCCCCTTGTACCCGTGTTCAATCCCGACCTCTGCGCTGTCTGGGCGGAGTTTGCATGTTCTCCCTGTGACTGCCTGTATTTCTCCGGGGTGTTCCCATTTCCAACCGCGTCCCAAGACATGCAGACCGGTAGGCTAATGGGCTCCTGTAAATCACCCTTCAGCTGAACGGTAGATGATGGGGAAAGTTGATGGAAATATGTGAAGAATGACACAGTGTCAATATAGGATGGCTGAGGCAGACTTGATGGGCCAAAGGGCCTCTTTCCATGCTGTATAACTCGGTGATTCAGTACAATTTGGTCCACGTAACAACCTAAATGGAATTGGAGTGGAAAAAGACATACTTTGAGGAGATTTCGCAGTGGAGTGGAGTGATCAGTCTGAAGAAGGGTCTCGACCCGAAACGTCGCCCATTCCGTCTCTCCAGTGATGCTGCCTCACCCGCTGAGTTACTCCAGCACTTTGTGTCTAAAATGGAATTGGATATTTACTATTTACAAAAGATTGCATGGGGGGTGTGGATAAAACAGAAAGGAGTCAGAAAAAATGGATAATACTTTCTATGGCCTGCCTCAATCCCAAGGCACAAAATAGCCTCCCACTCTGGCATATAATTCCATAGACAGGATAATCGTGACCCAGTCTGATCGTGATGGATACAAATACGTTGAGCTCCTTGTGCATCAACTCTGCGTAAAGGCTGATTTCACTCCTCAAGGATCTATATCTGGATCCTTGTATCTGTAAATAGTCACAAAATGCTGGAGTAACTCAGCGGGTCAGGCGACATCTCTGGGGAAAAGGAATAGGTGACGTTTTGGGTTCAGAACCCTTCAGAAGAGGAAGGGTCTCGCCCCGAAACATCACCTATTCCTTTTCTTCAGAGATGCTGCTTGACTCGCTGAGTTACTCCAGCATTTTGTGTCTATCTTTGGTGTAAACCAGTATCTGCAGTTCCTTTCTACACATTGAGTCTACAGTGGCCTGATTCCCCCTCTCATAGCTAGTCCTTATAAATGTTAATATTCCTCCTTTAATATATTTATTTGATTTGATTTTCTTAAAAGTCATGGTCATGTACTTTCGGTTTCGGCCCGAAACGTTGCCTATCTGCTTCGCTCCATACATGCTGCTGCACCCGCTGAGTTTCTCCAGCACTTTTGTCTACCGTCGTGTACTTTATGTTGAATGACCATTGCGTTTACAGTTCCTTCTTGCACTCCTTGTCTCTGTGTCCAGCTATCACCTGCCAGTCTTTGTCTGCACTCACTTCTCTTTCCCAGTTTTTCCCCCTCTCCTACAATCAGTGTGAAGAAGGGTCCAGACCTGAAGCCTCGTCTGTCCAGTCCCTCCACAGGTGCTGCTGCGGTAAGTTGCTGAGTTGCATGTGTGCTGAGTTACTCCAGCATTTTGTGACTATCTACAGATACAAGGACCCAGATATAGATCCTTGAGGAGTGAAATCAGCCTATACGCGGAGTTGATGCACGAGGAGCTCAGCATATTTGTATCTCTCCCTCCCCCACCCTAGTCGCACCAGCTTCTCTTTTTCACACCACAAACACCTTACAATGGCTTGTTCCCTTTATCATCGATACTTTTTTGCATATCTTTCATTCATTGTTCTTTATCTCTGCACATCACCGTCTATATCTCTCGTTTCCCTGATCCCTGACCAGTCTGAAGAAGGGTCTCGACCCGAAACGTCGCCTATCTCCTTGGCTCCTTAGATGCTGCTGCACCCGCTGAGTTTCTCCAGCCTTTTGTGTCCCCTCCACAGATGCTGCCTGACCCGCTGAGTTCCACCAGCACTTTGTGTCCTGTACAAACTGTCCAGCAGAGGGCATTGAACAGTAACAAGGTTAGAGGCACTAAAAATGCTGGCGTAACTCAGCGGGACATGCAGCATCTCTGGAGAGAAGACTTCGCGTCAAGACCCTTCTCTCGACCTGAAACGTCACCCATTCCCTCTATCCAGAGATGCTGCTTGTCCCACTGAGTTTCTCCAGCATTTTGTTTCTATCTACGGTGTAAACCAGCATCTGCAGTTCATTCCTACACAGTAACATAGAAACATAGAAACATAGAAAATAGGTGCAGGAGTAGGCCATTTGACCCTTCGAGCCTGCACTGCCATTCAATATGATCATGGCTGATCATCCAACTCAGTATCCCGTACCTGCCTTCTCTCCATACCCCCTGATCCCTTTAGCCACAAGGGCCACATCTAACTCCCTCTTAAATATAGCCAAAGAACTGGCCTCAACTACCTTCTGTGGCAGAAAATTCCAGAGATTCACCACTCGCTGTATGAAAAATGTTTTTCTCAACTAGGGGACGATTTTTTCAGCATCAAACTCAACCTGTTCCCCTTCCCATTTCCCTCACAATCCCTCAAACCTGATGCCAGGCATCATTTATTTCCACACGGAGGGCTGGGTTTTCGTCTGGTAAAGCACTGGTGTGAGGTGGAAGGCAATATGAGTTTGAAAGAAAGTTGCTGATTTGACAAAGTTAAGTCCAAAACGTCAGCAACTTTGGCAGGGGTGACGTGTCGTCCAGCCATTTCCCTTACTTTCCCTTTGTTTTCCCGTTGTGTTTGTTTCATAACGAGTAATGCTAAGAGAAAATATAATAATTGATCAGTTGATCAATTATTCTTCTTGCGTTTGAGGCAACAGAAGTCCGCAGCAGGGTGATGCCATCCGGTTCGACATCCGTAGGTGCCGGCCCTAAAAAGGGCGCATGCTTCGGGTTGGCGCCAAGCTACGGCGCTGCTGCTGTCTCCGTTTGTTGTCGTTCGCCTGACTGAAGACAGTTGACAGGGCTCACCACGGGGAGGTCGACAACATGAGCCCCATCAATTATTGATTGATCGATTGATCGATTGATCGTGGTAGCAGGCCCTTCGGCCCACCTAGAACGCGCTCATCATAGTTCATACTAGTTCTGTGTTATTCCACTTTCTCCCTACTAACTTGGCACAATTTACACAGGCCCAATTAACCTGCAAACCCACACATTTTTGGTATGTGGGAGGAAACCCACGTAGTCACAGGGGGAACGTGCAAACTCCATACTGACAGTGCCGGTGGTCAGGATTGAACTCACGTCTCTGGCGCTGAGAGGCAGCGATTCTACTTTGAACTTTCCAAAAAGGGAATTGATTAAAAATACCTTGTACAGGTTTAATAATAAAAATTAACCGCAGATGCCTCAACAAATTACTGAGTAAAGGGTCTGAATACTTATGTAAATGTGATATTTCAGTTAATTTTTTAAAATTACTTTGCAAAAATCTCTAAACACCTGTTTTCACGTTGTTATCATGGGATATTGTGTGTAGATTGATGATTAAAAAAAAAATGTCATCCATTTTTAGAATAAGGCTGTAACATGTGGAAAAAATGGTTTCTGAATGCACTGAATGTATTAATCTAGATTCTGTATTTGCATTATTAATTGATGTGTTTCTGCAAAGTATTATCTGCTCCCATTACCAACCTGACATAGGAGAGTGGGGTGAAACTTTGTACGATCACTTTTATAAAGCACACGCTAACATAGCACCAGAGACCCGGGTTCGATCCCGACTACGGGTGCTGTCTGTACAGAATTTGCGCGTTCTCTCCATGACTGCATGGGCTTTCCCCGAGATCTTCGTTTTCCTCCCACACTCCACACTAGCTGGCTTGGTAAAATTATAAATTGGCCCCAGAGTGTAGGATAGTGTTGGTGTGTGGGGATCGCTGGTCGGCGCAGACTCGGTGGGCCGAAGGGCCTGTTTCTGCGTTGTATCTGTAAGCTAAACTAAACCCCATCGTATCCCCAAAATATCCTCATCAGAAAAATGATCATTTTATTCATAATTTCCACTTGTCAGATTTAGTTTAGTTTAGAGATACAGTATAGAAACAGGCCCTTCAGCCCACCGGGACCATGCCAACCATCACCTGTTCATGCTAGTTTTAATTTGGTTTATTTATCACGTGTACCAAGGTACAGTGAGGTACAGTGAAAAGCTTTTGTTGCGTGATATATAGTCAGCCGAGAGACAACATATGATTACAATCGAGCCATTTACAGTGTATGATACATAATAAGGGAATAACGTTTAGTGCAAGGTAAAGCCAGTGAAGACCAATCAAAGGTAGTTTGAAGGTCACCGTTGAGGTAGATCGTAGTTCAGGACTGGTCTATGCTATCCCACTCTCACATCCACTCCCCACATACTCAATTAACCTACAAATTTGCATGACTCTGGGATGTGAGGGGAACCCGGAGCACCCGAAGGAAACCCACACTGTCATAGAAACATAGACAATAGGTGCAGGAGTAGGCCATTCGGCCCTTCGAGCCTGCACCGCCATTCAATGTGATCATGGCTGATCATCCAACTCAGTATCCTGTACCTGCCTCCTCTCCATACCCCCTGATCCCTTTAGCCACAAGGGCCACATCTAACTCCCTCTTAAATATAGCCAATGAACTGGCCTCAACTACCTTCTGTGGCAGATGACAGAACTGTCGCAGGTAGAATGTGCAAACTTCACACAGACAGCGCCCAAGGTCAGGATCGAACCGGGGACTCTGGCGCCGTGAGGCAGCAGTTCTGTCAACTGCACCACTTTGTGTCGATCATGTAATACAATACGTTGCGTGTCCTGACCTCCGGCATATTATCTCATGACATTGGGGCAGGTGCCTTGTTATTCTGAGTAATTTCTTTACATAGGAACTGATTAAAGGCAGGTTTATCACTGAAGATCAGCCTAGGCTGTGGGTGATTCATTCACCGTTGGGGAAAGTGAACAAATACCTGTTTATCTCCAAATGTGCCAGTGAAAGTTGAAGGACTTATTCTTTGATCACCTCAACTGACTTGCACAGAAATGCTAAATGCAGTCACTAGGACCTACAGTGGCGCAACTTGGTAAGTTGTTGCCCTAAAGCACCAGAGACCCAGGTTCGATCCTGACTATGGATGCTGTCGGTACGGAGTTTGGACGATCTCCCTGTGACCCGTGTGATTTTCCCTCCGGGTGCTCCAGTTTACTCCCACACTCCAGGGACGTACAGGATCGTAGGTTAATTTGTTCCTCGGTAAAAATTGTGAATTGTCCCTAGTGTATAGGATAGTGCTAGTGTATGGGGTGATCGCTGGTCTGCGTGGACTCGGTGGGCCGAAGGGTTTGTTGCCGCGCGGTTTCTCTGAAAACTAATCTAAACTAACGTGAACCCTGTTCTGCTGGCCAAGTTAACTTTGTCTTCTTCTCCTTCTGTCCTGGTTTCCAGAAACAAGTGCAAGTGTTTACATTTGAACACTATTGAAGGACAGGGTCAAATGCCCATGTATTATAACAAGGAACATATATGTTTACACCCATGATTTTCTCAATGATTATTAGTGGGTGTCGCAACAGCCATGTCTCACCCCGTTACTACATGCATAATGCTCCTCAACCCTCTCTCTCTTCCCTGTACGCCACTCTGATGTGCTTACATTTCTCCCACTATCTCACACCCTCCCAATCATCGGTAGAGCAAAGAGGGGCCGAGCGTGGAGGGTTGGCAGAGAGAACTAAGAGGGACCCGGCGTTGGGGGTGGGGGGAGGGGGGGGGGGAGGAGGGGGGAGGGGACCTTATTTCAAGAGGGCTTGTATATAAAAACGGGGATGTAATGCTGAGGCTCTCTCTATAAGGCGCTGGACAGGCCGCATTTGGGCACCCTATCTGAGGAAGGACGTGTTCGCTCTGGAGAGGGTCCAGAGGAGATTCACAAAAATGTTTACAGGAATGAGTAGGTTAATCTATGATGAGTGTTTGTCGGCACTGGGCCTGTACTCGCTGGAGTTTAGAAGAATGAGCGGGGGGACCTCATTGAAACATACAGAATAGTGAAAGGCTTGGAAGGAATAGATGTGGAGAGGATGTTTCCACTGGTGGGAGGGTCTAGGACCAGAGGTCATACCCTCAGAATTAAAGGACGTTCTTTTAGGAAGGAGATGGGGAGAAATTTCTTTAGGCACAGAGTGGGGAATCTGTGGAATTCTTTCCACAGAAGGCTGTGGAGTCTGTCAGTGGATATTTTTTAAGGCAGAGATAGGTAGATTGTCGGGGCGGACTTGGTGGGTCGAATGGCCTGTTTCTGCACTGTTTCTCTAAAGTCTAAAGTAAAGTCTAAAGGTGAGTTAAAAGGAGTGTCTGAAAGGAGAGACAAGGGGCTTGTAGAGAGATGACAAGTGTGGATTCCAGTCTTGCAGCAGAAGCTCCTTACCTTCAGAAAGGGGACGGGGAAGGATTTTCTTCGTCAGAGGGTGGTGAATCTGTGGAATTCATTGCTGCAAACGTCTGTGTAGGCCAAGTCGGTGGATATTTTAAAGGCGGAGATCGACAGATTCTTGAGAAGCACGGGTGTCAGGGGTTATGGAGAGAAGGCAGGAGAATGGAGTTGAGAGGGAGAGATAGATCAGCCATGATTGAATGGCGGAGTAGACTTGATGGGCTGAATGGCCTAATTTTACTCCTATCACCTATGACCTTATGACCTTATGGCCGCCGAGAGCACAAAGAAGGGCTGGTGCGGGGGGGGGGGGGGGTGAAGGGGCGAGGAGAGGAGAGGGACGTCGGCTCGTGGGGCGATCCGGTCGAGAGCGACGGAGGAAGGCCCTGAAGGAGCCTGGGACTTGCCTGGATTGGGAGCTGGACTTTGGACATTGGAAATGGCGCCTGCATGTGTAACTTTCAAAAGGAATTGCGCTCTGCAGTCACACATATGACAAATAAAGCATCACTGGACTGCTGGTCTTGCTGTGTTTCTGATTACTACAGTGGGTACATAGAAGCATAGCAAATAATTGCAGGATTAGGCCATTCGGCCCTTTGAGCCAATACCGCCATTCAATATGATCATGGCTGATCATCTAAAATCAGTACCCCTTTCCTGCTTTCTCCCCATATCCCTTGATCCTGTTAGCCATAAGGGCTAAATCTAACTCTCTCTTGAACACATCCAGTGAATTGGCCTCCACTGCCTTCTGTGGCAGAGAATTCCACAGATTCCAAACTCTCTGGGTGAAAAAGTGTTTCCTCATCTCAGTCCTAAATGGCCTACCCCTAAATTCTTAAACTGGATTCCCCCAACACCGGGAACATTTTTCCTGCATCTGGCCTGTCCGATCCCTTAAGCATGTTCACAAGTACCTCCCAGCTGGCCTGCTACTTAAATACCAACTTATTTTTCAAACGTTCTTTTTAGCGAGACACTCTCAGGCGGTCGGGTAATATCAGAGACTAGTTTTGTCTGTCTTGAATGTTCCTGGCGACGGATTTGAAAGGGAGATTACTTTTGCCCCTGAAAGTAATTTGTTGTTCCCTTTGGCTGCACTGTTTTTGCACAAGTCTCTGTTGTTAGTCAAAAGAATAAATCACTTTCCCTTTGCTTCTACTCCGAAGGTAAAATAGCGTGCTTGGTTCCACTGTGGATGCACAAATCAGTCCGAGGTCCTAACTCTTGCTGTCCCTCTCTCTCCATCCCTCCCACGTCATGCCACTGCCTCAAAAAGGCTGGCAGCATCATCAAGGACCCACACCACCCTGGCCACACACTCATCTCCCTGCTACCTTCGGGTAGAAGGTACAGGAGCCCGAGGACTGCAACGACCAGGTTCAGGAATAGCTACTTCCCCACAGCCATCAGGCTATTAAACTTGGCTCGGACAACACTCTGAACAATAATACCCCTTTATCTGTTATTTGCACTTTATCAATTTAATTTATTCATTCATGTGTGTATTTACGTATATAATGGTATATGGACACACTGATCTGTTTTGTAGTCAATGTCTACTACGTTCTGTTGTGCTAAGCAAAGAAATAATGTCATTGTCCTGTCAGAGACACATGACAATAAACTCTCTTGACTTTTGACCTTGACTTTTCTCCCACCAGTCTGACAGTCCTCCTGATTGGATGTTATCTCTGTGTGCTTCGTTGTCACCTTCCCCTGGCTAACAATGATCTATTCCACATTTACCTTGAGCTTCGCCCCCTTTAAAGCTTGTTTCACACCTTACCCTTCCATATCTCCCTTTCCCCTGAATCTCAATCTGAAGTAGGGTTTTGACCCTCGTCAATACGGAGTTTATACCTTCTCCCCACGACCACGTGGGTTTTCTCCGGGTGCTCCGGTTTCCTCACACTTTCCAAAGACGTGCAGGTTTGTAGGTTAATTGGCTTCTGTGAAATTGTACTAAATGTCCCAAGTGTGTGGGATAGTGTTTGCGTACGGGGTGATTGGTGGTCGGCACGGACACGGTGGGCCGAAGGGCCTCTTTCTCTATCTCTGTAATCTGAATAGCCTATGAACCTAGCCCACTGTCAACAATATTGGTGCCTTTGTCCAAGGGTCTCGACCCAAACTGTCACCTATCCAAGTTCTCCAGAGATGTGGCCTGACCTGCTGAGTTACTCCAGCACTTTGTGCCATTTTTCTGTTTTTGTAACATACACTGTCACCCATGTTTTAAGATACAACGTCATATTGGAATGGATTACAATTTGATTTGGAAACTGCTCTGTCCAAAACTGCATGAAATTGAAAGAGACTTGTGTTCGCAACCAAGTCCATCACACAAACCAGCCTTGCTGTGCCCACAATCGCCTTCCCCCCCCCGTCAACTCCACCTACACCACGCTACCTCACAAAAGCAGCCAGCAATAATCAACGTCCACTCACGTCCTGGTCATTCCCTCTTAGTTTTAGCGTTTCACTTCCTATTAGAAATACAGTGGGGATACAGGCCCTTTGGCCCACCAAGTCCGCGCCGACCAGCGATCAACCGTACACTAGTTCTATCCTACACACAAGGGACAATAAGCGAGTTCGGTATTCCGACTGGGCATGCCCAGGTCATAGGTCACTCACGATAAACATTCACGGCAGGTGAGCTGCTGCGTGTGTACAGACCTGCGTTTCATCCGTAGTCAGGCTCGAACCCGGGTCTCCGGTGCTGCAAGCGCTGCTGAATTGCTACTGGACCGTCCATGTCCCCTCTTGATTGTCCCTTCCCTGTCCGGGATGACCCTGGACTGACGGGACACCGGCCCGGAGCAGTGGCGACCCCCAGGCTTACAGCCAGCGAGGAGAAGAAGCGCTGACTCCAGCTCAACTCTGCCTGTCCCGCCGGGTTAACCGACAGCCCTGGACTGACGGGACACCAGCCCGGAGCAGTGGCGACCCCCAGGCTTACAGCCAGTGTAGGGCCGGTGTCCCGTCAGTCCAGGGCCAAAGGGCGGATTTTGAAGCCGCAGATGAACTTTTTAAAGTGGAGATGAAGCAGACCTAGCCGTGTGGCTTTAACACTGACAAGTTCCCTCTGCTGCCTTAGGCCTAGCTCTGGTATGTGCTGTGTCTAACACTAAACACCCAGGAGTTTACCTGTAAAAAAAAGCATTCAATGAATTGGCCCCAAAAAATCTTCGAGAAAATAGTTTACATCCAGAACAATACTTTGAAACAGGACGTGCAAGGTTCCCACAGAGTTGAATGCACCTGCCATTATTTGACTGGGCACCACTCCAGAAGGTTTTGCCCCTTGCGGGTACAAATCTCAAGGTAGTCAGACAACAGCAACACAGGGAGAAGAAGGTGGTGGAAAATTTTAATAGGAATCAGAGGGGTGTCTTTTTCACACAAAGGGTGGTGGGTGTATGGAACGAACTGCCAGAGGAGGTACTATTGCAAAGCTTGAAAAACAATGAGGTACAGAGAACGGACAGTTTAGAGGGATATGGGCCAACTCAGGCAGGCGGGACTGGTGGAGGTAGGACGTTGGTCAGAGTGGGCATGTTTAGTTTAGTTTTGAGATACAGCACAGAAACAGGCCCTTCGACCCACTGGGTCCGTGCCGACCAGCGCTCCCCCGCATATTAACACTCCTACACCCACTAGGCACAATTTTTACATTTACCAAGCCAATTAACCTCCAAACCTGTATGTCTTTGGAGTGTGGGAGGAAACCGAAGATCTCGGAGAAAACCCACGCAGATCACGGGGAGAATGTACAAACTCCGTACGGGCTGCACCTGTAGACGGGATCGAACCCGGGTCTCCCGCGCTGCATTCGCTGTAAGGCATTAACTCTACCGCTGCGCCACCGTGACCGCCTATGCTGGTTCCGAAGGGTGTGTTTCCACACTGGATGACTCTATGACTCTAAGAGAACGAGGCTCTAAGGTACAAGGAGACAGAGTCAAGATGAACCAATGTACATGGAAGTTGACAGTGGCCGGTGATCCATAAGCTCAGGGCACCCACCAGAGCAGCTGTACAAGTCTAGCAGGAGATGGTTAATGTTCGGCCTGCCGGTAGTGTCAACCTGCAAACTACGGAGCAACGGTTGATAAGATGGGAGAAGCTGAGCTTGAAAACCATACATAGAAACATAGACAATAGGCGCAGGAGTAGGCCATTCGGCCCTTCGAGCCTGCACCGCCATTCAATGTGATCATGGCTGATCATCCAACTCAGTATCCCGTACCTGCCTTCTCTCCATACCCCCGATCCCTTTAGCCACAAGGGCCACATCTAACTCCCTCTTAAATATAGCCAATGAACTGGCCTCAATTACCTTCTGTGGCAGAGAATTCCACAGATTCACAGATTCACCACTCTCTGTGTGAAAAACGCTTTTCTCATCTCGGTCCTAAAAGACTTCCCCCTTATCCTTAAACTGTGACCCCTTTATTCTGGACTTCCCCAACATCGGGAACAATCTTCCTGCATCTAGCCTGTCCAACCCCGTAAGAATTTTGTAAGTTTCTATAAGATCCCCCCGTCAATCTTCTAAATTCTAGCGAGTACATGCCGACCAAGGATACATTATGACCAAGATGCCCCATCTATCCTCATCTCGTTTAGTTTAGTTTAGAGATACAGCATGGAAACAGGCCCTTCGTCCCATCGAACCATACACAACCACCAGCGATCCCCGTATACTAGCAATCTTCCTGCATCTAGCCTATCCAACCCCTTAAGAATTTTGTAAGTTTCTATAAGATCCCCCCTCGGTCTTCTAAATTCTAGCGAGTACATACATACATACATGCCTAGTTCAGAGATACAGCGCGGAAACAGGCCCCCTTCAGCCCAACGAGTCTGCGGCGACCAGCGATCCCCGCACACCAACGCTACCCTACACACACGAGGAATAATTTGCAATTTACAGAAGCCAATTGATTTACAAAAGTGTATGCCTTTGGAGGGCAAGAGGAAACCGCAGCACCCGGGGAAAACCCACGCAGGTCACAGGGAGCGCATGCAAACTCCGTACAGGCAGCGTCCATAGTCAGGATCGAACCCGGGTCTCTGGCGCCGGAAATGCGCCACCGTGCTGCCCGCCAATACTGGGAGGCATCCACCTGTACTGCCACGCAAACCCCTTCACCAACCACACACAACCAGCGCACGTACAGGTTTAGGTTCATTATTGCCACGCACCGAGGTACAGTGAAAAGCTTTATTTTTGCATGCAATCCAAACAGATCAAATAGCGATATATATGTAAAATCAAGTCAAACTCGTGCGATAGGTCGGGGAAGGGGGAAGATGAATATAGAGAACATAGTTCTCAGCATTGTAACACAACAGCTCAATGTCCATAATGGGGCAGAGGTGAATCGGACAGTACTCTGGTTTATGGAAGGACCGTTCAGAAGCCTGATAACAGAGGGGAAGTAGCTGTTCCTGAGCCTGGTGGTGCGTGCTATCAAGCTTCTGTACCTTCTCCCTGATGGAAGCATGGAGGAGTAGAAATGACTTTGGTAAAATTGTCCCTAGTGTGTAGGATAGTGCCAGTGTACGGGGGTCGCTGGGTGGAGTGGACTAGGTGGGCTGAAGGTCCTGTTTCTGCACTAGATCTCTGAATAGTGATATAGTGCAGACTGAACTAAACTAAACTAAACTATGCTAAAAAAAAGCTCCTTTGTCATAGAGCCATACAGTGCGGGAACAGGCCCTTCGGCCCAACTCATCTATGCCGACCAAGTCGCCCCATCCAAGCTAGTCCCATTTTCTCGCGTTTGGCCCAAATCCCGCTAAATCGTTTTGATCCATGTATCTGCTCATTGTTAGATCTGAGTTGTCAATGAAACAGGTTGAATGCAAGGAGCATGCCTCATTTATCTGTTTGTATAATTCAGGGGCGGGTGGGGGGGAGCATGCTGGATGCATGCTCTGTAAAGTGATCAGCGTGTCCTGCACATAGAGCATAGATAAGGCAGTAGGATGGGAGCCAGGAAACGACCAAGATTCATTGAAGCTGGATAGAAATCCATGGGCCCAGCCCAAGTCTGCTTTCCCTATAGAAAGAAAGTAGAGACTGCTCGTTAATTGAAGTGCAGAAGCAAAGAGCTGCAGTGCCGGTTAATGTACAAAAGGACACAAAGTGCTGGAGTGACTCAGCAGGTCAGGCGGCATCTCTGGAGAACATGGATGGGTGACGTTTTGGATCGAGACCCTTCTTCAGCACTTGATTTAGTTGCCCTGGTTCCTGATGTACGCTCTGAAGAAGTCCACCGTCTTTCAGTCTGAAGAAGGGTCTCGACCCGAAACGTCACCAAATTCCTCTCCAGAGATCCCGCTGAGTTACTCCAGCTATTTGTGCCGATCCACCATATTTACATTGCCCAATGCAGTAAAAAGCAGCTTATTGTTGGCGTTCCACCGAATCCGCGCCGACCAGCGATCACCCCGTACGCTGGCACTATCCTACGCGATAGGGACAATTTACAATTTTTAGCGAAGCCAATTAACCAACAGTCCTGTACGTCTTTGGAGTGTGGGAGCAGCCGGCGAAAACTCACACAGGTCACAGGGAAAATGTCCAATCTCCGTACAGACTCGTAGTCAGGTTCGAACCCGGGTCTCTGGCGCTGTAAGGCAGTAACTCAATCACTGCCCCACCATGGTTATCAGAATTCTTTTTATAATTGATTCAGAGACAGGAGTTCGGATCCCACCAGACCATCAGGAGAAATCAAAATCGTGGAATTAGAATCCTGTGGGTCGTTTTTCACCAAAATCGACTTTTTAATTTTAGTTTTAGTTTTTATTTTAAGAGACACAGCGTGGAAACAGCCACCTCAGCCCATCAAGTCCATGCTGACCATCATACAGCAGTTCACACTAGATCAATGCCATCCCACTTTCTCACCCACTCTCTCCTCACTAGAAAGTTTTTTTTACAGAGGCCAATTAACCACACAATCCCGTATCTCGCTTAAATGTGGGGTGAAAAACTGGAGCACCCAGAGAAAACCCATACGATGACAAGGAGAGCATGCAAACTCCACAAACAGACAGCACCCAGGACCAGGATCGAACCCGGGCCTCTGGCGCCGTGAGGCAGCAGCTCTTGCACTGTGATCTCTTAAGAAGGAAACAAAGTGAAAAATTGGAAAAATTGGAAAAAACTACGTGGCAGAATGGAACTATTGATGTGATGTCGTCATGCAAACTCCACACAGCCAGCGCCTGAGATAAGGATCGAACATGGGTGTCTGTCGCTATGAGGCGGCAACTCTAACAGCTGCGCCATTGTGCTTACTCGTAATAAGAATAACCATAAAACCATAAAATGGATGTGAAATCTCACAAGTCATTAACAAGAGGAAATCGTGTCCGTATCTGGTGTGGCCAATATGATTCGGAACCCATAAATATGGTTAACGTTTAATTGCATTTGAAGTTGAAAAGCAATTGTGGATGAATAATAAATGCTGGTCTTGCCGATGATGTTCACAAATAAATATAAAATGCTTTGCATCTGAATAACAATAGACAAGAGACAATAGACAATAGGTGCAGGAGCAGGCCATTTGGCCCTTTGAGCCAGCACCGCCATTCAATGTGATCATGGCTGATCATCCCCAATCAGTACCCCGTTCCTGCCTTCTCCCCATATCCCCTGCGCTAATTTTATGAGCCCTATCTAGCGCTTGGAAGCATCCAGAGAACCTGCCTCCACCGCCCTCTGAGGCAGTGAATTCTACAGACTCGCCACTCTCTGTGAGAAAAAGTGTTTCCTCGTCTCCGTTCTATATGTCTTACTCCTTATTCTTAAACTGTGGCTCCTGGTTCTGGACTCCCCCAAGCCTAGCTGCTCCGGCATTCTCTCGGCATATGACAGTCCCGCCATCCCGGGAATTAACCTTGTTAAATGCGCACTGTTAACCTTTCTGGCATGAATTCCTCTGTCCACATTCACAATCAAAACCCTTTAGATTAGTTTAGTTTAGAGATACAGCGCGGAAACAGGCCCTCCGGCCCTCCGAGTCTGCACCGACCAGCAAACTTCGCACATTGTCACTATCCTACACACACTTAGGACATTTTTTTAAGAACACTGACACCTAGCCAATTACCCTACAAACCTGTACGTCTATGGAGTGCGGGAGGAAACCGAAGATATCAGAGAAAACCCACGCAGGTCACGGGGAGAACGTGCAAACTCCGTACAGGCAGCACACGCAGTTGGGATCGAACCCGGGTCTCTGGCGCTGTAAGCCCTTTAACGCAGCAACTCCACCACTGCGCCACCGTGCCACCCAAACTAACGCTGAATCTGGAGGTGTGCGCCTTCACATTTCTGTACATTTTGCCCGATGGGAGAGGGGGGAAGAGGGAGTGTCCAGCATTTTGTGTCTCTCTTCGGTGTAGACCAGCATCGGTAGTTTCTTCCTCCACCATACGCTTCCATATTCTGTTGTGCTGCTGCAAGTAAGATCTTCGCTGCTCCATTTCGGGACATATGACAATAAAACACTCTTGATTCTTGACTGTTCATCAATTTCTCCCAATTTCTAACACATTCATCTGCACAACAGGCCATAAAACCTACCCACCCGCACACCTTTGGGATGCGGAAGGAGAATGGAACATGTGAGTTTAGAACATCATTGAAACTCACTGAATAGTGAAAGGCCCGGATAGAGTAGATATTGAGAGGATGTTTCCAATAGAGGGAGAGACCAGGACCAGAGGGCCTAACCTCAGATTTAAAGGATGTTCCTTTAGGAAGGAGATGAGGATGAATGTCTTTAGTCAGAGGGTGGTGAATCTGTTGAGTTCATTGCCACAGAAGGCTTTGGAGGCCTTGTCAATGGATATTTTAAGGCAGAGATCTAAGGTAGACTTGATTAGAGTGGGTGTCAGGAATTATGGGGAGAAGGCAGGAGAATGGGGTTAAGAGGGAAAGATAGATCAGTAGCGTGTAGGAAAGAATTGCAGATGCAGAAGATAGACACAAAATGCTGGAGTAACTCAGCGGGACAGGCAGCATCCCTGGAGGAAAGGAATGGGTGACGTTTCGGGTCGAGTTCCTTCTTCAGACTCAGACTTCAGCCTTCTGAAGAAGGGTCTCGACCCGAAACGTCACCCATTCCTTTCCTCCAGGGATGCTGCCTGTCCCGCTGAGTTACTCCAGCATTTTGTGTCTCTGAAAGATAGATCAGCCACAATTGAATGGAAAAGTAGACTTGATGGGCCATACTGGCCTAAGAAATGTGGCTCCTATCACTTGTGATCTTATGGGAACCACAGGGTCACAGGGAGAACGTACAAACTCCACTAAGTGAGTGCCGGAGTCCAGGCTTGAACTCCAGGTTGCTGGAGCTGTGTGACAATAGACAATAGACAATAGACAATAGGTGCAGGGGTAGGCTATTCGGCCCTTCGAGCCAGCACCGCCATTCACTGTGATCATGGCTGATCATCCACATTCAGTACCCCGTTCCTGCCACCTCCCCATATCCCTTGACTCCGCTATCTTTAAGAGCTCTATCTAACTCTCTCTTGAAAGCATCCAGGGAATTGGCCTCCACTCCCTTCTGAGGCAGAGAATTCCGGAAGTGGCCGCGCTGGCTGGCAGCTGCGGCTGACCTGTAGTCCGTCTGTTTTTTTCTTTTTTTTGTTGTCTTTAGTGTTTGTTTTAGTAGAACTTTGTTTTATTAGGTTGTGTATGTGGGGTGTGGGGGTGGGGAGAGGGGAGAAACAGAGTTTTAGTCTCTCCCTTTGGGGAGATGCGTGTCCCCCGTCACCATCTGTGCTGAGGCCTAATGGCGGAGCTGTGGCGGCGGCCTGGTTTGGAGCTGCGGTGCACCAGCGACGGCGGTGGCCCAGCTTAGAGCTGCGGTGCTCCAGCGGCGGCGGCGGTCCAGCTTAGAGCTGCGGTGCACCAGCGGCGGCGGCGGCCCAGCTTAGAGCTGCGGTGCACCAGCGGCGGCGGCGGCCCAGCTTAGAGCTGCGGTGCCCCGGCGGCGGCGGCGGCCCAGCTTAGAGCTGCGGTGCCCCGGCGGCGGCAGCGGCCCAGCTTAGAGCAGTGGTGCTCCAGCGGCGGCGGTGGTCCAGCTTAGAGCTGCGGTGCCCCGGCGGCGGCGGCCCAGCTTAGAGCTGCGGTGCCCCGGCGACGGCGGCGGCCCAGCTTAGAGCTGCGGTGCACTAGCGGCGGCGGCGGCCCAGCTTAGAGCTGCGTGGCTCCAGCGGCGGCGGCGGCCCAGCTTAGAGCTGCGGTGCACCAGCGGCGGCGGCGGCCCAGCTTAGAGCTGCGGTGCACTAGCGGCGGCGGCGGTCCAGCTTAGAGCTGCGTGGCTCCAGCGGCGGCGGTGGCCCAGCTTAGAGCTGCGGTGCCCCAGCGGCGGCGGCGGCCCAGCTTAGAGCTGCGGTGCACCAGTGGCGGCGGCGGCCCAGCTTAGAGCTGCGGTGCTCCAGTGGCGGCGGCGGCCCAGCTTAGAGCTGCGGTGCTCCAGCGGCGGCGGTGGCCCAGCTTAGAGCTGCGGTGCCCCAGCGGCGGCGGCGGTCTGGCTTAGAGCTGCGGCGCTCCTGCGGCATCGGAGGCCTGGATCGCCTCAGCGCAGAAGGAGAACTAGGAGGGATGAAGACAATGACTTAAGACTTTTGCCTTCCACCACAGTGAGGAGGTGCCTGGTGAACCTGGAGACCATCTGGTTCTCTAATGGTCCAATTTTATCCCTCGTTATCCATTAATAGCAAAAGGATAACGTGGGATAAAATTGGACCATTAGAGAACCAGAATGGACAGCTATCTGCAGAGCCAAAAGAGATGGGGGAGATATTGAACAATTTCTTTTCTTCGGTATTCACCAAGGAGAAGAATATTGAACTCTGTGAGGTAAGGGAAAAAAGTAGAGTAGCTATGGAAACTATGAGATTCAAAGAGGAGGAAGTACTGACACTTTTGAAAAATATAAAAGTGGATAAGTCTCCAGGTCCTGACAGGATATTCCCTAGGACATTGAGGGAAGTTAGTGTAGAAATAGCAGGAGCTATGACAGAAATATTTCAAATGTCATTAGAAACGGAAATAGTGCCAGAGGATTGGCGTACTGCGCATGTTGTTCCATTGTTTAAAAAGGGTTCAAAGAATAAACCTAGCAATTATAGACCTATTAGTCTGACGTCAGTGGTGGGTAAATTAATGGAAAGGATACTTAGAGATAATATATATAAGCATCTGGTTAAACAGGGTCTGATCAGGAACAGTCAACATGGATTTGTGCCTGGAAGGTCATGTTTGACAAACCTTCTCGAATTTTTTGAAGCGGTAACTAGGGAAATTGATGAGGGTAAAGCAGTGGATGTTGTCTATATGGATTTCAGTAAGGCCTTTGACAAGGTTCCCTATGGAAGGTTGGTTAAGAAGGTTCAATCTTTGGGTGTTAATGGCGGAGTAGCAAGATGGATTCAACAGTGGCTGAATGGGAGATGTCAGAGAGTAATGGTGGATGGCTGTTTGTCAGGTTGGAAGCCGGTGACCAGTGGGGTGCCTCAGGGATCTGTGTTGGGTCCACTGTTGTTTGTCATGTACATCAATGATCTGGATGATAGGGTGGAAAATTGGATAAGTAAGTATGCAGATGATACTAAGATAGGTGGTGTTGTGGATAATGAAGTAGATTTTCAAAGTCTACAGAGAGATTTGGGCCATTTGGAAAAGTGGGCTGAAAGATGGCAGATGGAGTTTAATGCTGTTAAGTGTGAAGTGCTACATCTTGGCAGGACAAATCAAAATAGGACGTACATGGTAAATGGTAGGGAATTGAGGAATGCTGTGGAACAGAGGGATCTAGGAATAACTGTGCATCGTTCCCTGCAGGTGGAATCGCATGTAGATAGGGTGGTAAAGAAAGCCTTTGGTGTGCTGGCCTTTATAATTCAGAGCATTGAATATAGGAGTAGGGAAGTAATGTTAAAATTGTACAAGGCATTGGTAAGACCAATTCTGGAGTATGGTGTACAATTTTGGTTGCCTAATTATAGGATGTCAACAAAATAGAGAGAGTACAGAGGAGATTTACTAGAATGTTGCCAGGGTTCCAGCAACTATGTTACAGAGAAAGGTTGAACAAGTTAGGTCTTTATTCTTTGGAGCGCAGAAGGTTAAGGGGGGACTTGATTGAGGTCTTTAAAATGATGAAAGGGATAGACAGAGTTGACGTGGATAAGCTTTTCCCATTGAGGGTTGGGAAGATTCAAACAAGAGGGCATGACATGAGAATTAAGGGACAGACGTTTAGGGGTAACGTGAGGGGGAACTTCTTTACTCAGAGAGTGGTGGCTGTGTGGAATGAGCTTCCAGCAGAAGTGGTGGAGGCAGGATCGATTTTAACATTTAAAAGTAAAATGGATAGGTATATGGACGTGAAGGGAATGGAGGGGTATGGTCTGAGTGCAGCTAGATGGGACTAGGTGAAAACAAATGGTCGGCACGGACTGGAAGGGCCGAGAGGGCCTGTTTCCGTGCTGTAATTGTTATATGGTTATATGGTTATATGGTTTATATGTTATAACTCATTGTGGTGGATGTTGGATATGTGTTTATTGTGTGTTTTGTTTTTTTATTATATGTTATGACTGTGTGGTAACAATAAAGGAATCTAATCTAATCTAATTTAATCCAATTTCACAGATTCACAACTCTCTGGGTGAAGAAGTTTTTTCTCATCTCTGTTCGAAATGGCCGCTACTCCTTATTCTTAAACTGTGGCCCCTGGCTACATTAGCCGTGCCACCTCTGTGACTCTACCTTCATAATATTTGCCTGGTGTCATGTTTCACTATTGCTCAGTGCTAAGCATAAGTTGTCTGCCAGGTTGTCTAACTTGCAAATGCGGAAGCAAATTCTGAAGTAATTGGCATGAAGGCTTTGAAGTGATGAAAAGTGCTGTCAATGTAAAGGTCTTTCTTCTCCTTCTGCCTACACGTTTACTTTCGTACTTCAGAGAGGCAACACACGCCCTTCGGCCCGGCGAGTCCGCGCCAACCAGCGATCACCCCGTACACCAGCGCTACTCTAGAGTCAATTTAAAGCCTTACAATTTTACCGAAGCCAATTAACGGACAAACCCGCACGTCTTTGGAGCGTGGGGAGAAACCGGAGCCCCTGGAGAAAACCCACATGGTCACAGGGAGAACGCACACGAACACCGAAGATGGACACAAAGTGCTGGATTAACTCAACAGGGCAGGCGGCATCTCTGGAGAGAAGGAATGGGTGGCGCTTTGGACTGAAGAAGGGTCTCGACCCGAAACATCACCCGTTCCTTCTCTCCAGAGATGCTGCCTGCCCCACCGAGTGACTCCAGCATTTCGTGTCTGTGGGCCGTGCAAACATTCTATCCACCAGGCAACTGAGCGGGTAGAAGAACAAATTCAAGGATTAAACTTTAGACTTTAGACTTACAGCATGGAAACAGGCCCTTCGCCCCACCGAGTCTGCACCGACCAGCGATCCCTGTACACTTGCACTGTCCTGCATAATTGGCAATTTTTACCGAAGCCAATTGACCTGCAAACCTGTACATCTTTGGAGTGTGCCTTATGATCTTATCCTTCCATATCCCAAATACTAACTGGTTATCCGGTTAATCGGCCACTGTAAACGCCCTTTAGTGCAGGTGGCTGGTGGAAGCCTCATGGGTGAAAGTGGACATTGCCTGAGGAAAAAAAATAGCTCTTGGGGCTAATGGAATCAAGGGATATGGGGGAAATGCGTGAACGGAGTACTGATTTTGGATGCTCAGCCATGACCATATAGAATGGCGGTGCCGGCTCATAGGGCCGAAGGGCCTACTCCTGCACCTATTTTCTATGTTTCTAAAATGAATATTGGAATGGGATTGATGAGATTGCACTGAGAGCAGGTATAGGTTCAATGGGCCAAATGGCCTGCATCAACACAATAAGGAAATACAATCCCAAAGTAGAATTAATTCACCTTGAAGTCACCACACCCGAATTAAAGCTTGGTCCTTTGTTGGAGTTTCGATTAGAATAGATTAGTTTATTGTTATATACACCAGGATGCAATGACGTTTTTCCACATGAAACTCCTAGAGTAAACAGTGTACGTACAGTAATGATAGATACAACATCAAATAGAATGATGAATGCAAGGCAGCAGAATGGTGAAACTAGTGGAAAAAGATCTGAAAAGTACAAGAATGGAATTACCAAATAAAGTGGAGTACTTCTGGGATTGGGGTGTGGAAAAGGTGATGGGTTCAGGACCTGGGGAAGTACAGAGGGATCT
This sequence comes from Okamejei kenojei, assembly GCA_035221665.1. Lineage (NCBI taxonomy): Eukaryota > Metazoa > Chordata > Chondrichthyes > Rajiformes > Rajidae > Okamejei > Okamejei kenojei. The sequence continues at coordinate 9,855,594 of CM069154.1, forward strand.
GGGGGTCCTTGTACATCAGTTTATGAAAGTAAGCATGCAGGTACAGCAGGCAGTGAAGAAAGCGAATGGCATGTTGGCCTTTATAACAAGAGGAATCGGATATAGGAGCAAAGAGGTCCTTCTGCAGTTGCACAGAGCCCTAGTGAGACCACACCTGGAGTATTGTGTGCAGTTTTGGTCCCCTAATTTGAGGAAGGACATTCTTGCTATTGAGGGAGTGCAGCGTAGGTTAATTCCCGGGATGGCGGGACTGTCATATGCTGAGAGAATGGAGCAGCTGGGCTTGTACACTCTGGAGTTTCGAAGGATGAAAGGGGATCTCATTGAAACATATAAGATTGTTAAGGGGTTGGACACGCTAGGGGCATGAAACATGTACCCGATGTTGGGGGAGTCCAGAACGAGGGGCCACAGTTTAAGAATGAGGAGTAAGCCATTTAGAAGGGAGACGAGGAAACACTTTTTCTCACAGAGAGTGGTGAGTCTGTGGAATTCTCTGCCCCAGAGAGTGGTGGAGGCAGGTTCTCTGGATGCTTTCAAGTGAGAGCTAGATAGAGCTCTTAAAAATAGCGGAGTCAGGGGATATGGGGAGAAGGCAGGAACGGGGTACAGATTGGGGATGATCAGCCATGATCACATTGAATGGCGGTGCTGGCTCGAAGGGCCGAATGGCCTACACCTGCATCTATTGTCTATTGTCTACTGTCCATTGACCAGAAGGCCATAAGACATAGGAGCAGAATTGGGCCATTCGGCCCCATCAAGTCTGCTACACCATTCAATCATGACAGATCTATTTTTCCCTCTCAACCCCATTCTCCATTCAACCCCAGGGTGACTGGCATTCAAGATGATATTTCCATCCATCCTGATTTATTGCTATGTTTTAGTAGAATTAATGCAGAAAGTGGGAAATTTTGTTTTTAATGTTTAAAATATTAGCTCTTATCAGAAAAGTGTAAACTGAATAGAAACATATATCGTTGGGTAAAGATTAATGTAGGGCATTTGGAGTTCATTCCAGCTACGTGGAATCTCAAAAATTGCAACACATGATAGTATTTTTGTAAACAGATATTGCCTGAGGTGACTAATGAAGCTAATGAAGATAATGAAGCTAATTTCAAAGGGATATGTCACGTGTCTGTTTCGGGCCTGTCTTTCTCTGAGTTCTGAAGATAATTTAAATATTCCAGGTCATTAAATAAATTTGATTCGGTCGAAGAGGGGTTGCTGAGAGAAGGAAGAAGGATTTGGCGTGGGGGATGGGGGGGTCACTGAGAACTGAAGAGGGACCCGGCATAGTGCGTGCGACAAAGGCAAAACAGTTATAATGGGTGACTTCAATCTACATATAGATTGGGTTAATCAAATTGGCAGGGGTGCTGAGGAAGAGGATTTTTTGGAATGTATGCGGGATAGTTATCTAAATCAACATGTAGAGGAACCAACGAGAGAGCAGGCTATTTTAGACTGGGTTTTGAGTAATGAGGAAGGGGTAATTAGCCGTCTTGTTGTACGTGCCCCCTTGGGCAAGAGTGACCATAATATGGTTGAGTTCTTCATTAGGATGGAGAGTGACATTGTTAATTCAGAAACAATGGTTCTGAACTTAAAGAAAGGTAACTTTGAGGGTATGAGACGTGAATTGGCCAAGATTGACTGGCAATTAATTCTAAAAGGGTTGACGGTGGATATACAATGGAAGACATTTAAAGATTGCATGGATGAACTACAAAAATTGTTCATCCCAGTTTGGCAAAAGAATAAATCGGGGAAGGTAGTGCATCCGTGGATAACAAGGGAAATCAGGGATAGTATCAAAGCAAAGGATGATGCGTACAAAGTAGCCAGAAAAAGCAGCATACCAGAGGACTGGGAGAAATTCAGAGACCAGCAGAGGAGGACAAAGGGCTTAATTAGGAAAGGAAAAATAGATTATGAAAGAAAACTGGCAGGGAACATAAAAACTGACTGCAAAAGTTTTTATAGATATGTGAAGAGAAAGAGGTTAGTTAAAACAAATGTAGGTCCCTTGCAGTCAGAAACAGGTGAGTTGATCATGGGGAACAAGGATATGGCGGACCAATTGAATAACTACTTTGGTTCCGTCTTCACTAAGGAAGACATAAATAATCTGCCTGAAATAGCAGGGGACTGTGGGTCAAAGGAGGAATTGAGTGAAATCCAGGTCAGTCGGGAAGTGGTGTTGGGTAAATTGAATAGATTAAAGGCCGATAAATCCCCAGGGCCAGATAGGCTGCATCCCAGAGTACTTAAGGAAGTAGCTCAGGAAATAGTGGATGCATTAGTGATAATCTTTCAAAACTCTTTAGATTCTGGAGTAGTTCCTGAGGATTGGCGGGTAGCAAATGTAACCCCTCTTTTTAAGAAGGGAGGGAGAGAGAAAACGGGGAATTACAGACCAGTTAGTCTAACATCGGTAGTGGGGAAACTGCTAGAGTCAGTTATTAAAGATGGGATAGCAGCACATTTGGAAAGTGGTGAAATCATTGGACAAAGTCAGCATGGATTTACAAAGGTAAATCATGTCTGACGAATCTTGTGGAATTTTTCGAGGATGTAACTAGTAGCGTGGATAAGGGAGAACCAGTGGATGTGGTATATCTGGACTTCCAGAAGGCTTTCGACAAGGTCCCACATAAGAGATTAGTATACAAACTTAAAGCATACGGTATTAGGGTTCAGTATTGATGTGGATAGAGAACTGGCTGGCAAACAGGAAGCAAAGAGTAGGAGTAAACGGGTCCTTTTCACAATGGCAGGCAGTAACTAGTGGGGTACCGCAGGGCTCAGTGCTGGGACCCCAGCTATTTACAATATATATTAATGATCTGGATGAGGGAATTGAAGGCAATATCTCCAAGTTTGCGGATGACACTAAGCTGGGGGGCAGTGTTCGCTGTGAGGAGGATGCTAGGAGACTGCAAGGTGACTTGGATAGCTGGGTGAGTGGGCAAATGTTTGGCAGATGCAGTATAATGTGGATAAATGTGAGGTTATCCACTTTGGTGGCAAAAACAGGAAAGCAGAATATTATTTAAATGGTGGCCGATTTGCAGCGAGACCTGGGTGTCATGGTACACCAGTCATTGAAAGTAGGCATGCAGGTGCAGCAGCAGTGAAAAAAGCGAATGGTATGTTAGCTTTCATAGCAAAAGGATTTGAGTACAGGAGCAGGGAGGTTCTACTTCAGTTGTACAGGGTCTTGGTGAGACCACACCTGGAGTATTGCGTGCAGTTTTGGTCTCCAAATCTGAGGAAGGACATTATTGCCATTGCAGAGAAGGTTCACAGACTGAAGGACTGTCTTATGACTGGATAGACTTGGTTATACTCTCTGGAATTTAGGAGATTAAGAGGGGATCTTATAGAGGGGTTGGACAGGCTAGATGCAGGAAGATTGTTCCCGATGTTGGGGAAGTCCAGGACAAGGGGTCACAGCTTAAGGATAAGGGGGAAATCCTTTAACCGAGATGAGAAAGACTTTCTTCACACAGAGAGTGGTGAGTCTCTGGAACTCTCTGCCACAGAGGGTAGTTGAGGCCAGTTCATTGGCTATATTTAAGAGTGAGTTGGATGTGGCCCTTGTGGCTAAGGGGATCAGAGGGTATGGAGAGAAGGCAGGTACACTGAGTTGGATGATCAGCCATGATCATATTGAATGGCGTGCAGGCTCGAAGGGCTGAATGGCCTACTCCTGCACCTAATTTCTATGTTTCTATGTTTCTATGTTTCTATAGGGGAGGGGTGGCACCGAGCCACCAAAGAGGGGCCATTGGGGACTACAATGAACACTTTGTAACTTTGTCTTTGCCCTTTATGTGGTAACTCTTTGCATACCTTGTGAGCGGTTCTCACAACAAAGAATTCCACTGTGACATGTCACATGTGATGATTAAGTATCAATCGATCAATCGATCGATCAATCAAATTCATTGTGCGGACAAAACAAAACTATTTTTCCTGAGGTTGTGGGTGAGATGGGGAGGGGTGAGGGGGTGATCAGTGAGGGATCGGTTGGTGGAAGAGTCCAGTGCAAGTAGGCACCACTGTCAGACGCTCCTGAATAATGGAAACGCAGAGAACTGCAGAAGCTGGCTTACAGCAAAAAGAAGACAGATGAAGATGCAGGGTCCCCTCCATGTTGATTGGGATCAGGTGTGATGTAGAGGAGTGAGGTTAAGGGCCTGTCCCACTCTACGAGGTCATTCAAGAGTTCTCCCGAGTTTCCCCTGATTCGAAGTCGGAGAATTACGGTAATAGCCGTTCGTAGGTACTCGGGGCTCTCGTGGACATTTTTCAACATGTTGAAAAAACTTCACGAGCTTACCGGGTTTCCCGAGTGCCTGCCGTTAGCGTTACGAGCCACTAGGAGACATCCCGGGCTCCGACATACACGTTATGTACATTCTACGTACTTACCACGAGTTTGATTTTTTTTTAAACTCGGGAGAGCTCTTGGGTAAACACGTATAGTGGGACAGGCCCTTTACTGATGCCGGCACTGAAAGCGAACAAGCTGAGTGTTTAATTTTACTTTGCAGTGTGAAAACAGGCCCCTTTGGTCCACAGAGTCCACTCCGACCAGTGATCATCCGCACACTCGTTCCATGTTATCCCACTTTCACATCCTACACACGAGGGACAATTACAGAACCCAATTAACCTACAAACCTGCACGTCTTTGGGATGTTGCGGCATGGTGGCGAAACGGTAGAGTTGCTGCCTCACAGTGAACGCAGCGCCGGGGACCCGGGTTCGATCCCGACTACGGGCGCTGTCCGTACGGAGTTTGTACGTTCTCCCCGTGATCCGCGTGGGTTTCCTCCGAGACCTTCGGTTTCCTCCCGCACTCCAAAGACGTGCAGGTTTGTAGGTTAATTGGCTTGGTCAATGCAAAAATTGGCCCCAGTGCGTATAGGATAGTGTTAATGTGCGGGGATCGCGGGTCGGCGCGGACCCCGAGGGCCTGTTTCCGCGCTGCATCTCTAAATTAAACTAAACTAAGCTAAATGTGGGTGGAAACCGAAGCACGCGGAGAAAACCCAGGCGGTCACAGGGAGAGCTTACAAACTCCACACAGACAGCACCCAAAAGACCAGGATCGAACCGGGGCCTCTGGCGCTGTGTGGCAGCAGCTCACACTTAATGTGCCACACTTAATGTGATGACACAACGAACTGCAGACGCTGGAATCTTGGGAAGAGTACTCAGTAACAATGAGGAAGATGACTGAGCTTTATTGCCTTCCCTCACAGTGGGGAACGTTGATTCCGCAGTGGGGGGGGGGGGATGTTTATGTTAAACTCCATCGTGTATTGTGTTCTTTTTTTATTCGTATGGCTGTGTGGTAGCTCAAATCTCACTGTACCAATTGGTGCACGTGACAATAAATGTAACTTGAACTTGAACTAGTGCTGAACTCGATACCCCGGTTACTGAGTGCTGGAGCAACTCAGCAGGAATGGCAGCATCTCTGGAGAACATGGATAGGTGACATTTCCGGTCTATGGGTGCTGTCCGTACGGAGTTTGTACGTTCTCCCCTACTTCAGACTGTGAAGGGAAGGACGGACACAGACTAGGGTGGATGCCAGAAATCTCAAGTAAAAATTGAAACTTTTGTAAAAAAACAAAAAGGAAAAATATGGATAATGCCCATATCTGAAGAATGTCATCATTGACTAGACTCCCTACCATCAAACATTTATGATGAAGCTTGAGTTTAACATTTCGTAAATGTTTGATGTAGCATGTGGTGGCCTGCTTAAAACCCCAGTGGCATTTCGGGTTCGATCCTGACCTCGAATGCTGTCTGTGTGGAGTTTGCAAGTTCTGCCTGTGGCCGCCTGGGTTTCCTCCGGGCGCTGCGGTTTCCTCCCACATCCCAAAGACGAGTGGGATTGTAGGTTAATTGTCCTCTGTAAATTGCCCCTAGTGTGTAGAGAGTGGATGTGAAAGTGGGATAACGCAGAACTAGTGTGAACGGGTGATCGATGGTCAGCGTGAACTTGATGGGCTGATGGGCCTGTTTCCATGCTGTATCTCTAAACTAAAGTCCTTTCAGGTCCAAACCCTTCTTCAAACTGATCGCAGAAGAAGGGAGAAAGCTAGAAGCGAGGTGGGGAGGCGAGACAACGTCTGACATATGATAGGTGGGTAGACACAAAACGCTGGCATAGATCAGCGGGACAGGCAGCATCTCTGTAGAGAAGGAATCTCCAGAGATGCTGCCTGGCTCGCTGAGTTAGTCCAGCATTTTGTGTCTACCTTCAATTTAAACCAGCATCTGCAGTTCTTTTCTACACAAATGAAGGTGAGTACAGGTGAGGGAGGAGTTAGATAGGCAGATGGTTGGACAAGGCCAGAGATGAAAAGACAAAAGTGAGATAAGAAGATAAGTGTGAAGCGAGAAGAGGGGTGAAACGTGAAGCAAGAGGAAGTGATATCGGATAGACACGTGAAGAAATCAGTCCATTGAAGATGGGTCCCGACCTGAAAAGTCACCTATCCATGTTCTCCTGAGATACTGCTTGACCTGTTGAGTTACTCCAGCACTCAGTATCTTCTTTTGTAAACCAGCACCTGCAGTTCCTTGTGTCTATGTGAAGGAGGTAGTCAATGCTGCTAATCCTGCGCTACAACTGAGCAGACATTTATCATTTATTTCAAGAGGGCTAGATGGCTCTGGAGGGGGTCCAGAGGAGGTTTACAAGACTGATCCCAGGAATGAGTGGGTTAACTTATGATGAGCATTTGACGGCACTGGGCCTGCACTCGCTGGAGTTTAGAAGGATGAGGGGGGACCTCATTGAAACGTACCGTATATTGAAAGGCCAGAATTGAGTTGATGTGGATAGGGTGTTTCCACTGGGTGGGAGAGTCTAGGACTCGGAAAGGACATTCTTTTATAAAGGAGATAAGGAGGAATTTCTTTAGTCAGAGGGTGGCAAGAATTTCATTGTCCTATCTGGGACACATTACAATAAACTCTCTTGACTTGACTTGGTGACTCTGTGGAATTCTTTGCCACAGAAAGCTGTGGAGGCCAGTCAATGGATATATTTAAGGCAGAAATAGATAGATTCTTAATTAGTACAGGGGTCAGGGGTTATGGGGAGAAGGCAGGAGAATTGGGTTAGGAGGGAGCGATAGATCAGCCATGATTGAATGGCGGAGTAGACTTGATGGGCCAAATGGCCTAATTCTGCTCCTATCACTTATGGCTTTATGAACTTATGATCACGCAGCTCTCTGTTTAGTTACCTAGCAGCAGTCATTGTCGGTTTTTTGTTGTGCTCTGTGGCTGTCTGTTCCACCAGTGCCACGTCGTACACCACTGGCCTGGGGCCCTTCTCCCTCTGGTCATGCATTGTTCGATCCTGCAACAGGGAAGTGCTTCGGAGAATAAAAGAATCCCGCAATCTGTCTTGTTCAACAAGGTTGCACAATGTTAGATGTGTGTGAAAGTTAAGGCAGAGTGGAGGAACGTTAGTGGCACAAGGTTGCTGGTAGACTACTGTTGGGGCGTGGTCAGTCGTACTGTGCCTGAAGCAAATGGAGTGGTTGCTAGGATATGGCAGTTGAACAAGCACTCAGTGACCTTGATCGCCCATGTTTGGCCACTGAAATTCTTGCAGCAATCAACTCAATTGTGGATTTGACTCCACGAGTGTAGGACGGAACTGCAGATGCCAGTTTAAACCAAAGGTAGGCACAAAATGCTGGAGTAACTCAGCGGGGCAGGCAGCATCCTAGGAGAGACGGAATGGGTGACGTTTCGGGACAGACTGAAGAAGGGTCTCGACCCGAAACATCACCCATATTCCTTCTCTCCAGTGATGCTGCCTGCCCCGCTGAGTTACTCCAGCATTTTGTGTCTATCTTCAGACTGAAGAAGGGTCTCGACCCGAAAGATTACCCATTCCTTCTCTCCAGAGATGCTGCCTGTCCCGCTGACTTACTCCAGCATTTTGTGTCTATCTTTGACTCCATGAGATTGTCTGGTTGTCTGGAGGGATTCCCATCTACTGGTGAAACACATGCAGGTCATGGATGAACATGCAAACTGCTGCGCCATGTTGGCGCCCAGCTCATCTCTCCCAATTTGCACTCCCGTACCTTAAACTCCAACGCATCTCATAAGGTATTCTCACCCATGCTTTGATGTATTTACATATGTGCGTTTTCTCCGGGAACTTCAGTTTCCTCCCACACTTCAAAGATGTAGTTCAGAGATTAATTGGCTTGTTGTAAATGTAAAATTGGCCCTCGTGTGTGTAGGATAGCATTAATGTGCGGGATCGCTGGTCGGTGCGGACCCAGTGGGCCGAAATGGTTGTTTCCGCGCTGTACCTCTGAACAAATGAGAGAATGGAGCGGCTGAACTTGTACACTCTGGAGTCTAGAAGGGTGAGAGGAAATCTCATTGAAACATATAAGATTGTTAAGGGCTTGGATGCACTAGAGGCAGGAAACATGTCCCCGATGTTGGAGGAGTCCAGAAACCGGGGGCCACAGTTTAAGAATAAGGTGTAGGCCATTTAGAACGGAGACGAGGAAACACTTTTTCTCACAGAGAGTGGTGAGTCTGTGGAATTCACTGCCTCAGAGGGCGGTGGAGGCAGGTTCTCTGGATGCTTTCAAGAGAGAGCTAGATAGGGCTCTTAAAAATAGCTAAGTCAGGGGATATGGGGAGAAGGCAGGAACGGGATATGGGGAGAAGGCAGAAGCCATGATCACATTGAATGGCAGTGCTGGCTCGAAGGGCCAAATGGCTTACTCCTGCATCTATTGTCTATTGTCTACTGTCTATTGTCAAAACTAAACGAAACCCGCACCAGTTCTATATTATCTCACTGTCTCATTATACCAGGTGGGGGAGGGGGTTGCATGGCAGATGTGTAGGGTAAGTGCTTAAATCTCAAGTTCGAGAGAGTTTATTAGCCTCATGGCTGTGGGGAAGTAGCTATTCCTGAACCTGGACGTTGCAGTCTTCAGGCTCCTGTACCTTCTACTGAAGGTAGCGGGGAGATGAGTGTGTGGCCAGGATGGTGTGGGTCCTTGATGATGCTGCCAGCCTTTTTGAGGCAGCGACTGCAGTAGATCCCCTCGATGGAAGGAAGGTCAGAGCCGATGATGGACTGGGCAGTGCTTACTACTTTTTGCTAGAGGTGAAAAGGAGGCAAAAGAGTGTTAGATAAAGAGAGAAGGGGCGTGGGAAATTATACCAAAGAGAGGGAATGTTTAAGAAGGAACTGCAGATGCTGGTAGACAAAATATCCAGACCCTCTTTCTCCCCGTCCCTTTCCACCTATGTCCCTCTCTCTGGTAGACAAAAATGCTGGAGCGGGTGAGGCAGCATCTATGGAGCGAAGGAAATAGGCAACGTTTCGGGTCGAGACCTTTCTTCAGACCAGAAAGATATTTCTGATCTGAAGAAAGGTCTCGACCCGAAACGTTGCCTCATTGAAACTTACAGAACAATGAAAGGCATACATAGAGTGGATGTCGAAAGGACGTTTCCGCTGTGGGAGAATCTAGGACCAGAGGTCACAGCCTCAGAATTAAAGGGCACTCTCTTAGAAAGGATGTGAGGGGGAACTTCTTTAGTCGGAGGATAGTTAATCTGTGGAACTCATTGCCATGGAGGGCTGTGGAAGCCAAGTCTGTGGATATTTTTAAGGCAGAGACAGACAAATTCTTGATTAGAATGGGTGTCAAGGGTCATGTGGTGAAGGCAGGAAAATGGGATTAGGAGGCAGAGATCAACCAATGATTGAACGGCGGAGTAGACTTGATGGGCCAAATGGCCGAATTCTACTCCTTGAATTTGTGAAATTGAGGATAGTGGGAGAAATGGGTGCGAACTGAGGTTGGGGGCCACAGGACAGAGCGTGAAAGAAGGGGTGGGGAGAGATTACTTAAAATGGGAAAATTCAATGTTCCGTACTATTGAGGTCAGATAGCCAAGAGGAATATGGGCTGTTCCTGCAATTTGCATATGTCCTCACTCAGGCAATGGAGGAGGCCCAGGACTGACAGGACGATATGTTAATGGAAAGAAGAGTTAAAATGGTCAGCAATCGAGAGCTCCAGCAGGCCTTGGCGGACTGAGCACAAGTGTTCTGTGAAATGGTCATTAAAACATTGTAAAGACAGCATAAATATGCTGTTAATGGGCACTGTGTAACTGGGCACACTAGTTCACATTTTATTGTTAAAGGAGGAACTGCAGATGCTGGAGAATCGAGGGTACACAAAAGGCTGGAGAAACTCAGCGGGTGCAGCAGCATCTAAGGAGCGAAGGGGATAGGCGACGTTTCGGGTCGAGACCCTTCTTCAGACATTCCACATTTTACCTTGTATTTCACAATGATGAGCTTTATTGCCCTCATTTTACAGTTTTTATTCATTTTCTCTCTCTCTAAGTACCCATCTTAATCATTGATGGATGACCTCTGCTTTTCCCCAAGCAATCCTGTTTTCCCAAGGCGAATCACCTTAAGGGGTTGTAGATCGGAGATTGTTCCCTCCAGGACAAGGGGTCACAGCTTAAGGATAAGGGGGAAATCCTTTAAGACCGAGATGAGAAAGACTTTTTTCACACAGAGAGTGGTGAGTCCCTGGAACTCTCTGCCACAGAGGGTAGTTGAGGCCAGTTCATTGGCTATATTTAAGAGTGAGTTGGATGGGGATAGGGTATGGAGAGAAGGCAGGTACGGGATACTGAGTTGGATGATCAATGCATGGCGGGGCAGGCTCGAAGGGCTGAATGGCCTACTCCTGCACCTAATTTCTATGTTTCTATGTTTCTATGATCTGAGGAAGGAGATCCAGGTTTGATCCTGACCACGGGTGCTGTCGGTACGGAGTTTGCGCGTCCTGCCCGTGACCTGCGTGGGTTTTCTCCGGGTGCTCCGGTTTTCTCCCACACTCCAAAGACACGAAGGTTGGTAGGTTAATTGGCTCCTGTAAATTGAAAATCGTCCCTAGCGTGCAGGATAGTGCTAGTGCACGGGCTGACCGTTGGTCGGCATGGACTCGGTGGGCTGAAGGGGCTGTGTCTGCACTGTATCTCTAAAGTCTAAAGTCTAAAGTAATTGGTAAGAATTTCATCGTCCTATCTGGAACACTTGACAATAAACTCTCTTGACTTGACTTTGGAGAGGCAGAAATCCTCACAACATTTAAGAAAGATCTGCACAAGTACTTGAACTACCATGTGCAAGTAAATGGGATTAGTACAGATCTATTTGATAGTTAGATAAGACACAAAATGCTGGAGTAACTCAGTGGGACAGGCAACACCTCTGGAGAGAAGGAATGGGTGACCTTTCGGGTCGAGACCCTTCAGACTGATGTCAGTGGAGGGTTTTTCTAATAGTTATTTGACAGTAAGTTTAAGTTTAAGTAAGTAAGTTTTTTTTGTTTTTTGTTTTTTTGTTTTGTTTTTTTTGATAAATATTTTTATTAGTTGTAGAAACATATTAATAAGAAATACTTATTAGATACATTCATAATATTATTAATATTAATATTAACATTTAAGACTTTATGTTTCTATACACTTTTAAAACATTTTTTATAAAGTAGGAAGAGATAGAGAAAAATAATATAGAGAATAAGGAAGTGAATGGAGTATTAATCAATTATCCGTCATTGGAGATATAACCATGATTTATTATGCGTAATTCTTCATCCATTCTATTTTTCAGGTCTCAGTCAAGCCCTCGCACTGAGAAAGTAAGTAAGTTTATTGGCCAAGTATTCACATGCGAGGAATTTGCCTTGGTGCTCCGCCCACAAGAAACAACATGACACACAGTGACAGTTACGAATGACTCAGAAAACACTAAACATTAATAATATTAAAACATCAATGATAAAACACCATTGATCAAGCATGTGAACCAACAAAATACCAGAACAAAGGGAGGCTACAGATTTTTGGCTGTTGAGTAGAGCAAGTACTCATGGATAAAACTGTTTTATCAGATAAAAACAGTAAGCCAACTATTTGATAGCATATTCACGATGGGCCGATGGGCTGTATGACTCTAAATGCTCCCTAACTATCCCTCCTTTACTTATGCCACAACTTAAAATTAACGTATTTTCTCTCTATCCCAATTCTTGCATTGACCTGAAAAGTTAACTCTGCTACTCACTGCAGCGATGCAGCCTGACCTGCTGAGTGTTTTCAACAATGGGGCGGCACTGTGGTGCATTCTAGCGCCAGAGACCCGGGTTCGGTCCTGACTGCGGGTGCTTGTCTGCACACAGCTTGCACGTTCTCCTTGTGGCTGCGTGGGTTTTCACCGGGTGCTCTGGTTTCCTCCCACACTCCAGGTTTGTAGGTCAATTGACTTCTGTACGTTGTCCCTGGTGTATGGGATAGAACCAGTGTATGGGGTGATCGCTGGTCGGCGGGGACTCGGTTGACCGAAGGGCCAGTTTCCACACCGTATCTCTGAATGTAAAACTAAATGTTATGGTTTTTAATCCTAATCTTCTAATTTAGCTCTGTTACCTGACCCTTGAACTCATCCCCATTGGTAAGATCCCCCCTAAATCATTGGCGATAACACATCTTACATCACGCCAGTGGTGGTCGTGGCTGAATGCTTAAGACTGAGGGGTTTCTTGGTTCAAATCCTGGTCAGTTTGAAACCAGGTAGGTTAGAATCCTGGCAAGCCACGAGTGACTGGTGTGGGAATTTTTGTGCGGCATGGTGGAGCAGTGGTAGAGCTACAGCCTCACAGCTCCAGAGACGCGGGTTCAATCCTGACAATGGGAGCTTATCCGTACGGAGTTTGTACCTTTCCCCGTGACCTGCTTGAGTTTTCTCGGAGATCTTCGGTTTCCTCCCACACTCTGAAGACGTACAGGTTTGTAGGTTACTTGGCTTGGTATAAATGTCGCTAGCGCGTGTGGTGTAGGGTAGTGTTTGTGTGCGGGCATCGCTGGTCTGGGTGGGCCGAAGGGCCTGTTTCTGCACTGTATCTCAAAACTAAACTGGTTTGAATTAAATCCGGATCATTTCACTCTTGCTCATTTCGCAACAAGTAATGATTGACTGAACGAAAATTTTCCACCTACTGAAGTTAAAAGGTATTCAAGGATGAAGATTTAATCATCAGTGTTTACGGGTAAGGTAATATCGTTACAGAATGATGATCCAAGTGCAACACCAGCGGACAATGGGTACATTTTTTGGTAACTCAGTCACACGTAGGAAGGTGTCAACAGTTAATCTCTAACCCAGAGTTAGGTGTACACGCCTGCTCCACAACCAAAGGCAGGATATGACACATGTAATCTGCCTTGCAGTCCCTTGTGCCAAGTGGACCTAGCGAAGGCTGCAACGTCAATGGAATGGAGGCCTTGTACCCTCTATGTGTAGAAAGCAAACTGCAGCCACCGGTTTATTGCCAAAAATAGACGCAAAGTGCTGGAGTGACCCAGCGGGTCAGGCAGCAAACCTGGAGAAAAGGAATAGGCGACGTTTCGGGTCGGAAAATCAAGTCGTAAGAAGGCTATCGAATTTAGAAGATTGAGAGGGGATCTTATAGAAACTTACAAAATTCTTAAGGGGTTGGACAGGCTAGATGCAGGAAGGTTGTTCCCGATGTTGGGGAAGTCCAGAACAAGGGGTCACAGTTTAAGGATAAGGGGGAAGGAAGTCTTTTAGGACCGAGATGAGAAAACCATTTTTCACACCAGAGAGTGGTGAGTCTGTGGAATTCTCTGTCACAGAAGGTAGTTGAGGTCAGTTCATTGGTTATATTTAAGAGGGAGTTAGATGTGGCCCTTGTGGCTAAAGGGATCAGGGGGTATGGAGAGAAGGCAGGTACAGGATACTGAGTTGGATGATCAGCCATGATCATATTGAATGGCGGTGCAGGCTGGAAGGGCCGAATGGCCTACTCCTGCACCTATTTTCTATGCTTCTATGTTTCTGGGACCCGAATCGTCACCTATTCCTTTTCTCCAGAGATGCTGCCTGACCCGCTGAGTTACTGAAGCATTTTGTGTCTATCTTCAGTATAAACCAGAGTTCCTGCCCAGACAGGAAACTGGAGTACTTGAAGGAAACCCACACCATCACAGTGAGATTGTACAAACTCCACACATTTGGCTTCAGAGGTTTTTCCATAGTGAAAACTTTACTTAACACAAATCTTAGGTGTTTGCCCAACTCTCTTAAATCTGCTGTTCCATCAGTAAGCCTTGGCGAGCAGGTTTCGAACAGGGCAAGGTTTACCAACAGTTAGTTTCTGCCAGAGGGATCTTCATGCAATCCCAGAATGTAGTTCAGGTAAAACTCAAGCCATGTTGCATATGGGCTCTTAGGGCTAACGGAATCAAGGGATATGGGGAAAAAGCAGGGACAGGTTACTGATTTTGGATGATCAGCCATGATCATTTTGAATGGCGGTGCTGGCTCGAAGGGCCGAATGGCCTACTCCTACACCTATCTTCCATGTTTCTATGATGAACACTTGTTTTCTGAACAAATAGTGCAATGGACTACATAAGGTCATAAGGTCATAGGTGATAGTAGTAGAATTAGGCCATTCGGCCCATCAAGTCTACTCCACCATTCAATCATGGCTGACCTATCTCTCCCTCCTGACCCCATTCTCCTGCCTTCCCCCCACATCGTCTGACACCTGTACTTATCAAAAATCTATCTATCTCTGCCTTAAAAATATCCACTGATGGCCTCTACAGCCTTCTGTGGCAAAGAATTCCAGAGATTCACCATCCACCGACTGAAGAAATTTCTCCTCATCTCCTTCCTAAAAGAACGTCCAACATGTAACACATATTTGTAGGAAGGAACTGCAGATTCTGGTTGACCCATCTTTTCATTCATTTGTCCAATTTACCTTTTATATCTCTAATTTCCATCTCCCCTGACTCGCAGTCTGAAGAAGGATCTCGACCCGAAACGCCATTTCTCCAGAACCCACTGAGTTACTCCAGCTTTTTGTGTCTATCTGACACGTAACACATAGTTCCCTGAGAAGATGATTGATTGGCATAAGCTAATTGACCAAGGCAATTAAATCAGTGGCATAGTTAGACCTATCCTGTACATAAGGCATCATACATTTTTCCTTGTATCCTTTTGTTAATTTTCCAGTGTACATTTGGACTGCGCACACAATGGAATTGGTTCTATTCTTCTACACGGTTGCCATGCTGGTGGGAACAGGAAATGAATCTGCTGTAATATAATCCCCCCCCCCCCAGGATTATATTTTGTGTATTTTTGCTCCGGTCCTGGATATATTGCAGTAGCCGCCATTGAGATATCTGATGAAAATAGGATTCTTCTCAATCATGAATCCAAAATCAAATTTCCTTCTCCATTAGATGAAATCAGAGGTCATTACAGAACATTGTTGCTGACAGTCCGGCTGAATGGACAAGTTCTCCTCCAATGTCTTGTGGTCTTATGGTAACTGGGGCTGATGATGGGCGAGAAAAATCAAGAGAGATATGGTACGTGATGATCGTTTGGCAGCACTGGGCCTCCACTCGCTGGAGCTCAGAAGGTTGAGGTGGGACATCATTGAAACTTATGGAATAATGAAAGGCATAGATAGAGTGGATGTGGAAAGGATGTTTCCACTGGTGGGAGAGTCTCGAACCAGAGGCCATAGCCTCAGAATAAAAGGGCGCTCATTTAGAAAGGAGGTGAGGAGGAACGTCTTTCGTCAGAGGGCAGTTAATCTGCGGAACTCATTGCCACAGAGGAGGGCGTCAATATATTTATACGGCATTTTTTTAAGGCAGAGATAGACAAATTCTGGATATTTTTCAGGCAAAGATAGACAAATTCTTGATTTGAATGGGTGTCAAGGCAGGGTTATGGGGAGAAGGCAGGAAAATGGGATTAGGAGGCATGATTGAATGGCGGAGTAGACTCGATGGGCCGAGTGGCCTAACTCTACTCCGATAACGTGAACTTGGGAACAGATGGAAGATGTTCCACTCATGATTTAAGACGTTCCAATCATGAGGACTAATTTTTTGCACAAAATACCAAGTGCTGGAGGAACTCAAGGCAAGGTCAGGCAGCCTCTATGCAGGAAATGGCCAAGCAAAGTTCTGTGTCGGCATCGTTCTTCGGTCTGAAGAAGGGTCGCAACCCGAAACATCGCTGTCCAGTCCCTCGGCAGACGTTGCCTGACCCGCTGAGTTCCTCCAGCACATTGTGGTTTGCTCAAGAGTCCAGTTTGGTTTCCTAATTATTTGTGCAGCTGGAGTAAAATTCACACAAACACTTGGGACATATGCAGACAAGGGAGAATATTCAAAGGTCTGAAGAAGAGTCTCGACCCGAAACGTCTCCAGAGATGCTGACTGTCCCGCTGAGTTACTCCAGCATTTTGTGTCTACCTTCGATTCAAACCAGCATCTGCAGTTCTTTCCTACATGGAGAATTTTAATAAATGGACCACATTTAGCATAAGTTATTTCATAAACAAATGTGAGATATACTCCACTCTATTAATGTCAATCAGACAAGGATAAATTAGCATTTATATCGTGCTTCAGGATTCTTTGGTTTCAAACAATGAATATTTCCACTTGGCCCGCCAAGACCTGCTGGATCTCATGGTTTCCAAGCATTTTAACTTCCCTTCCCATTCCCATTCTCATACTGACCATTCTGTTCTGGGATTCCTCCATTGCCAGAGTGAAGCCACAGCTAAACTGGAGGAACAGTACCTCATATTCCACGGGTAGTTTACAACCCAATGAACATATTTTTCTCCAATTTTAGGTAACCAATCTACAAACAACTCTTCCCTGTACTCCACCTGAATTCACACCCATTTCTCGCCTTCCACCTGTTTTCCTTGTTTAGTTTGTTTAGCGATACGGCACGGAAACAAGCCCTTTGGCCCACCGAGTCCGCACAGACCTGCCATCCCAGTACATTAACACTATCCCACCCACCCACACACATTAGGGACAATTTACACTTATGCCAAGCTAATTAACATACACGTCTTCGGAGTGTGGGAGGAAACCGAAGATCTCGGAGAAAACTAATGTGGTCACGGGGAGAACGTACAGACTCCGTACAGACTGCACCCGTGGTCGGGATCAAAACCAGGTCTCTGGCGCTGCAAGCGCTGTAAGGCAGCAACTCTGCCGCTGCGCCCCTGGCTTCATAGTCGCACCTCTCCTAACCTTTATCCCAGACCCTTTGCCTCTTAATCTCTGGCTTTAGTCCAGCTATCTGCCTATCAGAAAACACTATCACCTGTGGGCGGCACAGTGGCGCAGCGGTAGAGTTGCTGCCTCACAGCGGCAGAGACCCGGATTCGATCCTGAATGTGGGTGCCGTGTCCGTACGGAGTTTGTATGTTCTTCCCTAGGTTGTATGTTCTTCACGGGAAGAACATACAACCTAACCCTGATCTCATTTGGTTTCCTTCGGGTGCTCCGGTTTCCTCCCAACACTCCAAAAATTAGTCGATTTTCTTTGGTAAAAGAAAATTGTAAATTGTCTCGAGTGTGTAGGGTAGTGCTGGTGTACAGGGTGATCGCTGGTCGGTCGGCCAAATTGTCTGCTCCTGCGCTTTAACTCTAAAGTTAAAATTAATGTCTGTATCCACTTTGCCCTGCCCTTCCTCTCTTCCAGCTTTCTCCCCCACCACAAACAGTCTGAATAGACAATAGACAATAGATGCAGGAGTAGGCCATTCGGCCCTTTGAGCCAGCACCGCCATTCAATGTGATCATGGCTGATCATCCCCAATCAGTACCCCGTTCCTGCCTTCTCCCCATATCCCCTGACTTTTTTACGAGCTCTATCTAGCTCTCTCTTGAAAGCATCCAGAGAACCGCAAAAATGCAAAAATGGAACAATGATAAAGGAAACCAGCCTTTGTTATCTGATAACACTCAACCAGCATCTGCAGTTCCTTTCTAAACATATTAGTTTAGTCTGGAGATACAGACCATCAATTCACGCTAGTCCTATCTTTTCATCCACTGCCTATACACTTATGCCCCTGTCCCACTTAGGAAACCTGAACGGAAACCTCTGGAGACTATGTGCCCCACCCAAGGTTTCCGTGCGGTTCCCGGAGGTTTTTGTCAGTCTCCCTAATGGTCGAAAGTGGTTTCCGCTTCTTCTATGTTCCGGCGATTATTTCAAAAAATTCAAAACCGGCCGCGGCTAAAAATAGGTTGCCGTTTTCAAAAGTGGAATAAAACTGGGTGAAAAAATGGTCTTACCTTCCACCACCTGCAACCTCCGGCAACCACCTTCAACTAGCATCGCAACCGGCTTCGACTAAAAAATTACCGATTTTTAAAACGGCAATCTATTTTTAGTCACGGCCGGTTTTGAATTCTTTGAAATAATCGCCGGAACATAGAAGAAGCGGAAACCACTTTCCACTTCTTCTATGTCAGTCTCACCATTAGGGAGACGGACAAAAACCTCCGGGAACCGCACGGAAACCTTGGGTGGGGTGCAAAGTCTCCAGAGGTTTCCGTTCAGGTTTCCTAAGTGGGAGAGGGGCATTCGGAGAAATTTTACAGAGGCCAATTAACCAACAAACCTGCACGTCTATGGGATGTGAGAGGAAACCCACGCGACACAGGGAAACATGCAAATTCAATATTCAGCAGTCACGGTTAGAATTGAAACCATGTTTCTGGCACTGTGAGCCAGCGGTACTGAGGCAGCGGCCCGTTAACTGGGCAGCACGGTGGCGCACAGCGCTTACAGCGCCAGAGACCCCGGGTTCAATCCCAACCACTGGTGCGGTCTGTGCGGAGTTTGTACGTTCTCCCCGTGACCTGCGTGGGTCTTCTCCGAGATCTTTGGTTTCTTCCCATATTTCCAGTTGGCTTGGTATGAATGTAAAATGGTCCCTAGTGTGTGTAGGATAGTGTTAAAGTGCGGGGATCGCTGGTCGACGCTGACTCAGTTGGCCGAAGCTGTATCTCTGAACTAAATAAACTAAAAGAAACTGGTATTGCACTAACTGGTATTGCATTTGTTGAAAGGAATAGTTTGATGACATTTTACAAGGAGACTAGCGGGATCAACCATGAACTATTTCAAGAGGTGAGGCAATTGGAACTATTATCTCAAGTTGAAGCCAGGCTTTTACTTGCAAAAGATAGTGAAAGATGAGAAACACCAATTTTTACTGGGCTGACTAGGAATTTAAACTGGTACGTGGTCAGGTAGATTGACACAAAACGCAGGAGAAACTCATCAGGTCAGACATCTCTGGAGAAAAGGATTTTTTTAATTGCACTGATGACAAAATTGATGAGAAACATTTTTTCGTTTCTTCTGTGTATGCAAGTACTCAGTGAAATGACAATAAACTGAATACTGAATACTGAATAGGTGACATTTTGGATCGAGACTCAGTCTGAAGGAGAATCTCGACCGGAAACGTCGCCTATTCCTTGACTCCAGAGATGCCGTCTGATCCGCTGAGTTACTCCTGCTTTTTGTGTCTATCTTCGGTTTAAACCAGCATCTGCAGTTCCCTCCCTTCACTTGGACAGGTACATGGATAGGGAAAGTTTAGATAGATATGTGCCAAGTACAGGCCAATGGATAGATGCATAGTGGCCAACAAGGACGAGTTTCAGCATGGAAACAGTCCATTCGGCCCATCGAGTCCATGCCGACCACCCATCACTCGTTCACACTACGTTCTAAATGATCCCACTTTCTCACCCACTCCCTACGCACCAAGTGTCTATCGGTTGTTCAAGGCTATCATCGTTACTTTTTTTTGCACATATTTCATTCATTGTTCTTTATCTCTCGACATTGTCTATCTTTATCTCTCTACATCGTCCTACGGCATCGCTTCCTGGTTTGGGAGCTGCAAGGCTTACGAACAGGGACAGCTATGAACAGGATAGTGAAGACAGCCAGTAGGATCACTGGTGCTCCACTCCCTTTCATGTTGGAGATCTATCAGAAGCGCAGCATCCGCAGAGCCATCTCCATCATTAAGGACCCTTACCACCCATCCCACCACATCTTCTCCATCCTGCCATCTGGGAGGAGGTACAGGAGTATCTGCTGCAGAACCAGCAGGATGCTACACAGATTCTTCCCACAGGCAATAAGACTGGTTAACGGACTCCCCATACGTCATACACCCACACATCTAACCTCGCCCAAACGTTGACAGCTAGACACTTGTCAAGGTAAAGTCACTGTTCGGTCTGAATATCTGTTTTTAGCTCAATTTTAAGCCTATTTTAGATATGTTAATTTTAAAGGTATGCATTTAGTCTGTTTTTATTAACTGCACTGACAGGAACTGATGAGATACAATATTTCGTTTCTTCTGTGTATGTAAGTATGTGAAATGATAATAAAGGAAATACTGAATACTGAACACACCTCTCTTTTCCCTTATCCCTAACTTGTCTGAAGAAGGGTCTCGGCCCAGAAACGCCACCCATTCCTTCTCTCCTGTTCCGCTGTGTAACTCCAGCATTTTTGTGCCTACGGTTTAAACCAGCACCTGCGGTTCCTTCGTGTTCAAATGCAATCTGAAGTTCCTTGTATCCACGCTGGTTTGGACAAACCCTGTTAGCTCTGTCTAACTGTGGATTGTAAAACTGTGCTGTCGCCACCCGTGGCTGTGTAGCTCAGTACCGAGGCAAGGTGTGGGGGTAGTCCCAGCACCAGCATGTGGACAAACCTGGTGACTCACACGGAGCCACCACCAACACCTGACGTCCTGAAACATTCCCTTCTCCTTGACTGACTTCGCTTCCTCCTTGAGGGAGAGAGAGAGAGAGAGAGAGGATACATGTTAACCATTACACCAGCGTTTAACCCAAACTGGCTAACATTTGATGAAAAGCGCGTGGGGGGCAACGTTTGAAGTCTTGCTCAATACTTCAANTCCTCTGGTCAACGATTAATTCCACTTCTTCCAAATTGGGGGCGAATGGCTTTGGGATTAATTCGGCGCAAAGTTTAATCGCCGGGCATGGGCGGAGAAAGCGTTAATCACCCACAGCAAGGAGCGTATAAGCGACGCACTGACGGCTCAGTCTAAACCTCCTGTATGTGCGTTTGTGTTTTAAGAGGTGGCGTCTGGAGTTGTTAGGAGACCAGGGCGCAAGTACCTGCCCAGGATTCAGAGTATCCCACCTCCCTACACTCCGTGTGGAACTGCGAGAGCCTCCACCGCTTAGGTTTAGCAGAAGTTGAGTTTCACAGAAGTTTCACTCAAGTTAGTTCAGTGTCAGTCCCAGCTCGCTGTGTGTGTGTGTGTGTGTGTGTGTGTGTGTGTGTGTGTGTGTGTGTGCCTCCGAGATGTTTGAAGATCGCCGCTGGGGTCTCTTCAAACGCAACCTGCACCCCACTCTCACCCTCTGGAGCGCCTTCTGCTCCTTCGGTCTCTGCATGGCTTTCCTCGGACCAACCCTGCTGGACCTCCGCTGCCAGACCCGCTCCACGCTCAAACAGATCACCTGGGTGTTCTTCGCCCAGAATTTCTGCGTCTTGGTCGGGACCATCATCGGCGGACTCTTCAAGAAAACGTGAGACTTTTAAAAACAAAACAAACAAAAAACATTCTATCAAGATTTTTTGTTGGTGTTGCAATAATCCGTACATGTCTAGCGTATCTTTGCAGACCCCCTTCTCTCTGCCACTGTGTCTGCTCGTGTTACATTCAGTTCCCAAACTTCAGTGTCAGGACTACTAGTCATAAACTTTACCAGTCAAACATTGCTCTAATTCCTGTTTAAGAAGGAACTGCAGATGCTGGAAAATAGACATTTCACCCGCTGACTTTCTCTAGCATTTCTGTCTACCATTGCTTGAATTCCGATGCATTCCGATTTTTCTTTGACTTTTTTCTTAACTTTCGGGACTATTCTTTAAGTTTTGTTTAATCTACATGTTTTAAGGGATTATAAAACCCGGTCAGGCGATGTGAGGAGTGTGTTATTGGGATCGCACGGTGTAATCTAGACTGTGTGTGTGTGTGGGGGGGGGGGGGGGTATTTTTTTAACATCTGAGATACTGTGTGGATGACAAAATTAATCTCATAAGCTAATTTTAAAGTGAAAATGTCCTTGGCGCTTTAGTTGGAAATGTAAGGGATAAACAAATAACCGGCGCTTTATACAGCCACTTTTATAAAGTGCTTTATGGCTGAGATAATCTTGGATTGTGGTGATCGCTGTGATATGGGAAACAGGGCTGTCGATTTGGGTACGACAACCTGCGTCGCGATAATGACCGGAGATTATGTTTTCAATTATTGATTGGGATAACTCCTAGGAGTTTTGAGTGTCGCAAGGATTTGAGTATAGGAGCAAGGGAGGTTCTACTGCAGTTGTACAGGGTTTTGGTGAGACCACACCTGGAGTATTGCGCACAGTTTTGGCCTCCAAATCTGAGGGAAGACATTCTTGCCATAGAGAAGGTTCACCAGACTGATTCCTGGGATGTCAGGACTTTCATACGAGGAAAGACTGGATAGACTGGGCTTGTACTCGCTAGAATTTAGAAGATTGAGGGGGGATCTTATAGAAACTTACAAAATTCTTAAGGGGTTGGACAGTCTAGATGCAGGAAGATTGTTCCCGATGTTGGGGAGGTCCAGAACAAGGGGTCACAGTTTAAGGATAAGGGGGAATTCCTTTAGGACCGAGATGAGGAAAACATTTTTCACATAGAGAGTGGTGAGTCTCTGGAATTCTCTGCCACAGAAGGTAGTTGAGGTCAGTTCATTGGCTATATTTAAGAGGGAGTTGGATGTGGCCCTTGTGGCTAAAGGGATCATGGGGTATGGAGAGAAGGCAGGTACGGGATACTGAGTTGGATAATCAGCCATGATCATATTGAATGGCGGCGCAGGCTGGAAGGGCCGAATGGCCTACTCCTGCACCTATTGTCTATGTTCTATGTATTGGGTGGCATATCAGGGTAAATATGGGCCAGGACTCTGGGAACAGTTTAGTGCCCCGACATGTGCAAAATCGCGAGAGGAATAGGTCGTCGGGTAGAGGCGCAGAGCCTTGTGCCCAGAGTAAAGGGGGTCGAGAACCAGAGGGCGGGCACAGGTTTAAGGTGAAGGGGAAAAGATTTCATAGGGATATGAGGGGTCATTTTTCCGCACAAATGGTGGTGGGTGTATGGAACAAGCTGCCAGAGGGGGTAGTCCAGGCAGGGACTATTGCAATGTCTAAGAAACATTGAGGCAGGTACATGGATGGGATAGGTTTGGAGGGGTATGGGCCAAACGCAGGCAGGTGGGACCAGTGTAAATGGGCCATGTGGGTCAGTCAAGTCAAGTCACTTTTATTTCTATAGCACATTTAAAAAACAACTCTCGTTGGCCAAAGTGCTTTACATTGGTATAAGAATAGTATAACAAACAACAGTGGTTCATAGATTAAATACAAACATCACTACATACATATAGCCCTCGCTCAGAGGATGTCAAGAAAGGCTTGGGAGTAGAGATGAGATTTTAGTCTCGACTTAAAGGAGTCGATGGAGGAGGCATAGAGAGATGCAGCGTGGAAACAGTCCATTCGGCCCAACTTGACCCCACAGGCCAACACGCCCCAGTGATGTGGGCAAGTTGGGTCGAGGGGCCTGATTCTATTCTATATGACTCTTTGACACTATAACTTTGGAACAGTGCCAAGGGTTCCCTTCTCTCGGCCAGAGCACGGACAACAATACAAATATCTGTTGATAGACGCAAGATGCTGGAGTAACTCAGCGGGACAGGCAGCATCTCTGGAGAAAAGGAATGGGTGACGCTTTGGACTGAAGAAGGGTATCGACCCGAAACATCACCCATTCCTTCTCTCCAGAGATGCTGCCGAGACCCTTCTACAGACTGATGTCAGGGGAGAGGGAGGTACATAGATAAGGAAGTGTAAGGTGTGAAACCAGGACACAGGGGATAGAGATCAAGGAAAATGTAGAATAGCTCATGGTTAGCTGGAGGAATTCTGGTAACCCCATTGATGCAGGTCGAGATCATCTTTGGCCAGATCCTGGAGTTTTTTGATTTTTAGTCCTTGGGATCTTTAACTTCCAGATGGGAGATTATTCGGAGTCGTGGTCTGACCTGTGGCCCTAATCAAGGCAGCACCTCCAACAACACAGCACCACACTGGGATCCCGTCAAGGAGGATGGCCTCAAGTTCCTGGAGTGGGTCTGCAACTCGCCACCTCAGAATAAAAGGTGTACCTTTACAAAGGAGATGAAGACGAATTTCTTTAGTCAGAAGGTGGTGAATCTAGTAATTGCCATGGACAGCTGTGGAGGCCACGTCAATGGATATTTTCAAAGTGGAGATTGGCAAGGTCTTGATTCGTACGGGTGGCAAAGGTTGGAGGGAGAAGGCAGGAGAATGGGAAGATAGATCAGGCATGATCGCATGGCGGGATAGACTTGATGGACCGAATGGCCCAATTCTGCTCGTATGACTCGTGGAGTTATAAACTTCAACACAGAATGAAGAGTCTTTCCAACTTTGCTGAATCTGTAGGTTTAACATTATCTGAACGAGGGCACCTCCATCTATTTTTAGCTATGATACAGAATGTGGCCTGAATTAATATGGTGGAATGTATGAGAGTGGCTTGAAATAATATGGACAAAGTATATTAAATATACAAAATTGTGAGGGGGCATAAATGTGGTGAAAATCTATAGTCTTCTCCCCAATTTAACAATAATCTAAAACTAGAGGGCATGGTTTAGTCTAGTTTTGAGATACAGCGGGGAAACACTTTGTCCCACTGAGTCCGAGCCGACCAGCGATCCCTTATTCACACTAGTTCAATACCATCCCACATTGGCATCCACCCGATATTTTACGGACAATTTTGCAGAGGCCAAATAACCTGCAAACCCCTGCATCTTTGGGATGTGGGAGGAAGCTGGAGCACCCGGAGGGAAACCTCACGGTTGCGGGGAGAACGTGCAAACTCTGCGCGGACAACGTCTGAGGTCAGGATCAAACTTGGGATTCTGGTGCTATGAGGCGACAGCTCTACCCTTGGTTGCCTGCTACGTTTTAAGGGGAGAGGAGAACGCTTTAAAAGGGTGTCTAAAAAACATAGTGGGTGACTTGTATTGAAAGAACTGCTCGAGGAAGTGGTAGAGGTGGATATAGTTAGGACATTAAAAAGAGACAATAGGTGCAGGAGTAGGCCATTCGGCCCTTCGAGCCAGCACCGCCATTCACTGTGATCATGGCTGATCATCCCCAATCAGTAACCCGTTCCTGCCTTCTCCCCATATCCCTTGATGCCGCTTCCTATAAGAGTTCTATCTAACTCTATCTTGAGAGCATCCAGAGAATTGGCCTCCATTGCCTTCTGAGGCAGAGAATTCCACAGACTCACAACTCTCAGGGCAAGTACATGGTTACCCTTGGGCAGGTTTGGAAGGATACAGTCCCGGCACCAGCAAATAGAACTAGCTCATTTGGCATCTCGGTCAGCATGGACGAATTGGGCTGAAGGGCCTGTTCCATGCTGTACCTTTCAGCTTTTCTTCTTGGTCTTTCGTGTGGCGCGCACAGCCTAAAGTTGTCGGACAACTTGTTCTATTTGATCTTCCGTTTGTGCACCTCAAGTTGATTGCATTAGTCGAAACAGGGCGGACCACGTGAAGGTTGCAATCTTCCACCCCGCACCTTTCCATTCAATTCAATTCAATTCACATCTTGGTCGGAACACAGGAAAGAGTTCCATTATTATTTTTTGATTGTTTCTTGGGATCTTGTGTGCACTGCATGGAGATAAGATAGTGTAACATCTCATCTGAAAGTTAGCACCTCCATAAATACAGATAAAGATATCTCTCTGCTGCAATGAGTTGACATACGAGAAGATAGTCGGAAGCTCCTGGCTATCCATCTAACCCAGAAATGAGACTGAACACAACAATGGCTGCAAATGCGTTTGGTGTGAAGAAATATCAGTTCAGAAAATCCCCTTTTACAAATTAATAAATCTTTTGCGTTCAAAGTTAATTTCAGTTTTATTATCCATTCTCATAACTGTGCAAAACCTAAATTAGTTCAGTTTTAGTTTAGTTTAGAGATACGGCGCAGAAACAGGCCCTTTGGCCCACTGGCCCTGCGCATTAACAGGCCCTTCAGCCCTGCACACTAATACTATCCTACACACGCTAGTGAAAATTTACGTTTACAACAAGCCAATTATCCTACAAACCTGTATGTATTTGGTGGGAGGAAACCAGTGCATCCGGAGAAAACCCACGCAGGTCATGGGGAGAACGTACAAACTCCATACAGACAGCGCCCGTGGTCGGGAGCGAACTCGGGCCTCTGGCGCTGTAAGGCAGCGACTCCTCCGCTGTGCCGCCGTGCTGAGTTTGTTTTTGTGGGGGGGTTTTTTTGGCAAACTGTTGTTTCAATCTGACAAGAGGAAAATCTGGACAAATTTCTGAAATTGTTTCTTTCCCTAAGGTGAACATTCGAGTGAATCAACTATTTGTTGAGATTAAAACTTAGTTAAAATAGACCCAGTCTGGGTGAAATTTGAAGCTGCATGTGTGGGTTTAAAATAGGGGAAAAACATAATTCAGTTGAAAGTATCAGACGGCAATTGATTTAAAAAGTAAGGAATTCCATTTCTATAGTGTACCTGCATTGATGCTAATGGTGTTTTGAAAATCCATTTGCTTTTTCAGATTACAGATTAGTTTATTGTCATATGCATCAGGGCGAAATAAAGTTCCTTGTTTACCTGAAGCTCATAAAATAAACAGTTGCATGCAGTAATGATAAATACAACAATAAATACTACAAGGAGTGCACAACAGAGGGACAGTGCAAGATTGTAGTGCAGGGGTTTGGAACAGTGAGATATACGAACTGGCACAGTGCTGCAGTTGGTCGAGCTGCTGCCTCACAGCGCCAGGAACCCGGACTTGATTCTGACCTCTGCTGAGTTTGTTTAATTTAGTTTAGAGATGCAACGCCCTTAGGCCCACCGAATCCGCCCCGACCCGCAATCCCCGCACATTAACACTTTCCTACGCACACTAGGGACAATTTACACTCGTACCAAGCCAATTAATCTACAAACCTGTACGTCTTTGGAGAGTGGGCGGAAACCGAATATCTCGGAGAAAGCCCACGCGGTCGCGGGGAGAACGTGCAAACTCCATACAGGCAGCGCCTATAGTCAGGATCGAACCCAGGTTTCTGGCGCTGTAAGGCAGTAATTCCACCACTGCGCCACTGTGCCGCCCTCGCATGTGCTCCCTGTGACTGCGTGGGTTTCTTCCAGGTGCTCGGGCTTCCTCCACATCCCAAAGTTGTGCCGGGTGTTTACGTTGATTGGCTTCCGTAAACTGCCCCGAGTGTGCAGGGAGTGAATGAGAAAGTTGGATAATACAGAACTCGCGTGAATGTGTGATGATTAGTGGTCATCGTGGTCTCTGTGTGCCATTTTGCCATTTGTTTTCATGCTGTATCTTGAAATTAATAATAATGTAAACTTTCAAAGAAATGATAAAATCGAACTTTGTGAAAAAAACACAATATTTTAAAATTTGAATAAAGAAAAATGGGCGAAGAACGGCTGACCTACATTTCTACAGCATATTATTTTCAGAACGTCCTCAAAAGCCATTGAAGCACTTTTGATTTTGAGTCATAGTCACAAATTGTGGAAACGGGTGTTTCGGCCCAACTTGCCCACACCGACCAACATGCCCCATCTACAATAGTCCCACCTACAATATGTCCCATCTACAATAGTCCCACCTTTTGCCTCTAAACCTGTCCTTTCCATGTACCTGTCTAATTGCAGCTTAAACGTTGCAATAGTCCCTCCCTCAACTACCTCCGCCGGCAGCTTGTTCCATATACCTGTCACCCTTAGTGTGTAAAAAGTTACTTCTCAGATTCCTGTAAAATCTTTCTCCCTTCACCTTAAACCTCTGCCCTCTGGTTCTTGATTTCCCCAACCCTGGGCAAGAGACTCTGAGCATCTACCAGATCTATTCCTCTGTGCCTCTGCCAGATCTATTTTATACACCTCTATAAGACCATTGTGGATATTCATCATCGTTGAAAGCATAAGCGACACAGTGGTGCTGGTTTCCAATGGGAATGGTGACGGATGCAGCACACATCTCTGCCCTCCAGTTCCTGTGGACTTCCGCCACTGGAAGTCTAGGATTTTGGCGTGAGCGCGCTTTATCATCGTTCCTTACAATGCCGTGTACGACAGTGATCGCAACGTCTACTGATGTGTGGATGGCCGTTGGCTCGCTGGAAGCTCAACCGCCCTGTGACAGGTCTTGTTTTTGGTCCTGCTGGGGGTCCGCAGCCCCTTCCTCACCCGGCAAACCAGGTGGGGGAGACGGTTTAGTCGCCGACTATCCGACCATGGAGCAGGTGGCACGGGTTTACATGGGACCCGTGGCGGGGGGGGGGACTCCCCCTGACCTGTGGATTGGGCAGCAGCTTATTTGCACAGAGCAAGCTTCTGCTAACAGCAAAGTGAGAAAGGACCAATTTACAAAGTATCTTTTCGAAATGTGGTTTGTTGGGTATGTATGAACAAGGACTCAAGAATGTAGGTGTATATAATTGATCGTAACTAAATATAATTTAAGTCGGGGATTTTCACCTATAATAGGTAGGTGGAAGGAGGCCATTTAGCTGTTGGCCTGTTCCACCAATCTCGGCCACGGTTGATGTGGATTTCTTCCATTTTCCTGCTTTCCTTCATGTCCCTTGACCTAATAATAATTTACATTAGTGCAACCAAAGAACTGCAGATGCTGGTATAGACACAAAGAGCTGGAGTAACTCAGCGGGTCGGGCAGCATCTATGGAGAGAAAGGATGCGTGGCGTTTCAGGTTGGAACGGTGATCCGATCAGCCATGATTATTTGCCATGAAACCTCCATGATTATTGCCGTGAAACCTCATTCGCCCACAACCTATTGAACTCGAGCATCTTCAACTGTCATTCCTCTTCACCACTATTGCATAAGTTAATTTGTGATAGGAGCAGAATTTGGCCATTTGGCCCATCAAGTCTACTCTGCCATGCAATCATGGCTGATCTGTCGTTCCCTCTCACCCCCACCCCATAGTCAATGAAAGTAAGCATGCAGGTACAGCAGGCAGTGAAGAAAGCGAATGGCATGTTGGCCTTCATAACAAGAGGAGTTGAGTATAGGAGCAAAAAGGTCCCTCTGCAGTTGTATAGGGCCCTAGTGAGACCACACCTGGAGTATTGTGTGCAGTTTTGGACCTCTAATTTGAGGAAGGACTGTGGAGGGAGTGCAGCGTAGGTTTACAGAGTTAATTCCTGGGATGGCGGGATTGTCATATGCTGAGAGAATGGAATGACTGGGCTTGTACACTCGGTTTAGTCGAGTTTAGAAGGATGAGAGGGAATCTTATTGAAACATATAAGGTTATTGAGGGTTTGGACAAGCTAGAGGCAGGAAACATGTTCCCGATGTTAGGGTAGTCCAGAATCAGGGGCCACAGTTTAAGAATAAGGGGTAAGCCATATAGAACGGAGACGAGGAAACACTTCTTCACACAGAGAGTTGTGAGTCTATGGAATTCTCTGCCTCAGAGGGCGATGGAGGCCGGTTCTCTGGATACCTTCAAGAGAGAACTAGATAGGGGTCTTAAAGATAGCGGAGTGAGGGGACATGGGGAGAAGGCAGGAACGGGGTACTGATTAGGGATCATCAGCCTTGATCACCTTGAATGGCGGTGCTGGCTCGAAGGGCTGAAAGGCCTACTCCTGCAACTATTGTCTATTGTCATTCTCCTGCATTTGCCCCATAACCCCTGTCACCCGTACTAATCGACCGCAGTGGGCAGCATCGACAGAATGCACTGTTGTTGCCCACCTGTATCATCCTGACAATGTTTTTCAATCACAAAGGCCAATGTACCAAAGGCCGCCTTCACCACCCTATCTACCTGTGACTATGTACCTGCACTCCCAAATCCCTCTGCTCCACCACACACCTCATTCAGGGCCTCTGTTACTCTCCTCTTGCTAACTAACACATTGAATCTACTTGTCTGCGGCACGGTGGTGCAGTGGTACAGTTGCTGCCTCGCAGCGCCAGAGACCCGGGTTCGATCCTGACTGTGGGCGCTTGTCTGTACGGAGTTTGTCCGCTCTCCCCGTTACTTATGTGGGTTTTCTCCGCGATCTCCGCTTTCCGCCCACACTCCAAGGACGTACAGGTTAGCAGGCTGATTGACTTTGGTGATAATTGTAAATGGTCCCTAGCGTGTGTAGGATAGTGTTAGTGTGGCGGGGATCGCTGGTCGGTGCCAACTCGATGGGCCGAAGGGCCGGTTGCCGCGCTGTATCTCTAATCTCTAAACTAAACTAAACCTGCAGTCACCACCATTAAAAAGAATAAATCATGGCTGAGTCATGAATTAATAAATTGTCATTTCTCCATCCTTTATGAAGGCTGATTCTGTGCAATAATCAGTATTCCTCAAAAATAAAGCCAATGTTCCTTAAAACCCCCCCCCGCCCACAAAAAAACGTACAATATAGAAACTAATGTGACTAATAAATGCCTTTGAATCTGAGGACATGTTTCACTTGATTTAAACAATGTTTCATTGTTTCAAGTTGAGAATATGGACATAACCATTGATTTGTTTGCAAGGACTTTTTCCAAAGTACGCACAGTTGGCTTCCTAAAATCACAGGGTATGTTCAAATTCTTGATGCCTCCTCCCACATAACCTGAATGCAATCCTATCCTGATTATAAAAGCAAAGGAAAAGCTCTGGCTAATGTCAACCAAATTGAAACGCGTTTTGGCTTTCAAAATGCCACCACACATTCTGCCGTGGGCACCTTCTAGATACAACTCAATGTCTGTGAGAGTTTCAGGTTAATCTACAGATAAACATGGCCGCCATCATAGTCGAACGATGGCAGGCGAAGAGCAAGGCAGGCAGGAGACGAGAGGGAGCTAGGGTCTGGCCTACAAGGTTGTCTGCGGGACGCTCCCCTTGGAGAACAACAGGCGGATGGGCGAGGAGAGGGACATCAGCTCGCTGATTGATCCAGGCATCCAAGGAAGGAGCCGGGTGGAGGCCCTGCAGCAGCCTGGGGCTCGCCTGGAACTGGCACCGCTCATAAAACCTCGATCGTGGACATGGGGCATCTTGCACGCGGGACCGGTGGACTATTTTTGCGGGCTTCCAAATCGGGGATGTGCATGGGTACCGGACTGTTTGTTAGAAAATAATTGGACTTTGCGCAATACGTGACAACAAAAGCAACATTTGAACAAGACCATTGTTGGGGCATTACTCCAAACAATTTACAATATACCATATGGGGAGATATTAGGACCAGTCGTCAAAGAGGAACGTTGTGAGTGCATTTTTTAATGAACAAAATGAGGTGGAAGAAGGGTCTCGACTCGAAAACTCACCCATTCCTTCTCTCCAGAGATGTTGCCGTTCCCACTAAGTTACTCCAGCTTTTTGTGCCTAAAATGAGGTGGAAATTGTGAAAAGGACGTTTCAGGGACTTGGGCCTCCACTACCAAATACATTGATGCCAATGGTGCAGTGGTGAGTACTGGAAATCAGAATGCTTCAGAGTTAGATTTAGAGGGATATGGACGAACAACACAGGCAGATAGGATTGGTCATGTGACATTATGGTCGTCACGGCAAGTCGGGCCGAAGGGCCTCTTTTTGTTCCATATGACACTATAACTGCAGGAGCTAAACAGCTCAGCACCATCGTCTTCAAGACCTCTTTGTCTGGATGAAGTGGCCTGACTGTCCCTTACCTCCACAGATGCTGCCTGACCTACAGAGTTCCTCCAGTTGGTTTCACCTTTTTTGCTACAGATTTACAGTGGCACACTGCCAGAGACCCCGGTTCGATCCTGACCTCGGGCCTGCCTGTGTGGAGTTTGCGTATTCTCCCTGTGACCGCGGAAAGGTATTGAGTTTGAATGATCTCCCTGTGACCGCGTGGGTTTCCTCCAGGTGCTCCGGTTTCCTCCCCCATCTCGAAGACGTGCGGGTTTTGTTAAGTTAATTGGACTCTGTAAATTGTCCCCCCTAGTGTATCTGGAGTAGGTGCAGAGTGGAATAAAATAGGACTAGTGTGAATGGGTGATCGATGGACAGTGGACCGAAGGCCCTGTTTCCATGCTTTATCTCGCAATCAAAATAAAAAGTATTTTGCAATCTCTTGTGCCTTCAAATCACTAGTTACTTGTGTAAAGTATTTGTCAGGCTTCACTTGGAGTATTGTGTGCATTTTAGGTTACTGCACTTTAGGGAGGACCTGTTTAAACTGGAGCAGATCCAGAGAATATTCACAAGAATGTTACCTGGATTCGATGACTTGAATTTAGTTTGGTTTAGAGATACAGGGCGGAAATGGGCCCTTCGGCCCACCAAGTCCGCACCGACCAGTAAGCCTTTGGAGTGTGGGAGGGAGCCAATGTTCTCGGAGAAAACCCACCTGGGTCACGGGGAGAACGTGCAAACTCCGTACGGACAACCAGGAACGAACCCGGGTCACAGGCGCTGTAAGGCAGCAACATTACCGCTACGCCATCGTGCCACCGTGTTATCAGGAAAGATTGGAACAGATTGGGCGTGTTTCTGTTGGAGGGAAGGAGACTGAGAAGGCGCAGCGGTGGAGTTGCTGCCTCACAGCGCCAGAGACCTGGGCGCAATCCTGACTACAGGTGCTGTCTGGTACTGCGTTTGCATGTATGTTCTCCTCGTGACCGTGTGGGTTTTCTCCGGGTGCTCCAGTTTCCTCCGACACTCTTAAGGCGTCCAGGTTTGTAGGTTATTTTGGTTTCGGTAAAAAATTGTAAATTGGTCCTAGCGCGTAGGATAGTGCGAGTGTACGGGGTAATCGCCGGTCGGCGCAGACTCGGTGGGCCGAAGGGTCTGTTTCCGCGCTGGATCTCTAAACTAAACCAGACCAATAGAGGTCTAGGTTACAGCGCCGGAGGCCCGGGTTCGATCCTGAATACGCTTGCTGTCTGTGCGGAGTTTGAACGTTCTCCCCGTGACCCGCGTCGGTTTTCTCCAAGATCTTCGGTTTCCTCACACACTCCGAAGACGTGCGGGTTTATAGGTTAATTGACTAGGCATAAGTGTAAATTGCCCTTGGTGTATGTAGGATAGTGTTAGTGTGTGGGGATCGCTGGTCGATGCGGACTTGGGTCCGTTTTGCACTGTATCTCTAAAACTAGAGACTAAAGGCATCTTTACAGGTATTTGAATGAGCTGGGGATAGAGTGATACAGAATTAATGGAGGCAAGTAAGATTGGTATAGATGTGGTGGGTGAAAGAAGGCAGTTCCCTGCTGTATAACTGTAAGGCTCAGGACGCCACCTTCCCCTCAGGCTTCTGAATGGTTCTTCCATAAGCTAAAGTTCGGTCCAATTCACATCTACCACCTTGTTGATGCTGGACTTTTACCTATGGATCTGATGCGTTACAATACTGAGAACTATAGTTTGCACTCTGTTTCTTCCCATTTTTCCCTATCTGTTGTATTTAAGCTTGTCTTGATTGTATTAAAGATAGACACAAAAAGCTGGAGTAGTACTCAGCATGTCGGTCAGAATCTCTGGAGAGCACGGATAGGAGACATTTAGGGTCGAGAATCTTCTTCAGATGGCTCGACCCGAAACTTCAACTTTCCATTTTAAATTCTTTTCGATTCCAGTTTTTTTTTTTCCCCCCGCTTCCACTCCGACAATCGGTCTGAAGGCGGATCCCAACCGGAAAAGTAACCTATCCAGTTAAAATCTCCAGAGATGCTGCCTGAACCACTGGATTATTTGGACTAGAGTATAGTCACAGAGTCATACAGCGTGGAAATGGGTGCTGTGGCCCACCTTGCCTATGCCAACCAAGGTGCCCTATCTTGGGAGGGGGAAGAACAAAGGGGGAACTGGCGCCAGGGGGGGGGTAAATTTGTAACTTTAAGTGCCCTTTATGGGCGCCTATTTGCATACCATAACAAGGTATTCTTAGGCCCCTCTCGATCATGGCTGACCATGGGTGTCTCCAGGGTGCTATTCCCTATATGGAGGACGCCTGTGCGTGACTTTGTTTAACGTGGGGAGACTGGTGCACAGACAGTCCTTGACAGATCTGGGTCAGGATCCAGTGGCACGGAGTCCAAGACGACCGGGGACCCTTTTCTGCCGCAGCCTTCATCCGCCTTCCCAGCCGTTGTGACGCTCCACTAAGGTCAGCCATCGTCCTCCGCCTGTTCCACCGTCGAGGTCTTGGTTGGATTGCTCTTTGTCAGAGACCTCCCCCTCGACCTTACCGCCATGGGTGGCCCTACCAGGAGCCTAGCTCCAGACGGCATCGCTCTCAGGATCTCAGGTCCACACAAGCTTCTCCACCGCGACAAGGTGACCATCCACAGGGAAGAGGCAAGGTATGCAAGCGAAGAATTTCACTGTGACTTGTCACATTTGAGAATAAAGTGTTCAATTCAATTCAGTCCATCTACTCTAGTCCCACCTGCCCACTCCTGGCCCATAACCTTCTGTATCTATCCTATCCACCTACCTGTCCAAATGTCCGTTGAATATTCCGATGGTACCTGACTTTTTGTATGGTGCATCTGATCTGCTTGGACAGCATGCGAAGCAAAGCCTTTCACTGTACCTCGTTACACATGCAATAATAAATCTTTGACTCCAAAACCGTGAACTCGGAGGAGTTGTGACCATTAGATTTATCGCATCTCTGGCAGTGACTGTGACCTCGAGATGACGGACACCTCCAAATGATTTGACTTGAGACTTTAGAGATACTGTGTGGAAACGGGGGGGTTCTTTGGCCAATCGACCAGCATTCACCCCATGCTCTGACTTGCACACACTGGGGACAATTTTACAAGTTACCAAAGCCAATTGAACCTACAAACCTGTATGTGTTTGGAGCGTTGGAGAAAATCTGGAGAATCGCCCAGAGAAAACCCACATGGTCACAGGGAGAGTGTACAAACTCCGTACAGACAGCACCCCTGGTGAGGATTGAACCCAGCTCTCTGGCGCTGTAGGGGAGCAACTCTACCGCTGCCCTGCTGTGCCACCTTCTGAAGGTATATCCTTTTATTCTGAGGCTGTGCCCTCTGGTTCTAGTCTCCCTTTACTGGAAACATGCTTTTAGTGTCCGTGTAACTTTCTGGGCAGCAATAAGGCATCACTGCACCAGCAGCTCTCCAGTAGGACTTGCACAGCAGATTGAAACTCGCCCAGCGGTGTCAGACGTTCATACGTCACAGGAAAGGATTGAGGCCATTCAGCCCATTGAGTTTACTCCGCCACTCAATCATGGCTGATCTATCATTCCCTCTCAACCTCATTCTCCTGCCTTCTCCCCTTAAGCCCTGACACCCGTACCAAACAAGTCTGTCAATCTCCACCTCAATAATACCCATTGACTTGGCCTCCACAGCCAAGTCTGTGGCAATGGATTCCACAGATCCACCACCCTCTGACTAAAGAAATTCCTCCTCATCTCCTTTCTAAAGCTCCTTCCTTTTATTCTGAAGCGTTGGCCTCTGGTCCTAGACTCTCCAACCAGAGGGCACATCCTCTCCACATTCATTGCATCCATGCAGTTGACTATCCGGTAAGCCACGTCATTTTGCGTGCTGATTTTCCTGTTGAGTTCCTCCATTAGTTTGTATTTTTGCCCCCACCCCCCTCCATTTCTGTGCTGTACGACTGGCGATCGTGCCCTCCAATGATGGTATGTGGGGGTCCCAAATCAGTTATCCCAGAACCCCCAGAACGGGGGGGGGGGGGTGGTAAACAAGTCACCATTGAAAATGAGGGACTGCCCAAGAACAAGGGCAGGCCAGTGGCACAGCCGGTTGAAATGCTGCCTCGAATCGCCAGAGACCCGGTTCAATCCCGACCTCGGGTGCCATCTGTGTGGAGCTTGCACGTCCCTGCTGTGACTTTGTGGGCTTCCTCCAGGTGCTCTGGCTTCCTCCCACATGCTGAAGACCTGCGGTTTGCTGGTTAGGTGAGTGGCCTGTGTAAAATTGCCTCTCGTGTGGGGGTAGTGATTGGGGAAAAGTGGGATAACGTAGAACTCGCGGGAGCAGGTGATCGCTATGAACTTGGTGGGCCGAAGGACCTGTTCCGTGCTGCATCACTAAACTAAGCAACTATTTGCTGTCATGTCATTAACGTAATCTACCCACTAATCACAAAACCGGTTTCACAACCTTCAGCGTGAAATAAAATCAAAAGGGGTGTTGGCTGGAAACTTGGTTGGAGCAGTAAATGGTTGTCCGGTGGGACATGGAAATTGATCGCTCAGGTGCTGGAGGGTGAAGAGTCGTGTTGGGACGGTTCCTGTATTCCTCCGTAAATATCTTCAACACCTCGCTGAACCAGGCTGTCGTCCCATCGTGTTTCAAGACTGCCACCATCATACCAGCGCCAAAAAAATCCAATATACAATGTCTCAATGATTACCGCCCTGTAGCACTCACTCCCATAATGATGAAGTGCTTCCAGAGGCTGGTCAGGGACCATATTACCTCCAGACTCCTCTCCACACTTGACCCATACCAGTTTGCTTACAGGCCAAACTGCTCCACAGAGGACGCTATATCCTCCGTACTCCATCTGAGCCTGGAACATCTAGAGGAGAAGAACACTTATGTGCGAATGCTGTTCGTGGATTTTAGTTCAGCGTTCAACACAGTCATCCCTCAGCACCTGATAAGCAAACTGGTTCCATTGGGCCTCAGCACCCCCTTGTGTAACTGGCTACTGGGCTTCCTCACTGACAGACCCCAGTCAGTGCGGGTCGGAAACAACACCTCTAACATCATCTCTCTGAGCACCGGCTCCCCTCAGGGCTGTGTCCCGAGTACACTGCTGTTTACCCTGATGACCCACGCCTGTTGTGCCAGGTTTAGTACAAACCACATCATGAAGTACGCAGATGACACACAACAGTGGTGGGCCTCATCCGGGACGACAATGAGCTGGCTTACAGGGAGGAGGTGAAACAACTGGGGGACCGGTGCAATACGAACAACCCGATCCTGAATGTTTTGAAAAACAAAGGAGGTCATCGTCGACTTCAGGAAAAACCCACACCACTTCACATCAATGACAGCGATGTGGAGGTGGTCAGTAGCACTAAGTTCCTGGGGGTGCAGATCACTAACAGTCTGACCTGGTCAAATAACATCTCATCAACAGTTAAGAGAGCGCAGCAGCAGTTGCACTCTCTGCGCCGGATGAGAAGAGCTCACCTCCCCCATCCCGTCCTCACCACTTTCTACAGGGGCACCATAGAGAGTATTTTGACCAGCTGCATCTCTGTCTGGTTTGGGGACTGTAAAGCCTCCGACTGGAAGTCCGTGCAGAGAGTGGTGAGGACGGCGGAAAATATCATCGGGACTTCTCTCCCCTCCATCGGGGATATTGCGACCAAACGTTGCGTGTCTAAGGCCAGCAGTATTATAAAAGACCCCACACATCTCCATCACGGACTGTTCACTCTGCTGCCCTCGGGCAAAAGATATCGTAGCATAAGGAGCAGAACATCAAGGTTCTGCAACTGCTTCTCCCCACGAGCCATCAGACTCCTGAATGCCATGTAATGGGCTGCAACCATTGTCTATTTTTTTCCTTTTTTCCTTTTATCCATTTTTATCCATTTTATCCTTAATTATCGTGTTGCATGAGGAGCCAAATGCAACGGAATTTCGATGGAATTCCATATATCGATGTATTTCTAAATGACAATAAAGTTTCTTTGACTTTAATATCTTTGAAATGCTTCTGGCTGAATCTAGTAGGCCTCGCTTAACCTCCAAAAAGGGTCTCGACCCGAAACGTCACCCATTCCTTCTCTCCAGAGATGCTGCCTGTCCCGCTGAGTTACTCCAGTATGTTCAGTCTATCTCCCATGAGGCTTCCTGGTTGTGGCAGACCTGTTTGGTCAGCTGACACTCGGGCAGAGGCTTTACAAGGCGCTGGTCGGACTGTATTTGGAGTGTTGTGGGCAGTGTTTGGGCCCCATATCCGAGGAAGGATGCGCTGGCGTTAGATAGGGTCCAGAGGAAGTTTACAAGAATAATCCCGGGGATGATTGGGTTAACGGATGTTGGGCGTTTGATGGCGCTGGGCCTGTACTCCCTGGAGTTTAGAAGAATAAGTGGGACCTCATTGAAACTTACTGAATAGTGAAAGGGCTGGATAGAGTGGTGGTGGAGAAAATGTCTCCACTGGTGGGAGAGTCTAGGACCAGAGGGCTTAGCCTCAGAATAAAAGGATGTACCTTTAGAAAGAAGTTGAACTGCATTTTCTTCAGACAGATGGTGGTGAATCTGTGGAATTCATTGCCACAGCTGTGGTTGTGGAGGAATTTGAACAGGATAATAATTTGAATATTCCAGATTTTGTGACGCTGGAGCTGTATCACAGGATCGAGGCAGTAAGCCAATTGACCTTCAAACCAGGCACATCCTTGGAGTGTGGGCGGATACCGGAGACCGGAGAGCACGTGCAAACTCCGTACAGACCGCACCCATTGTCAGGATCGAACCCAGGTCTCTGGGGCTGTGAGGCAGCAGCTCTACCACTAGTGAGCCACTAGTTATGACTAGAGCAGAAGCAAGGAATTGGAGATGCTGAAATCTTGATCAAAACACAAAGTTGCTGGAGGAATTCGGAGGGTCAGGCAGCACCAGTGGAGCGAATGGACAGGCAATGATCCTGATCTGACGTATCGCTTGCCCATTCCCTGCATGGATGCTGCCTGCCCCACTGAGTTCCTCCGGCACTTTGTATTTTGATTCGTTTAGCTTAGCGATACAGCGCGGAAACAGTTCCATCGGCCCACCGCGTCCACGCCGACCAGCGACCCCCGCACACTCACGCAAGCTGACACACTAGAAACAATTTACAATTCTGCCAAGCCAATTTAACCTACAAACCTGTACGTCTCTGGAGTGTGGGAGGAAACTGGAGCACCCCCATAGAAAACCCACGCAGGCCACTTAGAGAACGTACAAACTCCACACAGACAGCACCTGTGGCTGGGATCGAACCAGGGTCACTGAAGCTGGGAGGCGATGGTACGACAGCGCCATGCGGACACAGGCAGCTGAGGTTTCACACACCTTGTGTGACATGGAAGATGGTTAACTGGTCAGAAGAACAATGGAATAATTGAGTCTCATGGTAACAATAGCATGGATAAGCGCCTCGCTCTCCTGAGGCAGTCTTGTGTGAAGTCTGATTGGCTGCCGTGCCTCATGTTGATGGCGGTGAAATGTGATTGATTTATTGAAAGGTTAGATACAGCATGGAAACAGGCCCTTCAACCCACTGAATCCACTGCAACCAGAAGGGTCTCGACCAGAAACATAGAAAATAGGTGCAGGAGTAGGCCATTCGGCCCTTCGAGCCTACACTGCCATTCAATATGATCATGGCAGATCATCCAACTCAGTATCCTGTACCTGCCCTCTCTCCATACCCCCTGATCCCTTTAGCCACAAGAGCCACATCTAACTCCCTCTTAAATATAGCCAAATGAACTGGCCTCAACTACCTTCTGTGGCAGAGAATTCCACAGATTCACCACTCTCTGTGTGGAAAATGATTTTCTCATCTCGGTCCTAAAAGACTTCCCCCTTATCCTTAAACTGTGACCCCTTGTTCTGGACTTCCCCAACATCGGGAACAATCTTCCTGCATCTAGCCTGTCCAACCCCATAAGAATTTTGTAAGTCTCTATAAGATCCCCCCTCAATCTTCTAAGTTCTAGTGAGCACAAGCCGATCTATCCAATCTTTCTTCGTATGAAAGTCTTCAATATGATACTGCCTGACCCGCTGTTACTCCAGCTGTTACTCCAGTATTTTGGGTCTATCTCCCCGTAATGGGGTGATCAAAATGTTCCTCAAAATGACTGAAGAAGGGTCTCGACTCGAAACGTCACCCATTCCTTCTCTCCGGAGATGCTGCCTGTCCCGCTGAGTAACTCCAGCTTTTTGTGTCTAACCTCCTTTATTGTTGCCTGACGGGCAGTGGGTTTCGTTGGGCGTGATGTATCGTGTCACCTGTAACAATCTTGTGGTAGGGCAGCATCATGGCCACACGGTGAGCGTAGAGATCCTGCCTTACACCGGAACCGGGTTTCAAACCTGACTACGGGCGCTGTCTGTACGGGGTTTGTACGTTCTCCCTGTGACCGCATGGATTTTCTCCGGGTGCTCCAGTTTCCTCCCACACTCCAAATCTGCGCGGGTTTGTAGGTTAATTGGCTTCGGTAAGAATTGTAAAACGTCCCTAGTGCGTAGGATATTGGTAACCTACGGGTTGGCCGCAGGTCGGCACGGACTTGGTGGGCCGAAGAGCCTGTTTCTGTACTTTATCTCCAGTCTAAAGCGATAACTGGTAATTAATTCACTTGAAATAAGAACAGAAAATGCCAGAAGAAGGACAGGCTGCATATGTGGAAAGAGAAACAGCACCTCATATTTCGCTTGGGTAGTTTACACACCAGCGGTGTGAACATTGACTTCTCTAACTCCAGATAGCCCTTGTTTTCTCTCTCCATCCCCTTCCCAGTTCTCCCACTAGTCTTCTTGCCTCCGCCCACATTCTATCTTTGTCCCGCCCCCTACCCCGACATCAGCCTGAAGAAGGGTCTCGACCCGAAACGTCGCCCATTTATTCTCTCCAGCGACGCTGCCTCACCCGCTGAGTTACTCCAGCATTTTGTGTCCACCTTCGATTTTAAACCAGCATCTGCAGTGCATTCTGACCCATCCTGAAACAGTTCATAGTTTGGGTTGAACACGCTTATCACCGTATGTTCTACCTGACCTGCTGGCTGCTTCCATCATTGTCTACTGTATTTTGCCGGCCATTGTTTGCCAAGTGAAATGTGCAACCACCAAGCAGGTGGCCACTTCACTGAACGAGGCACCATTGTTCAGAACCAAGTCACGGACACAAGATTTCAAATCCTATATTTGACCCTGGAAATTTAAATTCTGTGAATTTAACAAATTTGGAATTTTACACTGAGTTAGCCTTTGTAGTGGTGGCTATCAAATTATTATCTAGACTTTAATTTAGACGTTAGAGTTCGGTCCAGTGAGCCCGCGCCGACCAGCGATCACCCCGTGCACTAGCAGGATGCTACACACTGGCGACAACTTACAATTTTGCAGAAGCCAATTAATTTACAAACCTGTATGTTCTTGGTGTGTGGGAGGAAACCAGAGAGCCCGGAGAAAACCCACAAGGTCACATGGCGAACGTATAAGCTCCGTGCAGACTGCACCCATAGACCGGATCGAACCCGGGTCTCTGGTACTGTAAGGCAGCAACTCCACCACTGCGCCACAGTGCCGGCCTTTGATGGAGCTCTTGCATGCATTTTCTACATTTCCTACACATCTGTTCTCACCTTCTTTCACCAGACAGAGCATGCGATGTATTGCCCGGAGCATTAACAACGACTGAGCAAGTCGCTTACCAACTAACTTCAAACATCGTACATCACCCTAAGTTACATAAAAATGGCTGGCGCCTAAGCCTAACAAACGGTGTCCCCACAGAATCCGTGCAAGTCCTGCATCACGGTCCCCTGGATGGTGTTCCCAATCTGCTGCGCACACCCGCACCCGTGACGCTAATGGCCGCCGGCGTGCATGCGCGCAGGATGCTGGCGCACCTACGCAGATCCTAACCGGGCGTTTATGGACGGTTGAGAGCAGGGATGGAGTCCCTCTGGTCCTCGGTTTTCACGCCCACCAGCCTCCGCGTCCGGCATCGCATCGGTTGCCATGTCCGCCAGCTCCAATGGGTTTGCACCCACCGCCTCATCTTCACCTCTCCCCATCCTTCAGCGGGAATAACCCTCTCCATGATTTACTGGATCGCGTGCCCTTCCCCGTCCCCCGACATTCGCCCATGTCGCTGCAGGGCGAGGGGAGTGCAACACTTGTCTCTTCACCTCCACCCTCACTACCGTACAGCGACCTAACCAGCCCGTGTTCAGAAGTCTTGCTCCTATTGCCTCCAGCTACAGAGTCATGCTTCAGTTTGTGCCAATTTTCTATTCCGGTTCGTTAACCTGGTCGGTTCTTGGAATAGGATTCTGTCGGTATAGAATTAAATAAAAAACATTCCTTCCTTTTGTTTATTATGGTACTAGGAACTGGATTATAACTGGTTAAACCCATTTCATGGAAACTTAAACAGCCAGCAGATAAAGGATATGTTCGTCCCTAGCACTGATTGCAGAAATCTTATCTCTGGTGTTAAATCACCCCATTCCTCAAAAAATGTTTGGTGCATTGTAGGAGGTATTGTGATTGCACCTATTTTCTCCGTTCACCTGCACTTGAACTATCTCTTAATGGAAATTGATTAATTTTTTTTATAATCATTTTCCGGGAATAGTTGTTTTATTTATTTCGAATGTCTACATTGTACAATCTTGTTATTGATGCAGTACCCGGAGAAGGAAAAAGAATCGAGTTTGATCTTGATCAAGGGCTAAATGGGTAGCAGCACGCAGAAGATTAATTGTTATTTTGTTGAACGCATGGAACAAATGTTGTAAAATCATCCTCCAGCATTTAGTGCTTTCTGGCAGCTGTTCATGAATGCGTCATAAGGTAGGCTAATCAATACCTTGTCATTAGCGCAATTAATATTGACAATTCAAGGAAGAAATGGGTGAGTGTAGAAACTGAGTTGCCTTTCCAAAA
Source organism: Okamejei kenojei (assembly GCA_035221665.1). Taxonomy (NCBI): domain Eukaryota; kingdom Metazoa; phylum Chordata; class Chondrichthyes; order Rajiformes; family Rajidae; genus Okamejei; species Okamejei kenojei. The sequence continues at coordinate 9,898,461 of CM069154.1, forward strand.
GTACTCTGCTTCATTGGGATGCAAGATAACAGTAGCCAATTATTTAAATTGCGATGTCAAACTCGTACGGAGTTTGTACGTTCATCCTGTGACCTTGTGGGCTTTCTCCAGGTGCTCCAGTTTCCTCCCACGCTCCGAAGATGTACAGGTTTGTAGGCTAATTGGCATTAGTAAATGATAAATTGTCCCTAGTGTGTAGGATAGTGCTGGTGTACGGGGTGATCGCTGGTCGGCACGGACTCAGTAGGTCGAAAGGGTTAATTTCCCCGCTGTATCTCTAAAGTAATGTCTAAAGTAAAGTAAACTGCTCTTATCAAAGATATAAGATTATTAAGTGTTTGCGAGAGGCAGGAAACATGTTCCCAATGTAGGGGGAGTCCAGAACCGGGGGCCATAGTTTAAGAATACGGGGTAAGCCATTTAGAACGGAGATGAGGAAAAACCTTTTCACACAGAGAGTTGTGAGTGCGTGGAATTCTCTGCCTCAGATGGTGGTGGAGGCTGGTTCTCTGAATGCTTTCAAGAGAGAGTTAGATAGAGATCTTAGGGATAGCAGAGTTAAGGGATATGGAGAGAAGGCAGGAACGGGGTACTGATTGTGGATGATCCGCCATGATCACATTGAATGGCAGTCCTGGCTCGAAGGACCGGATGGCCTACTCCTGCACCTATTGTCTACTGTCTATTGTCCTCTTTTCAACAAGTATTATTACTCATTGAGATACAAGGTAACGGTCCCAACCACAATGTTATCGCCCACCACAGTCGAAGATTAGTCATGTCAGAACGGAGAGTCTGAAGAAGGGTCCCGACCCAAATCATTAACCATCCTTTTCTCCAGAGAAGCTGTCTGACCTGCTCAGTTACTCCAGCACTTTGTGTCTATTGTGTAGGAGGGAACTGCAGATGCTGGTTTAAACCGAAGATACACACAAAATGCTGGAGTAACTCAGCGGGACAGGCAGCATCTCTGGGGAGAAGGAATGGGCGACGTTTTGGGTCGAGACCCTTCTTCAGACTATTTATTGGTCAAATTTTGGTCCGTGCTTGAAGAAGCATTTAGGCTTGACACATCCATATCAGCGTTTACCGGCCGTGTGTGTGTAGGCAGCTCCAGACAAATTGGCCGTATCATTTTGACAATCACTTCCCAGTCACCCACCTCCCCAACCTGTAATGTTAATGTTGTTTCTGTTACCGGCTCCTGATTAGATCCCTTCATGACTTTGACTTTTCTTCAACTTTGTGACTTCCCAAGGCCTTAAAGCCCTAGTAGGTCCTTCGATTCTGGTCTCTTGCACATCCCATGATTTGTTCATTGACGGACCTTCCATCAGCCAAGTACATCCTACTCTTTAATATTCCCCTCGCTTAACCCTCCAGCCTCTTCTTCCTTTGTTGCTTAAATCCTTCCACTTTGATCAAGTGTTTTGTTGAGAGATACAAGGCGTAAACAGGCCCTTCGGCCCACCGAGTCCGTGCCGACCACTGATCCCCGCACACCAACACACACTAGGAACAATTTACTATTTTCTCAAGCCAGTTAACCTACAAACCCGAATGCCTTTGGAGTGCGGGAGGAAACCGGAGATCCCGGAGAAAACCTACACAGGTCTCAGGGAGAATGTACAAACTCTGTAGAGACAGCACCCGTAGTCAGGATCGAACCTGGGTCTCTGGCTTTGTAAGGCAGCAACTCTATTGCTGGGCGTCCGTATTTAGTCATCCATTTCAATGACAGAATGGTGTTTCGAAGTGTTACGATAGTCATTCAAATTTTAAATGGATGTGGAGAGAATTTTTCCACTAGTGAGAGAGTCTAGGGCCAGAGGGCACAGCCGTAGAATAAAAGGATGTTCCATTAGAAAGGAGACCAGGAGGAATTTCTTTAGTCAGATGTTGGTGAATCTGTGGAATTCATTGCCACAGACGGCTGTGGAGGCCGTCTTTGGGTATTTTTACAGTGGAGTTTTGACAGATTCTTGATTAGTAATGCAGTCCACGGTTATGGGGAGACGGCAGGAGAATGGAGATGCGAGGGAAAGGTAGATCAACCATGACTGGGATTCAATGGGCTGAATGGCCTAATTCTGCTTCTATCACTAGATCTATAGCGTGGAAACAGGCCCTTCGGCCCTGACTATCTTGAAATGAACTTGACTGGACTTCCACCAAATGTTATTCCCTTTATCGTGTATCTGTACACACTGGATGGGTCAATTGTAATCATGAATAGTCTTTCCACTGACTGGTTAGCGCTCCCCAAAGGCTTTTCACTGTACCTCATTACATGTGACAATAAACTAAAATAAACAGAGTCCATCTTGACCAGCGACCAACTGGACACGAGCATTATCCTACACACGAGGGATCATTTCCAATTTACAGCAGCCAATGAAGCAACCAACCTGTACATCTTTGGAGTGTGGGAGGAAGCCGGAGCACCCGGAGGAAACCCACGCGGTCACGGGGAGAATGTTCATGGGATTTTGTATGTTCTCCCCGTGAACCTGCGTGGGTTTATTCCGGGATCTCTGGTTTTCTCTCGCACTCCAAGGAGGTACAGGCTTGTAGGTTAATTGGCTTGGTATAAATGGTAAATTGTCCCTAGCGTGTATAGGATAGCATGAGTGTGCAGGCATCGCGAGTCGGCATGGGCCTAAGGGCCTGTCTACACGCTGTACCTCTAAACGAAATGTCCAAACTCAGTACGGACAGCACCCATGGTCGGGATCGAACCCGGGTCTCTGGCGGAGAAGGGCAGCAACTCCACCGCTGTGCCTCCGTGTGCGGCCCGGTACTGTTGCAGGTCCCTTAACTGTTTCTGCTGGATCCTTGTGCCGATCCTCGGTGCTCTCTGTGGGATTCCCAGAGTATCTCCTGTTCCCAGGTGCATCCTGTGCCAAGTCCTTGCCTTGCCTTGTGCCAGGTTTCTCCTTCCTAAACAATGCGAGTGTCACTTTGTTCAATGCTATGCACAGGCCGGGCCCTCTAGATCCGTGCGGGGGGGAATAGAATCGATGCGGAATGTTTGTTTGTCTCGATGGCAGTCGGATAATTTCTTCCTTCACCCCTCCCCCCTCCCCCCCCACCTCCTCACCATGAAAACATAACTAAATATAACATATCCTTCAATTGTCCTTTTAGGTGATGTGGTTGCAGTTCCCAGCTGATAAGGGACTCATTCTTGATTGTTGGTTTAACTGCACATGACTTAACAAATAAAATAGTAATATGGTTTCCATTGTGTTAGACATAACCTATGCCACAACATACACACGCCGTTAAGATTCTTGACGTAAAAATGTCACTTCAAACTATGAATATGATTTTTTTTTTAAAGCGAGGATAAGCCCCATTGAATGAAGTAATTGTTCGCATCAATGAGTCACGGTGGAGAATTTCAACGAATGGTTTAACAATAGCATTTTTTTTTTCCACACATTTTGTTCTCTGTGAATCTCTCGGCACCAACAATCTCCAGTGAAATTTTGACTCCCTATCATCATGGGATATTTGCAGTGGCTGGCGTGAGGGGGATGGAGGGGAAAGCCAGACAATAAGGGGTCAGATTGTCGTGGGTTTTGGTTCCCACCGTAGCTCAGTTAATTTTAGATATAACTTTAGATAGCTGAGTATATGGTGGGGGTGTCAGGGGTTAAGGGGAGAAGGCAAGAGAATAGGATTAGGATGGAGAGATAGATCATCAGCCATGATTGAATGGCGGAGTAGACTTGACGGGCCGAATGGCCTAATTCTGCTCCTATCCCTTATGATCTTATGGTATCTTGTATATGTTGAGTTGCGGACGGTGAGGAGAGCTATCAAATTATACAGTGGGGATGCCGACCAGCTACAGAAACGGTCAGAGAAATGACAGAGGGAGTTTGTCCTGAGCAATTGTGAGGTGTTATACTGTGGGAGGTCGATGGGAAAAGTACACAGTTAATGTCAAGATCTTTCACAGTATTAACCCCCTTAACAGGTGGCTCGGTGGCGCAGCGGTAGAGTTGATGCCTCACTGCGCCAGAGACCCGGGTTCGATCCCGACTACGGGCGCTTGTTTGTACGGAGTTTGCGCGTTCTCCCCGTGACCTGCGTGGGTTTTCTCCGAGATCTTCGGTTTCCTCCCACACTCCAAAGACGTACAGGTTTGTAGGTTAATTGGCTTGGTGCAAATGTAAATTGTCCCTAGTGTGTGTAGGATAGTGTTAACGTGCGGCGATCGCTGGTCGGTGCGGCCTTGGTGGGCCGAAGGGCCTGTTTCCGCGCTGCATCTCTAAACTAAACTAAGCTGTTGATGTACAGAGGGATCTTTGGGTCTAAGTCCACAGCTCTCTGAATAGGCAACACAAGTTGATAGGGTGGTAATGAAGGCATTTGGTATGCTTGTCTTCATTAGGTGGGGCATTGAATATAAAGATCGGGAAGTCATGTTGCAGATTTATAGAATGCTTAGGCTGCATTTGGTCTATTGTGAGCAGTTCTGGTCGCCCCATTACTGGAAGGATGTGAAGAGCTTTGCGGTGATGTAGAATTGGTTTGCCAGGTTGCCGCCTGGATTATAGAGTATTAGCAATACGCTAACAAACTTAGATTGCTTCTCTGGAGCATTGGTAGCTGAGGGGACACCTGTTAGATGTATATACAAACATAGAAAATAGGTGCAGAAGTAGGCCATTCGGCCCTTTGAGCCAGCACCGTCATTCAATATGATCATGGCTGATCATCCAAAATCAGTACCCCGTTCCTGCTCTCTCCCCATATCCCTTGATTCCGTTAGCCCTAAGAGCTACATCTAGCTCTAACTCTCTCTTGAATACATCTTGTGTATACAATTATGAGAGGCGTAGATAGGGTAGACCATCAGAACCTTTTCCCCAGAGTGGAAATGTCAAAGACTAGAGGGCATAGCTTTAAGCGGAGAGGGGGAAAAAAATCACAGGACAAGTGTTTTATACAGAGAGTGGTGACTGGAACGCGCTGCCAGGGCTGGTGGTGGAGACAGATGCGATGGAGGCATTTAAGAGGCTTATTAATAGCCACAGGGACGTGCAGGTTATTTGGATCAGGTGCTCGCAGAGGAGATTAGTTTAACCTTACATCACGTTCGGCACAGATATTGTGGGCCGAAGGGCCTGTTCCTGTGCTGTACTGTTCCATGTGTAGGAAGGAACTGCAGAAGCTGGTTTACACCAAAGATAGACACAAAATGCTGGAGTAGCTCAGCGGGCCAGGCAGCACCTCTGGGGAGAGAAGGAATAGGCGACGTTTTGGGTCAAGACCCTTCTTCAGACTTGTCCTGTGTTCTGTGTTCTATGTTAAGGTGACAGGAAAGATTTTTAAAGGGAATTGAGGGGTGAGTATTTGATGGTAGACACAAAATGCCGGAGTAGCTCAGCGGGCCAGGCAGCATCTCTGGAGAGAAGGAATGGGCGACGTTTCGGGTCGAGACCCTTCTTCAGACTGATGTTGGGGGAGGGGGCGGACAAAGGTAGAATGTAGGCAGAGACAGTAAGACTGGTGGGAGAACTGGGAAGGGGAAAGGGATGGAGAGGGAAAGCAACGGCTATCTGAAGTCAATATTCATACCGCTGGGGTGTAAACCACCCAAGCGAATTATGAGGTGCAGTTCCTCCAATTTGAGCTGGACCTCACTCTGACAATGGAGGAGGCCCAGGGCAGAAAGATCCGATTGGGAATGGGAGGGGAAGTTGAAGCGCTAAGCCGCTGGGAGATCAGGTAGGTTAAGACGGACTGAGCCGAGGCGTTCAGTGAAACGATCGCCGAGCCTGCACTTAGTCTCGCCGATGTAGAGAAGTTGACTCCTGGAGTTGGAGCATTTGATGCCTGGAGTGAGCTGCCAGAGGGATGCGGTGTAAAATCGCTACGTTTCAGAAGCGTTTGGATGGAGACTTAAATATCCACGGCAAAGATCAGGCCTAATGCAGGCAAACACAATGGGCCCAAAACTATCTGTGTACAACTCTCTGGAAATGTCATATCAGTGGAGGTGAAGGAGTGGGGGGGAGGAGAGAGAGAGAGTGGTGGGACTAGAAGAAAGGGGCTGGGGGGTGGAGAAGGGGGATTGGGGAGAGAGAGAGAGGGGTGGGGGGGGGGGGGTTGTGGTGGGTTCAGTGAGATTTCAAATCTGAAGTTTCAGTCTGAAGAAGGGTCTCGACCCGAAACATCGCCCATTGCATCTCTCCGGAGATGCTGCCTCGCCCGCTGAGATGCCCCAGCATTTTGTGACTACCTTCGATTTAAACCAGCATCTGCAGTTCTTTCATACAGATTTCAAATTGCCCCGGTTCCCATTTTGACCGCCAGCAATTTACCCCCACAGGTTTATCATTCTCTCATCTTCTCATACTTGTGCAGGTGCAAGGTTGAAGGGGAAAGCTCCTTGAAAGCCTGCACTCGTTATCCTTTCGCCCCACAGAGAGAGCACATTCCTACTCCCGGGGTATGCGTGCCCTTTGCTATTTGTTCCATTGTCGAATGTTTAGTATAAATATGGATCCTGAGGTGCCGACCAGTTTCTGGCTGGCTTGTTCTCTGCAACCACAAAGGAATAAACAGTTTACATCCCTCCCGAGATATTGCAACAAGAGGGCTTATCATCTCCCGTCATTATCTAATATAGTGACAACAGGTTGCATGCATATAAACACGCTCAACGTCGTAAATCATCCCAAGGTACCTCACAGGCAAAATATAGTTTAGTTTATTCGTCACGTGGAACGAGGTATTTGGTTGCGTATCAACCAGCTAGTGGAAAGACAATACATGATGACAATTGAGCCACTCACAGTGCACAGATGCACGATAAGGGAAAACCGATATGCGCAAGGTAAAGCATGATCGAAGATAGTCCGAGGGCCCCCGATGAGGTGGATAGCAGATATATCTTAGTGAGGTAGAAAAAGGGATATTGGGACTACTGGGTGACTTAACATCAACGGGTTGAACACCAAAGAATGACTTAAAAGAGTCCGAAAGGTGGAGGGGTTAAGGGAAAGAATGCTAGAGCAGGTAGCATTTGGGTAGTTGAAGGCAAGGAGAACGTGGATGGGTGATGTCTCGGGTCGGGAACCTTCTTCAGACCAACGAGGTGGTGGAGTAATTCAGTGGGACAACAAAGTGCTGGAATAACACAGCGGTGAGAGAGACGAGCAGTACCTTGAGGAGAATTTGGAGTGGTTTGGAAAGAAGGGTCCTGACCTGAAATGTCACATACCCATGTTCTCCAGAGATGGTGCCTGACCCGCTGAGTTGCACCGGCATTTTATGTCTGTCTTGGGTGTAAACCAGCATCTGCAACTCCTTGCTGTTACATTTTTCTCTTTGGGATGTGGGTGGAAAGCGGAGCACCCGGCAGAAACCCACGCAATGACAGGGTGAACGTGCTAACTCCACGCAGACAGCACCTGAGATCAGGGTTGAACCTGGGTCTCTGGTGCTGTGCGGCAGTAGCACTACCAGCTGCGCCACAGTGCCGCCCAGTAAGGGAGTGTTAACTTGCCCCAACTGCATTTAAAGTTGGACACAAAATGCAGGCGTAACTCAGTGGGACAGGCAGCATCTCTGGAGAGAAGGAATGGTTGACGTTTTGGGTTGAGACACTTCTTCAGACTGTCTCGACCCGAAACGTCACCCATTCCTTCTCTCCAGAGATGCTGCCTGCCCCTCTGAGTTAGTGCCAGTCACACTTTTACCGAGTTACTCACGAATTCTCCCGAGTTTTCCCATTGATTTAAATTCAAGGAGTTTTCCCCTTGAGAATGTCCGTAGCAAGTCCGTAGGAGGCCGTAGGAGTCCGTAAATATATCGTAGCGGCTCGTTATGCCAGCCGTAGGTACTCGGGGCATCAGGTAAGTCAGGACTTTATTTCCAGCATGTCAAAAAAATCCACATGTAAAAAATTAGTCGGGAGGAGAAGTTCGTAGATCACAAAAATCTTGATTAATTTTTTTGAGGTCCTTTCAACTCGGCAGAGGACGGGAAAGTGGGACAGGCCCTTTGCTCCAGCTTTTTGTGTCTATATTCGGTTTAAACCAGCATCTGCAGTTCCTTCCTACACTCGTGGTCAAATCCCAATTGGGCTACTGCAAGAATTTCAATGACCAAAGATGGGCGATCAAGGTCATTAAGTGTTTGTTCAAATGCCATTTGCACGGTTCGACTGACCACGCTGCATTAATAGCTCGGTAGAGTCGAGGGAGAGGGGGACACAGAGGTATGGAAGGGTAAGGTGTGAATGTTCGTCCCTTGCCCCCTGTGCTAATAGGACTTGCAATTGTCTTCTCCAGGTTCTCCTGCTCCCTGACCGCCCTGTTCATCTCCACTCTCCTGATCTCAGCCGTCTTCTCCATCATCCCCTTCTGCAACAATGTGATCATCCTTGCCTTTGTCCTGGCGGTGGCTGGGTTAGCCATGGGCTGCATAGACACCATTGCTAACCTGCAACTGGTCCGCATATACCAGAAGGATTCGCCCATCTTCCTACAGGTTGGCAAACACGCTAGAAAACGTTGCTGCTGAGATGTATTTCTATGGCCTGATCTACATTGGCCTTCACTGCAAGGGGTTTGGATGAAAGAATGGGTCGACTGGGCTCGTATTCACTGGAATTTAGAGGGATGAGAAGGGGATCTTATGGAAACATGTAAAATTCTTAAGGGATTGGACACGCTAGATGTCAATAGACAATAGTTGCAGGAGTAGGCCATTCGGCCCTTCGAGCCAGCACCACCATTCATGGCTGATCATTCCCAATCAGTACCCCGTTCCTGCCTTCTCCCCATATCACCTGACCGCTATCTTTAAGAGCCCTATCTAGCTCCCTCTTGAAAGTATCCAGAGAACTGGTCTCCACCGCCCACTGAGGCAGAGAATTCCGCTCTGTGAGATGCAGTAAAATGTTCCCAATGTTGGGGGAGTCCAGAACCAGGGGGTCACAGTTTAAGAATAAGGGGTAGGCCATTTAGGACGGAGATGAGGAAAAAATTGTGAATCTGCGGAAATGTCTTCCACAGAAGGCAGTGAAGCCCAATTCACTGGATGGTTTCAAGAGAAAGTTAGATTTACCTCTTAGGGCTAAAGGAATCAAGGGATATGGTGAAAAAGCAAGAACGGGATACTGATTCTGGATGATCAGCCATGATCATATTGAATGGCGGTGCTGGCTCGAAGAGCTGAAGGGCCTACTGTTTTCTATTTTTCTATGCAGAGACAGATTGTCCTACTAGAATTATCCAAGCCTAATGAAGCCATACCTTGAATATTGTTTGCCATTTTGATTTTTAATTCGAGTAAGAATATGCATGTTATAGGGTCAGTGCATAAAGGTTCATTGAACTGATTCCTGGGGTCATATGTCAAACATAAAGGGCTGGATTTACTCAGTAGATCAGGCTGCACCTCTGGAGGACATGGACAGGTGAGGTTTAGGGTCGGAACCTCTCTTCAGACACATTGCAGTGGGGGGAAGCTGCTAGTGACTGCTCCCACCCATTTGTAGACATTGACAATCATCAGTCAGGGGAAATAATCTTTCAACAACCCAGCTATAATTTGCTCCAAAACTGTTTCTTCTTTCTATAAGAGCATTGCACATCTCCAGAGTACATGGGTCCCTTTCACTCAATATCTCCGAACTGAATAACCCCCTCGTTCCAGCAGTCAATCCTGGACCTCTGTCTCAATCTTAAGGGGTTGGACAGGCTAGATGCAGGAAGATTGTTCCCGATGTTGGGGAAGTCCAGGACAAGGGGTCACAGCTTAAGGATAAGGGGGAAATCCTTTAAGACCGAGATGAGAAAGACTTTCTTCACACAGAGAGTGGTGAGTCTCTGGAACTCTCTGCCACAGAGGGTAGTTGAGGCCAGTTCATTGGCTATATTGGCTATAAGGGGATCAGAGGGTATGGAGAGAAGGCAGGTACGGGATACTGAGTTGGATGATCAGCCATGATCATATTGAATGGCGGTGCAGGCTCGAAGGGGCTGAATGGCCTACTCCTGCACCTAATTTCTATGTTTCTATGTTTCTAATCAATCTCAGGCTGAAACCAGACATAGAAACATAGAAACATAGAAAATAGGTGCAGGAGTAGGCCATTCGGCCCTTCGAGCCAGCACCGCCATTCAATGTGATCATGGCTGATCGTCCGCTATCAATAACCCGTGCCTGCCTTCTCCCCATATCCTTTGAGTCCACTAGCCCCTAGAGCTCTATCCAACTCTCCCTTAAATCCATCCAGTGATTTGGCCTCCACTGCCCTCTGTGGCAGGGAATTCCATAAATTCACAACTTGACCCTTCGGCCCAACTTGCCGACTCCGACCAACATGTCCCATCTATACTAGTCCCACCTGTCTGCGATTGGCCCAAATCCCTCGAAACCTGTCCCATCCATGTACCTGTCTAATTGTTTCTTAAAAGTTGTGATAGTCCCTGCATCAACTACCTCCTCCGGCAGCTCGTTCCACACACCCACCACCCTTTGCGTGGAAAAAGTTAGCCCTCAGATTCCTACTTAATCTTTCCCCCTTCACCTTAAACCTATGTCCTTTGGTTCTCGATTCCCTTACTCGGATCAAGAGACTCTGTGCGTCTACCCCGATCTATAAAGGGGAGGTCATTTAAGACTGAGGTGAGAAAAAAACGTTTTCACCCAGAGAGTTGTGAATTTATGGAATTCCCTGCCACAGAGGGCAGTGGAGGCCAAATCACAGGATGGATTTAAAAGAGAGTTAGATAGAGCTCTAGGGGCTAGTGGAGTCAAGGGATATGGGGAGAAGGCAGGCACGGGTTATTGATAGGGGACGATCAGCCATGATCACAATGAATGGTGGTGCTGGCTCGAAGGGCTGAATGGCCTCCTCCTGCACCTATTTTCTATGTTTCTATGGACCTGCAATGCCGAGGCACATTGGCATGGATCCCCGAAATACACTGGATGGGATTGTACAGTTTTAGCTGTAAGGAGGGATTGAACAAACTTGGATTTTTGTTTTTCTGGAAGTATATCAAATTATGAGAGGCGTCGATCAGGCAGATAATCAAAGTCCCTGAATCGAAATGCCACCTACGAGAGGTCCTATATTTAAGTTGAGATGGGGAAAGATGAATGGATATGTGCGGGGCAGGTTTTTTTACGCGAGAGGGCTGGTGCCTGGCACGTGATGCCAGGGAAATGGCAGTAGCAGCATTTAAGAAGCATTTAGGCAGGGAATAGAGGGACTTGGACCATGTGCAAACAAATTAGGTTTAGCTTAATTAAGCATTAAGTGATCAGAGCTGATAAGGTGGGTCAAAGTGCCTGTTCCTGTGCTGTACTTTTCCATGTTTAATGGAACAAGTGACCTTTCTTTTTAAGTGATTGATTGTTAGCAACTTATTTTTGGCTTTGATTTGAGCTTATTTCTTCTTTTGCCAGGTCCTCCATTTCTGCGTTGGCTTTGGTGCCTTTCTCAGTCCAATGATAGCAGATCCTTTCCTGTCGGAAACCAACTGTATGCTGACCAACCTCACTGCCAACGGCACGTCGGCCGACTTGGCGCACATCCGAAATTCCTTGACGCACCCGCACTTGGTGAACGGGAGCGATGTCTTTCTGGAGCCCAATGGGGTTTTCATCTCGAATGTGTCCTATGCCTTTTGGATCATGGCTCTGATCAATGTAAGTAAGATATGACGTGGGGCGTTGAGTAACATTTGGAGATGACCAAGGAGGCCGGGAGGGGAGGGGAGGGGAGGGGAGGGGAGAGGAGAGGAGAGGAGAGGGACATCGGATGTCGCTCCATAAGACCAAACGCCCGGACTGAACGTTGGAAATGACAATAGGTGCAGGAGTAGGCCATTTGGCCCTTCGAACCAGCACCGCCATTCAATGTGATCATGGCTGATCATCCCCAATCAGTACCCCGTTCCTGCCTTCCCCCCATATTCCCTGACTCCGCTATTTTTAAGAACCCTATCTAGCTCTCTCTTGAAAGCATCCAGAGAACCGCCCTCCACCGCCCTCTGAGGCAGAGAATTCCACAAACTCACCACCCTCTGTGAGAAAAAGGGTCTCCTCGTCTCCGTTCTAAATGGCTTGCTCCTTATTCTTAAACTGTGGCCCCTTGGTACCGGACTCCCGCAACATCGGGAACATGTTTCCTGCCTCTAGCGTGTCCAAGCCCTTAACAATCTTATATGTTTCAAATGGCGACAGACCTGGAGATTCAAAAGAATTTCACTGCGTGACACGAAAGCACTATTGAACTATTGATGAAATTACCCGTCAAGTTTGCCTCACAAGCGGCACAGTGGCGCAGCGGTAGAGTTGCTCCTTTACAGCGTCAGAGACTCCGGTTCGATCCTGTCTACGGGTGCTGTCTGTACGGAGTTTGTACGCTCTCTCCGTGACCGTGTAGGTTTTCTCCGGGTGTAAGTGTGATTGCTGGTCAGCGTGGACTCGGTGGGCCGAAGGGCCTGTTTCCTTGCTGTATCTCTATAAAAAAAGTTTAAACCGTTAAGTTTCAAGGTTAAATGCTACTTCCTCATCCCCCCCCCCCCCCCCACTTTCTCCCTCTCTCTCCACACTGATAGGCACATCATCTCCTGGAAGACAAAAAAAAATCCTGTCATTATGTCACTACGAGTGCTGTCTGTATGGAGTTTGTACGCTCTCCCTGTGACCGCGTAGTTTTTCCACAGGTGCTCCAGTTTCCTCTCACACTCCAAAACCATACAGGTTTGTAGGTGAATTGGCATCTGTAAATTGTCCCTTGTGTGTGGGATAGAACTAGTGTTCCTTGGCAATGCAGGTGCATTTGGGCAGCAATATGCAAGAGTTTGTTTTTTTACTCGAGGGAAGGACAGTGGTGCAGCGGTAGAGCTGCTGCCTTATAACGGCAGAGACCCGACTTCAATCCTGGCCACGGGTGCTCTCCGTGTGGAGTTTGCATGTTCTACACTGTTCTCACAGAGAGTTGTGAGTCTGTGGAATTCTCTGCCTCAGAGGGTGGTGGAGGCCGGTTCTCTGGATGCTTTCAAGAGAGAGCTACATAGGGCTCTTTAAAAATAGTGGTGAGGGGATATGGGGAGAAGGTAGGAACGGGGTACTAATTGGGGATAATCAGCCATGATCACAGTGAATGGCGGTGCTGGCTCGAAGGGCCGAGTGGCCTACTCCTGCACCTATTGTCTATTGCCTATTGTCTATTGTGTCCGAGTGGATTTTCTCCGGGTGCTTCGGTTTCCTCCAACATTCCAAGGATGTGCGGGTTTGTAGGTTAATTGGCTTCCGTAAATTGTCCCCCGTCATAGAGTCATACAATGTGGAAACCGGCCCTTGGACCTAACCTGCCCACATCGACCAGCATGTCCCACCTACACTAGTCCAACTTGCCTACGTTTGGCCCATATCCCTCTAAACCTGTCCAATCCATGTCCCTGTCTAAATGCTTCTTGAACATTGCGATAGTCATCATCATCAATTAATCCTCAACTACCTCCTCCGGCAACTCCTTCCATACACCCATCACCCTGTAGTGTATAGGATAGAACTGGTGTACAGGGAATACTGGTCCGCATGGACTCTGGGCTGAAGGGCCACGCTGTGTCTCTAAATCTGACTCTGCTCTAGTATTGGACCACCAGCTACCAAAGAAACGGTTGATTTTGCCCATCACGTCTGCTCTGCCCTCAAAGAGATATCAAGTTAATTTCATGATCCTTGAATGATTCTTGATTCTTTCTTCATGAAAGTTACTGAAGAATCTGTTTCCAGTTTTCCTTGCACATAGGTCGTCTGATCAAAGACGTCCGAGTGTAAAAATAAAGACCAAATCTCCTCATCTCCCCTCTGGTCCTTTATCTTGAATCTGGATCCTGTGGTCACAGCCCCAGCCGCCATTGTCGGGTTTCTCCCTTGATCCAACCATGGTGTTGCAATTACTCACAAATATCAGCAAACGGGATCAAAGGATTCCCCGTATTTGTTTTAAATATTCGAATCCTCTGATTATGACTCGATGACAAAAAGCTAAATGCTTGATGTAAAGAGCTTTCCCTGGATATTACTGTTCAAGAAAGGATTGTGTCATTCAAGATTCAAGATTCAAGATTCAAGAGAGTTTATTGTCGTGTGTCCCAGATAGGACAACGAAAATCTTGCTTCGCTTCACCACAACAGAATATAGTGGGCGTGAGTACAGAGCAGATCAGTGTGTCCATATGCCATTATATAAATATACACACACATGAATAAATAGACTGATAAAGTGCAAATAAACAGATAATGGGCTATTAATGTTCAGAGTTTGCCACCCAGCTTTGTGTCATCTGCAAATTTGCTAGTGTTACTTGTAATCCTTTCATCTAAATCATTAATATAGATTGTAAATAGCTGCAGTAAACATGCAAAGTGAATTTAAGCAAGTTATTCCAATCCAGCCAGAAATCTTTGATGTAAATTGGCACAGGGATTGACTGTTCCTGCTTCAGCCCAAGTCCCGTGGTCTAAACTATCCAGCTCCAGTTTGCGTTTAGTTTAGTTTAGAGATACAACGCCAAGTCTGTGCTGATCGGTGATCCCCACACAATAGCACTGACCTATGGAGATAGCTCTTGAGGCTAATGGAATCAAAGGATATGGGGAAGAAGCAGGAACATAGAAACATAGAAAATAGGTGCAGGAGGAGGCCATTCGGCCCTTCGAGCCAGCACCGTCATTCATTGTGATCATGACTGATCGTCCTCAATCAATGACCCATGCCTGCCTTCTCCCCATATCCCTTGCCTCCACTAGCCCCTAGAGCTCTATCTAACTCTCGCTTAAAACCATCCAGTGACTTGGCCTCCACTGCCCTCTGTGGCAGGGAATTCCATAAATTCACAATTCTCTGGGTGAAAACATTTTTTCTCACCTCAGTCTTAAATGACCTCCGCTTTATTCTAAGACTGTGGCCCCTGGTTCTGGACTCACCCAACATTGGGACCATTTTTCCTGCATCTAGCTTGTCCAGTCCATTTATAATTTTATATGTTTCTATAAGATCCCCCCTCATCCTTCTAAACTCCAGTAAATACGAGCCTAGTCTTTTCAATCTTTCCTCATATGACAGTCCCGCCATCCCAGGGATCAATCTCGTGGACCTACGCTGCACTGCCTCAATCACAAGGATGTCCTTCCTCAAATTAGGAGACCAAAACTGTACACAATACTCCAGATGTTGGGGGTACTGATTCTGGATGACCAGCCATGATCATATTGAATGGTGGTGTTGGCTGGAAGGACTGAATGGTCTACTCCTGCACCTATAGTCTATGTTTCTATGTTTCCATGTTTCCTACACACTAGGGACTATTTACATTAATACCAAGATGAATAACATAAAAACCTGTATGTCTTTGGAGCGTGCGAGCAAAAACTGAAGATCTTGGAGAAAACACACGCAGGTCACGGGGAGACCGTACAAACTCCGTACAGACAGCACCCATAGTTGGGATCGAACCCGGGTCTCTGGCGCTGTGAGGCAGTAGCTCTACCGCTGCGCCACCGTGCCACATGTGAGCACGTCTGTGCGGAACCTGAAAGGAGTACTGAAGAACAGAATGAAATCAACCTGCTGTGGCCACAGCAGAGCAGCTAACGGCATGGTCACATAATTGCCTACATGGATAATGGAGACTCTATAGGAAAGAGAATACATATACATATAATAAATCATGAATGTATCTCCAAGAACGGATTATTTAGTAATATTTTAATCTCCACCAAACTTTTCACATTTTCTTTTCTATTTTCTACTTTCTATCTCTATCTTTCTATCTTAGAAAAAAATAAAATTAAAAAAAAAGGAAAGAGAACAAGTAATCACAGCGAGTGGTGAGTCTGTGGAATTCTCTGCCACAGAAGGTAGTTGAGGCCATTTCGTTGGCCATATTTAAGAGGGAGTTGGATGTGGCTGAAGGGATCAGGGGGTATGGAGAGAAAGTACAGGATACTGAGTTGGATGATCAGCCATGATCATATTGAATGGCGGTGCAGGCTCGAAGGGCCGAATGGCCTACTCCGGCAACTAATTTCTATGTTTCTATGTTTCTATCTATGTTTCTAATCATGGGGACAGACATCACTGCCTGACCTCCAAGGGCCAACTATTGTCCACCTTATGGAACCCCTGCTTTAGTTCATAGCTTGTCGGAGCAGAATTAGGCCATTCTGCCCATCAAGTCTACTCTGCTATTTAATCTTGGCTGATCTATCTTTCCCTCTCAACCCCATTCTCCTGCCTTCTCCCCGTAATCCCTGACACCCGCACTAGTCGAGAAGCTATCAATCTCCATCTTGAAAATATCCATTGACTTGCCCTCCACAGCTTTTTTTGTGGCAATGAATTGCACAGATTCACCACCCTCTGCCCAAATAAATTCCTCCTCATCTCCTTTCTAAAGATACGTATTTTTATTCTGAGGCTATGGCCCCTGGTCCTATACTCTCCTACTAGTGGAGAGTAGCATCCTCTCCACATCCACCCTCTCCTGGCCTCTCACTATCCCACATGTTAAGTCCTCCTTCGCTTGTGCTGTGTGCTGCATAGAACATTGAAAAATGCAGCATAGCAACAGGCCCTTCGGCCCTCCATGTCAGTGCCATCATCTGGCTGCACGTGATCCAGATCCCCCCCCCCATTCCCTCCCATACCAGGTCTAAATGCCCATCCCACCTCATGGTTCCCTGCACGAGTCGCAAGAGAGAGTTCGGAAGGCTTGGAAAGAGCTTAGAATCTTCACCAAATGCAAGAGGATATTTATTGATCCGCTCCAGCTCAGTCAGTTCCTTGAAAGAGCTACGCAATTAAAGATCCTTTGTAAAAAACTTCTCCCGGGGAAAACCCAACCATACTGTCTCTCCAGCAGAGAAAGGGGATTCAGATTGGGGCATTAATGCAATAACCGGTGGCACAGCGTTAGATTTGCTGCCTCACAGCGCGAGCCACCCGGGTCATCATAAGGTCAGTAGGAATAGGAGTTGAATTAGGCCATTCGGCCCATCAAGCTTGCTCCGCCATTCAATCATGGCTGATCTATCTCTCCCTCCTAACCCCATTCCCTGCCTTCTCCCCATAACCTCTGACACCCGTACTAATCAAATCCTGATTCAATCCTGACTACGGGTGCTGTCTGTACGCAGTTTGTCCGTTCTCCCCGTGACCTGCGTGGGTTTTCTCCGGTTTCCTCCCTCCCTCACTCCGAAGAGTGTGTAGGTTAATTGGCTTGGTAATAATTGTAAATTTTGTGTGGTGTAAATTGTGTAGAACTAGCCTTGGTGTGTGGGGATCGCTGGTCAGCATGGACTCGGTGGGCCGAAGGGCCTGTTTCCGCGCTGAATCACTAAACAATTACACCACACGAAGAACCGTGGGTCTGTATAGCTCAGTGCAGACAAGGTATTTGATGACTTTGGAAAAAATATCATACCCCGATTTATTTATTTTTTCTCTGCAGTTACCGGTGCCTGTGGCTGTGCTTTTCCTGATGTGTAAACAGGGATTTGGGGGCTGCTGCAAGAGGAAAAACTCTCCCCTCTTGCCCGCCGAGGAGCTCCCTTCAGACCTACAGATGGACAGATTATCAATGGGATCCGAGAAGACGCTGCAAGAGAAAGGTGTGTAAGATGCAACCATGCTGACGTTAAGCGTCACTGTTAGTTGAAGTTATTAGGGGCGGCACAGTGGCGTGGCCTGGGAGAGCCACTGCTTCACAGCGCCGGAGAGCCGCGTTCAATCCCGGCCTCGGGTGCTGTCTTTGCGGCGTTTGCGCGTTCCTTCCCTGTGACCGCGTGGGTTTCCTCCGGATGCTCCGGTTTCCTCCCACACTCCAAAGACGTGCGGGTTTGTAGGCAATAGACAATAGATGCAGGGGTGGGCCATTCGGCCCTTCGAGCCAGCACCTTCGAGCCAGTAATTAAACATTGGTTTCATTGGCTTCTGTAAAATTGCCTTTGGTATGGAGGGAGTGAGTGAGAAAATGGGATAACATAGAACCAGTGTGTTGGAGGCCTCTGTAAAATTGACCCTAGTGTGCAGGCGGTTGGATCGCGTAGAATCAGGGTTGAAGGGTGATTGAAGATCGGCGTGGGCTGAAGGGCCTGTTTCCATGCTGTGTCTTTAAACGATACTAAACTAAACCCTGTTGGCATTAAGTGCATGAGTAGGTGTTGTCACATGTGGAAAGATAGATAGAGATATTATCGTTGAAAACATTTAGTGATGCAGTGGTGCTGGTTTCCAACGGGCACTGTGATGGACGCCCCACACATCTCTGTCCTCCATGCAGCTGGCAAGCTCCTCTTTTGTCTCTGCAAATGCATCTACCATCAACGTCCTCTTACTTGGCCGTCCCGGGTCACGTCTTCCATGGGTGGGTTGCAACAGCGCAACCCTGTTTGCTGGCATTTCTGGGTGGCGGAGGCAGTGAGCAGCGAGTCTCATCCTTCTCGACCTGATCTTCTCGGTCAGAGGTGGAATCTCCCCATAGAGCTGGGAGTCGGTGATGTGGTCCCTCCAAATGACATGGGATTATTCTGGCCGTAACTGGCAAATTTGACCCGCCGATCGGCCACGAGAGTCCCGATGAGATCGAGGTCGGCTGCCTCACCCAGCCTAAGCTCCACTTTTTAAGAGGAATATGAGAGGAATAGATCGGGTACATGCACAGAATCTCATACCCAGAGTGGGGGAATCGAGGACCAGAGGACATAGGTTCAAGGTGAAGGGGAAAAGATTAAATAAGAATCTGAGGGGTAACTTTCTCACACAAAGGGTAGTGGGTGTATGGAACAAGCTGCCGGAGGAGGTAGTTGAGGCTGAGACTATCCCAATGTTTAAGAAACAGTTGGACGGGTACACGGATAGGACAGATTTGGAGGGAAACGCGGGCAGGTGGGACTAGTGTAGCTGGGACATGTTGGCCGGTGTGGGCAAGTTGGGCCGGTTCCCACGCTGTGCCATACTCTTTGACTGGATGATCCATAATAGTCTCGGTTTCTCAACCGAATTTTCCAGTTCGCTCTGGTGATTTTGTCCGGGTGAAAAGAGGTGGCGGACCACCAGTAGCTGCAAGATCGGTGGTGGCTTTGAGATGTTCCATTCATCCTGGTGCTTCAATTGAAAATAAGCCTTTGTTTGTGTGAGGCAGTGAGAGAAATATTAAAAAAAACGTGGCTAATTATTCCCTGAGGATTGAAAAAAAAGACTTAGACCAGCTGTCACATTGCCATGTGGATGATTCCCAATATTCGTTAATGTATATCACTGCTAATTGATTACAATGTAAATAAGAATGGGACATGTAAACTGGGCATGCAAATACCTTGGCAACTATCCTCCACTTTTGCATTTAAACTTCAAATCTCCCCTCAGCCCATCCTTGGCTCCCTCAAAGGAAACACGAAAGGCTGGAGTAACTCAGCGGGGCAGGCAGCACCTCTGAAGAAAAGGAATAGGTCGAGACCCTTCTTCAGCTTCTTCAGACCCTACTTTGCCGATTCCTTTTCTCCAGTGGTGCTGTCTAACTACTTCTGTTTGCTTTCTTGTCACCTTCTCCTAAGCAACAATGATCTACTTTATGTTTGATCTTTTTGATTTTTTTCTCATCTCTTTCGTTGTCTAATTGTCGCGCCTTCTGTGTCCTTTCCTCTGTGTCTCCCTCTCCCCTGACTCTCAACCTGAAGGAGGGTCTCGACCCGAAACGTCACCCATGCCTTCTCTCCAGAGATGCTGCCTGTCCCGCTGAGTTCCTCCAGCATTTTGTGTCCATCTTCGGTGTAAAACAGCATCTGCAGTTCTTTCCCACACATGCCGACTGAGATACTCCAGCATTATGTGTCTATCTGGAGTTCCTTCCTGCAGGCTCTCTAGAACCCTGCCAGCATCTCCTGATTGCAGAGTTGGCTATTGTTACCACAAACAGCCTATCATTGGAGCCCCAAAGACAAGAATTTAAATAGAATTAACAATTTAAATAATGCTCTTTGCATTTTTGGTTACTAAATCTGTGCCAACAAAAGCTACAAACCATCTACCTTTAACACACTGATGGGATTGTCTTGTGAGTAACATTTAGAGAGTCACATTGATCAGAAATGTTTTGGGCAGCACTGTGGTGCAGCTGGTAGAGTTTCTGCCTTACAGCGCTTGCAGTGCCAGACACCTGGGCCCGATCCGTCTGTACGGAGCTTGTACATGCTCCTCGTGACCAAGTTGTTTCTTCTCCGAGATCTTCGGTTCCCTTCCCACACTCTAAAGACGTACATGTTTGTAGGTTAGCTGGCTTGCCATCAGTGTAAATTGTCCCGAGTGTGTGTAGAATAGTGTAAATATGCTGGGGTGGCTGACTCGGTGGGTCAAAGGGCCTGTTTCCGTTCCGTATCCTTAAACAAAACTAAACCCGGGTTCGATTCCGACCTCGGATGGTGTCTGTGTGGAGTTTGCACGTTCCCCCTGTGACTGTGGATTTGCTGCGGTTTCCCCCCACATCCCGAGAATGTGCGGGACCAGCGATCCCCCGCACATTAACATTATCCTGCAAGCGCTGGAGACAATTTACAAATATACCAAACCAATCAACCTCCAGACCTGCACGTTTTTGGAGTGTGGGAGGAAACCAGAGACCCCGGAGACAACCCACGCAGGTCACTGGGAGAAAGTATGAACTCTGTACAGACACCACCCGTTGTCAGGATTGAACCCGGGTCACTGGCGCTGTAAGGCAGCAACTCTACCGCTGCGCCACCGTGCTCCCTAACACCCCCACCACACTTAATGTGCGTTAACATTCCTGCTGCACTTTTTGTTGTTGCAACAAATGGGAACTGGTGAGTCCGGAGCTGCGTGCGATAAGCTCTTCGTTGATGGGCCGGGAAAGGTGAATGAGGTTGATGATCTTGAAACTTGTTTGCAAAATACCTCCAGCATATTTTGTCAATAGCCCTCGAATATCTGCTGTCTTCAAATGGCAGTGTTGTTACATGCTGTATACAACACTAATTAGGTATGGGTGTTGGGGGCTATGGGGAGAAGGCAGGAGAATTGGGTTGAGAGCGGAGGATAGTCATAGAGTGAGGAAACGGACCCTTCAGCCCAACTTGCCCACACCGGCCAACATGTCCCAGCTACACTTAGTCCCACCTGCTCTGCACTTGGTCTATATCCCTCCAAACCTGTCCTATCCATGACCATGTCTAACTGTTTCTTAAACGTTGGGATAGTCCCAGCCTCATCCACCTCCTCTGGCAGCTTGTTCCAAACTGGTTCTCGTGTCAACCACAGATGTCCATCGTTTGCAGGAAACCTTCTCCTGCAGGTTTCTCTTGTTGATCCAATGTTGTCATGTTGTTGAGCACATCCATTGTAAGGGTGTCAGGGCGAAGGCAGGAGAATGGGGCTGACAGGGAAAAATAGACCAGGCATGATTGAATGGCGGAGTAGACTTGGTGGGCTGGATGGGCCAATTCTGCTCCTAGAACTTATCTATTCTTAACTATTTCTTGTGTGAAGAAAACATGGCCCTAGATTCATCCTCTTTCCCATTTTCCCTTCTACCAAGCCCAGGGATACCTATTATTGATAGTTTAATATAGAACAGTATCGCACAAGAACAGGCCCTTGGGCCTATAATGTCTCTGCTGAACATGATGCTTGGACCGTCACTTATCTACCTGCACTTAACCCATGTCCCTCCATTCCCTGCACATCCATGTGTCTAAACGAAAGTCTTTGAAATCCTTGGGTCCAGCACCATTCTAAGCAAATATTGCTGGCTTTTGCCGATTGTCTTTAGAACTGCAGTTTGGAAATAGGCCCTTCGGCCCTGTGAGCCCGTGGTAGCTAACGATTACCCCGTACACTGGTTCTATCCCGCCCACTAGGGACAATTCACAGAAGCCAATTAACCTACAGGCCTGCACGTTTACGAAAAGCGAGAGGAAACCCCGGAGCACCCGGAGAAACCCCACGCGGACTCGGGGAGAACGTGCAAACTCCGTACAGACAGCACCCGTAAAAGGTGCAACATAAATATACTTTTTCTTTAAAACAGGAAAGAGGTGCACATGTCCCTGCAACAAGGTCATTAAGTCCCGTGTAGGAAAAGCTGGAGGGTTAGTGTAAGTGTGGTCAAGTTCACAGTGTAGACCTGTAACATTTAGACCCACCCTTTAAACACGGCTGCAGGTGATCAAAGCTGCATATCCTCACAAAGTAAATACGCCCTGATCGGACTGAATACCTCACGCCTGAAGGAGTGTCAATATCATAGCCATAAAAATAACCTGGCCTCAATAATAAATATTAGATTATGCAATATTTTGAAAATTGGGCGGTGAATTTTGAGCCCCGTATCTGAGGAAGGGTGCGCTGGCGCTGGAGAGGGTCCAGAGGACGTTTACGAGAATGATCCCAGGAATGAGTGGGTTAACATACGACAAGCATTTGACGATACCGGGCCTGCACTCGCTGGAGTTTAGAAGGATGAGGGGAACATTCATTGAAACGTACCGAATAGTGAAAGGCTTGGATAGAGTGGATGTGGAGAGGATGTTTCCACTCGTGGGAGAGTCTAGGACTAGAGGTCACAGCCTCAGAATTAAAGGACTTTCCTTTAGGAAGGAGATGAGGAGGAACTTCTTCAGTCAGAGGGTGGTGAATCTGTGGAATTCATTGCCACAGAAGGCTGTGGAGGCCATGTCAGTGGATATATTTAAGAAAGAGATAGATAGATTCTCGATTAGTAAAGGTGCCAGGGGTTATGGGGAGAAGGGAGTGGTGAATCTCTGGAATTCTCTGCCACAGAAGGTAGTTGAGGCCAGTTCGTTGGCTATATTTAAGAGGGAGTTAGATGTGGTCCTTGTGGCTAATGGGATCAGGGGGTATGGAGAGAAGGCAGGTACGGGATACTGAGTTGGATGATCAGCCATGATCGTATTGAATGGCGGTGCAGGCTCAAAGGGCCGAGTGGCCTACTCCTGCACCTATTTTCTATGTTTCTAAGGCATGAGAATGGGGTTACGAGGGAGAGATAGATCAGCCATGATTGAATGGCGGAGTAGACTTGATGGGCTGAATGGCCTAATTCTTCTCCTATCGCTTAAGATCTCATGAATTTTCAGCTCTGGTTCCGAAGGCTTGTGGGGTGATAATATACTTGAAATATTTGGATATATGATCATGCTCTTGATCTAAGAGGTGTAACCAAATAAATCATAAGGAAGTGCCACGATCTTCAGGAGAGGGAGGAATGTATAGGGTTGTTGAGAGAGAGAGAGAGAGAGAGAGAGAGGGGGGTATTATGTGGAAAGGCTGGAGTTACGATGACACCTATTTACAGTAAATAATCCACCTGGAATGATGAGGTATTGGTGTCTCTGGTTAGTAAATATTTTGCAACAAATATACGCAGGTCTATGAGAAACCTCCTGCCCAACTTTCTTGGTTTATTTAGCCCACAGTGGCGCGAATGCCTGATCAGAAGGAGATTGGGGTGCAGCATGGAACCTTCAGCCCGCCAGGTCTGGACTGACCCCAACAATCACCCGTCAACTGTGTGAGACAATGAGTGGGCGAGGGAGATGGACAGTGCGTGAGAGGGGGAGGTGGATGTGGTACAAGTGTGTTTTAGTTTAGACATACAGCTTAGAAACAGGCCCTTCAGCCCACAGAGTCTGTGCCGACCGACAGTCGCCCACAAGCGAGTTCTATCCTACACACTCGGGACAATTTACAGAAGCCAATTGACTTACAAAGCTGCACGTCTTTGGAATGTGGGAACAAACCAGAGCACCCGGGCAATCCTACACCCTGGGAACAATTTTACTGAAGCCAATTAACCTACGAACCTGCACGCCTTTGGAATGTGGGAGGAAACCGGAGCATCCGGAGAAGACCTATGCAGGTCACAGGGTGAACGTAGGAACTCCGTACAGACAGCACCCGAGGTCGGAATCGAACCCGGGTCTCCGGTGCTGCGTGGCAGCGACTCTAGCGCTGCGCCACTGGGGGAGGAGGTGAATGAGGGGTTAGGTGCCCAGCTCACACACGTGGATACGAGGTTGAATAGCCTCAATCATCTATGGCTCTGTAGCCAGGCCATGAACGCCTTTGTGATGCAGTTTTAAAATGTCATGGATTCCAGGAAAGCCTTTCAAAACTAGTTTGTCCTATGATTGCAACATCTAAAACACAAACATTTCATCAGCTTCATATTCTAATCCTAGCCAGAGACACACCCAGCTTCACATTGCAAATAAATAAATCGCACATTTTAAATGGGACAACATAATCTATCTTTCCCTTTCAATCCCATTCTCCTGCCATCTCCCCCATAGCTCCTGACTCCCATACTAATCTAGAATCTATCAATCTCCGATTTAAACATGTCCACTGACTTGGCCTCCACAGCCGTCTGTGGCAATGAATTCCACAGATTTACCACCCTCTGATTAAAACTCCTTCATAGCAAGCAATGCTAGGAGTTAAGGGCCTGTCCCACTTACTTGATTTTTTTCGGCGACTGCCGGCACCCGTCATAGTCGCAGCAGGTCGCCGAAAATGTTCAATGTGTTGAAAATCCAACGGCGACCGGAAAAAGGTACGACTCTTTGGGCGACCACTCACGACCATACAGGCGACTATCGCCGAAAAAAACTGCGTAATTGGGACAGGCCCTTGAGCAATCACACGTAAGTTAATGTGAAGGCGTTTTACTTGAAATCTTACTAATAAAGACACGGGCGGTAGCGTTGCTGCCTTACAGCGCCAGAGACCCGGTTTCGATCCTGACTACGGAGTTTGCATGTTCTCCCCGTGACCTGCGAGATCTTCGGTTTCCTCCCACACTCCAAAGACGTACAGGTTTGTAGGTTAATTGGCTTGCGGTCAATGTAAAATTGTCCCTAGCGTGTGTAGGGTAGTGTAAATGTGCGAGGATCGCTGGTTGGAGAGGACTCGGTGGGCCGAAGGAAACTGAACCAAAACTAAACTTTGCAACCTTTTACTTAATAATCCCACTTTAAATGGTAGGAATCTTGTGTGATTTATTCGGCTGCTGTTTGCTGTGCATTAGGGAGAGTCAAAGTGAATAGCTGAGATGGATTTAAAGTGCTTAGATAACTGCACAAGGGAGGAAGGAATGGAACGCTAGATAATGCCTTGAGGAGCAACTTGTTTTTGAGCAATGATTTATTGCAGTTACAAGATTCCAAATCTTTTCAACAAAGTGCAAATGAAATAGGAGGACTATTTGGTATTGGTATGTTATCATCGCGTGTACTAAGATACAGCGAGAACTTTGGTTTGCGTGGTATTCCAGCGAATCTTACCATACGTACCATACAAGTAGTGCAAAAGTGAAAATAAGCAACACGCAGAATAGTGTGTTACAGCTACAGAGAAAGTGCAGATAAAGGAAGTACAATGGCCCCAACGAGGTAGGTTGGAGGTTTAGCACTTAGTTTAGTTTAGAGTTAGAGCATGGAAACAGGCCCTTCGGCCCGCCAAGTCCGTGCTGACCAGTACGCTATCCCTGTACACTAGCACTATCCTGCACACTAGGGCCAATTGTACAATTTTTACCGAAGCCAAATTCTCTACAATGTCTTGTGGTCTTGCCATATCAAGCTGTGAAAATGGAAGTAGTCATTAGTAGGCCAGAGGAGCTCTGAACTAGCATTACCAGTCATTAAAGAGAGACACAAAAAGCTGGAGTAAATCAGCGGGTCATTTGCCTGTTCTCCCTGTGACTGCATGGGTTTTCTGTGGGTGTTCCAGTTTCCTCAAAGGCTTGGGGGTTTGTAGGTTAATTTTAGTTTTAGTTTTCTTTTAGAGATACAGCTCGGAAACAGCCCCTTCGACCCATCGCCCAGCGATCCCTGCACATTGCCACTACGCAACACACACTAGGGACAACTTACATTCATACCAAGCCGATTAACCTACAAACCTGTAAGTCCCGTGCACCCGTAGTCAGGATCGAACCCTCGTCTCTGGCACTGTAAGCGCCGTAAGGCAGCAAATCTACCACCGTGCCGCCGCCGTGCTCCCTGTAAAATTGCGTCTAATGTGAAGGGAGTGGATGGGGAAAGTGAGAGAACAGCAAACTAGTCTGATCGATGGCCAGTGTAGACTCGATGGGTCGAAGGGCCCGTATCATCGCTGTATCTCTCAACTAAACTAAACTAAATTGTTGGTAGGCTTCAGGACATCGGGGTGGTATTTTTTTTATCTCGTTGCCACGTCAAACGTTAATAGTTCCCAAGAGTTGCAATTATAGATTCTGTCTTTTTAAATATGAGATTTGCCTTCAAGTGCAAGGAACCACTATAGGTCGGCTACCATACACTGACGGAGATTTAGTGAGTCGGGATGTGCACTGCAGAGTTTGATTTGCGTTTAGGTTTATGTGGAGTTGGTGGATGCTAAGGACACCAGAGATACATTGGGGCAGGCCCTTTAGCACAGAGGTAGACCATAGGCTGAGGCAGGATTTAGGGCTTCCTTGATACACCTCTGGAAAGTACCTACACGTGTGTTAGGAATGTCAAAGAGGGGTATGTCAAGCGTACATACAATGTTCCCACGTTCGAAAGTTGGGCGTTAAGGATTAACGACGCAGAACAAAGAAAAAGTTACATTTGGTTGCTAAGGACATATTTCTCCTTAGCAATGGTGACATATGTACCTTTAAATTACCTTAAACTATGCTAGATTTGTTAGATATATGTACATGAAACCAAATTACCACACACACACACACACACAAAATCAAAGTCAAAAGTCAAAGTCAAGAGAGTTTATTGTCATGTGTCCCTGACAGGACAATGAAATTCTTTCTTTGCATAGCACAACAGAACACAGTAGGCATTGACTACAATTATATACTTAAATACACACATTAATTAATAAATTAATAAAGTGCAAATAACTGATGGAGGGGTATTAATGTTCAGAGTTTTGTCCGAGCCAGGTTTAATAGCCTGATGGCTGTGGGGAAGTAGCTATTCCTGAACCGGGATGTTGCAGTTCTCGGGCTCCTGTACCTTCTATTCGAAGGTAGCAGGGAGATGAGTGTGTGGCCAGGGTGTTGTGGGTCCTTGATGATGCTGCCAGCCTTTATGAGGCAGCGACTGTGGTAAATCCCCTCGATGGAAGGAAGGTCAGAGCCGATGATGGACTGGGCAGTGTTTACTACTTTTTGTAGTCTTTTCCTCTCCAGGGCACTCAAGTTGCCGAACCAAGCCACGATGCAACCGGTCAGCAAGCTCTCTACTGTGCACCTGTAGAAGTTAGAGAGAGTCCTCCTTGACAGACCGACTCTCCGTAATCTTCTCAGGAAGTAGAGGCGCTGATGAGCTTTCTTAATAATTTTCTTAATAATCAGTGTTCTCGGACCAGGAAAGATCTTCACAGATGCGCACGCCCAGGAATTTGAAGCTCTTGACCCTTTCAACCATCGACCCGTTGATATAAGCAGGACTGTGGGTCCCCATCCTACCCCTTCCAAAGTCCACAATCAGTTCCTTGGTTTTGCTGGTGTTGAGGGCCAGGTTATTGTACATACGGAAGGATGCAGATGCTGGAATCTGGAGCAAACCACAAAGACTCTGGAGGGGATGTTTCGGTCGGGGCAGTTTAATTTAGTTTAGAGATACAGCGCAGAATCATGCCCTTTGGCGCTGTCAGGTTGCAACTCTCCCGCTGCGTCACCCTGCTGCCTTAGCCCTTCAGTCTGAAATGTCAACCTAAAATGTCCACTGTCTATTACCCTTCATAGATGTTGCCTGGCTTACTGAGGTCCTCCAGTACTTGGAATAATACGCACAGTTCCATTCACCACACTATAGAATGCATGTGACAGAACTAATAAGGAGTGCAGAAGAGATTCACCAGGATGCTGGACAAAATGTGCTGGGGGGGGGGGGGGGGGGGGGGGGGGGGGGGGGGGGGGGGGGAAGGCCAGAACAAATCAGGGCAAGCAACAGATGATCCAGGAAGGGTGGAGCCCATAATGGCCCGAAGGGATGCAGGGATACGAACAGTGGAACTACTAGGACGATTATTGTGGGGGAGACGGACGGAATGCAGGGACTTCTTGGTTCTTGGTTTCCTGGTCCTCCTGAGAGAAATGAGAGAAATCAACCGTTCACACCACTAGGTTGCACACTGCCCAAGTGAAATATGAGGTGCTCATATTACAGGATGTTGCCTGGAATAGACGGATAAAGTTACAAAGTGAAATTGGATAGGCCAAGTTTGTTGATTGAGAAGGGGCCAGGCCAATGCAGATAAATAGTTTCATTTACTTTAGACTTTAGCGATACACAATGGAAAGGAACCCTTCGGCCCATCGAGTCCACGCCGACCAGTGATCACACAGCGCACTAACACTATCCTACACACTAGGAAACCAATTTACAGAAGGCAATTGACCTAGACACCTGTACGTCCTTGGCATGTGGAAGGAAACCGGAACACCCGGAGAAAACCCGAGGGGTCAGAGGGTGAACGTGCAAACTCCATACAGACATCACCCGTAGTCAGGATCAAACCCAGGCCTCTGGCGCTGTAGGGTAGCAGCTCTCTTGCTGCCCTTAATGTTGTTAAATAAAATAAAAATTGTTATGGGGAGAAGGCAGGAGAATGGGGTTAGGAGGGAAAGATAGATCAGCCATGAGTGAATGGCGGAGTAGACCTGATGGGCCGAATGGCCTAATGACCTGCTAAGTTGTTCCACATTTTGTGTTTTGCTTGTGTGACCAGTATAATTTGGCATGCCAGCTCCCTGAATCAACTGAGTTGACCATTCTTGTTTTCAATTTGCAGATCCCGACAGTTTTTCCAGTTGCCTCCGGGCTCTGTATCTTCAAGATGCCCCTTGCACCTTTGTCGTTGTCCACATTGTGGGCGCCACCGTCCTCTTCATGAGCGATGGGATCTTGGTGAGTAGACCTGAAGACTAAATGGACATTCCCCCCTCAAAAACAGTCCTATTATTCACTTTTGTCACTAAAACTGAAGGAAAGGTGTTGTTAACCTGGAGAAGATTCATGAGGATGTTGCCAGGACTCGAGGGCTTGAGCTATAGGGAGTGGTTGAGCAGGCTATGACTCCATGCCCTTGGAACGCAGGAAGATGAGGGGTGATCTTATAGAAGTGTATAAGTAAAATCACGAGAGGAATTGGTCAGGTAAACGCACACAGTCTCTTTCAAAGAGTAGGGGAATCGAGAGGACATGGGTTTAATAGATGTTAAAGGTCTAAAAGATTTAATCGGAACCTGAGGGGTATCTTTTCCCAAAGGGTGGTGGGTGTATGGAACGGGCTGCTGGAGGAGGTAGTTGAGACAGGTACTATCACAATGTTTAGGAAATGTTTAGACGGGTACATGGATAGGACAGTGTTAGAGGGATATGGGCCAAACGCAGGTGGGACTAGTGTAGATGGGACATGTTGGTCGGTGTGGGTAAATCGAGCCGAAGGGCCTGTTTCCACGCTGAATTACTCTATGACTCTATAATGTAGCTGAACTGAAGGTGTAAGTAGAGGAAATGGAACTATCTCTGTAAATTGGTTGAAGTCGTGTATCTTTCTACTAGCCCTTTATTGTGTGAAGTATGTATATCAATTTCCACCATATACATGCCATTAGCATGGGCTTGGGTGTGGTTTTAAATGGGGTTATGAGTAATTACTTTGCAATAAGTAGGATATGTCAGCTGCTCGACCGCTAACAACTAGTGGGGTGAGCACCTTAGCCTTATGTTTATGGAGAGCAGGTTGGGAATGGGTTGTGGGCAAGTTTAGCTGAAGACTGTCAATGAAAGTCTTTGTTTTCTGGTGGTTTAACAGACGAGAGGCCACAAGGACAGATCTGAGTTGATTGTCTGCAGATGGGCAGCATGGGGGTGCATGTGGGCTTGATGGACGATGATCATGGAATCCAGGGAGAGAGATTGGACAGACCTTGGGGAGATTGGGAATGAATGGTCGGAGGGCGAGACTCTGGACCAGTGGTCTCGTTCACAGTAGGCTGGGTCTCTATTCCTTGGAGCGCAGGAGGATGCAGGGTGATCTAATAGAGGCCTATATAAAATCATGAGAGGAATAGATCGGGTAAATGCACAGAGTCTCTTGCCCAGAGTAGGGGAATCGAAGACCAGAGGACAGAGGTTCAAGGTGAAGGGGAAAAGATTAAATAGGAATCTGAGGGGTAACCTTCTCACACAAAGGATGATGGGTGTATGGAACAAGCTGCCAGAGGAGGTAGTTGGAATTCTCTGCCACAGAAGGTAGTTGAGGCCAGTTCATTTGGCTATATTTAAGAGGGAGTTAGATGTGGCCCTTGTGGCTAATGGGATCAGGGGGTATGGAGAGAAGGCAGGTACAGGATACTGAGTTGGATGATCAGCCATGATCATATTGAATGGCGGTGCAGGCTCGAAGGGCCGAATGGCCTACACCTCCACCTATTTTCTATGTTTCTATGTTTTCTGTGTAGTTGAGGCTGGGACTATCACAACATTTAAGAAACAGTCATACAGGTACATGGATAGGACAGGTTTAGAGGGTTATGTGCCAAGCGCAGACAAGGTGGGACTAGAGTAGCTGGGACACGTTGGCCATTGTGGGCAAGTTGGGCCGAAGGGCCTGTTTCCACGCTGTATCACTGTATGAATCTATGACAGGGGAGGGGCATTCACATCAGAGATAGGGGGTCTCGCTTCAAGGGTCATGCCTTGATTTCAACCAGAGGCTCCATTCACAGGGGCTTTAAGATGATTAATAGCATGGTGATTTGTAGAAGGAGGTTTGACTGTGTTTTACGGTATGGGTTCTGGGTTGGGCTCGATTGTTCTTCTGAAGTCAGGATCAATGTGGGGAGGGGGGGGGGGAGGGGGAGAAGAGTGAGATTGCCAATTCAATCAGAACTTGAACCTCTCTCTTTAATGGCTGTCGATATCGTTAACGAACAAAAGCGGAAAGATTTGTGCTTCGATTTAGGCTTAGGTTTCTCATTGTCCGGTGTACTGAGGTACAGTGCTAAGCATGCAATACAAAACAGATCAGACATAGATGCAATCTAGTCAATATGTAGAGCAAAAGGGGCCGATACAGAGTGTGGAATATGGTCGCCCGTCCGTTCCATAGACAAGGTCCAGTGCAGTAGCGTTGAATCAGACACTACCCTAGCTTATGGAAGGACCATTCAGAAGCCTTATAACACGGGTGAAGATGCTGTTTCTATCTCTCATGGTGTGCACTTGGAAGCTTCTGTACCTTCAGCCAGACAGGAGCAAGGAGAAGGAATGACTGGTGCGGGACAAGGCTTTGATTTTGTTGGTTGCTTTTCCCAGGCAACGAGAGGTGTAGATGGAGTCATTGGTGGGAAGTCAGGTCTGTGTGATGGACTGTGCCACATCGTCATCTCCTGAATAAACTCTCTGCAAGTTATTTGGTTTCAGTTCAGCTTGTTGTCACGTGCGCCGAGGTGAAATGAAAAGCTTTTACACACTTGTGTTGTGCTTGGTCTCATACAGGGCGAGTACTCTGGATTTGTGTACACCTATGCCGTTGAGAAGCCACTCTACATTGAGCCCAGGGTGGCAGGTTACCTCAACAGCCTCTTCTGGGCATCCATTACTCTGGGGAGGTTGGCGTCCATTCCAGTGTCTGGGAAATTAAGACCTGCGACCATGGTGTTCATAAACTTGGTGAGTACCTTCGCCCCTCCTTGGTGCATCTTGATAGCTTTCTTTAATCTTCCTATTCCACTGTGTCAGACGATGGTCTTCAGGACCATCCATGTGTATGGTCCTTCACCAAGCGAAAGGATCATTTGCCTTCATCAGTTGGAGTATTGAGTATGGACGTTGAGGGGAGGAGGGTCATGTTGCAGTTATAGAAGACGCTGGTGAGACCACATGCGTCCATAAGCAAGAAGAGCAGAATTAGGCCATTCGGCCCCATCAGGTCCACTCCGCCATTTAATCGTGGCTGATCTGTCTTTCCCTCTCAAACCCATTCTCCTGTTTTCACCCAAGTAACCCCTGACACTCGTACTAATCAAAATTCCATCAATCTCCGTCTTAAAAATATCTGTTAACAGCCTCCGCAGCCTTCTGTGGCAATGAATTCCCCGTGTTCACCATCCACATAGTCTTTTTTCCTCAGGCTTTGGCCTCTGGTCCTAGCCTCCCCCACAACGGCCTCTACCTTTCGAATATTTGCTTCAGTTTTGGGCACCGTGTTATAGGAAAGATGTTGTCAAGCTGGAAAGGGCGCAGAGCAGATTTGCAAGGATGTTGAAAGGACTCGAGGGCCTGAGTTGTAGGGAGCGATTGGGCAGGCTAGGACTTGGAGCGCAAGAGGGACGACAAAATCCCTGAAGGAGAGTTGTGCAATATCTGGAGAGGATTAGTCCGGGTAAACGCACAGGGTCTCTTGCCCGGAATTGAGGAATTGAGAACGAGGGGACATAAGGTAAGGGGGGAAAGACGTAATAGGAGCCTGAAGGGTAACTTTTTTTACAGAAAGGGTGGTGGGTATGTGCAACGAGCTGCTGGAGGAGGTAGTTGAGGCAGGTACTATTTCTATGTTTAAGAAACATTTTGACAGCTACACGGACAGGACAGGTTTAGAAGGATATGGGCCAGGTGGGGCTAAGTGTAGATGCGACGTGCTGGTCAGTGTGGGCAAGTTGACCAACATGTCCCGTCTACATTAGATGGGCCTGTTTCCACGCTGTATGACTCTAAGATGCTGTGCCTCTATATCAAGAGAGGAGGTTCATAACAGGGCCCAGCATTGTCCTGACTGTGCTGACTAAACTTGATGGACTGAATGTCATTTATCATATGCACACAGGGGTGATCACGCCTATTGGAATGAAGTAGGGTCTTGTTTAGGTGTGGCGAGGTGATGCAGCAGTTAGTGCTGATGCCTCACAACCTCAGAGACGCAGGTTTGACAGCGTTACTGGATTTGTTCGCGTTACTCTGGCTTCAACCCATATCCCAATAATATGCTTGTAGGTTAATCAGCGATGGTAAATTACCCTGTTCGTGTGGGTTAAAGGCAAAATCGATCAAAGGAAAGTTGTCGGAAGGAACTGCAGAGTCCGTTCTGCACACTTGTCAAGGGAAAGGAAAACGAGAGACTTAGACGGATGTAGAGAGATATAGAAATAATGAATGAAGAAGAGTCTCGACCTGAAGCCTTACTCCTCCTTCTCTCCAGAGATGCTGCCTGTCCCTTGAGTTACTCCAGCATTCTGTGTCTTCTTTTGTAAAGCAGCATCTGCAGTTCCTTCCCACACACGTCTTTTTCTTTCTCTCCGATCCTCGCAGCGTTCAAATGTAATCCTGGTCTGAAGAAGAGTCTCGACCCGAAACGTCACCCCTCCACGTTCTCCAGAGCTGCTGCCTGACCCGCCGAGTTACTCCAGCACCTTGCGTCTTTTTTTGCAAACCAGCTTCTGCAGTTCCTTGTTCCTACATACAATTCTCGCGGCCGTTTCACAGCACAGGATAAAACTGATTTCATGCCACCTTTGAAAAGTTGCTTTGATGAGATATTTCACGTGGTGTGTTTCTGCTACAGGGTGGAATAATCGGCACTTTTGTCCTGATGCTGTGTTTCCCGGTCAGTATCGTTTGCCTTTACGTGGGAACAGGACTTCTAGGCTTTTTCCTGAGCAGCACCTTTCCAAGTATGTTGGCTTACACCGAGGATATCTTGAATTACCAAGGTTAGTAGTAACTGCCTACTGTTATGCCCTCAATCTGTTATGTCCTCTTAAGCATGTCCATTCCCCCTTCCCCCCCCCCCCCCCCCCCCCCCCCCCCAAAAATAAAAATCACATTAAATTGAGCCTGGCAGAGTATTACATTGAAGCAAGGCATTCGGCACAACGAGTGTATACCAGTGCTTATACTCCATATGCTTAGTTTAGTTTAGAGAAACAGTGAGGAAACAGGGCCTTTGGCCCACCGGGTCCGCACCATCCAGCGACCCTCGCACATTAACACTATCCCACACGCACTAGGGACAATTTACATTTATACCAAAGCCAATAAGAGAGTTCGGTATTCCGACTGCGCATGCCCAGGTCATAGGTCACTCGCGATAAACATTCTCAGCAGCTGAGCTGCTGCATTTCATCCGTAGTCAGGATCGAACCCGGGTCTCCGGTGCTCCAAGCGCTGTTGAATTGCTACTGGACGGTCCCCGTCCCTTCCCGAGTGTCCCATCCCTGTCCGGGGGCGGCGGGAGATGTCTGGGGTGACCCTGGACTGACGGGACACCGGCCCGGAGCAGTGGCGGCCCCAGGCTTCCAGCCAGCGCGGAGAAGAAGGGCTAACTCCACTGCTCCCGTCAGTCCAGGGCTGTAGATTAACCCGGCGGGACAGGCAGACTTGAGCTGGAGTTAGGGCTTCTTCTCCGCACTGGCTGTTATCACTGTTTGCCTGGTCAATACTTGACCATAACCAGGTACCATTATAAACAAGACAATCTCATCAATCTATACAGGAACAGCTTCTTCCCCTCTGTAATTGGGCTTCAGAATGGTCCATCCATAAGCTAGGGTACTCTCCAATTCACATTTACCCCATTGCAGACATTGTATTTTGTCTCTGTAACTTGACGTATTACTATTCTGCACGATTCTGCGCTATGGTATTTAGAGCAGAGATTGGCTGATTAGTGTCAGGGACTGTGGAGCAAAGGTAGGAGAATGGGGGTTGAGAGGGAAATATAGATCAGCCATGATGGAATGGCAGAGTAGACTTGATGGGCCGAATGGCCCAAGATCATAAGATCATGTGATTGGAGTAGAATTAGGCCATTCGGCCCTTCAAGTCTACTCCGTCATTCAATCGTGACTGATCTATCTCTCCCTCCTAACCCCATACTGCTGCCTTCTCTCCATTACCCCTGACACCCGTACAAATCAAGGTCTGAAGAAGGGTTTCGGCCCGAAACGTTGCCTATTTCCTTCGCTCCGTAGATGCTGCCGCGCCCGCTGAGTTTCTCCAGCACTGTTTTCTACCTTCGATTTTCCAGCATCTGCAGTAACTTCTTAAACAAGCAATGAATCAACTAATCAAGGCCTAATTCTGCTCGGAGAATGTATGGACATATTCGGCACCCTGTATGTTCCCCTTTTGCTCGGCTTAAGTTTGGCTTGATTGTATGATGTTATCTGATCTGATCAGATCGCATGCAAAAGCACTCTTTTCACTGCCCTTGGTACATGTGACAATGGGAAGCCTAATACTAAACCTCAGTACCATTTTGCTGCGGGGTTTTTTCTTGGTTTTATTTTAACCAAAAATAAATTTAATTAATTATTGCTAGAATAATGTGCACAATATAAAACAATACCAACAAACCCGCCGCCGTAGTGCAAAGTACATGAAATATTCTTAAAATGCAATTTCCTCATCCTTATTAAGGATGCATTGCAACGATGAGCCCAGCGGTCCCGGAAATTCCCCAGGTCGCCCAAGGACAGTACGTAGTCCCTCTCTAGTGCCACCCGGGCGCAGACGTAACCCCTGAAAAGAGGCAGGCAGCTGGCTCGGGCAGTGCCCTCTTCCGCCTGGCGCCGTGACTCGCGGATGGCCAGCTTGGCCAGGCCTAACCATTTTGTTGTTCGTGGGAGCATGCACCGCATATCGGTCGCTGTTCTTCCTTCACTTCAATACCGCCGGCGTTGCAAATTTCACTGGTTGTACAGCATCCAGGGACATCCAATTTCATTAAAAACTTTCTATGGTTATTTATGGTTTTTGTTCCCTATTTTTGTATTTACTTATTTCCCACCACCAGCATGTATCCTGAATGAAAAGTGCATAACTTGACATTTTAGTTAATGTGTTTTTTTTTTTCCCCCCCTTTTGTTTTGGACAGGATGTGCAACAACTGTACTGGTGACAGGCGCAGGAGTTGGGGAGTTTGCTCTCCAGATGCTGGTGGGATCAGTGAGTATTCTCTTTCTAAGTACCAGTGAATGACAGGGCTCTGGGGAGTGTTGTAGAGCAGAGGGATCCAGGACTGCAGGTACATAGTTCCTTGTAAGTAGCGTCACAGACAGATAGTGTGGTTACGAAGGATTCAGAAGGATGAGAGGGGAACTTATAGAAACATATAAAATTATTAGGGGATTGGACAGGCTTGATGCAGGAAACATGTTCCCGTCGTTGAGTCCAGAACCAGGGGGCCACAGTTTGCGATTAAGGGGTAGGCCATTAGGGCAGAGATGAGGAAAAACGGTTTCACCCAGAGAGTTAAGGGCCTGTCCCACTTGGCGATTTTTTTCGGCAACTGCCGGCGTCATTGACTGACGTATCAGGGTCGGCGAAAGATTTTGAACATCTCAAAATCCAGCGGCGACTGAAAAAATGTTGCGACACTTGAGGAAACATCGCGCGTCGATACGTTGTCACGCCGCGTCACGTCACGATCTGACTTATCGGCGACCTGGTATGTCAGTCAATGATGCCGAAAAAAATCGCCAAATGGGGCAGGCCCTTTATGAATCTCTGGAATTCTCTGTCACAGAAGGCGGTGGAGGCCAATTCACTGAACGTATTCAAGAGAGAGTTAGATATAGCTCTTAGTCAAGTCGAGTCAAGTGTTATTCGTCACTTGCACATAAAGTGCGGTGAAATGAATTTGCCAGCAGCGGTACAATAAAGAAAAAGAGCACTCGATACACAATAAATATTTAACACCGACATCCACCACAGTGGAAGGCACAAAGTTTGGTCAGTCCTCCTCCATTTTCACCCGTGGTCGGGGTAACAGAACCAAGGGCAATGGGGAGAAAGCAGGATTCTGGATGATCAGCCTCGAAGGGCCAAATGGCCTATTTTCTATGTTTCTATGTTTAAGAAGGCTTGTGGTACATTGGCTGACATCAATCAGACTATTGAGTTTAGAATAGTCTGATGAAGGGTCTCGATTCGAAACGTCACCTATTCCTTGTCCAGTATATTGTGCCTATATTGAGTGTAGAAGTTGGGAGG
Source organism: Okamejei kenojei (assembly GCA_035221665.1). NCBI lineage: Eukaryota > Metazoa > Chordata > Chondrichthyes > Rajiformes > Rajidae > Okamejei > Okamejei kenojei. Next base: position 9,935,541 of record CM069154.1, read on the forward strand.
TCATGTTACAGTTGCACAAGATATTGATGAGGCCACATTTAGAGTCCTGTGTTCTGTTTTCGTTACGCTGTTATAGGAAAGATACTGTTAAGCTGGAAAGCATGCAAGGAAGATTTATGAGGATGTTGTCAGGACTTGAGGCCCTGAGCTATAGGGAGAGGTTGAGCAGACTAGGACTCTATTCCTTGGAGCGCAGGAGGGTTGAGGGGTGATCTTATAGCGGTGTATAAGTTCATGAGAGGAATAGACCAGGGTAGATGCACAGAGTATTTTACCCAGGGTAGGGGGAGTCGAGAATCAGAGGACATAGGTTTAAGGTTGTGTGTTAGTGGGGGGGGGGGGGGGGGGGGGGGGGGGTGAGATAGCTGTACAGCACGGCAACATTTAGGCATTCATTGACTCACATCGATGTTCCTGATGGATATTCATTGACGCACGCCAATGTTTTGGGATAGGTATCCCATGACGCATACTACAGGGTTCTTGATATTGAAAATTAAATAAAGGATTCAATAGCATGTAGGTTTAGTGTTATTGCATTTGTATATTAATGTTTTGAGAACGTATTGAAGATAAAGAAATTAGAAAGTGCGCACAATTTCAGGGGTCAATATCTGTATCAAATGTTGACCGTTCTGAGTGGAATTTCAGAGTCGTTCAATAGCTGGGACTGTGCTGCTCCTTGTGTACAAGTTAATAAAATGTGTCCGGATCGGCGACGATACCATCACATTTTAAAAGCATTTAGACAGGTACAAGGATGGGACTGGTTTGGAGGATATGGGCCAAACGCAGACAGGTGGGGCTAGTGTCGATGGGGGCTGGTTGGTCTGTGTGGGTAATTTGGGCTGAAGGGCCTGCTTCCACACTATGACTCCATGACTCTAAAACCCAACATTTAGCTTCCTAATTAAAATCGGTCCATCTCCGATTATGGCTCACAATTATCTGCCATGAATTGCCATTAAGGATGAGATATTCCAATTTGTTACCACCTCTTGTGTGTAGACATGTTCCCAACCAGTCCTGAAAGGCCTGGCTTGAGTCTTCAGACCAAACCCTCCCCTCCACCCCATGCCCACCACTACTGCCTAATTCCATATAACCATTTAACCATATAACAATTACAGCACGGAAACCAGCCATCTCGGCCCTTCTAGTCCGTGCCGAACACTTATTCTCCCTTAGTCCCATCTACCTGCACTCAGACCATAACCCTCCATTCCTTTCCCGTCCATATATCTATCCAATTTATTTTTAAATTACTAAATCAAACCTGCCTCCACCACTTCCACTGGAAGCTCATTCCACACAGCCACCACTCTCTGAGTAAAGAAGTCCCCCCTCATGTTACCCCTAAACTTCTGTCCCTTAATTCTCAAATCATGTCCCCTTTAATTTGAATCTTCCCCACTCTCAATGGAAAAAGCTTATCCACATCAACTCTGTCTATCCCTCTCATCATTTTAAAGACCTCTATCAAGTCCCTGCTTAACTTTCTGCGCTCCAAAGAATAAAGACCTATCTTGTTCCACCTCCAGTCCATTCCATTCCATTGAATTCCATTCCAGAATCCAGTACAGTGATGCAGCGGTAGAGTTGCTGCTTTACAGTGTCAGAGACCCAGGTTCGATCCCGACTACGGGTGCTGTCTGTACGTCGTTCGTACGTTCTCCCCGTGACGTTCTCCCCGTGGATTTTCTCGGGTGCTTCAGTTTCCTCCCACACTCCAAAGACGTACTGGTATGTAGGTTAAAATTGGCTTTGGTAAAATTGTAAACTGTCCCTAGCGTGTGCGGGATAGTGTCCTTCTTCTGTCGTGTGGCGTGCACAGCCTAGCGTTGTAGGCCAACTTGTTCCATTTGATCTTCCGTTTGTGCACGCTGAGTTCCATTCCATTAGTCGAAACAGGGCGCAGCACGTGAAGGTTGCAATCTTCCACCCCTAGGATGGTGTTAAGGTGCGGGGAGCGTTTGTTGGCGCAGACGCGGTGGGCCTGTTTCCTCACTGTATCTCTGAACAAACCTAGAAATTGTGGCTATCTTTCCTTTGCACCATTAGCAGTGCTGGATGTATATGTGCAAGTTGCCAGAGCAGGTAGTTGAGGCAGCGACTATCCCGACGTTTAAGAAACACTTAGACAGGTTGGCATGGATAGGACAAGTTTGGAGGGATATGGACCAAACGCAGGCAGGTGGAACTAGTTTAGCCGGGACATGTTGGCCGGTGTGGACAAGTTAGGCTTCCACACTATGACTCTATGACTAATTCATCTTGTCACTTCTTGCAGGTTATTCAGTCACCTGAGGCGGATATATTCCTCGTATGTGGCCTTACCTTCGGTTGTCTCGCTCTTCTGTTCTACCTGGTTCTTCTCCTCGTCCACAGATTACACAATCTTCAGAGCATGAAAGGTGAGTAGGTGAAGCCTGAAGAATGGGCAAGCCTGGCCTAGAGTCAGTTATTGTTGGGATAGAAAACAGGGGCCGTAATGCTGAGGATAGACTGGATTGACTCAGCGGGACATGCAGCATCTCTGGAGAGCAAGAATGGGTGACGTTTCGGGTCAGGTCCTTCTTCAACTATAAGGCGCTGATCAGACAGATCCAAATTCAGCTTGTTCCATACACCACCATGCTTTGTGTAAAAGATTAAGTTACCCCTCAGGTTTCTATTAAATCTTCCCCCACCCCCCTCCCCCACTAATCTTAAACCTATGTTCTCTAGTTCTTGAATCCCATTCTCTGAGACTCTTTGGAATGTGGGAGGAAACTGGAGCACCCGGAGAAAACCCACGGTGTCACAGGGAGAATGTACAAACTCCGTACAGACAGCGCCCATAGTCAGGATCGAACCCGGCTCTCTGGCGCTGTAAGGCAGCAACTCTACCGCTGCGCCAACGTGTTGCCCTGGCGATGGTGGTTGAAGCAGATACGTTAATGGCCTTTATAATACATTTGGACAGGCATATGGATAAAGTGCAGGTAGATAAGTGACGGTTTTGGCATCATGTTCAGCACAGGTATTGTGGGCCGAATGGCCTGTTCCTTTGCTGTACTGTTCTATGTTTTATGAAAGAACTGAGCGTATTGTAGCCAGGTTTGCTGAAAATACAAAGAGAGGTGGGAAACCATCCTATAACAAAGGGTTTGTAACGGATGTAAACAGGCTGAGCCAGGGAACAAAAATGAGGAATGAAAGAAGGTGGAACTAAAATGGAGTTGTGGGGTAAGAAAAAAAACAGACCAACCATCAACTTAAGGGCCTGTCCCACTTGGGCGTCATTAGAGCGTCATTTACGCGACATCCTAAAGATTGGTTGGTGCGTCGTGACGCGCGCCTGGCACGTGTTGGCGTATGCAGTGACGCGAGGTAGCGCGCGGCGCCCCCGGATTTTGGGATGCTCAAAATCCTCACGCACCACCTGCGTGACGCTGCGGAACTAGCTCAGGGCGCGTATGATAAGGATCGAATCTGGGTCAGGGTCTCTGGCGCTGTGAGGCAGCAACTCTACCCGCTGTTGCCGGAGGTCACGGGGAGAAGGCAGGAGAATGGAGTTAGGAAGGAGAGATAGATCAGCCATGTAGGAACGGCAGAGTAGACACGACGGGCCGAGTGACCTAATTCCGCTCCTGTTACTCGTGGCCTGATGGCCTAGCGAACGACTCGCGTACTAATTTGCAACTCCGACTGCGTTTATTTTCCGCAGGGCCGTCGAAAACGCCCACGATAGCGGAGTCCCAGTTTTCGTACCAGAGCTGAGGTTTAGCAAGCGGCCAGCCACTGCCCACGCACGGGAGTTCTGAACGGATCCAGAACCACGTCGGAACGGACTGATAACCTGTGCGGACTTTACCGATGGACTTTAATCGCTGCGACAATCTACGAGCAGCCTCCCCGACCATTTGAGAAGTGGCTAGGTCGCTTTTGTCTCCTCTTCTAGTTAAACTGATGCGTCACGCCAAAGTTTTCGGCCGACAATAAAACCTCCATCGAGAGCGGACGTTTGAACGGATAAAGTAACAATGATCGTCTTAATCAGCACTACACGGGACCTGAGTTAACAAGCATGTTTAAATTTTGTTTTCATGTAGAACTGTTTTCTTCAAAAGCAAAACATTCGATTTGTTCAGGTTAATGATTTTCTTGATTTTTTTTTTTTTGTCATTTGTTTGAAAGCAAAATGCCAAATGTTTCAGGTAAGAAATCAACTGTCACATTCCAAGTTCACTGGAGGTGATTATGAAGGCCCTTATAATGGGAGACAGAGGTAGCAGGCATCTGCCAAGCACTCCCGTTCCTCCCCTATGTTAGTGAAGAGTGAAGTTCAGTTCAGTTTCACTTTAGTTTATTGACACGCATGCTGAGGTGGAGCGAAAAGCTTTTTGCTGCTCGCTAACCAGTCAGCAGATGAATGGGTCGCTACTTCTGCCAAAGTTAGACCACATTATGATGGATTGATCGATTATACTTTCTTGATACCTACACGCCACTTGCACTTGGTACAGTGAGATTCTTTGTCTCGCGTACAGTGCAAGTTATGCAAGAGAGGCCAAGTAAAGGGCGCTGACAAAGTTACAAAAGTAGTCGATATAGTCCATCTTCCTTCTTCCCCAGTCCCTCTCTGTTCTCAGCCGCCACCCCCATGGAGGTCATAGGTGATAGGAGCAAAATTTGGCCATTCGGCCCATCAAGTCAACTCCACCACGGCTGATCTGTCTTTCCCTGCTAACCCCGTTCTCCTGGCCTTCTCCCCATAAGGTTGTTCTTGGCACCCTAATTATATCACAGGAATGTAACCCAGACCGGTATGTAACACAACAGATTCACTGGTGGATATGCATAACCCACTAGGTTTGTCCAACACCTTTTGTGGCCATTCCTCTTTCACTGTGCACTTGTTTCCAGGGCAAACCTTCCCACATTTACAATTCTGTTCCATTTTCCGTCCTTCCATGCTGGGAATTGAACTCACAACTGGTGGGCTAAGAGCCCAGTAGAGAGGAGCTTTGCCGTGCGTAAGCTGTTAGTGCCATTGGGGATAACAACGTGAAGGTTTGCTGTTTTAATCCGTAGAACTCAGAAGAATCTCAGCGTATATTAACTCCAATGGCACACGGTCCCAGGTCCATTGTGGGAGATGCCATATTAAATTTATGTACAGCACTTAATATGCTAGTTCATTTATTTTTTGTGACATTGGTAGACGATTGGATTGTTGGCCAAGTAGCTGAGGGAGGATTATTAACCAAGTTAGCAAAACAACTCCTTCCTTTTCATCAGCTCAGTTCAGTTTAGTTTGTTGTCATATGTACCTGTCAACAGTGAAATGTTTTTGTTGCGTGCTCACCAGTCAGCGGAAAGACAATACATGATTACAATCGAGTCATTTGCAGTGTATGGATACATGATAAGGGAATAACGTTTAGTGCAAGGTCAAGCCAGATCTAGGATAGTCCGAGGGTCACCAATGAGGTAGACAGTAGTTCAGGACTGCTCTCTGGTTGTGGTAGGACGGTTCAGTTGCCTGATAACGGCCGGGAACAAACTGTCCCTGAATCTGGAGGTGAACGACTGAAGTGAACGACTCTTTGCAGCTATTATTTCTGGACTAGTACGGGGCGGTATGGTGGCAGTGGTAGAGCTACTTCGATCCTGACTACGGGTGCTGTCGGTACAGAGTTTGTACGTTCTCCCCGTGACCTGCGTAGGTTTGTATGTTTTCTTCGATTTCCTTCCAAACTCCACAGGTTTGCAGGTTATGGAGCTAGCTATTAATGTTAAAAAAAACTGCCCCAAGTGTGTGTAGGGCGGTGTCAATGTGGGGGGCATCGCCTGTTGCCGTGGACTCGGTGGGCCGAAGGGCCCGTTTCCGTGCTGTACCTCTAAACTAAACTAAACTAAACTAAACCTGACACAGTGGAGAAGGCCCTTAGCACTTTACTGGGATGGTGGCTCAATTGATGTATGATGTGGGGTTACACAAAAGGCTGGAGAAACTCAGCGGGTGCAGCAGCATCTAAGGAGCGAAGGAGATAGGCGACGTTTCGGGTCGAGACCCTTCTTCAGACTGGTCAGGGATCGGGGAAACGAGAGATATAGACGGTGATGTGGAGAGATAAAGAACAATGAATGAAAGATATGCAAAAAAGTATCCATGATAAAGGGAACAAGCCATTGTAAGCTGTTTGTGGTGTGAAAATGAGAAGCTAGTGCGACTAGGGTGGGGTAGAGAGATAGAGAGAGAGGGAATGCCAGGGCCCGAGGGCTGAGGGAGAGGTGGGAAGGGGAGGAGACAGCAAGGGTTAACAGAATTGAGAAAATTCAATGTTCAAGCCCAGAGGATGCAGACTCCCCAAGAGGAATATGAGGTGCTGTTCCTCCAACTTGCGGTGTTGCTCACTCTGGCCGTGGAAGAGGCCCAGGACCGAGAGGTCGGATACGGAATGGGAGGGGGTGGTGAAGTGCTGAGCCACCGGGAGGTCAGCTTGGTTATTGCGGACCAAGCGGAGATGTTCGGCGAAATGATCACCAAGCCTCCGCTTGGTCTCACCGATATAGATCATCTGGCACCTGGAGCAGCGGATGCAGTAGATGAGATTGGAGGGGGTGCAGGTGATGTATGATGTAGCTGATTTTAGCTTGAAGAGACACCCCAATAACCTAGTGGGTGACAAATGGAAGCTAGTGGTAACACATAAGATCAGGATCAGAGTGGTTCGATTGCAAGGTGCTCTTCTCTTTGGCACTATCTGCAATTTTCACAGTCTGTGTCAGTCTGATTTTTTTTTTTGTCTATAAACTATTAATGTGTAACAATCATGGAAAAATGGACCACAATATTCCTTTCTCCAAAGTTATGTTTAGTCATTTTCAGGTGGAATTTCTATTTATTATTAACTCACCGCGAGATTGTATTAAGTCCCTATTGCAAGTCAAATATTAGTATTCACTTTCTGCGTTCAGTTTCAGTGTTCAGTTTATTGTCACGGGTACCGAGGCACGGTGAAAAGGTTGGAGCATTTCACATCAAATTGAATTACAGGCACCTGAATGTAAGTTAATAAATCTCGTTCAAGGAATGATTCCAGAAATGGGTGAGTTAGCATATGATGAGTGCTTGACAGCACTGGGCCTCTACTCGCTGGAGTTTGGGAGGTTGAGGGGGGACCTCATTGAAACTCACGGAATTATGAAAGGCATAGATAGAGTGGAAAGGATGTTACCACTGGTGGGAGAGTCTAGGACCAGAGGTCAGAGCCTCAGAATTAAAGGGCGCTCTTTTAGAAGGGAGGTGTGGAGGAACTTCTTTAGTCAGAGGGCAGTTAATCTGTGGAACTCATTGCCACAGAGGGCTGTGGAGGCCAAGCCAGTGGGTATTTTTAAGGCAGAGATAGACAAATTCTTCATTAGAATGGGTGTCAAGGGTTATGGGGAGAAGGCAGGAAAATGGGATTAGGAGGCAGAGATCAACCATGAATTGAATGGCGGAGCAGACTCAATGGACCGCATGGCCTAATTCTATTCCTATAACTTGTGAACTTGTGAAAAGACACATTTATACATATATATTCTTGATACAGACCAGATGTATAGTGATGTCCAGCATAAATCAGCTCGATACTGACACTGGTAAACTAACGGAAGTCACATAATGAATATTAAATGATATGAATGTAATTTAAGAAATCTCACCCTCTCGTCCACTCCCTACAAACTAGCACCAATTTGACACATGTCCGAGGATAGGAACAGTTTAGAGGGATATGAGCCAAATGCGGGCAGGTGGGACGACTCTAGATGGGATTTCTTGGTTGACACGGGCAGTTTGAGCCGGAGGGTCTGTTTCCGTGCTGTATGACTCCATGACTCTAAATACTCACCGTACCAGAGATCCGTGTTCGACCCTGACCCCGGATGCTGTCTGGGTGGAGCTTGCACGTTCTCCCTGTGATGACATGGGTTTCTCCCGGGTTCCCTGGTTTCCTCCCACGTCCCGAAGGCATGCGGGTTCGTAGGTTAGTTGGCCTCTGTAAATTGCCTCTGGTGTGTTGGGAGCGATTGAGAATGTATGGAAACGTGGGACAAGTGTGAAGGGGTCGGTGCGGACTTGATGGGGCCAAAGGGCCCGTTTGCCATGCTGTATCGCTAAACTCGGAACTAATCTCCCATCCAATATCTTGCTGAGTCCAAAGCAATTATTCCTGTAGATGGGCAGCCCAGCCAACCTCGTCTTTGCCCAAGTGATTGCCCCAACCCCAATCTCACCTTCGTTGATCGGACCACGAGATGTCCAAGCGCATGGATAGGAAAAGTTTAGAGGGACGATATCTCGGCAACATTTTGGTACCATTGGACTCCTCTTGAAGGCCGTGACCTCTGTTGGTCCGGCAAAAAGGATAATCCAAAATGGCTCTGGAACCAAAAGTGTCGGAAAATTGGCGGTGGACCTGTATGACCAGATGTCAACAGTCATGGGGATAGATGTAGGACACAGGTTTGTTTCTGGGCACCAGGTTTCCCCATGCTGCCGTGGTAGTAATTCAACGAGTTCACTCCATTGACATGAAGTCACAGTGTTCTGGTCGTGTGGTGTTGCCACTAGATAGCCAACTGCAAAGACTTCTGACCTAGAACACCATATGATGCGGCTGACCCAATACCATCTCACTTCCCAACCCCCCCCCCCTTCCGCCCCCCCCCCCCCCCCCATCCTCCCACCATCTCACCAAAAGTACATAGAGTGCTCAACGGGTCAGGCAGCATCTCTGGAGAACGTGGATAGGGGCCGTTTCAGGTCGAGACCCATCGGAACCCCCCTCCCACCACCACAATCAGTCTGAAGAAGGATACCATGCTAAAATGCCAGCTATCTAAGTTCTCCAGATACGCTGCTTGACCCATTGTCTTACTCCAGCACTTTGTGTCCTTTTGTGTATACCAGCATATGTAGTTACTTGTTTCTTTATTTTAAGGCCACAGAGTCATAAGTGATAGTAGTAGAATTAGACCATTCGGCCATCGTCTCCTCCGCCATTCAGTCATGGCTGATCTATCTCTCCCTCCTAACCCCATTCTCCTGCCTTCTCCCCATAACCTCTGACTCCTGTACTAATCAAGCTCGACCATCTCACCAATAAGGTCCTCACTCCAGTAAAGGAAAATTGTAAACCCATTTGTTTCAAATCCTTTAAGAGGCTCACTGGTAATCAGAGGAGCTGATGTTACACGAGTCAAGAGTAATGGCCTCATTGATCCTCATGAATTCTGAAGGCAGAGGTGAGCCCTTTGCAAGGTACTTCAGAAGAGTGGCCACAGAGTTAGAGCGGCACGGAGGCGCAGCTGGTTGAGCCGATGCCTCGCTGCACCAGAGACCCGGGTCCAATTCTGACCTCGGGTACTGTCTGCGTGGAGGTTGCACGATCTCCCAGTGACCACGTGGGTTTTCTCCTGGGTGCTCCGGTTTCCCACTTGCACCTCAAAGAGGTGTGAGTTTGTAGGTTAATTGGCCATCTGTAAATTGTCCCTGGCGTGGAGGGAGTGGGTGCGGAAGTGGAATAACATAGAACGAGTGCGAGCGGTTGATCGATGGTCGGTATTGACTCAGCGGGCCAAGGGGCCTGTCTCTGTGCTGGGTTTCTGAACTAAACTGAAAAAGAATTAAGAACTGAGCCATTTAAGAAAGACAAGGCCCGAAATCATTATTGAATATGCACTTTGGATCATCCATTCAAGAAAGTGTTTGAGGATTTAAGCCTTCCTATCCTGTGACAAACAAACTAACTTCATAAGTCACAGGAGCAGAATTAGGTCATTTGGCCCATCAAGTCTACTCCGCCATTCCATCATGGCTGATCTATCTTTCTCTCTCAACCCCATTCTCCTGCCCGCTCCCCATAAAAACTCCCTGACACTGACACTAGCACCAATCAGAGACTTTACAGAGATGTTGGTGACGATTTCTCATTAGGCGGGGAAACAATTATTGGAGGCTGGATTCCACAGTTAATTTATTAGTCAGTTTACGGACTGGCTCGATGCACATCAGGTTGGTTGAAGAGCTGTCGACTGATTGCAGCGATTATTCCCAGGTGTACGTGGAAGGAGCAATGAATGTGGTGTCACTGTTGCAGTAAATATATCAGATGGCGTTATGCCCTGAGTCATATGCCAAAGCAATGAACAGCCTGCAAATACATCTCAAAGGACATTCCCGAGCTGCTATCTAATTTAGTACCTGTTTCATTCTTTAACTGTTCAAGAAGGAACTGCAGATGCTGGGAAATCGAAGGTAGACAAAAATGCTGGAGAAACTCGGCAGGTGCGGCAGCATCTACGGAGCGGAGGAAATAGGCAACGTTCCGGGACGAAACGTTGCCTATTTCCTTCGCTCCATAGATGCTGCTGCACCTGCCGTGTTTCTCCAGCATTTTTGTCTACCTTCATTCTTTAACTCTTGTAGTAATGTTGAACGATGAGTTTTAATTTCTGTTTTGCCTGAAAATGAGATGATTTGGTTTTATTATTGAACTATGTTGTTTGTGAAAGCTATTTTTGATTGAATATCTCCTGCGGCTGGATGTTGATCAGCTGAAATAATCTGTGCTCATGGTGCTCTCTGCACTTGTATGTGTTCTGACAACCAAAGAAACGTTAGATAAAATATATTAAAAAATTCTACGGAATTTCACTACATTATTTTTGTGTCGATTCTTGGGCGCGTGTTGTTATAGTTTAGATTGGAGATACTGCGCGGAAACAGGCCCTTCGGCCCACCGAGTACGCGCCAACCATCGATCACCCCTGTACACTAGCACTAACCTACACACACTAGGGATAATGTACGATCTTTACCGAAGCGGATGAACCAACAAAGCTGTATGTCTTTGGAGAGTGGGCGGAAGAAGGAGCGCCTGAGAAAACCCATGCAGGTCACGGGGAGAATGTGAAAAACTCCGCACAGACAGCACCCGTAGTCCGGATCAAACCTGGGTCTCGGGCGCTGTGAGGCAGCAACTTGACCGCTGTGCCACCCTGGGCAATTGTCCTAGTCTGTGCTGGTTCTTAAAGCATTCACGCTCTCTCGCTTAATTCCTTGTAACTAATGTTTTGTACATGCCACTAACACCACTTGGTCCACTCATCCACCATCTACACAAACGAGGGTTTACAGTGGCCAATTAACTGAGTACTCAACATGCCTTTGGGTGGTAGGAGAAAATCAGACCATCTGGAGGAAGCAAACAAGGTCATAACGAATAGGAGTAAAATTAGGCCGTTCGGCCCATCAAGTCTACACCGCCATTCAATCATGGCTGATCTATCTCTCCCTCCCAACCCCATTCTCCTGCCTTGTCCCCATAACCCCTGACACCCTTACTAATCAATAATCTATCTCTCTGCCGTAAAAATATCCACTGACTTGGCCTCCACGGCCTTCGGTAGCAAAGAATTCCACAGATTCACCACCCTCAGACTAAAGAAATTCCTCCTCATCTCCTTCCTAAAAGAACGTCCTTTAATTCTGACAGTTGATTCTGACAGGGTTGGAGAAGACTTGCCTCATTCATTGTGATAGGGTATGTTCTGTTCCTCAACATACCGAATAGCGAATGGCCTGGATAAAGTGGATGTGGTGAGGATGTTTCCACTAGGTCTAGAACCACAGGACACAGCCTCAGAGTCAAGGGACGTGCCTTTAGAAAGGAGATGAAGAGGAATTAGACCAAATGACTTAATTCTGCTCCTATGTTCTATGAATATCTTAACGTTATTTGTTTTAGGTCCATTCAGCAAGCAAACAACTTTAGTTTACAACCAACATCCCTCTGCACTAGCAGCAGTGGGTTTCTTGGGACCAACCCCTGGCATTGTCAAGGATGGGTCTGCTCTGGCAGCAAGAATAAACTGCAGGTGCCGGAAACATAAAGGAAAAAGAGAGAGGGTGTTTGTTGCAAGCTGTAGGTGAGACCGTTTCGGGGAGGAGAGAAGCTGGGCTGGTGTTTTGAATAATCAGAACTGGAAGAGTGAGAAACATGTACAAACAGTTCTGGCCGTACAGCTGCAGAAAGGTTCTAAATGAGCTGGAAAGGATGCAGAAAATATCCATGAGCATGTTGCAAGGACCGGAGGGCTTGAATTAGAATCGCTGGTACATTTTTGCCCTGGAGCTCAGGGAGCTGACAGGTGACTTTGCAGAGGCATACAAAATCATGTGTGGTGTAGGTAAATTCTGGATGGCACAGTGCATTTCCCAGGGTAGGGTAGTCTAAAACTTTACCATGCAGGAAGTGAACTGCAGATGCTGGTTTAAAGCGAAGATAGACACAAAAAGCTGGAGTCACTCAGCGGGATAGGCAGCAGCCTATCTCCGGAGAGAAGGAACGGGTGATGTTTCGGTTCAAGACACCATTCTTCAGACACCATCCGCCCATTCCTTCTCTCCAGAGATGCTGCCTGTCTCGCTGAGTTGCTAAAACGCAGTATTATTAGTTAAGTTTAGTTTATAATCGAGCCATCCACAGTGTAGATACATGAAGGCAATAACGTTTGGTGCAAGATAAAGTCCGATTAAAGATAGTCCGAGAATCGCCAGCGAGGTAGATAGTAGCTTAGGGCCACTCTCTACTGGATTGAAGGTGAGACGGAAGATCTAGGAGACCTGAGGGGCAACATTTTCCACAGAGGACGGCGTGTAGATGGAACGAGCTTCGTTCAGTTTAGCTTAGATCCCCGCACATTAACACTATCCTGCACGCACTCGGGACAATTTACACATACGCCACGCCAATGAACCTACATACCTGTACGTCTTTGGAGTGTGGAAGGTAACCGAAGATCTCAGAGAAAAAACCCTCGCAGGTCACAGGGAGAACGTGCAAACTCCGTTCAGACAGCACCCATGGTCGGGATCGAACCCGGGACTCGAACGCTGTAAGGTCTATTGCTGTGCCTGAGAAAAACTGTAGAACTATTGAGGCCAACTAACCTGTACAATTACAATGCCTCAACGGCATTTTGACGGGCCGGTGGATTGAAAAGGTTTAGAGGCCTGTAGAGCAAATACAGTCAAATGGGACTAGGTTGGACAGACATCTTAATAGGCATGCATGAGATGGGCCGAATGGCTTGTTTCCATGTCAGTGGCACAGCTGGTAGAGCGAGGTTCGTCCTCGGTTGCTCTCCGTGTGAAGTTTGCACGTTCTTCGTGTGTCTACGTGGGTTTCCACCCGATGCTCCAGATTCTCCCAACATCAAGAAAAGATATGTGGATTTGTCGGTTGATTGGCCTCTGGAAATTAACCCTCGTGTGTAGGGAGTGGATGAGAAAGGGGGATAACATGGAATTAGTGTGAACAGATAATGGATGGTCAGCGTGGACTCAGTGGGCCGAAGCAAGATTAGAAACATAGAAACATAGAAATTAGGTGCAGGAGTAGGCCATTCGGCCCTTCGAGCCTGCACCGCCATTCAATATGATCATGGCTGATCATCCAACTCAGTATCCCGTGCCTGCCTTCTCTCCATACCCCCTGATCCCTTCAGCCACAAGGGCCACATCCAACTCCCTCTTAAATATGGCCAACGAACTGGCCTCAACTACCCTCTGTGGCAGAGATTATATAGTAATGAGTTCAAAAAATTGGAATGCACGACGGGATTTAGATTGGGATTGTAACACTGAAATGGTAACATTTTGATGAGAAATGTTAGAATTTCACAGAGAATGCATCCAAAAGATCAACGGCCCTTCTTAACCTGAACTAAACTTGTGATGGGTGTGCAGCGGTAGGGTTCTGGACGAGCATTGCAGCTGCTTTCTGTAAGGAGTCTGTGTGACCGTTCTCTCTGTGACCGCATGGGTTTTCTCCGGGTGCTCGGGTTTCCTCCCACACTCCAAAGCCATGCGGGTTTGCAGGCTAATTGGATTTGGTAAAATTGTAAATTGCCCCAGTTGTGTAGGATAGTGTCAGTGTAAAGGGTGGTCGCTGGTCTGCACTGGCTCGGTGGGCCGAAGGGCCTGTTTCCGCGCTGTATCTCGAAACAAAGTGCCGGGGTAACTCAGCGGGTCAGGCGGCATCCCTGGAGGGTAAGGATCGGTGACATTTCAGGTTGGGACTCTTCTTCAGAAATGTCACCAATCTTTTTTCTCCACAGATGCTGCCTGACCCACTGAGTCTCTCCAACACTTTTTTTATGATTTACAGTCACTGCTGTAGGATTGCACATGTGTGAAGATGGACACAAAATGCTGGAGTAACTCAGCGGGTCAGGCAGAATCCCTGGAGGGGGAGGTACAGCGAGACCTGGGTGTCCTTGTACACCAGTCACTGAAAGTTGGCGTGCAGGTACAGCAGGCAGTGAAGAAAGCTAATGGAATGTTGGCCTTCATAACAAGAGGATTTCAGTACAGGAGTAAAGAGATTCTTCTGCAGTTGTATAGGGCTCTGGTGAGACCACATCTGGAGTATTGCGCACAGTTTTGGTCTCCTAATTTGAGGAAGGACATCCTTGTGATTGAGGCAGTGCAGCGTAGGTTCACGAGATTGATCCCTGGGATGGCGGGACTGTCATATGAGGAAAGATTGAAAAGACTAGGCTTGTATTCACTGGAGTTTAGAAGGATGAGGGGGGATCTTATAGAAACATATAAAATTATAAAAGGACTGGACAAGCTAGATGCAGGAAAAATGTTCCCAATGTTGAGTGAGTCCAGAACCAGGGGCCACAGTTTTAGAATAAAGGGGAGGTCATTTAAGACTGAGTTGAGAAAAAAAATTTTTACCCAGAGAGTTGTGAATTTGTGGAATTCCCTGCCACAGAGGGCAGTGGGGGCCAAATCACTGGATGGATTTAAAAGAGAGTTGGATAGAGCTCTAGGGGTTAGTGGAGTCAAGGGATATGGGGAGAAGGCAGGCACAGGATATTGATAGCGGACGATCAGCCATGATCGCAATGAATGGCGATGCTGGCTCGAAGGGCCGAAAGGCCTCCTCCTGCACCTAATTTCTATGTTTCTATGTTTCTAGGATAAGGATCGGTGACGTTTCGGGTCAAGGCCCTTCTTCAGACAGCGTCAGAGGAGAGGGAAACTAGAGATTTGGAGGGGCAAGGTATGAAAACGACAGATCAAAGCAGATGATGATCAAGGAAATGTAGAATGGTGCATTGTTGGCTGAGAGGAGGGTGACAACGAGGCCTACAAACAGTAAAATTAATCATGAGGAGTGAAACTAGTCGTAGAACTAGGGTGGGGGAGGGGCGGAGAGAGAGGGAAAGTAAGATTATTGAAGTTAGAGAAATCATTAATCATACAGCTGGGCTATAAGCTGCCCAAGTGAAATATGAGGTGCTGTTCCTCCAATAGCTTGTTCGATAACTGAGATTGTGCAGCTGCTGGCCTAGAATTATTTATTCCAGAGCACTTGTGATGCTGGGCAAACCGGTTTGAGATTATAAAATGAGTGTCGGTAAGTAATTAAATTTGATCCAGCTCACCTCTCTGGCTCGGTTAGACCTGGCTGTCAAGAATTTACTGATTATGTGCATTGTTTAATCTGTGATGTGAGTTTACTGGTAATAGTGTGAGACAAGTGGAGGCCTACACCTGGCTCGGTGTGCACAGTTGACTCACACAATGAGCCATTTGTATCCCTTCATTGTCACCTCACCCCCAGCCAAGAATGGACCACAGTGGGCTTGTCCTTACCCGAGTCATAGATGCATGCTCTGCTTTGTTCCGTACCTTCCCCTCCCTCCAGTGTCCCACTCCATGACTCTCAGTCTGAAGAAGGGTTTGGAACCGAAATGTCACCTATTCCTTTTCTCCACAGATGCTGCCTCACCCGCTGAGTTTCTCCAGCATTTTTGTCTACCTCCAATTTTTCCTTTCTTAAACGCTGAGTTACTCCGGCATCTTGTGTCTTCCTTCACACGTGTGCAATCTGCTATTTGCTATTCCTTTTTACCTAAACGTTAGTCCCTCATCTAAATGTTATTCCCTTATCTAATCATCATTCCCTTATCTAAACGTTATTTCCTTATCCGGTATCTAGACACTGTAAACGGATCTATTGGAATCATGTATTGTCTTTCTGCTGACTGGTTAGCACGCGACAAAAGCTTTTCACTGTACCTCAGTACACGTGACAATAAACTAAAGAATGCTGCTTGGTGTAGTGACTGTAACTAGTAACGTGTACTCCCCTCCCCCCCCCCCAATATTTGCAGATCCCAATCCTGGACTTTCCACATCACTTTAATTTCATGTTTCACGTATGTTGTGTTTTATGACTGTTGGCCGACCAATTTCCCTCCTGGTATACTAAAAGTCCTATCGTATCGTAGGCCATATGTGTTCACAACTTTGCCATGGGTGTTCTGATCACTACCTCCCGCAGACTAAACAAGAAAATTCATGAGAATGTCAGGTATTTTCAAATGATTTTCACCATAATTTACTTTGAATAAGTGTAAGTGTGTGGGAGGGGTGGGAGAAACGTTTTAGTCTCTTCCTTCGGGGGACGCAGCTTTTTATGTCGTATCCCCCGTCTTCGTCTCCGTCTGCGCTGAGGCCTAATGGCGGAGCTGGCAGCCTCCAACTGCGACCGACCTCGAGGGTCCGGAGGCAGAGCCAGCCAGGACTTACCAGCGCGGAGCTGGCCGACTTCGGGGCTGCGGCGGGTTCAGGCGTTCCGGCGGCCCGACTCGGAGCTGCGGCGGCTTTCCGGTGGCGGTGGCGGCGGCAGCGACTTCGGAGGCCCGGCCGCGGGCCCAGTGGACGACATCGTCGGGAGCTCGCAGGTCACAAGTTGGTGACCTGTTTTTCCGGAGCTCCCGCGGCAACAGCTGCTTCCGCTGGACTGGAGGGCGGCAGCTTCGACCGCCCCGGGCCGCGGAGTTAAACCGACCCGTTCACGGAGCACGGTTCAGCCGCGGGACTTACTTGCATCACCCGGTGGGGTTATAACATCGGCGGCCTGGATCGCCTCAGCGCAGAGGAAGAGGAAGAGGAAGAAGGGAAGAGACAAAGACAAGATTTTTGCCTTCCACCACAGTGAGGAGGTGTCTGGTGAACTCACTGTGGTGGATGTTAAATGTGTGTTTATTGTGTGTTTTGTTATTTACTATATGTATGACTGCAAGGCAACGAAATTTTGTTCAGACCGCAAGGTCTGGATGACAATAAAGTTTCCATGATTCCATGATTCCATGATTTGAAGATTTTCAGATTCGTGCTGAGACTTCGTAACATCATGCTAAGCCGCAGTTATTGCTTGGCGAACATCTTACCCGTGAAAATTAATTTTATTACATTTATTAATTATGATGTTTAAAGTCAAATTAACAAAAGAACACATGGTTCTTGAGTAACTCGGCAGGTCGGGCATAACTTCTAGCGGACAAATTGCGAAGAAAAGAATTGCGGATGCTGGTTTATACCGAAGATGGACGCCGCATGTCAAGCGCCTTCTTCTCTGTCTCAATGAAATTAAAATTATTGAGAATTCTCCTCATGTTATGGGTTTGTGTCATCCTGTAAGATAATAGAATAAACTCCAAATGTCCACATCCATATAGAAATGAAATGATACAAGACCATTATATACATATATATATATTTTTTTTTAAATTCAAATATACAACAAAAATAGCCACTTTCTTTGATTGTCTGCACATTTTGCCAAACCAAGTAGTATTAATTTCCCTTTCGGTTGGGCTCAATTTTTAGTTCAGAAAATATACCTTTGATATATTCATTTATTTAGTTGAACTATAATTTCTACAAATTCAACATATTCGCCATAGAGATTATTTTATCATTTCATGATTTCCAAAAGTACTTGTCTAGTTTGGAGAAACATCATGGATACATGATGGAGGGCGGCAGCTTCGAGTCATACCTATTGTAAGAACGAGGGGGTGATATGGTCATTTGCTATATGGCACTCCTGTTGAGATCGGATCTTCCTAGTAACAGGCCCACTCTGCTCAAGATGGCTGCCATTGCTGCTCCAGTTCCAAACAGTCACTGATCCAGAATTTGGCTCATCAATCACATTGTAAACCAACATCTGTAGCCCCTTCCTACACAAATTGCGTCATCCTGACCTTTCCCCTAACCCTGTTTACCATGCTGCCTTCCGGACTTTAGTTCATAGGTGCTGAACTAAGTCAGTCGGCCCGTCAAGTCTATTCCGCCATTCAACCCTGACAGGTCTATCTATCCCTCTCATATAATAAAGAAACCATTGAACCAGGTTACTGATGGAGAGAAGCTCCAGAGAAGGTCTCAGCCAAAGTGTAGGATAAATCGGAAGCCTTAACGATACTGCCTTCATCTCCTCATCCTGCAAAAAACTCTTCAATACCATGAGGATGTTGGTTGGAAAATAACTCCTGATGCAAAACATAAGAGTCGTAGAACATAGAAAATTACCGGGCCCTTCGGCCCACAAAGTCTGTGCTGAATACGATGCCAAGAAAACTATTATCTCCTGCCATATCCGTAAGCCTATCTACAAGTCTCTTAAATGCCAGTATCGTATCTGCCTCCAGCGCCACCCTTCGGCCCACCGTGTCCGTGCCGACCAGTGATCACCCCATACACTAAAACTGTCCTTCACACTGGGGATAATTATATAACTTGCAGAAGCCACTAAACATACAGACAGTGGTGCAGCGGTAGAATTGCGGTCACGGTGGCGCAGCGGTAGAGTTGCTGCCTTACCGCGAATGCAGCGCCAGAGACCCGGGTTCGATCTCGACTACGGGCACTGTCTGTACGGGGTTCGTACGTTCTCCCCGTGACCTGCGTGGGTTTTCTCCGAGATCTTCGGTTTCCTCCCACACTCCAAAGACGTGCAGGTTTGTAGGTTAATTGGCTTGGTATAAAATGTAAAAATTGTCCCTAGTGTGTGTAGGATAGTGTTAATGTGCGGGGATCGCTGGTTCGTCGTGGACCCGGTGGGCCGAAGGGCCTGTTTCCGCGCTGAATCTCTAAACTAAACTAAATTAAACTAAACTTGCACGTCTTTTGAATGTGGGGGGGAGCAGAGAAAACCCTTGCGGTGCAAACTCCGTACAGACAGCACCCATTGTCGGGGTCAAACCTGGGTCTCTGGCACCGTAAGGCAGCAACTCTGCCGCTATGCCACCATGCCCCCCTGTGCTAAGTTTTGACTCAGAAACCAGTGCGCTCATCACTCAATCTTGACAGCAGGAATGACTGTGCTCCCATCGAGGCAGGCAGGTAGACAGCTTACTCATCAAGACTTTGAGAGGGCAAAGTTAAGAAATTCCTCCTCATCTCCTTCCTAAAAGAACGTCCTTTAATTCTGACAGTTACCCCAGAGTCAGGATTGAACCAGGGTTGGAGAAGACTTGAGGCAGTAGCATCATTCATTGTGATTGGGTACGTTCTTTTCCTCAACATACCGAAGAGTGAATGGCCTGAATAAAGTGGATGTGGAGAGGATGTTTCCACTAGGTCTAGAACCAGAGGGCACAGCCTCAGAATAAAGGGACATGCCTTTGGAAAGGAGATGAGGAGGAATTGGACCAAATGGCTTAATTTTGCTCCGATGATCTATGAATATCTTAATGTCATTTTTTTTAGGTCCGTTCAGCAAGCAAACAAGTTTGGTTTACAATCTACGTCCCTCTGCACCAGCAGCAGTGGTTTGTCTTGGGACCAACCCTGGCATCCGGCAGCAAGAATAAACTGCAGGTGCCGGAAACATAAAGGAAAAAGAGAGAGGGTGTTTGTTGAGGCCAGTTCATTGGCTATATTTAAGAGTGAGTTGGATGTGGCCCTTGTGGCTAAGGGGATCAGAGGGTATGGAGAGAAGGCAGGTACGGGATACTGAGTTGGATGATCAGCCATGATCATATTGAATGGCGGTGCAGGCTCGAAGGGCTGAATGGCCTACTCCTGCACCTAATTTCTATGGTTCTATGTTGCAAGCCGTAGGTGAGGCAGCATCGGGGAGGAGGGAAGCTGGGCCGATGTTTTGAATAATCAGAACTGGAAGAGTGAGAAACATGTGCAAACAGTTCTGGCCATACAGCTGCAGAAAGCTTGCAAATGAGCTGGAAAGGAAGCAGAAAAGATCCACGAGGAAGTTGCAAGGACTGCAGGACTTGAGTTAGAATCGGCTGGTACATTTTAGCCTCAACAACAACTCGCATTTTCCCACCACCTTTAATGCAGCAAAATGTCCAAAGGCATCATAAAAGTGATGCCAATTAATATTCCAGGAACCACATTGGTATGAAGAATGAGGGGCAACATTTTGGTCAAACAAAATTGATTTAAGGAGCGTCTCAAAGGAGGAGTGAGGATTAGAGAGATTTAGGGAGGGAATGTCAAATGTTCCATTCACCACTCATCATCGGAGAGGTGGGAACCTCACGTCAGTCTGTGGAAATATTTAAAGCATGAAAATTAAAAAGAAATAACTTGATAAGTAAAGAACAGACATAGAGGCGGTGAGGGGAGGAGGGGGTTGGGGAGAGATTATATAAATGTGCAAAACATCACACAGCTTTCTCCGAAGTGCCTCAGCGACGAACAACAGCCGTGACTCATCTTCTTGCAGGATAACACTTCAGTTTAATATAAGCGGAGTTAAGAGACAGCAAGGATTCACATCCCTCCCACACCGCAGCTATTTTCACGTCCGATTTAGCTGTAGTGTGTTCACCAGACTCCAATGCAACGGTACCAGAATAGAAGTCTCACCACACTAACCACTCTTCCCGCTAAATAGGCACTAAATAGTTTAGTGGGAATCTGAAGGGGTAACTTGCAATCACCCACCGCCCTCACACAAAGGGCGGTGGGTGATTGGAACAAGCTGCCAGAGGAGGTAGTTGAGGCTGGGACTATCCTAACGTTTAAGAAACAGTTAGGCATGTACATGGATACGAGAGGTTTGGAGGGATATGGACCAAACGCAGGCAGGAGAGACTAGTGTAGCTGGGCCATCCATGTTGGCTGGTGTGGGCAAGTTGGGCCAAAGGGCCTGTTTCCATGCTGTAGCACTATGACTCCTAAAAGCTGGAGAAACTCAGCGGAGCAGGCAACATCTCTGGAGAAAAGGAATAAGTGAGACTCTTAGGGTTTTGGGTCGTGACCCTTCTTCAGACTGAGAGTCAGGGGAAAGGGAAACAAGAGATATAGAAGGTAAGGTTATAAGGAATGGGAGTAGAATTAGGCCATTAGGCCCATCAATTCTACTCCGCCATTCAATCATGGCCGATCTATCTCTTCCTCCTAACCCCACTCTCCTGCCTTCTCCCCATCACCTCCAACATCAGTACTAATCAAGAATCTATCTTTGCCTTAAAAATACCCACTGACTTGGCCTCCACCGCCTTCTGTGGCAAAGTCTTCCACAGATTCACCACTCACTGACTACAGAACGAAAGGTACAGAGAACGAATAAATGAAAGATATGCAAAAAGCAACAAGGATCAAGTCTGAAGAAGGGTCTCGACTCGAAACATTAACGCCTCAACTACCTCCTCATTCCATATACCCACCTTTTAAGTGAAAAATTCTAGTTAATCAATTATCCTATAAATCCTATTAAATCTTGCCCCTCTCATCTTAAACCTATGTTATGTTCATATGTGATAGGAGTAGAATTCTGCCACTCAGCCCATCAAGTCTATTCCTCCATTCAATCATGGCTGATTTATCTTTCCCTCCTAACACCATTCTCCTGCCTTCGCCCCATAACCTCTGACACTTCAACTATTTAATTACTAATTTATTAGTCAAACCTCTGATTTATTAGACCAGTAATATGCCTGCCATCAGTCAGGTCAGAACAGTGGTAAAGGAGCAGACACAAGGAACCGCAGACGCTGGTTTACACAAAAGGACACAAAGTACTGGAGTAACTCAGAATGGCTCGGGCAGCATCTGTGGGGAACATGGATAGGTCGGGACCCTTCTTCAGACTGATTGTAGTGAGCGGGGAGCGGTGGGGAGCGGGGGTGGGAGGAGAAGGAAGCTGAGAGGGAGGAGAGGCAGCTCTATGTGTGGGATGTAATATGGGCTCGACGAGGCCCGTTGGACATTAACTAGAAACCCGGTCAAATCCTCAGTCTGTGGCCCGCCAATGAGAAGTGACAGACCAAGACTTAAGACCGTGTGGGAATATGACAATATTAATGTAGCGATAGTTGCTAGGCAACCGTGAGCTCGGATTTTTATTACTTCGTGGCTTACAGGGATGAAAGGAAAGCAAAGGAACTCGAGAATCAAGGAGCCCGTGAGTGGGTTGCAAATGGAACCGACAACAATCAGAATTCATTTTAACAATGTGTTACCAGATTTGTTTAGTTGAAAACCTCCTGCTGCTGATCATCTCCCCGCTGTTTCTTTGATATTTCTAAATCACCCAGTGGTCTCATGGGCTCTCGTACCCTCTCTCCCCTCCCCACTCCCTCAAATTCCGCCTTCAATAGGCCCGTGCTCATCCCGCCCTCCTCTGCTCAAGTCCTCCCTTACACCAAGCCCCTATCAGTGTTTGTTGCCCAACATTTGTGGAGTCATACAGCAGGGCAACAGGCCCTTCAGCCCACCTCGCCTGTGCTGACCAAGATGACCCATCTTTAGTACGTTTTAGCACTTCACTTTAGCATTACAGCCGGGCAGAAAAGAAGGTCCTTCGGCCCACCGAGCCCACGTCGACCAGTGATCACCCCATACTATTCCACACACCAGGGACAATTTACAATTTTTACCAAAGTCAATTAACCCTGCAAACCTGTACGTGTAAGGGGTGCGTGAGAAACCGGAGCACCCGGAGAAAACCCACGCAGGACATGGGGAGAACGTAAAAACTCTGTGCAAATAGCACCTGGATTGAACCCAGGTCTCTGGCACTGTGAGGCAGCAACTCTAACACTGCACCACTGCGCCACCCTAAATCCAAGCTAGTCCCATTTGCCCGCAGTCGGCCCATATCGCTCCAAACCTTTCCTCTCCATGCACCCGTCCAATTGTCTTTTTATGTTTGACCCGCCTGGTGCCAACAAACTGTGGCGGGAGTTTTTCGCATTTGCTCCTCTCTCAGGATATGGGAGATACAGCCAGATCAGAAGAGAGGTTCCTAACCCAAAACATCACCTATCCATGTTCTCCAGAGGTGCAGCAACTTAGCCTGACTCGCCAAGTTGCTCCAGCGCATTGTGTCTTCATTATCCAAACAGCAAAATACTTGACAGCCTTCTTGGTACTTTCAATGAGCGGCTGCTGTTATCTTGGAAATAAAAATGGCTAAAAATCTGCGTGCATCAAATGCCTGTGGAATAGTTCTGCCTGCAATTGTTACCTGGGCCCCTGGTTTCTATAAAATGACCTTGAAGGTTGCCTGATGTATACATAACACTGTGGTAGGATAGTGTTGTTTGTTCTGCTTCACACAGCTATTAGCTGCAGTCTTATCTTGTACGTTCCGTCGGGAACTGCAATCTTACTCAAAGACAAATAAGTACCTGATCATAATAATATAGCCATGGTTTAATGGGCCAAAAAGCTCTTTCAATGCTGCATCAATTCCGTACTTCGTTCCATGACGCAGCTCAGTTCAACACAGCAAGCACATTTAAGTTCATATGTTCTAGGAGCAGAATTGGGTAATTTGGCACATCAAGACTATTCTGCCATTTAATCGTGGCTAATCTAACTTTCCCGCTCAACCCAATTCTCCTGCCTTCTCCCCTTAACCCCTGACACCCGCACTAATCAAGAATCTTTTCAATATCTGCCTTTGAAATATCCATCAACTTGGCCTCCACAGCCTTCTGTGGCAATGAATTCCACAGATCCACCAGCCGCTGATAAAATAAATTCCTCCTCATCATCTTTCTAAAGGTACGACCTTTTACTCTGAGGCCATAGCCTCAGGTCCTAGACTCTCTTGCTAGTGGAAACCTTCTCTCCATATCCACTCTATCCAGGCCTCTATCTAGTCAACTCACGAGTTAGGAAATTCCTCCTCATCTCCATTCTAACAGGTACATCCTTTTATTTTGAAGCTGTGCCCTTTGGTCTTAGACTCTCTCACTACTCCCATCATCTCTGGACTTCATCTAGTCCCATCCTCTGAAGAGCAGAAAGGACCACAGCAAATATCCGGTTTCATTGCCAGCACCTCTGAAGATGCAGGAAATCTTCTCTACTACATTGGAAGCACCATTCTGGATTATAAGGTCAGGTATTAAGACCAGGGTGTACAATGACTTACAATCTCAGTAGCAAGAGATGCCCTAAACCATAAATTAACACTAAGGTAAAATCTTGAATATAAAACGATGAATACTCCCTTTCATGTTAAATGTTTACAAGGCGATTAAAATGGGCTGGTTGAAACAACTCTTCAAAAGCCCGTGGATAATAATCTCTTGATCTTTTTTACTTTCAAGCAACAAGGAAGAGACAACACATTGAGTATTGCACTGTTATAGCCCTCCTCCATCTCCCTTCACCCTGAGAGAGGACATCTCCGATTCCATAAGCAACCAGAAATCTCTAACACATGGTGGCAACCAGAACAGTATTGGACCTCAGTCGGACACATAGTGCTGGCGTAACTCAGTGGGCCATGCAGCATCTCTGGAGAAAAAGGATGGGTGACGTTTTGGGTCAGGACCCTTCTTCAGACTGCAGGTCTTCAGTCTGAAGAAGGGTTCCAACCCCAAACATCACTTTTCACACGTTCACAAGTGATAGGAGCAGTCCACTCCGCCATTCAATCATATCTTTCTCACTCAACCCCATTCTCCTGCCTTCCCCCTATAACCCCTTCTTTTCTTTTTTTCTCCAGAGATGCTGACTGACCCGCTGAATTACTCCAGCATTTTGTGTCCACCTTAGGAGTAGAATGTAGCTGCCTCCATTCCCCCATCAACCTCCCAACGGCGCCCTCTACTGGCGTCTTTACGCCATGTTGAAGAGATCCTTGCATCTGCAACGCACTCCTAAGTTCTAGGAGCAGAATCAGGCCATTTCGCCCATCAAGTCTATTCGGCCATTCAATCATGGCTGATCTATCTTCTCCTCTCAACCCCATTCTCCTGCCTTCTCCCCATAACCCCTGACACCCGTGCTAATCAAGAATCTATCAACCTCCGCCTTAAATTTTTCCAATGATTTGGCCTCCACTGCCTTCTGTGGCAATGAATCCTACAGATTCACCACCCTCTGACTAAAGTAATTCTTCCTCATCTCCTTCCGAAAGGTACATCCTTTTATTCTGAGGCTATGGCCTCTGGTCCTAGACTCTCCCACTAGTGGAAACATCCTCTCCACATCCACTCTGTCCAAAGATGCTCAGTCAATGTTGCTCCGTGACTAAACATGGCAGCCAATCTATGCACAGTGGGGGTCCCAAACGTTCAAGATAACGTTCTCAATTGGTTTGTTTGTGTTTTCTTTTAAATGAAAGTGTTGTCGTTTTCAGAAAAATAATAATCACCAGGAGGCACCTTGTTCGAAAAATATATGGTCATAGGATCATTTATGTCCATCTGAGATGCAATACGAGGCATTAGAGGCAGCCTGAGCTCTTGGCTCAGATAGCAAAGGCCCTGACATTTAGTGACAAGTGGACTGAAGCCCATCAGGAACCCCAGTCACCTTCAAAGTCTTTTTTATAGCCACCGTTACTCTGGGCAAGTTTCTTATTCTTAGATTTGGCGTCATACGGCTTAACGGGGGGGGGGGGGGGGGGAGCAATTTACTTTGAAACACAAAGCTGGGACATTTTGGGCGATAATCAACGAAAGGTTAAAGTTCAACAGTAAGGCTTTGACATTTAGCATCTTTCTGGTTTGTCACGCGAGCCAAATTGCTCTCTTGGCTTCTTTACACCACTTTACAAGATTACAAAAAGACAATATTTGTGTTGTTATTTTTGCTAAAGTGTTCTCTAACAATGAGGTACATAGAGGTTGGGTGGGTACATTTGACCATTCCAGGGCCTTGTACAAAACAGGTCACAGACAGATTAAAGTTCTGCCCCAATAATCTGACCCAGTGCTCAAATATCTTTACCGGATTAGTGTAAGCATTTTCCTTTTTGTCCCCATTCTAGAAGTC
Source organism: Okamejei kenojei (assembly GCA_035221665.1). Lineage (NCBI taxonomy): Eukaryota > Metazoa > Chordata > Chondrichthyes > Rajiformes > Rajidae > Okamejei > Okamejei kenojei. Next base: position 9,961,657 of record CM069154.1, read on the forward strand.
CTTGAGATTATCATCGTTTATGTGTTTGTATTTTTTTGCATTGTAGACATTCATCACAGAATCCATTTCAAATAGCACACACATTGGAGAGAATACATCAAAATTGCATTAGACTAGATTGGATTCCAGTTTGGGTCCAAAAAGTAGAGGGATAATATTCCAACTAACCACACCACCCAGATCACAGAAGACAGTATAGAACTACACAACCCAAGTCCCTGTAAGTGTAGCTTCACTGATTGATGGCATTGAACTTTTGTCCTGTTTCACACATTGACCCGAAAAATTAGTCTCACTAATAATGAACCCAAAGGGGTTGAACTCAGTGTGACATCAGTGACCAAAAGACAACGTTATTTGGAGAGACTGGAGAAGTTCAGATTGTTTTGTTTTTTTTCGTTTTAGCTTTAGAGGTAGCCCTCCAGCCTACCATGTTCGCGTTGACCATCGATCATCCGTACACTCTCATTCTACGCTATCCCACTTTCCCATCCACTAGCTTGGGACAATTCACAGAGGCTGGTCAACCTTAAAAAAAAAATGCATGTCTCTGGCACAGAAGGTAGTTGAGGCCAGTTCGTTGGCCATATTTAAGAGGGAGTTGGATGTGGCCCTTGTGGCTGAAGGGATCAGGGGGTACGGAGAGAAGGCAGGTATGGGATACTGAGTTGGATGATCAGCCATGATCATATTGAATGGCGGTGCAGGCTCAAAGGGCCGAATGGCCTGCTCCTGCACCTAATTTCTATGTTTCTTCTATGTTTCTACAATTGGAACTCTTCGATGGAAACTGGAATTGGAAAAGTGAATTGAAAGGGCTGAGGAATGACAGCAATCGAGTTAGATCTCAGAAATAGTCACAAGCACAATAGTCTTCCTTTCATGCCTGCAGTTTCCCTCTCCCCAGGCTCTCCTGTGAATGACGAAGGAGGTCGGTGTAACTTAAATGCAATTCTGATGTCACGGAGATTTCAACTCGTTGGTTTCAGATATGGCAGAGGTGTGAACGTAATTTAAAAATCCAATGCATTGCAACTTTACATTAACCATGTAGTTACACAGCACCTATATACAGTATTCCACAAATCACCAGCCAATTTGAAGGCATAAAGAATCAATAACTGTAGTGCCAACATCCTCGACCACTAAAACCCCTTAGACCGGTTCTAAGTAAATGGAGGTTAATCCAAGTTAAATAAGCCCTGTTTGGTCAAATAAATGTTCATTACATAGATGTAATAATGGCTTTTTACACATTTTAGATTTTTTTTTAAAAATCAATAAACATGAACATTTTAAGACTTTTCCCTTTTGAAATCCAAATAGCAAAGAAATCCTGTACAAGAATGTGACTGTGCCTCACCACCTTTTCAGCTGATCTCTCGATTATAGCAAAACTGCAGCATCCAAAGAAGGTTCTTTCCAGTTTTAAGGCTATTGAAGGTCAGCCACCTTTGAACGAGAAGATGCCAGGCAATTGTCGCCCAGAGTTGAAAACGATACAGCTTTTTGCCCTTAGTCTGAAAGGTTGGTGCCGATGCTTGCGACGGATTGTTAAGCTGTTTTAAAAGAAATCCTTCTCAGACAGAGGGAAAACCAACTTATCCCATCAGTGAAACAGCCCTTTTTCTCAAAATAAAAAATCTTCCCAATAGTTTTGTTAACTAAAGTAAGGAAAGTCTGCACAGCAAATGCAAAAAAAAGTTTTTTTTTCCTCAAACCACCCCTATTTTTTCCCCTCCACAGCTGAGTGAAGGTGATAAATCCATAACTCCTGGCGATTCCTAGATGATCGCAAAGGGTTGGCGCATTGTAGATGATTAACCGCGAAAGTGCTTCTTTGCAATGGCCAACAATGGTCACAGCGCCAATATTCAGTGTAACTGTCAGTGTTACAGCGCTATCTGCCAATTCTAAACCTTCACAAGGCTCTTGGTAATAAATGTCGTGGCCACTTCCACAAACTTGAAACAAATTTTGGCTTAAGAATTAAATTCTTCTTTTCCCCTCTTTTAATTCGGCACCGGTTTCCTATCCCGTATTTCGAGTAAATGTTTATGGGTTTTTTTTTAAAAAATAAATGCTTTAAAAAATAAGCAAACCAGACACCGAGAAAAAGTTTGACTTTTTAAGTGTTCTTTTCCTCCGGGTACTCAGCAATCTTCTGATCTGAAGTTCTGATCGAATGTAGGCACAAGGAACTGCAGGCGCTGGAAAGGTAACTCAGCGGGTCGGGCAGCATCTCTGGAGGACACGGGCAGGTGGCGCTTTGGGTCGGGGAGGGGGACCCTTCTTCAAACCATTCCGATAACGGTTCAGTGTTGTTCGTGTGAATGTGCTGTAGACACCTCTCACCATTATGCGCGCGTTTATGAAAATATCACAGATGGAATTACAAGTGAATTTCGCAGCTCTTGTTACATCTTCTGGCCCTTCTGTGTTCGAAGATTCGGAGAGATCTTAGTCCCAACTTCCACACAACCGGGAAGAGAGGTTTTTTTTTTTTTGTCCCAGTCCTGATTGCCAAAGAAGTAGAATTGAATTCCAAGAACCACCAGCAAAATAGTGACTCGCAGACTTTCCTAAAAACCCATCAGAATGGTTCTTTTACAAAGGGCACTAGAGTTGCTGCCTTACAGCGACAGCGACCAGGGTTCGACCCTGACTAGGGGGGGGGGGCTGCCTACGTGGGTTTTCTCCGGGATCATCGGTTTCCTCCCACACTCCAAAGATTGTTAGCTTCGGTAAAATTGTAAATCGATTGTAAATGTGCGGGGGTCGCTGGTCGGCGCGGGCGCGGTGGGCCAAAGGGCCTGTATCCGCGCTGTATCTCTAAACTGAACTGAACTAAAGAGGTGAGTCTTGCCTGCCCTTTGCAGATCACTGTACGCCAACAGTCGCGGTGGCGCAGCGGTCGAGTTGCTGCCTTGCAGCGAATGCCTAACAGGGCGCCGTCTGTACGGAGTTTGTACGTTTCCCCCCCTTCTTTCTTCGGTTTTCTCCGAGAACTTCGGTTTCCTCCCACACTCCAAAGGCGTACAGGTTGTAGGTTAATTGGCTTGGTTATTTTCAAAATTGTCCACAGTGGGCGTAGAATAGTGTTAATATATCGCTAGTCACTGGTCGGTGCGGACCCGGTGGGCCTGTTGCCGCGTGTCTCTAAACTAGACAGGTTACCCTGTTTACTTTCCACGCGTTTGTTGATCCATGTTTGACCACCACCTATGTCCCAATGTCCTTCATCCATGCAGCTAGCTTGCCCTCTTCCATAGGTTTATTGGCAAAAAAAAAAAAAATCGATTACACCATGATTTACAATTCATTTGCTAGCCGAAGATGTTTCTTGGTTGGGTCCTCAATTGCCGCATCTGAACATCCCAACAGTATCCGCCAATTCTAATCTAAAAAAAAAAAATTGGGGGGGGGGGGGGGGGGGGGAACCTGATGCCACCTGTAATGCTGATGACATTTGCTTTGATTCGGTGTTCCCAGAAAGTGTTTTTTCACATGGCTGATTCTTTTGTGAAATCCTTCCCCAGCAGTTTTGAGGGTCGATCGGGCAAAATGTTCTGTTCTCGCGGCCTCGAACAAAAAGCAATGAGATGAACAATCAGTTTTTGTTGCTGTTTTTGTTTTGAGAACTTCTGTCCCTTGAAAGGGGGAAGGACAGGGGGCAATTCCCTGCCTCTTCCCCAAATTGTACCCAAAGGGACCTCTTCCATTCCATTTGAGTCCAGATTAGCGAAAAGGGACTTTGGTTTGACATGCCATTCCATGGCGACTTTCCCCCCAAGACACCAGAGCAAGCAAAACCCTCCAAGAATTGTGTAACGGTTTGGATTGAGTGGAACATGCAGGTTTTTGGCCATTTGACATTGGGGCTATTTGGGATGATGGTCATTCTCCGATGCACTCGAAAAACATCTTATTATTCTCTTCTTAGGTCGCATTGAAGGTGAACTTCGGAAAAGCATCTTTCAAGCAAGACCTTAACAAATAAAATGCCATTATTCCCTTTACCCTGTATCTGTAAATGTGTACAGTCTTTCCGCTGACTAGATAGCACGTAACAAAAAAAAAAAAAAAGCTTTTGACTGCATCTGGGTTTAGTGCGGCAATGAACGGCACTAAACGTGGTGCTTCCTTTTGGGCACAGACCTCCATGTATCCAATAGGGCAGGCGGACATGAACCAAAGAGGATGGGTAGTCTATTGAAGTAAGCCAGCATCAGCCGAGCTCCACGAATGGAGAGAGAGTCGCGATTCGAGGTCTTCTTGGAAGGATTCACCGAGTGCGCGAATCACACACACTTTTATCACCTGGTAAATTGTCCCGTAGAAAAAATATCGTGTTGCGCCGTGGATGGCTCGATTGTAATAATGTGTTGTCTTTCCGCTGACCGGTTAGCATCAGCAGCTTTTGACATTTTTGAAAATTTTAAAAAAAAAGTGCCTCGGTACACGTGACAGTAAACACAACTGTATCAACAGAAAGTGCTTTGAAAAATGATTATTTTTTTGGGGGGGGGGGGGGGGAATGGCTTCATTCTTTCGCATGACTCCTTACTCTGCAGAGAGCAGACGGGCACCAGTTTGTCAGCTCTGGTTTCTTAAATGCATGGGATGGGGGGGGGGGGGGGGGTCCACAGACAGATTCGGCAGAGCGAGGAGGGCTGCAGCAATGATATGTGCTGGAAGGGACTACAGATTGATGTTTCAGGAGGAACTGCAGATGCTGGAAAATCGAAGGTTGACAAAAGTGCTGGAGAGGCTCAGCGGGCGCAGCAGCATCTATGGAGCGAAGGAAATAGGCAACGTTTCGGGACTTTTGTCCACCTGCAGATTGATGCTGGCTTAAACCGAAAAAGGCAGGCACAAAATAAGCTGGAGTGACTCAGCGGGCCGGACAGTATCTCTGGAGAGAAGGGACAGGTGGACGTTTCGGGTCAGTCTTGAAGAAGGGTCTCGACCTGAAAGGCCGCCTATTCCTTTTCTCCAGAGATGCCCGTCTTGAGCCGCAGAGTGACTCCAGCCTTTTGTGTCTTTCTGCCTGTCGGGCAAATGCCATCCAGACTCCTGAGGTCAGTGGCATGTTTGAGAATGGCTGGGCGTCAAGCGCCGTTGCTCAAGGAGAGAGGCGCAGTCTTGGCGTCAACTCCTCTTTTTGTCTTCCAGTTATCCGTGATCTTCGTCCCGAAAACCCACGAGCAGAGATCTCGATACCTCGTCACCGGCTCCTTGGAGGTCAATTCCTCCACCGTGCATGAACCTGTCTGCGCTGCGGGAAGCGACTTGGCACAGGTACAAAGTGTCACTGAAATCACGAGATATGCAAAACATTGTCTCCCTCTTATCGCTTGCATCGACAAACCATCGAGCAAACGTCACCGTTGTTCGAAAAAAAGTGAAACCACTAAAGCAAGCTGGATCCCAAATCGGACCCCGAAAGAAATAACGTGGATATTGTGTATGCCTCAAGTCACATCGGCATCTGGCCAGGATTTAAGGCCATTCCCTCTCTGATCACTGCTGCCAAACGAGGAACTCTCAAAGACCGGGGGCGGCTGGAGATAGCGATGACAGTTGTCACCGCTGGATCTCGCTGTCTTGTCAGGCTGTGAGTCGACCCTCCCGGTAGCCTTGGCGGAGCAGATTGTCCAGTTTTGACCCCTTCCCCCTGATCAGGCCTTTTGAAGATCTGGAGACAAGGAGGTTGGCGTCGAAGAGCCGTCCACACTCGAGAATGGGATCTGCATGTGGTTGTTGCCTATATTAGGAAACTGGAAGGAAAAAAAAAATATATATATATAATGCTTGCATTTTTGGGAGGCATAGTCTAAAATTTACATCTTCATCAGAAACATGCATTTATATGATGCGTGTTAATATAGTGACATACTGTGACATACTATGTATGCAAGAGGCATTCTTAGCGAAGCAAGACTTGGACATACTCAATTCTCTCAATGACAACTTTCATGGGGCTGGGGAGTCTACAACTGACCTTGGCATGGGAATAGTCAGAGGTAGGATACCAGGTGGTGTGGCCATTCTATGGAACAAGAAGCTTGACATCAGTAAATGTGATTCCGCTTGATGTTGACTGGTGCATTGCCATACACATTATTCACAACAACAAGGAATTTGTTATCCTGAATGTGCATACACCCTATGAATGCCATCAGAATGCGGATGAATATTTAAATAGACTTGCTTTCATCTATTCTTTCATTCAAAACAATAATTATTGTAGTGTATATGTCATTGGGGATGTGAATGCAGATATCTCAGATAGGAACTCATTATTTGCCAATCATATGGCTCAGTTCTGTCAAGATAATAATTTAATATTGTCAAGCAAAGTGCTTTTACCTACAGATAGCTATACTTATATTAGTGAGGCCTGGCACACCACATCATGGCTGGACCACTGTATTAGTACAGCTGATGCACATGCCTCATTGGGATGTATGAGCATTCTGTACGGGGCAGCAATGACTGATCATATACCTGTTGCTATGACAATAAATGTTGAACACATACCTGTGGCATCCAGAGATAGAAATAGCCTTAATACAGAAAAACTGGACTGGTCAACGCTTACAAAGGAAGACATCCTAGCCTATTATGCCCATACAGATAAACCCTTAAGCAATATTCATCTACCTAAAGATGCAATAATATGTAGTAATGTTAACTGTAAAGATATGAAGCATAGGAGAGATATCTGCTCCATGTATAATGATATAGTAAGTGCCTTATATGTAGGCAGTAAACCCTACTGCAAGCATAAAAATAAGACACATAACATCGGTCTGAAGAAGGGTCTCGACCCGAAACGTCGCCTATCTCCTTCGCTCCTTAGATGCTGCTGCACCCGTTGAGTTTCTCCAGCTTTTTGTGTACCCACACATAACATCAGACCTGGCTGGAATAAGTATTTAGCTGAGTATCATACTGAAGCTCGTGAAGCCACCAAAGCATGGACTATGGCAGGTAGACCCAGACAGGGGCCCTGTGTTTGAGCACAAGAAGCCCACTAATGCAAGGTATAAGTATGCTGTTCGCTTCATCTGTAAAAATGAGCAAGCTATGAGGGCTGATTCCATGGCTAAGAAGCTGCTAAGTAGCAATGCTACAGATTTTTGGAAGGAAGTGAGAGCTCTTAGCAGTTGCAAAACATCTCTACCATGTACTGTAGATGGAATCTCCGGAATGGCTAATATCGCGGCGTTATGGTGACAACATTATAGCACTTTATTCAACTGTGTCCAAGGTGACTTGTATAGTGTGGACAATATTGAGAGTAATGACTCATAGAAATTAGGTGCAGGAGCAGGCCATTCGGCCCTTCGAGCCTGCACCGCCATTCAATATGATCATGGCTGATCATCCAACTCAGTATCCTGTACCTGCCTTCTCTCCATACTCCCTGATCCCTTCAGCCACAAGGGCCACATCCAACTCCCTCTTAAATATGGCCAAGAAACTGGCCTCAACTACCTATGGTGATTATGTCACATGAGGTGTATGATGCCATGAACAAGCTGTCCAACAACAAAGCAAGAGGCTTGGATCATATTTCTGCTGAACATCTTAAGAATGCGAGCATGAGGATAGCTCCTCTCCTAGCTATTTGTTTTACTGGCTTTAAGATTCATGGCATGTTACCAGACTCAATGTTGTCTGTCCTGTTAGTGCCGGTTATTAAGGACAAAGCGGGTAAAGTAGGCAGTCTAAATAATTACAGGCCCATAGCTTTAGCCAGCATATTGTCAAAAGTCTTAGAAAGAGTTCTGCTGGATGGAATACATGAGTTTGTTAACTCCACAGATAACCAGTTTGGCTTTAAAGCTAAACATGGCACTGACTTATGCATATATGCCCTAAAGGAGATTGTAAACAAATATAGAGGCAAAAACTCTTCAATCCTTATGTGCTTTATTGATGCTTCCAAAGCATTTGACCGTGTTAATCACAGAAAGCTGTTTGGTAAAATATGCCAAAGAGGGGTGCCTAAATACATTGTGAGAATACTGGCCTACTGGTATGCCCACCAGACTATGCAAATAAAATGGGGCAATAGGGTCTCAGCCCCATTTGGGGCTAGCAATGGTGTTAGACAAGGGGGCATTTTATCCCCAGTCTTTTTTAATCTATATATTGATGATCTGTCTAAATAATTGAAAAGCCTGTAACACTGGGTGCGTGATTGGTAATATTCTAGTGAACCATATTATGTATGTAGATGATCTTGTGGTCTTTAGTCCATCTAGCGCTGGTCTCCAGCAGCTCCTTACTGCATGTTCCGTGTATGGTTTGGAACATGACATTAAATATAATGCTAGTAAGAGTGCTGTTATGGTCTGTAGAACCAAAGAGGATAAAAGCCTAAAATATCCTGATTTTAAATTGTCTGACAACAATCTTAGTGTCTGTAATAAGATAAAATATCTAGGGCATATTATTACAGAACAAATGACAGAAGATGAGGATATTTATAGGCAACGACGCATGCTGTATATACAGGCGAATATCCTCTTGCGTAAATTTGGTGCGTGTGCAGATGTGGTGAAGATGTCGCTATTTAGAGCATACTGCACACCCCTCTACACTGCGCACCTGTGGTCGAACTATTTAAAGACAAGTATGCAGAGACTAAAGGTGGCATATAACGATGCCATGAGAACACTGCTAAGGCAACCAAGATGGTGTAGTGCCAGTAATATGTTTGTGGCTGCAGGAGTCAGTACTCTAGAAGCTATCCTAAGACACCACATGTATAAATTCATTTGCAGGATAAATGACTCTAAAAATGTGCTTATTGTGGCCTTGACAAACATAAGGGTTAGCACTACACGCTACGAATCCCAGTTGTGGAGACACTGGTATCGTTGTCTCGTATGACATTGATCATTTTTTACTCTGGATTTTTAACTTAAGTATTGTGGGGTTTTTTTTAATATATAAATTATGATGTTTTTATGTGATTTACCATGATTTTATATATATTTATGATATTTGAGATGCAATGCATTTTTAATGTAATGTTGCCCCTTGTCTGGACCTTGAGTCCGTAATAAAGTTATTATTATTATTATTATTATTATTGTTATTATTATTATTATAGTCAACAGCAAAATTTAATGCATGTCAGGACAACCTTCAAACAAAATTTGATATGGGTGAATCATGGGATCTGAAGGCTTTCATTTAGAAACATAGAAACATAGAATTTAGGTGCAGGAGTAGGCCATTCGGCCCTTCGAGCCTGCACCGCCATTCAATATGATCATGGCTGATCATCCAACTCAGTATCCTGTACCTGCCTTCTCTCCATACCCCCTGATCCCTTTAGCCACAAGGGCCACATCTAACTCCCTCTTAAATATAGCCAACGAACTGGCCTCAACTACCTTCTGTGGCAGAGAATTCCACAGATTCACCACTCTCTGTGTGAAAAAGATTTTCTCATCTCGGTCCTAAAAGACTTCCCCCTTATCCTTAGACTGTGACCCCTTGTCCTGGACTTCCCCAATTTGGGCTAATGTTGCAAACTATTGTTGCAGAGCATTGTGTTCAGTTCTGGGCACTGTGTTATAGGAAAGATGTTGTCAAGCTGGAAAGGGTACAGAGAAGATTTACGAGGATGTTAACAGGACTAGTGGGTCTGAGCTATAGGAAGTGGTTGAGTAACTGGGTCTCTATTCTCAGAGCACAGAAGGATGAGGGGTGATCTAATAGACCAAACACAGGCAGGTGGAACTAGTGCAGCTGGGACATGTTGTTCAGTGTGGGCAAGTTGGGCCAAAGGGCCAGTTTCCACGTTGTATGACTCTAGGACACGGAATTAAAGGACGTTCTTTTAGGAAGGAGATGAGGAGAAATTTATTTCGTCATAGAGTGGTGAATCTGTAGATTATTTTTCCCACAGCAGGGTGTGGAGGCCAAGTCAGTGCATATTTTTAAGGCAGAAATAGATAGATTCTTGATTAGTACGGGTGTCAGATGTTATGGGGAGAAGGCAGGAGAATGGGGTTAGGAGGGAGATATAGATCAGCCATTATTTAATGGCAGAGTAGACTTGATGGGCTGAATGGCCTAATTCTACTCCTATCACTTATGACCTTATGACTCAAAGGCAACAGTGAAACTTGCTCCTTAGGCTAGGCTCATACCAAGACATGGAAATTCAACTCACAAATTCAGGTCTGAACCTAACTACCTCTTTGTGGCAATTTCTCTCTTATTGCAACTAGCCAAGAGTCACAGAGAAGTTGATAGAAAAATAAAATCAGATGGTGAGCTGGACCCACTGACTGCCAGTTTATTCTGAAGAGGGGTTTGAATATATGCTCCAGCATAGAAGTCTAAAAGTTATACTGAACAAGTCGGGGAATGGGACTAATTGGAAAACTCCTTCTAACAGCAAGAGTCCAAATGGTATTTTACTGCAGAGTCACGTGAGTGACTTCGTGAAGACCCGCCTGGCGCTTGATCGGCATTACGGCGACGCTGACGGCAGAGCAAGAGCTGCAGAACGCAGCTTCTCTCAGCGGTAAGGAACAGGCCCGCAGGTAAGTGCATATGAATTCACTTTTAGGGCGTTCTAAAAAACCGTTACGCTGGCGTACAGAACCAGCAAAGTGAAAGTAAAAAATTAAACAAAATGGAGAAATCTCAGAGGAAGGTTTCGCGGGTAAAAAGATCGTCCCGGGGAGAGACTAAAGATTCGGGACAAGAGATTAGTGCGGAGCCGGTTCCGATACCGGTGGCCGTTGATTTACCCGTTAGTGAGACTGTAGTTGCTCCACAAACAGAAGCCACGGAGCAAAGTGTGCCTAAGAAAAGTAAAAAGAAATCCGTGAGGCCCGTTGTTTCTGATGATGACTCTGATAATGAAAGTCCTCCAGATAATAAAGCCATGTGGCTTAAAATGGAACATATGGAGAAAGTTCTCCAAAGTATTATGAGATAAGGGTCCAAGAACCCAGAATTTTCCCAAACAGACCCTGAGGGGTTTGAATATCCAGAATATGGCTATGTGCCAAATTGGGAATATGAAACTCCAGACCCAGGATTTAGGGTGGAGGAAGTCTCCTTTGATGAAATCTCAGGAGTACCAGGGCTGCAAGAGACAGACCATGTAAGTGGTGATGTGGATTATGAGTACACACCACAAAGTAAAATGAAAAGGCCATGTGTGCCTGATGTGGCAAGAGATTTTGCTATACCTGAAGGAAGTGGTGAGGCTATGGAAGAAAACCTAGCTGCCAACAATAATTATATGGTATCTCACCAACTTCAAGATTCTGTTATGGCTGAAACAGCAGAATTATATAAAACACTGGAAAGTTGCACCTCATTGAGGGTACCTACGGTGAATCCGACTATATGGGCACTTATGTCATCAGTCATGAGGGGACAAGAAATACGGTTTCAAAGAGTCCTCAAACTTATTTCAGCTGCCATTACCGCTTTTGGAAAGCAAATGGAAGGGTCGGAAATGATCAAAATCCAAAAAGATACGTTGGGCTTATTGTGCAATTCCTTTTTTGAACTTAATTGTATGAGGAAAATTGCGATTCGGCCCATAGTTCATCCTAGATTTGCAGGTTTGTGCCGATCAAGTGGTGTTCAAACTCCTGGTTATTTATTTGGAGAAAACCTGCCTAAACAAATCAGAGAAATGGATGAAGAGGCTAAATCTATTAGCTGCATGAAAACTTTCGTTTTTGGACAAAAAAGGTACAATACACCAAGAAGGGGATCTGATTTTGGAACAAACAGAGGCAGGAATATGGTAAGGAGATATTACCATCCAGCACAGCCTAATGTTCACCCATATACGGGGAGAAGGAGACCACCACGTTCATATGGAGAGGTACAAAAACTTTATTTTGTTCATAAAGAAACTTTGGACGAATCTCCAGTTGGTGGGAAATTAAAAATGTTTTATGATGAATGGCTTTGCATCACATCTGACCGGTTTACTTTACAAACTGTTTCAGGAGCTACAATAACATTTAAAGAAGGTGTTGATCCACCGGTACAATATAAACCTATTCATGGTTTCATGTTCTCTGCTGTTGAGGAAGCAGAAATTAATGTGGAAATTGACAAATTGTTTAAAAAAGGTGTTATTGAAAAAACTGTTAAGCATCCACACCAATTTGTGTCAAACATTTTTCCAAGAGATAAAAAAGATGGTGGTTGTAGAATTATTCTGGACCTTACAAACTTTAATACATTTGTCCAGTATAAACATTTCAAGATTGAAACATTCAACACTGCAAGACATTTGATATCAGCAGGTTGTTATATGGCTACAATAGATTTGAAGGATGCGTACTATTCAGTACCAATACATCTGTTTTTTCGAAGGTACTTAAAATGTAATTGGCTGGGACAGCTGTGGCAATTTAAAGCATTACATAATGGGTTAAGTTCAGCTCCTAGGCTCTTCACAAAGCTGTTGAAACCAGCTTTAGCACAATTAAGAGCACAGAAGCACATCATTATGGCTTATCTGGATGACATTTTAATTGTCAGTAATAATCAGGATTCAGCTGGAAAATCAGTTTCAGCAACTAAAAGTTCATTTGAAGAACTAGGGTTCCTGATTCATCCAATTAAGTCCAAGCTGCAGCCAGCACAAACAATTAATTATTTAGGTTTTGTGATTAATTCAATTACTATGTTAGTAACTTTGCCAACGGACAAAATTGTTGATATTTCAACTGTATGTTGGGGCCTCATTCACAAACCTTATCCCTCCATCCGAGAGGTAGCAAAGGTTATTGGTAAATTAGTAGCAGCATTTCCTGCAGTGGAATTTGGTCCATTACATTACCAAAACCTTCAAAGGGACAAAACACAAGCTTTAAAAAAGCAGGCCATTTTGATAGGCCTATGCAATTAACAAAGGAAGATTTATTGGAATTACAATGGTGGATTAAGAATGTTCCACATGCTGCTAAAAACATTTTAATACAGCAGCCGGAAGTGTTTTTACAAACAGATGCAAGTGCTCTCGGATGGGGAGCGACAGATAATTTTACCAGCTGTGGGGGCAGATGGACTGTCCAAGAGGAATTGTTTCTCCAAACATATGGTATTAATTATTTGCAGTTATTGGGGGCATTTTATGGATTACGAGCCTATTGTTCTACAAAAAAGGATCTGCACGTCCACATACAATTAGACAATAAGACAGCTGTTGCATATATTAATCACATGGGTGGAGTAAGATCGGAATCATGTGATTGTCTGGTCAATCAGATATGGCATTGGTGTATTGAGCACCAAATTTGGGTTTCAGCAAGTTATATCCCAGGTAAAGACAATGTGGTGGCAGACATAGAAACATAGAAACATAGAAATTAGGTGCAGGAGTAGGCCATTCAGCCCTTCGAGCCTGCACCGCCATTCAATATGATCATGGCTGATCATCCAACTCAGTATCCCGTACCTGCCTTCTCTCCATACCCTCTGATCCCCTTAGCCACAAGGGCCACATCCAACTCACTCTTAAATATAGCCAATGAACTGGCTTCAACTACCCTCTGTGGCAGAGAGTTCCAGAGACTCACCACTCTCTGTGTGAAAAAAAGTCTTTCTCATCTCGGTCTTAAAGGATTTCCCCCTTATCCTTAAGCTGTGACCCCTTGTCCTGGACTTCCCCAACATCGGGAACAATCTTCCTGCATCTAGCCTGTCCAACCCCTTAAGAATTTTGTAAGTTTTTATAAGATCCCCTCTCAATCTCCTAAATTCCAGAGAGTATAAACCGAGTCTATCCAGTCTTTCTTCATAAGACAATCCTGACATCCCAGGAATCAGTCTGGTGAACCTTCTCTGCACTCCCTCTATGGCAATAATGTCCTTCCTCAGATTTGGAGACCAAAACTGTACGCAATACTCCAGGTGTGGTCCAGACAACAGATCAAGGGTATTTAAAGACAACACAGAATGGATGTTGAACCCACAAGTTTTCAGTAAAATTGTTATTCGCTATGGGTTACCAGACATTGATCTGTTTGCATTAAGATTAAATCATCAATTGCCTAAATATGTGTCTTGGGAACCTGATCCAGGTGCGGTAGCAGTAGATGCATTTTCGCTACATTGGGGAAATATGTCCTTTTATGCTTTCCCTCCATTTGGCCTGGTTAGGCAATGTCTTAAGAAAATAGAACAAGATTCTGCCACAGGATTGTTGGTGATTCCAAATTGGCCCACACAACCATGGTTCCCGTTGATGTTAAAGATGATCAAGGAACCATATATGTCGATTCCTAGCTGCAGTGATTTGTTAATACAACCAGTAACAAAAGAAATTCATCCATTACATGTTCATATGAATTTGTTAATCTGCAGGTTTTGACCAGACCACTGCAAGGGCTTGGACTGTCGGATAGGACCATGGATGCTATAGCCTCATCATGGCGGGATAGCACTAAGAAACAATATATGACACATATAAAGAAATAGGAAGTCTTTTGTAGACAGTCAAATATATCTTATACTGTGAACATTTCAAACATATTGGAGTTCCTTGCTGAGTTGTATTTTGAGCAGCACTTGAGTTATAGTGCCATTAATAGTGCTCGTAGTGCTTTATCGTCCTATTTAGGACAAATTTCTGACCATGAATCAATTGGATCTCATCCATTAATATCCAGGTTTATGAAAGGGATTTTTAACAAAAATCCGCCCAAGCCAAGGTATACAGAAATTTGGGATGTCAGCATTGTACTTACTTTGCTTAGACAATGGACTCCAATCACAGTTATGTCTTTGAAAAAATTAACATTTAAAGTAGTAATATTAATGGTGTTTGGTATCAGCACAAAGAGTGCAAATATTGCAAATTCCACATTTAGATTGTATGCATGTGGCTTCAGATAACATTGTGTTTTACGTTTATGATCTGATCAAACAAAGCAGACCAGGAAGAACTGGAGCTAAGGTAATATTCAAAGCTTACCCTATTGATCAAACATTGTGTGTAGTTAGACACATGACTCGATATATAAAAGTAACCAAGAGTCTTCGAGGTGATGAAAAAGCGTTATTTATTACGCATAAGAAACCACACACAAAAGCATCAGTATGGTTTTGTTAGATGGTTAAAACAGGTGTTAGATTTAGCGGGAGTAGACACTGATGTGTTTAAATTCACTCCACCAGGGCTGCAGCTACGTCCGCGGTGAAGTTACAGGACACACCGCTCGAACACATTTTAGAAACCGCAGGGTGGTGTAAAGAAGAAACTTTTTCAAAGTTCTACAATAAACCTGTTCTCACAATGACAGGTTTTGGACACGCTGCGTTGGGTTCACTGTAATCACCTGCTTTGTTTCACTTTCGATTTATGTTATCACTTTATATCTTTTATCACTTTGTAGTGATTTTCCCCTGGTATAAAAGGGGTTATTATTTGTTCTTTTATAGTTAAAAGACATTAAATAAACTGAAGCTGAATTCTGGAAAAAGGTTATTTATTCACTTATGTGTTGACCTAGCCGGACTGTCGTATGGAATGAATCTACGACATAAAAAACACAGAGCTACAAAATCTTCACGTAGTCACTCACGTGACTCCGAAGTAAAATAGTAAGATTAAACGAGAACTTACCAGTTCGAAGTTTGATCATTATTTTATGAGGAGTAACGATGAGGGATTACGTGCCCTCCACTCCAGACCCTCATAAAATAAATGATCATCTGGTAGTTCTAAATCTATGTTGAGCCTTACTATCTTACTCCGGCTATTGTGTTCTGTGTTTTTCATGCCGCTGCTTTGAAGTATGCCGTTCTAGCGCCAGGCGGGGCTTCTTCACGTAATCCCTCATCGTTACTCCTCATAAAATAAAGATCAAACTTCGAACTGGTAAGTTCTCGTTTAATCTTACTATTTTCTCTGTATCATATGTTTCTATGTCAGGAGATCATAGATTAATAAAACTGATTTCTACTTTTTTTGTTTCTTAACAATGGTGGCACAGTGGCGCAGCGGTAGACTGTCTTCTTTCCAGCGCCAGAGACCCTAGTTTGATCCAGACCTCGGGTGCTGTCTGCATGGAATTGGAATTTGTACGTTCTCCCTGTGACCGAGTGGGATTTCTCCGGGAACTCCGGTTTCCTCCCACACTCCAAGGACGTGCAGGTTTGTAGGTTAATTGGCTTCTGTCCCGTTTGTAGGATAGAACCGGCATGCGGGTGATCGCAGGTTACGGCATGTACTCGGTGGGCCGAGGGCCTGTTTCCATGGTGTATCTCCAAACTAAGCTAAATGAGTTCCCGTTAAATCCTTCCCCCCCACCTCATCGTAAACCTGTGTCCTCTGGTTCTTGATTTCCCTTCTCTGGGTGAAAGACTCACCTCAGCAACAGATCACAACGAACCACCTGGAAATGTTCAACACTAGAGGGCGTAGTCGCAAGGTGAGAGAGGGAAAGTTTCATCGAGATGTGTGGGCCAAGTTTTTATTTACGCAGAGAGAGGTGGAGGCCTGGAGGTGGTGGTAGATACAATTGTGGCGTTTAAAAGGCTTTTAGACGGGCACATGGAAATGCAAGGAATCGAGGCAGATGAGATCAGTGTAACTTGGCATCATGTTTGTTTAGGGTACACAAAAGGCTGGAGAAACTCAGCGGGTGCAGCAGCATCTAAGGAGCGAAGGAGATAGGCGACGTTTCGGGTCAAGACCCTTCTTCAGACTGGTCAGGGATCAGGGAAACGAGAGATATATAGATGGTGATGTGGAGAGATAAAGAACAATGAATGAAAGATATGCATCAAAGTATCAAACAAGCCATTGTAAGCTGTTTGTGGTGTGAAAATGGGAAGCTGGTGCGACTAGGGTGGGGGAGGGAGATAGAGAGAGAGGGAATGCCAGGGCCCGAGGGCTGAGGGAGAGGTGGGAAGGGGAGGAGACAGCAAGGGTTAACAGAATTGAGAAAATTCAATGTTCAAGCCCAAAGGATGCAGACTCCCCAAGCGGAATATGAGGTGCTGTTCCTCCAACTTGCGGTGTTGCTCACTCTGGCCGTGGAGGAGGCCCAGGACCGAGAGGTCAGATACGGAATGGGGAGGGGGGAGTTGAAGTGCTGAGCCACCGGGAGGTCGGGTTGGTTAATGCGGACCGAGCGGAGGTGTTCGGCGAAACGATCGCCAAGCCTCCGCTTGGTCTCACCGATATAGATCATCTGGCATCTGGAGCAGCGGATGCAGTAGATGAGGTTGGAGGAGGTGCAGGTGAACCTCTGTCGGACCTGGAAGGACTGCTTGGGTCCCTGAAAGGAGTGGAGGGGGAAGGTGAAGGGACAAGTGTAGCATTTCTTGCGGTTGCAAGGGAAAGTGCCCGGGGAAGGAGTAGAGCGGGAGGGAAGGGAAGAATTGACAAGGGAGTTGCGGAGGGAGCGGTCTTTGCGGAATTCTGTTCATATTCCGCTTGGGGAGTCTGCATCCTTTGGGCTTGAACATTGAATTTTCTCAATTCTGTTAACCCTTGCTGTCTCCTCCCCTTCCCACCTCTCCCTCAGCCCTCGGGCCCTGGCATTCCCTCTCTCTCTATCTCCCTCCCCCACCCTAGTCGCACCAGCTTCTCATTTTCACACCACAAACAGCTTACAATGGCTTGTTCCCTTTATCATTGATACTTTTTTGCATATCTTTCATTCATTGTTCTTTATCTCTCCACATCACCGTCCATATCTCTCGTTTCCCTGATCCCTGACCAGTCTGAAGAAGGGTCTCGACCCGAAACGTCGCCTATCTCCTTCGCTCCTTAGATGCTGCTGCACCCGCTGAGTTTCTCCAGCCTTTTGTGTACCCTCGATTCTCCAGCATCTGCAGTTCCTTCTTTAACATCATGTTTGTTTAGTTTAGTTTAGAGATACAGCACGGAAACAGACCCTTCGGCCCAACGGGTCCGCGCCGACCAGCGATCCCCGCACGTTAACACTATCCTACACCCACTAGGGAAGTTCTTACATTTACCAGGCCAATTAACCTATAAACTTGTATGTCTTTCGAGTGTGGGAGGAAACTGAAGATCTCGGAGAAAACCCACGCAGATCATGGGGAGAACGTGCAAACTCCATAGAAACAGCACCCATAGTCAGGATCGAACCCAGGTCCCCGGCGCTGCATTCGCTGTAATGCCCCTGTCCCACTTAGGAAGCCTGAACGGAAACCTCTTTGCGCCCCACCCAAGGTTTCCGTGCAGTTCCCGAAGGTTTCTGTCCTCCGGCAACCACCTTCAACTAGCATCGCAACCGGCTTCGACTAAAAAATTACCGATTTTTAAAACGGAAACCACTTTCGACCATTAAGGAGACTGACAAAAACCTCCGGGAACCTCCGGGAACCGCACGGAAACCTTGGGTGGGGCGCAAAGTCTCCAGAGGTTTCCGTTCAGGTTTCCTAAGTGGGACAGGGGCAGAAGGCAGCAACTCTACCGCTGCGCCACAGTGACTGTGGTACAAACATTGTGGGCTGAAAGCCCCCGTTCCTGTATTGTACTGTTCAATGCTCCCCTCTGGCACTTTTCTAATTGATTCTTGCAGGAATGTCTTTTTTTTCAACAAGTTTAGTTTAGTTTAGAGATTCGGCGTGGAAACAGGCCCTTCAGCCCAATCAAATCCGCTCCGACCATCAATCTCCATATCCTAGTTCTACGCTACCTACTGGTAACGTTTTGTTTTACACATGGGGTGGTAAGTGTAATGGAACGAGCTGCCAGAAGAGGTAGTTAAGGCAGGTAGTATCGCAACATTTTTGAAACCGGTACATGGATAGGATCGGTTTAGAGGGATATGGGTGAAAGGTAGGCAGGTGGGACTAGTGTAGATGGGACATGTTGGCCGGTGTGGGCAAGCTGGGCCGATGGGTCTGTTTCCTCACTGGATGACTCTACAATTCTATCTCAACATATTAACACATCTTCCTGCTAATTACTGTACAAACACAAGTACCACAAGGGTTGTCGGACATTCTGCTAGGTATTATTTGATGAAGATTTTGGAAACCTAGCCATCCCTTTGCCCCTCCTTTCCAACATCTCTCTATCAGCTCAAACTACTGTGTGAAGAAGAGGCAGCACAACCAAGTCAATGGGTTTGATTGCTGGTAAGATTTTAATACAAGTGCAGTCTTGAGGAGCCAAACCATCTCAACTTGCCATCATGTTCTTCTAGCGACTTGTGGTCCTTGTGCTAAGACAGGAGTGGCACGGTGGCGCAGAGCCAGAGACCCGCGTTCGATCCTGACCACGGCTGCTGTCTGTACGGAGTTTATACGTTCACCCTGTGACCTGCGTGGGTTTTCGCCGGGTGCTCTGGTTTCCTCCCACACTCCAAAGAACTACGGGTTAGTAAGTTAATTGGCTTTGGTAAAGTTGTTAGTTGTTAATTGCCCCTAGCAGTGTTGGTGTGTGGGGATCGCTGGTTGGCACGGACTCAGTGGGCCGAAGGGCCTGTTTCCAAACTGTATCCCTGGACGTACACGCACATGTACGCACACACGCGTATACACACACACGTACACACACATACACACACACATGCATACACACATGCGCACACACGTATGTACTGTACACATACATGCACCAGATTCCTCCACACTGAGTATTCTGCCCTGAGGTATCAGTGCACTGTATATCTCAGTGTTACGGCTTTCACCATTTACTCTTCAATCGATCAGTAGACCCCCCGCCGGTACTTACTTGAAATAAAGTGCTGGTTCCTGTCATCCGAGCTGGGCTGAGGGTGGCCACGGGGCTAAGAGTGCTCCAGAAGTGTATGCTGGAGAGCAGCGGGCTAGGAGTCAACAGGAACGGAGTCTGAAACAAGAGGCACAAGATTAGAATCATCACAATCAGCACATCATGCATCACAGGCTTCATCCTTTGATGGTCAAGGCTTCTGCTGTGTTAAAATCTGAAGTTAAATTTTGTTTCAGTTTAATTTAAATTTAGCCTAAGTAAAGTTTAAGTTTAGTTTAAGTATGTTTAAGTATCGTTTAGTTTAGAGATACAGCACGGAAACTGGCCCTTCGGCCCACCGAGTCCGTGCCGACCGGAGATCCCTGCACACTAGCACTATCCTACACGCATTAGGGACAATTGTTTTTAACAATTTTACCAAGCCAATCAGCCTTTGGAGTGTGGGAGAAAAGAGAGCACCCGGAGAAAACCTACACAGGTCACGCGGAAAAACGGACTAATTCCATTCAGATTGCACCCTTAAACACCTGTCCCACACTACGAGGTCATTCCACATGTTCTCCCGAGTTTGCCCTGATTCGAACTCGGAGATTTACGGTAATGGCCGCTCGTCGGTGCTCGGGGCTCTCGTGGACATTTTTCATCATGTTGAAAAATCTTCGCGAGTCTTCCCGTGCTTACCTGCCGTTAGCGCTATGAGACGTCCCCGAGCTCAGACGTACCCACTATGTTCATTTTCCGTGCTTACCATCAGTTTGACTTTTTTAAAGGAGCTTATTCCTTTTTCCTTTCTCCCCCCCGCCCCTCCCCCACCCCCCATCAGTCTGAGGAAGGGTTTCGGCATGAAACGTTGCCTATCTCCCTCGCTCCATAGATGCTGCTGCACCCGCTGAGTTTCTCCAGCATTTTGTGTACACCCCATGGGGAGGTGGGAGAAAACTCAAAGAGAAGTGGGGAGAGGGGGAGATGGGGGTGAGGGGGGGGGGGTTGATATGGGTGATGGTTGGACAAAGGCCGAAGATGAAAAGACAAAAAAATGTGAGATAAGGAGTTGAGGATAGAAGAGGTGTGAAATGTGAAGCCAGAGGAAGGAATACAATAGACAATAGACGCAGGAGTAGGCCATTCGGCCCTTCGAGCCAGCACCGCCATTAACTCTGATCATCCACAATCAGTACCCTGTTCCTGCCTTCTCCCCATAACCCTTAATTCCGCTATCTTTAAGAGCTCTATCGAACTCTTTCTTGAAAGCATCCAGAGAATTGGCCTCCATTGCCTTCTGAGGCAGAGAATTACACAGATTCACAACTCCCTGGGTGAAAAAATAATCCTCGTCTCCGTTCTAAATGGTCTGCCCCTTACTCTCAAACTGTGGCACCTGGTTCTGGACTCCCCCAACATCGGGAACATGTTTCCTGCCTCTAGTGTGTCCAATCCCTTAATAACCATATAGGTTTCAATAAGATCCCCTCTCATCCTACTAAATTCCAGTGTATACAGGTGGAGGCGTTGGAGGGAAGGGGCTGGAGAAGAAATGAACACACATTCAGATGGAGCAGAGGGAAGAGGGGGAACAAAAAGTGGGAAAGGGGGAAAGGGGATCCGATGTCGATAGGTTCTGCATTGAAGGCTGAAGTAGATAGATTTTCAACTGTAGCTAGTAATTAAGATTGATGTGCGATTCAAAGAACAGGCTGGAGAGGATGCTCTAGTTCTCGTTCAGTGTTCAATGTTTACATATCCCTTTGTGCTGCTGCAAGTAAGAATGTCATTGTTCGACCTGGGACACATGGCAATGAAACACTCTTGGTTTATCTCGGTATTGGAGGGAGGACAAGGCCAGCTAGAAGCTAGAGGTACATGGCCTGACAATGCTGAAAAATAAAGGACCATTGAGCCAACTGGCAGAATATAAATAACATTGAACTACAATGCAATGATGAATCTATTCTGCAGAATTTAAGATTTAATAGGAACCTGAGGGGCAACTTTTTTTTTGCACAATAAAGGTGGTGAGTGTATGGAACGAGCTGCCAGAGGAGGTTATTGAGGCAGGTATTATCGCAAAGTTCAAGAAGCATTTATAGACAGGTGCATGGATGGGACTTGTTTAGAGGGGTATGGGCCAAACGTTGGCAGGTGGGCCAAGTGTAGAAGGGACATGTTGGTCTTTGTGGGTAAGTTGGGTCAAGGGGCCTGTTTCCACACCGTACGAGTCTATAACCAACTGAAAGGAATGGGTAAACCTTTGAAAGGAGTTTGAAACAGTTAGGATCAGCATGGATAGATTCAGTGTGATGTCAAGGAAAAATATTTAGAATGTTTTTAGACCAAGACATAGGAGCAGAATTGGGCCATTCGGCACATCAAGTGTACTCCAATCATGGCTGATCTAGCTTTCCCTCTCAGCGCCATTCCCCTGCCTACTGCCCATAACCTTTGACACCCCGTACTAATCAAGAACCTGTTAATCTCTGCTTTAAAAAAGCCTCCTCATCTCTTTCTAAAGGTAGACACAAAATGCTGGACAGACAGCATCTCTGAATAGAAGGAACGGGTGATGTTTCGGGTTGAGACCCTTCTTCAGACTGAGAGTCAGGGGAGAGGGACACAGAGATAAGGGAGGAAGGTATTAAAGGTACATCCTTTAATTCCAAGGCTGTGCCCTCTGGTCCTAGAGTCTCCCACTAGGGGAAACAACCTCTGTACATCCACTCTATCCAGGCCTTTCACTTTTTTGTAAGTTTCAATGGGATCCCTCCCCTCATCTTTCTAAACTCCAGTGAGTACAGGCCCAGTGCCGTCAAAAGTTCATCATATGCGTTAATATTGGACTCTGACGCCGTGAAGCAGCAGCTCTACCAGCTGCGCCATGTTGGAATATTGGGATTCATGTCCATGCGAAGCTCAATACACGGCCTTGTGAGTTGCAGCCAGCAATTTATGACTCGTAGATACAAGTAGCTTAGGTGGTGAGAGCAGGTATTGAGGGGGTGTGTAGGAAGTGACTGCAGATGCTGATTTAAATTGAAGATAAGACACAAAATGTTGGAGTAACTCAGCGGGACAAGCGGCATCTCTGGAGCGAAGGAATGGGTGACGTTTCGGGTCGAGACCCTTTTTCAGCCTGGGGGAGGGGTGGAGGGGAGTGGGGGGTGGGGGGGGGGAGGGAGGCAGCGAGCGGGGCTGAGAAAGTGAATAAAAGCTAGGTTAATCTTTTTTTAAACCGCGAGATGTTTTAAAAGAAATGTCATCTTTAAAGATGGCGAAAATGAAGCAGTCAGAATCAAGCGTTGCAGAAGTTGATGTTGAGCTGACCTTAAGAAGTGCAAAAGTGACGGCTGGGGAACTGCATTTTTTTTAAATGAGGCCCCCTGACGTCCCTGGAAGGTGGTGTTTTTAAAGGTGGTGCTTTTGGCTATCCATTGTGATTGGATGTCTTTGAGTGGCGTTGTGACATCATCAATTGAAGCTGCGGTTTTTGCCTTTTAAAAAAAAAAATTCAACGATTAATAACTTTGGAAATATAGTTGGGAATGCGACGGGAAGATGTTTATCACCACAATGGGAAAAATGTGAGTAGGGTGTTTGAAAATGGGAAAGCTGTGGCCTAGCGTTTGGAAGAAGATAGGAATTAACCAAATTGGCACACACAGACACACACACACACAGATACAAACAAGACAAAGACTTTTAGTTATATAGAGATTTAAGTCAGCAATCTTGGCAGCAAGCCCAGTGTTGACTTGAACAAGGACTTGGGCTAAACAAAAGTTACTGTAGTCGGGCAGGAAGAGGCAAGGACAGATTACCCACTGATTTTATGGACTAGAGATTGGTTTAATAAATAGCGTCTTCAAATCAAAAATAGGTTTCATTGCTTATCAGTTAAGTTTAGAGATGCAGCGTGGAAACAGGCCCTTCGGCCCGCCAAGTCCACGCCGACGATCACTCACCCATTCACACTAGTTTTACGTTATCCCAGTTTCCCATCCTCCTCGCGGGGCAATTTACAGAGGCCAATTAACTTGAAAACCCGCACGTCTTCGGAATGTGGGAGGAAACCGGAGGACCCGGGGAAAACCCACATAGATCACGGGGAGAACGTACGAACTCCGTACGGACAGCACCCGTAGTCAGGATTGAACCCGGGCCTCTGGCGCTGTAAGGAAGCAACTCTACCCTGCTCCACCGTGCTGCTCCCGGGCCATTGCACCGCCCACCATTAGTTTACACCAACTTAATACATTTTTCCAAGATTGCTCTAGAAATTTTTCCCATGTATAGGGTTGGGTTTTTTTACAAACGCTTGCAGCTTGGGAGTAATCTCACTATTGCGTGCGCATGGATCTTGTTTCTCTAGACTGTTTTGAAGGCTCTCTTTAGATGATTTATGTTGTCAAAGGTACTTTGTAGGAACAAGTTGTTATGTCTTTCATCAGAACTCTTTCTCAATCCTGGCAAAGGATCTTAAATGTTAAACGTTTAATCTTCAATTTTAACTAATTTGAGGAAGGACATCCTTGTGACTGAGGCAGTGCAGCGTAGATTCACGAGATTGATCCCTGGGATGGCGGGACTGTCATATGAGAAAGATTGAAAAGACTAGGCTTGTATTCACTGGAGTTTAGAAGGATGAGGGGGGTTCTTATAGAAACATATCAAATTATAAACAGACTGGACAGGCTAGTTGCAGGAAAAATGTTCCCAATGTTGGGCAAGTCCAGAACCAGGGGCCACAGTCTTAGAATAAAGGGGAGGCCATTTAAGACTGAGGTGAGAAAAAGTTGTGAATTTGTTGAATTCCCTGCTCCAGAGGGCAGTGGAGGTCAAATCACTGGATGGATTTAAGAGAGAGTTAGATAGAGCTCTAGGGGCTAGTGGAATCAAGGGATAGGGGGAGAAGGCAGGCACGGGTTATTGATTGGGGACGATCAGCCATGATCACAATGAATGGCGGTGCTGGCTCGAAGGGCCGAATGACCTCCTCCTGCACCTATTTTCTATGTTTCTACGTTTCTGTGTTTACTCTTTTTCTCTTTTCACGGAGGCTGAACTTTTAAAGCATTTTTCTGTTTTTTTTATTTCAGCTATCCAGTATCTGCAGTTTTCTTTTAATTTACATTGTTGTTCCAAAAGTTTGTCACCAGTTTCTGGGTGCAGTGTGCTCCTGATCTCTGCTGTGGGGGTGGGTGGGGGAGTGCGGAGAATACACCAGGTAACTCAGACATCGAGCCTAACAAGCTTGACCAAGGTGAGATCAAATAATTGAAGCATGAATAAAACCACGGTGGGGCACGGTGGCGCAGCGGTAGAGTTGCTGCCTTACAGCGCTCGCAGCGCCAGTGACCCAAGTTCAATTATGACTGCGGGTGCTGTCTGTTCTGACTTCTTGTTACGTTCTCCCCATGACCTGCGTGGGTTTCCCCGGGTGCTCTGGTTTCCTCCCACACTCCAAAGACGTGCAGGTTTGTAGGTTAATTGGCTTCAGTAAAACAATTACATTGTCCCCAGTGCATAGGATAGTGCTAGTGTACATGGACCGCTGGTCGTCGCGGACTCGGTGGGCCGAAGGGCCTGTTTCCGAGCTGTATGCCTAAACTAAAGTAAACCAAAGCAATGTCAATGGACAACGTCTTTCAATGCAACAGCCCATCCTTCTCCCACTGTCACGTCTGTGCCACTATGAATCTTGAAAAGGAGCATGCAGTCTACAACGATGTGTCTGACACTCCCCTTAACTGATGTCTATTGAAGGATCCTGATGGATTTCATCCCAGGGCCATAAAAGAAGTGAGAAGTGGGGTAATTAATGCATTGGTTTTAATTAGTGCAGCACAATGACGCAGTGAAGAGCTTCAAGAAGGGTCTCGACACACAAAGTCACCCACGCCTTCTCTCCAGAGATGCTGCCTGTCCCGCTGAGTTACTCCAGCTTTTTATGTCTTTCTTCCTCACACTGCCAGAGACACGGGGTCGACTTTGACTACGGGTGCTATCTAAGTAGAGTTTGCACGTTCTCCCCGTGACTGCGTGGGTTTTCTCCGGGTGCTCTGGTTTTCTCTCACATTCCATAGACATTGCAGGGTTGTAGGTTAATTGGCTTCTGTAAAATTGCCCCGCGTATCACGGATGCGAAAGTCGGATAACATAGAACTCATCTACAGGTGATCGATGGTCGGCATGAACTCGATGGGCTGAAGGGCCTGTTTCCACACAGTAACTCTCAACCAAACTAAACTAATTTCCCATAAATGCCTTACATTTGGTGAAGGTTTCATTAGATTGGAAAATAGTGAATGAAACTTTTTTATTCACAAAGGCAAGAGTTAGAGAACTACGTCAATTAACTTAACAACTATTAGAGGGAAAGCATCGGGCAAATTATTGAAGAGTTTGTTGCTGGATATTTAAACATAATTGAGGTAATAAGGGGTGGCACAATTGAGTCGCTGCCTGGCAGAACTAACAGCACCAGACACCCGGGTTCGATCCCGACTACGGGTGCTGTCTGTATGGAGTTTGTACGTTCTCCCCGTGACCGCGTGCATTTTCTCCAATATCTTCGGTTCCGTACATGTAAAAAAATAGTCCCTAATGTGTGCAGGGAGGTGTTAATGTGCGGGGATCGCTGACCGGTGCGGACTCGATGGGCCGAAGGGCCTGTTTTCGAGCTGTATCTCTAAACTAAAATCGTTCTAGTTTATGGACACACTATCCTGGCTTATGAATAGACAATAGTTTAGCTAATGGAAGGACACAACCCTAGCTTATGGGTGGACTATCCTAGCACATGGAGGGACAATACCCTAAATTATGGATAGTCTCTGCCCTTGTTTATGGATTGACAATCCTAGACTAGGGTGTGACGGTACCCTATTTTATGAATGGACAGCACCCTAGCTTATTATGGGCAGCCAGTATCCTATCTTATGCTGTTGGGTTCGAGGGACTGTTGTACCCGACCACTACTCCCATCCCTTCTGTCCTTGACGAGACTATCATCAGAACAGATGCGTGTAAAACTCTGCTGTGAGAATGGTCGGGCAGGTGAGCTGACCTGAGTTAGGTAGGCTGGCGTGAGGGATGCCGCTGGCAAGGGTGGGCTCGGTAAGGCGAGGGGGCTCGGGTCACTGCTGGTGATGACCAGTGTGGGCGTGAGTTCCAGCTCCCTGGGCTTCTTCGACCGGCCCTTCTGGTGCCTCGCCTCCGCGCCGTCCAGCGACAGGTCCTCCCCGTCCGACGAGGTCACGGGCCCCGGGGCCGGGCCGTCCGGGGGCTCCTCGGCCAGCTCCGCCTCCGCGGGCAACTCGGAGGGAGCGTCGAAGGAGGAGGCCAGGAGCGGGGAGCCGGGGCTCAAGGGGGGAGGCGCCGAAGGGGAGACGGAGGAGACGGGCGGGGTGGTGGTGAAGGAGGTCACCACGGTCGGCACGGACGGTCTCTCTTCAGCCGCCTCTGGCGTGGGCGGGGCCACGGTGAGGGCGGGGATCACCGACGCCTCCACCCCGGGTGGCGGAGAAGGCCTCTTTGGCGAGTTGGTGACAAACTTAATGACCGTCACGGGCTCCTGACCAAGGGGCTGCTTCTTCTCCTCCAGCAGTTTCTCTGCCGGGTTCTCCACCTTGATGGACTTGAAGATGTTCGGGTTGGCTTGCAAGGAGTTCAAGGTGAAGGAAGAATAGAGACCCGAGCGGATGTAATCGTTGCGGCTGGAGATTTTGGAGGAAGACGGAGCTCCTTTCTCCAGGGTGAGGTTCTCCTTGTCCTTCTGCGGTCTACTCATCTCCGGCAAGTTGGATTCCACTCCGCTCTCAGTCCTGCCCACCACATTGCCATCCATCTTCAGTATCTCTGGGTAGCACACGAACTTGTACACAAACTTCTGCCCGTTCACCTTTTTAATAATGTTCTGTGGATTGAGCATTTAAAAAAAAAAAACATAAGAGTGAATAAAATATACATCTGACTGTTTGTCAAATCCCATTTAGCTCCTTGTAAAAACATATGGTTGTAGATTCAGAGCTAGGCAGACCCCGGCTGTTATCAGGCACGGTGGCACAGCGGTAGAGTTGCTGCCTTACAGCGCCTGCAGCGCCGGAGACCTGGGTTCGATCCCGACTGCGGGTGCTGTCTGTACGGAGTTTGTACGTTCTCCCCGTGACTGCTTGGCCGTGCGACGTTGTTTACAAGAATGATCCCAGGATTGAGTAGGTTAACCTATGATGAACGTTTGTCGGCACTGGGCCTGTACTCGCTGGAGTTTAGAAGAATGAGGGAGGACCTCATTGAAACGATACAGAATAGTGAAAGGCTCGGATAGAGTGGATGTGGAGAGGGATGTTTCCACTAATGGGAGAGTGTAGGACTAGAGGTCACAGCCTCACTATGAAAGGACGTTCTTTGAGGAAGGAGATTAGGTTACATTTCTTTAGTCAGAGGGTGGTGAATCTGTGGAATTGTTTGCCACAGAAGGATGTAGAGGTCAAGTCAGTGGATATTTTTAAGGCAGAGATAGATAGGTTCTTGATTAGCACGGGTGTCAAAGGTTCTGGGGAGAAGGCAGGAGAATGGGGTTAGGAGGGAGAGATAGATCAGCCATGATTGAATGGTGGAGTAGACTTGATGGGCCAAATGGCCTAATTCTGCTTCTACCACTTATGATCACATGATCCTATGAAATTAAACTGCAGTGCAGGGAAAATACAGCAATGCATATATTTTGTGTATGTAAGTAGATACATTTATTTAAACAAACAAGCAGCAAACAAAAGGTGCGTGTTTGATGTATAACAGTTTAAAAGAAAAATAATTCTGAACGAGTATTTAAAATTTTGTGATCTCTGATTTTCCACCTCAAAAAGTAGCTAGCTCTCCTGGACTATATAGCGGTAGCTAGCATTTCGTGAACAAAAAAGATCCACCTTTATACTGATATTTAATTAATTTGTGCTGCAATCAAATGGTCTTATAACAAGGCTGTTACGTTAATGCCCCTGTCCCACTTAGGAAACCCGAACGGAAACCTCTGGAGACTTTGTGCCCCGCCCAAGGTTTCCGTGCGGTTCCCGGCAGTTTTTTCAATTTTTTGAAATAATCGCCGGAACATAGAAGAAACGGAAACCACTTTCGACCATTAGGGAGACTGACAAAAACCTCCGGGAACCGCACGGAAACCTTGGGTGGGGCGCAAAGTCTCCAGAGGTTTCCATTCAGGTTTCCTAAGTGGGACAAGGGGCATAATATTGTAACGTTTCCACTCATAGTGTGGGTTAAACCCATTCTTTGAATCAAATCATTTCTTGATTGGCCGAATGGCTTAATTTTACTCCTATCATTTACGACCTTATGACCCTATTATAAGTAGGAATAACGGCCGTACCTTGTCATAATAGTACCGCAACGCTCGGCTCAGCTTATCGTAGTTCATGTTGGGTTTGTTCTTGCGAAAGCCCCAGAGTTTGGCCACGTCCTCGGCCTTCAGCAGCTTGAACTCCCCGTCGCTCGACGTCCAGCGGATCAGGTGGTTGTTCTTGGGCTCTAGGAGCAGCTGCAGCAAGAACTGCCACAGGGTGATGGTGTTGTCCATGCCTGGCACTGCCACCTGCTGAACACACACAAGGGCCTGGTTAACGACCTACACTCACACACACACACACCTCAGCGCTCGAACGAAACCAACAAACGCCACCTGCCTCCACGTCTGCGGGGAGATATGCCTGAGGGGACTGGTGCATAATAATCAAGTGTATGAGGACACTTTTTCCAGTGAGATTGACTCATAGTAACCATACCTTTCTTCATGTGCTGGAGAAACCCAGCGGGTGAGGCAGCATCTATGGAGCGAAGGGAAAGGTGACGTTTCGGGTCGAGACCCTTCTTCAGACTGATGTGGGGGTGGCAAGAAGAAAGGAAGAGGCGGAGACGGTGGGCTGTGGGGGAGCTGGGAAGGGGAGGGGAAAGAGGGAGAAAGCAAGGACTACCTGAAATCGGAGAAGTCAATGTTCATACCGCTGGGGTGCATCCTTTCATTATGATCTTTCTTCATGAAGACCTTTCTTCATGATCACTGGGTCATAATCTCAGAGGTCATAGAGTGATACAATGTGGAAACAGGCCCTTCGGCCCAACTTACCCACACCAACCAACATGTCCCGCCTACACTGGTCCCACCTGACTGCATTTGGCCCACATCCCTCTCAACCTTCCAAAGTACTGCTATAGTACTTGTCTCAAATATCTCCCCCGGCAGCTCATTCCATACATCCACCACACTTTGTGTGAAAAAGTTGCCCCTCAGGTTCCTATTAAATCTTTTCAACCCTCACCTTAAACCTATGTCCGCTGGGTCTCGATTCCCCTACTCTGGGCAACAGACTCTGTGCGTCTACGCGATCTATTCCTCTCTTGATTTTGTACACCTCTGTAAGATCACCACTCAGCCTCCTGCGCTCCAAGGAATAGAGTCCTAGCCTGATCAACCTCTCCCTATATCTCAGGCCCTCTAGTCCTGGCAACATCCTCGTTAAATCCTCTCTGCACCCATTCTAACGTGAACACCAAAGTTTCTGGCCAAGGCCCTTCATCAGACCCTTCATCTGATTTGTTCTGTACCTTTTCACACCTCTAGTTTCCCTCTCCCCTGACTCTCAGTCCGAAGAAGGGTCTCGACCCGAAACGTCACCTATTCCTTTTCTCCAGAGATGCTGCCTGACCCGCTGAGTTACTCCCAGCATTTTGTGTCTATCTTTAGTTCAGTTTAATTTAGTTTACTGTCAGGTTGTGCACTATCCAGTCAGTGGAAAGACTATACATAATTACAACCAAGCCGTCCATGTGTCGGAGAAAACTTTCCGTCATCTGTCTGAAGACGGGTCTCGACCCAAAACGTCACCCGTTCCTTCTCTCCAGAGATGCTGCCTGTCCCCGCTGAGTTACTCCAGCACTTTGTGTCTATTTTCCATTCTCACGGCAAGGTTAAAGCTCGCTGTGATCGCAGCTATTTGACGCATGCACATCCATGCCCCGTCTTACTAATTACCCACGATACAAGAGTGTGGAGTCCTGGATATGGCATCCAAGGAACAGTCGACATTTAAGCCCTTGGCAAATCCTCAAATATTGTGCGGTTCAAGGGCAAATATCTGGCATCCGGCAGCTATAATTGTTGTGCAGGTGACGTTGGAGTAAACATGGCCCAGACTAAATATAGGCCGGGTGAAACAAAAAGGTTATGTTGTGGCACGATTCGAGGAGGGCTCTGGCCCCTCTACCTTCCACTGTGTCAAACCGCGCAGAACTCAGAAAGTTTCAGCTGACATTTGGGGCGGCACGGTGGCGCAGCGGTAGAGCTGCTGCCTAAAAGCCCTGTCCCACCGTACGAGTTCATTCCAAGAGCTCTCCCGAGTTTAAAAAAAAAAATCAAACCTCGTGGTAAGCACGGGTGGCGGGTACGTCGGAGCTCGGGGACGTCTCTTAGCGGCTCGCAACCCTAACGGCAGGTACTCGGGAAGACTCGCTAACGTCAGGTAAGCTCGGGAAGACTCGTGACGAGTTTTCAACACGTTGGAAAATGTCCACGAGAGCCCCGAGTACCGACGAGTGACCATTACCGTAAATCTCCGAGTTCGAATCAGGACAAACTTGGGAGAGCTCTTGGAATGAACTCATACAGTGGGACAGGGACTATGACTGCGCCAGACACTCGGGTTCAATCCTGACCACGGGTGCTGTCAGTACGGACTTTGTACGTTCTCCCCGTGACCTGCATGGGTTTTCTCCGGGAGCTCTGGTTTCCTACCACATTTTCTCAAGGAAACTTGCTTTTAATGTTTTTAGTTTCTAGTTTAGAGATACAGCGCGGAGACCGGCCTTTCGGCCGAACCGAGTTGACAACGACCGTTGACATCCGCATACCAGCACTATAATTCACCCACTTGGGACAATTTACAATTTTTGCGGAAGTCAATTAACCTACAATCCTGTCTACGTGGTCACAGGCAGAACGGACAAACTCCGTACAGGCAGCACCCATAGTCAGGATCGAACCTGGGTCTCTGGCGCTGTGAGGCAGCAACTCTACCGCTGCACCACCAATCCTTCAGCTTGATGAACATATTTTTGGTGGAAAGGATGGGGAGGGAGAAATCATTGCGGGGGGAGGGGGGGGGGGTGGGGCGTTAGGTTAGTGGCAGGTGGGGGAAAAGGAAGTGTTTGTGGAAGTTACCTAAAATTGGAGAATTAATTGTTCACACCAGTGGGTTGTAAGCTAGCCAAGTGGTATATGAGCCACTGGTGCTCGGGGACTCTGCCTAGTTCAGGGCAATTCCCCTTCCCCTGGAGCAGCCAAAACCCTTCAAATTTTCCCCCATTGAGTCTCCAAGAACTGAGGTAAATGGTACCCAAGAAAGTTCCTGGGGGGCATTCTGAAGAAGGGTCTCGACCTGAAATGTCACCCATTCATTTTCTCCAGAAATGCTGTCTGACCCTCCGAGTTACTCCAGCTTTTTGTGTCTCTCCTGGGTGGCAATGACGTCCTTATCATTTCCTAGGTCATTCCATGTGTAAGAGTCATAAAGTCAAACAGTGTGAAACAGGCCTTTCTGCCCAGCTTGCCCACACCGACCAACTTGTCCCGTCTACACGAGTCCCAAAATCTCTCTCGACCTGTCCATTCCATGTACATGTCCAAATCGTTTTTTTAAACGTTGTGATAGTACCAGCCTCAACAACTTCCTCCGGCAGCTCGTTCCATTCACCCACCTCCCTTTGTGTAAAAACGGTTTGCCCTGTGGTCCTTATTAAATCTTTCCCCCTCATATTAAACCTATGTCCTCTGGCTCTTGATTTCCCTACTCCGGGTGATAAGCAGTGCACTGGCCCAATCTATTCCAACTGTTATTGGTGATAAAAATCAAAACTGAAAACTGAAAATAAAGGGCATTTGGAGCAGGTGGCCACATGATGGAAAATCGAGGGTCTCGATCCAGAATTAGCAACGTAATCCTTCTCAACTCTCTCTCTCTCGCTCTCTCCCTCTCAAGCCTGAATTAATCTGCGATGGGTGTGGCACAAAATGCTGGAGTAACTATGACAGTAGACTGTCATATGCTGAGAGAATGGAGCAGCTGGGCTTGTACACTCTGGAGTTTAGAAGGATGAGAGGGTATCTCATTGAAACATATAAGATTGTTAAGGGCTTGGACATGCTAGAGGCAGGAATGTTCCCGATTGGGGGAGTCCAGAACCAGGGGCCACAGTTTAAGAATAAGGAGTAAGCCATTTAGAACGGAGACGAGGAAACTCTTTTTCTCACAGAGAGTGGTGAATCTGTGGAATTCTCTGCCTCAGAGGGCGGTGGAGGCCGGTTCTCTGGATGCTTTCAAGGGAGAGCTAGATAGGGCTCTTAAAAATAGCTAAGTCAGGGGATATGGGGAGAAGGCAGGAACAGGGTACTGATTGGGGATGATCAGCCATGATCACATTGAATGGTGGTGCTGGCTCGAAGGGCCGAATGGCCTACTCCTGCACCTATTGTCTATTGTCTATTGTCTAACTCAGCGGGTCAGGCAGCATCTCTGGAGAAGGTAGACACAAAATGCTGGAGTAAATCAGTAGGGCAGGCAGCATCTCTGGAGAGAAGGGATGGGTGACGTGTCGGTTCGAGACCCTTTCTGGTCGAGACTGAGATTCAGGGGAGAGGGAAACAGAGATATGGAAGGGGGAGGTGTGAAAACGAGAGATCAAAGAGGATGAGTTCAAGGAAAATGTCGAATGGATCATTGTTAGCTGAGGGGAAGGTGACACCGAGGCACACAATCAGTAAAATGTAATCAGGAGGAAAGCGAAACTAGTCGGAGAACTAAGATGGGGGTGGGATGGATAAAGCATGGGTTACTTGAAAGCTAGAGATGTCAATTTTCATACTATTGGGTTGTAAGCTGTCCAAGCAAAATATAAGGTGCTGTTCCTCCAATTTGCGTTGGGCCTCACTCTGACAGCGAAGAGGCCTAGAAAGGTCAATCTGGAAATGGGAGGGAGAGTTAAAGTGTTTAGCAACAAGGGAGATCAGATAGTCCCAGGCGGACAGAGCGGAGGTGTGAAATTCTTTAAAATGTATCGCCTCACTTTTGCTCATGATGGTCGCAAGATGACTGGGTAAATCATTCTGGGAACTGATCTTTGTTTCCATTTGTTCCCCAATACTGAAAGATCCAGTATTCATCGATCATCTCCTTATTCCATAAGGGAGCGGTGAATGTTATCCCTGAGGCATTACTAATGTTAGGATAACCCAGCACATCGTTGCAATTATATAGAAAGCCCATCAACGCCTTTACCTCCTCAGAAGATTGAGGAGATTTTGTTATCTTGACAAATATTCTCTTGAACGTCTACAGGTGTGCAGCAGAGAGCATATTGGCTGGCTGAGTCACGGGCTGGTTCGGCCCAGGAACAAAGAAGTTTGCAAGAAGTGGTGAACACTGCCCGGTCCATCACGGGTACTGACCTCCCCACCATCTTCGAGTTCAACAGGAATCTCTGCCTCAAAAAGTCAGGCAGCATCATCAGGGACCCACACCACCTTGGCCATTCCTGCCATCAGGAAGAAGGTACAGGAGCCCGAAAACAGTTCCCAACAACCATCGGGCTGTTAAACGCTACAACTAAACTCCGAATACAAGCTGCCTTGTAGACAGAAACATCTGCAGACCAAAGATAGCATGGACACAAACTGCTAAAGTAACTCAGCAGATCAGGAGAACAAGAATGGGTGACGTTTCGGATGTGAAAAAGGCCCCTGACCCGAAACACCACCCATCTTTTTTTCTCCAGAGATGCTGCCTGGCCCTCTGAGTTCCTCCAGCACTGTGTCTTCTGTTCCAGATTGCTGCATCTGCAGTTCCTCCAGCCTCCTGCAAGAAGCCCCAGCTGTTATCAGGCAACTGAACCATCCTACCACAACTAG
Organism: Okamejei kenojei; assembly: GCA_035221665.1. NCBI lineage: Eukaryota > Metazoa > Chordata > Chondrichthyes > Rajiformes > Rajidae > Okamejei > Okamejei kenojei. Next base: position 9,996,357 of record CM069154.1, read on the forward strand.
AGAGCAGACCTGAGCTACTATCTACCTCATTGGTGACCTTCGGACTATCTTTGATCGGACTTTACTGGCTTAATCTTGTACTAAACATTATTCCCTTCATCATGTATCTGCACACTGTGAATGGCTCAATTGTAATCATGTATAGACACAAAATGCCGGAGTAACTGAGAGGGACAGGCAGCATCTCTGGAGAGAAAGAACGTTTCAGGTCGTGACCGCTCTTTTTTTTAAAAATTAATTTTATTAAAAGCAATTGTACAAGAATAAAACGATCGGCATATAAAATGATACAATTATTGTGCAGCTTCAATATTAAACTTGAAAATAAGGGAAAAGTAAAGAGAAAGAAGAATAGAAAAAGTGAAAAGTGAAAAAGATAGGACCCCTAGACTACCAAAGTAGTGTGGCCAAAGAGTGAATAAAGATGTACGAGAGGAGAAGGGGAAAAGAAAGGAAAAAAAAAAAAGTGGAGATATACCTGCCTCGCGTCCCCCCGCCCACCACACTCAACCCATAGTTTGATTAAAATCCAAAGTTGTGTTGCACCCTACCATCCTTGTAAGAATTTGGTCGAGACCTTTCATCATTGCCGTTCCGCTGACTGGCTAACACGCGGGAAAGCTTTTCACTGTACACCAGTGGACGTGACAATGAACTAAACTGGGGGTTACACAAAAAGCTGGAGAAACTCAGCGGGTGCAGCAGCACCTAAGGAGCGAAGGAGATAGGCGACGTTTCGGGTCGAGACCCTTCTTCAGACCCTTCTCAGCACCCGCTGAGTTTCTTCAGCTTTTTGTGTAACCCTCGATTCTCCAGCATCTGCAGTTCCTTCTTTAACAATAAACTAAACTGGACTGAAGTCGGTGTGTACTGGCTGTCACATAAGCTAACGTCTTCCTCCTTTGCCCTGCTTGCTCCTCTCCCTAATTTCCTCCACCCCGCCCTACCAAGGGAGGTAGGACGCATGGCGTGGACTGGAGCCAGACCAGCAGAACAGGCAAACGCAAGGAAGAGTAGACGTAAGGCAGGTGGGTCTTGCAGAGACAAGTCTCAGTATTAAACTGGCAGCGTTTCAAACGGGATCATGAAGGAACAAGATTTAGTCTCTGTGCATGGATGACGAAATATGGTGACACGGCAACACGGTGGCGCAGCGGTAGAGTTGCTGCCTCGCAGCGCCAGAGACCCGGGTTCGATCCTGACTACGGGTGCTGTCTGTATGGAGTTTGCACGTTCTCCACGTGACCTGCGTGGGCTTCCTGCGAGATCTTCACACTCCAAAGACGTACAGGGTGGCAGATTAATTGGCTTGGCATGAATGTAAAGTTGTCCCAAGTGTGTGTAGGATAGTGTCGGTGTGCGGGAATCGCTGGTCGGCGCGGACTCGGTGGGCCGAAGGGCCTGTTCCGGTGCTGTATCTCTAAACTAAACTAAACTAAACTACTGACTTCAGGGCACCTTGTGGATGGGGTACCGGAACAAGAGTTGTACGCTGGAAAATACTTCATCAGTCCCTGCCATCTGTGGAATTCATTGCCACAGAACGATGTGGAGGCCAAGTCAATGGAATGAGAGCAGGGTTCGATCCTGACTTCGAGTGCTGTCTGTGTGGAGTTTGCAGGTTTTTGCCTCTGATGTTCATGAGTGAGTAGTGTTGCCGGTGAGTGGGACCAAGCCCTCCCGTAGGCCCGGCTCGCCCACCACCGGTGAGTAACTGCCGAGAGCGAGGTGGGCCGTCGGTGATCGAGGTGGGCTGTCGCAGAGCCTAAATCATCACCTGGTGAAAATCCACACGGTTACAGGGAGAGCGAGCTGCCAGAGGAGGTAGTTGAGGCAGGGTCTATCCCAACATTTAAGAAACAGTTAGACAGGTACATGGACAGGACAGGTTTGGAGGGATATGGACCAAACGTGGGCAGGTGGGACTAGTGTAGCTGGGACATGTTGGCCGGTGTGGGCAAGTTAGGCCGAAGGGCCTGTTTCCACACTGTATCACTCTAATGCCCCTGTCCCACTTAGGAAACCTGAATGGAAACCTCTGGAGACTTTGCGCCCCACCCAAGGTTTCCGTGCGGTTTCCGGAGGTTCCCGGAGGTTTTTGTCCTCTGGCAACCACCTTCAACTAGCATCGCAACCGGCTTCGACTAAAAGATTACCGATTTTTAAAACAGAAACCACTTTCGACCATTAGGGAGACTGACAAAAACCTCCGGGAACCACATGGAAACCTTGCGTGGGGCACAAAGTCTCCAGAGGTTTCCGTTCAGGTTTCCTAAGTGGGACAGGGGCATAAGACTCCAATATACAAAGTCATACAGACAGCACCCGTTGTCAGGATCGAACCAGGGTCTCTCTATCGCAGAGGAGGTTTACCAGAATGATGCACAGATTAGTCAAGGTAGGTCGTAGTAGGTCGTAGTAGGTCGTAATGCTATCGTAGGTAGTCAAAGGCAATCGAAGGTAGTCAAAGGTAAAGCTCATTGGGAAAAGAAAGGTAAGTAAACTGACCGGTAATGTTAAATGCCCGCTAAACTTTATTAAACGTTGTCTGGCTTCTTAAAAGTGTCTCCATTCCTTCTTTTCCTTCTTCTCCCTCCTCCCCCACCCCCCCTCCAGCATTTTGTAAATTCCAGGGCAGTGGAGGCCATCTGATGTATTAAGAGAGAGTTGGATCCCAAGAGGATATCATGGGGTATTGATAGCAGACGATCAGCCATGATCCCACGAAGGGCCGAACTGTTTCTATGTTTCCTATGAAGCAACTCAAAAAGTTCCATTCGTCCTGAAACATTGACTGTATCTTCCCTCACCGCCTGAACCTCCTGATTTTAATCCAGGGATGCGTTTACCGTAGGCAGAGTGAAAGAGTACTGTGTTCACTCGACCACCTATGCGCTTGCACTGTCTACACACTAGGGACAATTTACAACATTACCACCTACAAACCTACGTCTTTGGAGTGCGGGAGGAAACCGGAGCACACAGTGAAATCCCACGCATGTGGGTAAAAACTCCATAGTAATACGATACGATAGTTGGGGGAGGGAGTTTACCCCACGACAGAAGGGGGGGGAGTTGTACAGTTTGATAGCCACAGGGAAGAAGGATCTCCTGTGGCGTTCTGTCCTGCATCTTGGTGGAACCCGGAGACAACACCCGTGGTCAGGATCGAACCCGGGGTCTCTGGAGCTGTCAGGCAGCAACTCTACCGCCGCGCCACAATGCCACCCATCTATAATTGCGACCGAAGCCCAGACCATCACACAATCCAACCTCCCTTCCGTTGACTCCATCCACACCTCACGCTGCCTCAGCAAGACCAGCAGCATCATCAAGGACACCCCGGCCGCTCCCTCTTCTCCCCTCTCCCATCAAGCAGGAGGTAGAGAAGTGTGAAAATGCACACCTCCAGATTCAGGGACGCTTTCTTCCCAGCTGTTAACAAGCAACTGAACCATCCTACCAACAACTAGAGGGCGGTCCTGAGGTGCAATCTGCCTCATTGAAGAATAAAGAAAATGATGCACAAACAGTGAGAAAAACTGAGAGGGAGAGTTTGACCTGGTTTGTTGTAGATTTCTTTATAGAATCATAGAAAATAGGTGCAGGAGTAGGCCATTCGGCCCTTCGAGCCTGCACCGCCATTCAATATGATCATGGCTGATCATCCAACTCAGTATCCTGTACCTGCCTTCTCTCCATACCCCCTGATCCCTTTAGCCACAAGGGCCACATCTAACTCCCTCTTAAATAAAGCCAATGAACTGGCCTCAACTACCTTCTGTGGCAGAGAATTCCACAGACTCACCATTCTCTGTGTGAAAAAAGATCTTCTCATCTCGGTCCTAAAAGACTTCCCCCTTATCCTTAAACGGTGACCCCTTGTTCTGGACTTCCCCAAAACATCGGGAACAATCTTCCTGCATCTAGCCTGTCCAACCCCCTTAAGAATTTTATAAGATCCCCCCTCAATCTCCTAAATTCCAGCGAGTACAAGCCGAGTCTATCCAGTCTTTCTTCATATGGAAGTCCTACCATCCCAGGAATCAGTCTGGTGAACCTTCTCTGTACTCCCTCTATGGCAAGAATGTCTTTCCTCAGATTAGGGGACATAAACTGTGCGCGATACTCCAGGTGTGGCCTCACTATGCAGCTGGATATTCCATTTATATAATCTGCCAATTGTAACTAGGAAAATAACCCCGTGCATTTTTTTCCTCCAGAATTAGCATCTGTGTTGAACGTTGCAGTAGCTGCAGGAAGACAAGCCAAGGAGCAGTAATGTGTACATTATTGTTCAACTCCAATCCCCGGCTGTGGGACCAGCTGTAACTCATTGGGATCAGGGCGTTTCCCAGAAACACAAATGAAAACAGCTTGGAAGTAAAAACAGAAAATGCAGGAAGCGCACAGCTGCTCTGGCAGCATCTGTGGAAAGGGAAATGGGTCGGCACGGTGGCCCTGAGGAGGTGTTGCTGCCTTGCACGCCAGAGACCCAGGTTCGATGCCCGACTACGGGTGCTGTCTGTACGGAGTTCGTACGTTCTTCCCGTTTCTCTGGGATCTCCGGTTTCCTCCCATATTCCACAGGTTTGTAGGCTAATTGCCTTGGGATAAGTCTAAATTGTTCCTAGTGTGTGTAGGATAGAAACATAGAAACATAGACGTTAGGTGCAGGAGTAGGCCATTCGGCCCTTCGAGCCTGCACCGTCATTCGATATGATCATGGCTGATCATCCAACTCAGTATCCCGTACCTGCCTTCTCTCCATACCCCCTGATCCCTTTAGCCATAAGGGCGTCATCTAACTCCCTCTTAAATATAGCCAATGAACTGGCCTCAACTACCTTCTGTGGCAGAGAATTCCACAGACTCACCACTCTCTGTGTGAAAAATTATTTTCTCATCTTGGTCCTAAAAGACTTCCCCCTTATCCTTAAACTGTGACCCCTTGTTCTGGATTTCCCCAACATCGGGAACAATCTTCCTGCATCTAGCCTGTCCAACCCCTTAAGAATTTTGTAAGTCTCTATAAGATCCCCCCTTCATCTTCTAAATTCTAGCGAGTACAAGCCAAGTCTATCCAGTCTTTCTTCATATGAAAGTCCTGACATCCCAGGAATCAGTCTGGTGAACCTTCTCTGTACTCCCTCTATGGCAAGAATGTCTTTCCTCAGATTAGGAGACCAAAACTGTACGCAATACTCCAGGTGTGGGCTCACCAAGACCCCTGTACAACTGCTGTAGAACCTCCCTGCTCTTATACTCAAACAATGTGCTCATCTAAGGAGGAAGAAACAGAGGTCTTGGATGTTCATGAGAGCATAAGACAAAGGAGCAGAATTAGTTCAGCCCATTGAGTGCGCTTCTCCATTCAATCATGTTATTCTAAAAAAAACTATAAACAAAACTAAACTATTTCTGTGCCCTTTGCTAATCGGAGATGTGCTTAGACATGGCAATACTTTACTGGACTATATGTAAGTAAATAATGTCACTGTGTTGTTTGCAGTAGAGATGCTGCCTTACAGCTTTCACAGCGCCAGAGACCCGGGTTCGATCGTGGCTACGAGCGCTGTCTGTACGGAGGTTGTACGTTCTCCCCTTGACTTTTGTGGGGTTTTCTCCGAGATCTTCGTTTCCTCCCACACTCCAAAGACGTACAGGCTTGTAGTATAATTGCTTTGGTATAAATGTAGAGATTGTCCATCGTGTAGGATATTGTGAATGTGCAGGGATCGCTGGCCGGCACGGACCCGGTGGGCCGAGGGGCCTGTTTCCATGCTGTATCTCTAAACTAAACTAAAGCCGAATAAAAACACCATTAGCATGAAACCCACAATCCTATTTGCAATGCAAAGACTTCAAAAGCATCTCATGGACTAGAACGAACTTTGGAATATCCTCGATAAGTACTATATAAATCCCGTCTTGCTCAATGAGAGAAGAATCTGATGTAATAAGTTAAGACCGGCATTAAACAATTAACATCGCATTAAAGTAATCCAACAATCTAGTTGGACGCTGGTCAGAGTCCAAGAGTCTAAGAAAACAAAGTTATCTCTTTGTGGAAACAAGGAACCGGAGAGTCCCTACCTTGCTTTGCCCCTCCCTGCCTCTTTTAGCTTTCTCCCTCCCGCTACAATCAGTCTGAAGAAGAGTCGCGACCCAAAGCATCGCCCATCCACGCTCTCCAGAAATGCTGCCTGGCCCGCTGAGTTACTCCGGCACTGCGTTCGTTTTTAACGTTGCGTCATTGCAGGGTTTCAAATTGTTCCTGTGGCGCCGAGAACGAGCCTGCACGCCTTTGGGATGTTGAAGGAAATCGGAGCACCCGGAGGAAATCCATGCGGTTGTAGGGAGAACGTACAAACCCTGCACAGACGGCGCCCGTGGTCAGGATCGAACTCTGGTCTTTAGTCAGAGGGTAATTAATCTGTGGAGCTCATTGCCACAGAGGGCTGTGGAGGCCAGGTCAGGGGATATTTTTAAGGCAGAGATAGACACATTTTTGATCGGAACGGGTGTCAAGGGTTACGGGGGATAAGGAAGGAAATTGGGATGAGGAGGCAGAGATCAGCCACGATTGAATGGCGGAGTAGACTCCATGGGTCGCATGGACTAGTTCTACTCCTATAACTTGTGAACTTGTCTCTGGCGCTGTGAGGCAGCAACTCTACCGCTGCGCCACCGTGCCACCTTGAAATGTGCATTTTGTTTGTGTGTTTTTTTTAAAACAGCACACGATGTGTGGTGGGTGGCTGGAACCCGTTGCCAGGGGCGATGGGGAAGGCAGATACAATAGTGGCGTCCAAGATGGAAAGTGCAGGGAACAGAGGGATATGTATGGGCAGATGAGATCAGTTCAACTTGGGGTCATGTTCGGCACTAACATTGTTAGCTGAAGGGCATGTCACAAGGGCATTGCCTTGATGTACCGTTCCATGTTCTGTGTGCTATGGGACATTGAGAGGAGAGTTTTAGGACAACCAACAACATTCAGAGTGAGAAGATGTGAAAGTGACAAGTAGACCTTTGGAATTATCATACAGAATAACAAAATTCAAGCTAATTATGGAGATATATATTTGGTCAGTGGATATTTTTAAGGCAGAGATAGATAGATTCTAGATTAGTACAGGTATCAGAGGTTATGGGGAGAAGATGGGAGAATGGAAGTTAGGAGGGAGAGATGATTGAATGGTGGGGTAGACTTGATGGGCCAAATGGCCTAATTCTACTCCTATCACTTATGACCTTATGGCCTTGGGAAAAGCACACATCCATTCATACACACACACACAAATGTAGAAACAAAGAACTGCAGATGCTGGTTTATACCAAAGACAGACACACAATGCTGGAGTATCTCAGCGGGTCAGGCAGCATCTCTGGAGTAGAAGGACAGGCGACATTTCGGGTCGGGAAAAGGCTCGGAAGAAGGGTCCCGACCCGAAATGTCACCCATCCGTGTTCTCCAGAGATGTTGCCTGACCCGCTGAGTTACTCCAGCGCTCTGTCTCTATCTTTCATACACAAACGGTGTTTTGGATTTGAGTGACTTCTTTGCTGGCAGTTCACATACAGGAACTGGCTCAGAAGCACACCACAAGGCAATGAAAGCCAGATGCAATTACATTTGCAGATTGCATGGTTCACCAAGGCTTTCCTTTCAGTGCCTCACAAGCTAGTCAGCTGGGAAATCACTGAACTCTCAGGATCTGCAGTGCAGTTGTGGTTTGCCCAAGATGGCTTCATACATTGAGGAGAATTGATGTGACCCTGACAGGATGCTAAACTCCATACTGTCGCATACAGCTCTGCATCCAATTAAACATTAGTTCTGCTAACTGTACTCAGCCCGAAAACATACAGGCAGGCCTGCAGCCTCTCACGCTCTGCACCGGCCTCAGTGGCAAAGCGGTAGGGTTGCTGCCTCGCAGCGCCAGACACCCGAGTTCGATCCTGACTACGTGTGGATGCTGTCTGTGTGGAGTTTGCACGTTCTCCCTCCGACTGCATGGGTTTGCTCTGGTTTCCTCCCTCATTCCAAAAACGGGTAGGTTAATTGGCCTCTGTAAAATTGCCCCTGATGCGCAGGCAGTGGATGCGAAGGTGGGATAGCATCGAAACCAGTGTGAGCGGCTGATCGATGGACGGCGTGGACTCGGTGGGCCGAAGGGCCTGTTTCAAATTGCACACAGTCATGGCAGGGGAGTAAAGAATGATGCCTTTGTTGTACAATGACTGCTGACCCAGTATTAGTGAGTGTAAATCCGTGGGCTTCTCATGTGAACACAACAGGGTCACTCAATTCAATGATTCAATTCAATGACATTTTATTGCCACATGTGCCGAGGTCCATTCTTTGTCTATTGCATACAATCTGGTAAAATCACACAGCAGACTTCACCTCGGCAGTGCTCAAAGAGTCGCCACGTTTCTGGTGTCGATAAGGTTTTGACAAAGTTCTTAGTTCTTATCTTCTTGCAGCGGCAAACCAGGCCTCCCTGGCCGTGCTCTATGTTCTTGTCGCCCCCCCCCCCCCCAATGGGTCTCTTGTAGTCGTTGGCACCCCCCCCACCTTCCCTTCCCCCTCCCCCGCCGTTCCCTCTTTGGTCTTGGCAGCTCCCCACTGGGCAAATAGCGGTGTGCGCACGTTAAAAAAAAACCCATTGTGGATGCTTTAAGGGCCTGTCCCACTTACGCGATTTATTTCGGCGACTTGCCGGCACCCGTTATAGTCGCAGCAGGTCGCCGAAAAATGTCAAAATGTTGAAAATCCAGCGGCGACCAGAAGAAGGTACGACCCTTTTGGGCGACTAGTCACGACCAAACAGGCGTCTCCCCTTGGCATGTCTGGGAATTGAACATGGTGCCAAACTGTCAACTCTGTATACAGTCTGAGTGCACCACCGCTGTACACTTGTACTGTATCTGAGGTGCTTATCTAAGATCATCCTGGCCACTCACTCATCTCCCCGCTACCTTCAGTTAGACGGTACAAGAGCCTGAAATCTGCAACATCCAGGTTCAGGAATAGCTGCTTCCCCACAGCCAACAGGCTATTAAACTCCTCAAACAAAACTCTCAACATTAATAGCCCATTGCACTTTATCTGCTTATTTATGTGTGTGTGTGTGTGTGTGTGTGTGTGTGTGTGTGTGTGTGTGTGTGTGTGTGTGTGTGTGTGTGTGTGTGTGTGTGTGTGTGTGTGTGTATATATATATATATATATATATATTCAATGGCATCTGGTCACACTGATCTCTTCTGTATTTATTTATGCCCACTATATTCTGTTGTGCTGAAGCAAAGTGAGAATGTCATTGTCCTGTCTGGGACACATGACAATAAACTCTCTTGAATCTTGAACTATGTATCCACATGTTTACGTATAGATACTTGTCCTGAACTGTATACAAACACGACTTTCACTGTACCTCACTCAGTGCATGCAACAAATAAAGTGCCATTGAACCATTGTAAATGGGTGCCTGATAGTTGGCAGAAAGGATCACTCTCTGTGCTCTGTGACTCTATAATCTGCCCCTTGGCACCTTCCTTGGGATTCCTTGACTCACACCCGCACAGGAGTGAAAAAATGCCGTCCTCTCTTGCAAAGCAATGAACCACAATCTCTTCATAGGTTCATAAGTTACAGGAAACAAATTAGGCCATTAGGCCCATCGAGTCTATCTTTCCCTCATCACCCCATTCTCCTGCCCTCTCCCCATAATCCCTGACACCCGTTCTAATCAATAATCTATCTATCTCTGCTTCAAAAATACCAAATGACTTGGCCTCTACAGCCATTCTATGGTAATGTAATCTACAGCTATTCTATGGTAATGTATTCTGCAGATTCACCACCCTCTGATGGTATGTCCTTTTATTCTGAGACTGTGCCCTCCGGTCCTAGACTCTCCCACTAATGGAATATCCTCTCTACTTCAACTCTATCTAGGCCTTTCACTAATTGGTGAGCTTCATTATGACGGTGAGTCCCCCCCTCATCCTTCCACATTAAGATTATCAGCAAAGGTACTTTTGTGTCGTTTGAGAAACACTTGGACAGATACATGGATAAGACAGGTTTAGAGACTATATGGGCCAAACCCAGGTGGGTAGGCGTGGGCAAGTTGGGGAAAAGGGCCTATTTCAACGCTGTATGGCTCTGATGTTCAGAGGGCCAAATAGAAGCGAACACGCTGAGATACAGGGCAATCATGATCTCACCGAATAGCCAAGCAGAGCGTTTTGACAGCACTGGGCCTGTTCTCGCTGGAGGTTAGAAGGGTGAGGGGGGAACCTCGTTGAAACTTACCGAATAGCAAAAGGCTTGAATAGAGTGGATGCAGAGAGGATGTTTCCGCTAGTGGGAGAGTCTGGGACTGGAGATCGAAGCCTCAGAATGAAAAGACGTTCCTTTAGGAAGGAGATGAGGAAGAATTTCTTTAGTCAGTGGTGAATGTGTGGAATTCTTTGCCGCAGAGGGCTGTGGAGGCCAAGTCAATGGGTATTTTTAAGCAGAGATAGATAGATTCTTGATTAGTACGGGTGTCAGGAGTTATGGGGAGAAGGCAGGAGGATGGGGTTAGGAGGGAGAGATAGATCAGCCATGATTGGATGGCGGAGTAGACTTGATGGGCAGAATGGCCTAATTCTGCTGCTATCACTTGTGACCCTATGAGAACCAAAGGCTGAATGACCAACATCAGCCAAACCTTTTCCCTTTCCTTTAACTAGGTTACACATTTGGCTCCACATTTTCACACGCAGAAACGGAAGCAACTGTTCCCCAATAACTATTGGTAACTTTCTGCCCATTCCTTAAACATGTTTTATTGTGTTCATTTTCATCTATTCTCTCAAGGCAGCCAACGGCTATTGACAGGGACTATCGCAACGTTTCATAAACATTTAGACATGCACGAAGATAGTGTAGGGGGGAACTGCAGATGCGGATGCTGGTTTACACCCGAAGATAGACCCAAATTATGGAGTAACTCGGCGGGGCAGGCAGCATCTCTGGAGAGAAGGAATGGGTGACGTTTCGGGGTCGAGACCCTTCTTCTGAAGTCTGAAGAAGGGTCTCAACCTCTCCCTTTTCTCCAGAGATGCTGCCTGACCCGCTGAGCGTCTATAATGTTCGGTGTAAACCAGCGTCTGCAGTTCCCCGTGCACGTTATATTAGCGCCAGCTCCCATTTTATTATCTTCACTGTATTTAAAACAAAAAACAAAAAACGTGGTGATATGTACTGTTAAAAATAATGTTTGTGTGGGTGTGTAAGATAATCGAGCTGCCAGCCTCGCTGGCGCTGATTTCTGGCATTACTTTTCAGCGTTTCCCCACCCACTTCATCATGTCAGTGCCCGGCCGCGGCTGCGAGTCCCAGCGCTTGGGCGCCGGGTGTCAGGTCAGGCGCTTGTCACAGGCACCAGGTCGAAAGTCAGGCCAACTCTGACACGAGGGAGTTTCAAATGCTATTCCCTTTCCCCCGATCCCTAAAACGACCCGCACGACGCCCAAATATCCCGCGTTGGCATGACCACGGGTGCATCTGAATCTCGGTGGTGTTTACAGCCATTTTAGAAGCTGTAGTGATTCGCAGACAGCCAGCTCTGTGTGTGTGTGTGTGTGTGTGTGTGTGTGTGTGTGTGTCTGTGTGTGTCTGTCTGTCTGTCTGTCTGTCTCTCTCTCTCTCTGTCTCTCTGTCTGTCTTTCTCTGTCACTGTCTGTCTCTCTTTTTTCTCTCTGTCTCTCTCTCTGCCTCTGTGTGTGTGTGTGTGTGTGTGTGTGTGTGTGTGTCTGTCTGTCTCTCTCTCTGTTTGTCTCTCTGTCTGTCTTTCTCTGTCACTGTCTGTCTCTCGTTTTTCTCTCTGTCTTTCTCTCTGCCTCTGTGTGTGTGTGTCTCTCTCTCTCTGCCTCTGTCACTCTCTGTCTGTCTGTCTCTCTCTGTCTTTCTCTGTGTGTGTGTGTGTGTGTGTGTGTGTGTGTGTGTCTATCTCTCTCTCCCTGTCTCCGTCTCTCTCTGTCTCTCTCTCTCTCTGTCTTTCTCTGTCTCTGTCTGTCTCTCTTCTCTCTCTCTCTCTGTCGGCCTTTCTCTGCCTGTGTGTGTGTGTGTGTGTGTGTGTGTGTGTGTTGGGGGGGAAAGCTTCGCTGCCAGAGTCCAGCTCCTATCTCATACCACGCCCATTCACGGCCAGTAGCTGTTGTCAACCCTCAAAATCAGACCCACCACAGCTCCAGTGTCAATATGTAACCCTAAAACACAGGGAGTAACTACAAACCCACCTCTTTTATAAAGAGGGGGAAGTAACCTGGAGACAACAAGATGAAACACAACCCTGCAGATTTGTATTCGGGCCTGCAGAAGGCCCAGATATCAGAGTGAGGGGTCCGATTTAATAAATCTAGCTCGCCTATTCAAACATGATTGTATCATCCTATTTTTAAATACATCCTCTCACTTTATTTTACGCTCTTTAATCAGTCATTTGCCAAGCCTCGAATGAACTACAATCTTCACCACAAGCAAGGAGGGAGTCGACAGCTGAGGTCGATTTCGCTACATCCGCCAGCTCGATACATTTCTAATACAACTGTCGCCCCGCTCTTCGATAAAAAAGATACATTTGTGTCACAAGAGCCGGCAACAAACGGTGGATGGAAACATTGTTGCAAGACGTCGAGTTGCAACAGCGAAAACGGACACAAGGCACAAGACTCACTCACTCACTCACTCACTCACTCACTCACTCACTCACCCCAACTCCAGCGAGTTCCTGCAATTTCTGCGATCGCCAGTTCCGAGGTGATCATGCTATTTTGAAATGGTAAAGTCAAATTCGAATTAGAGTTCGCGGCCACAGACAAGCCTCTGCGGTCGTTTTGTAGGAGGCTGTGGGGGCCGTGGAGAGGAAGAAGAAGGAGCGATTGTGGGTAAAGGTTGCATTTCCTCTCTGTGTTCGAGACTCCGGTCGCCCTCTCTGCTCCCACCGCTCAATGCCAGCCTGGCCGGTGTCTCGCCGCCTCCAGCTGCATGTTAATTTCACGCTGATTTCCCCTGGTTGATTTCACGGCGCCCGCTGTCTCCGGGCTTTTCACCAGCGCTGGAGACAAGGGCTTGGAGGATTCCTCGCTCCTATTTCCTGACTACGTCTAGTCAGGGCTTTAAGGATTGTCCTCCCCCCCCCCCCCCCCCCCCCCCCCCCCCCCCCCCACCACACCTTTTTATTTTGGTTTTGCTTCACGCTCTCCCTCTGTCCCTCGCCCCCACAGGAGGGGCAAGGAGTCTCCACAATCTCTCCATCGCTCAACAACTCTCCACTGAGTTGTTTTCTGCCAGGTTTCTCCCCGCCCCTCTCTTCTCCGCCCCTTTCTCTCCACTAATCGACCCCCGCCGCGGTCTGTGGGAGCTGTCAGACGACCGCGGGATTCCGCGGTGTCCTCAACACGCCCATGTTTCACTCGTAGCGTAACGATGGAGATTCGTAAACCAACAGATACCTCGGCTATTGTACTACATTGCGCTGTAGTGGTAACTATTAAGACCACTGTCGCTTGCCACCCCGCTGTCGTTCGGTAGATTTGGCCGTGTTACAAAAAAAAAACATTATGCAAGAGGGAGTATACGAGAGGCTGCAGAAGCTGGGTTCTGGAGCATTAAACACATTGCTGGAGTAACAACATGTGCAGGAAGGAACTGCAGGTGCTGTTTCACCCGAAAATGCTGGAGTAACTCAGCGGGCCAAGCAGAAGAACGGTCTCGACTCGAAACGTCACCTATAGAAGGACGAGAGGGGATCTTAGAGAAACATATAACATTCTTAAGGGGTTGGACAGGAATAATGTTCCCGATGTTGGGAGAGCCCACAACCAGGGGTCATAGTTTAAGAATAAGGGGTAGGCCATTTAGGACTGAGATGAGGATAACATTTTTCACCCAGAGAGTTGTGAATCTGTGGAACTCTGCCACAGAAGACAGTGGAGGCCAATTCACTGGATGTATTCAAGAGAGAGTTAGATAGAGCTATCAGGGCTAACAGAATCAAGGGATATGGGGAGAAAGCAGGAACGGGGTACTGATTTTGGATGATAATATTGAGTGGTGGTGCTGGCTCTAAGTTTAGTTGAGTTTAGTGATACAGCAGGCCCTTCAGCCCATCGAATACACAAGGATCAGCGATCCCCGCACACTAACACCACCCTACACACACTAGGGCCAATTGTCTTACATTTATCCCAAGCCAATTAACCTACAAACCTGTACATCTTTGGAGTGTGGAACGAAACCGAAGATCTTGGAGGAAACCCACGTGGTCACGAGGAGAACGGACAAACTCCGTACAGACAGCACCTGTAGTCGGGGTCGACCCCTGGTCTCTGTGAGGCAGCAACTCTACTGCTGCGCAGCCGTGCGACCTGCTGTTATTCCGAATATAGACACAAAATGCTGGAGTAACTCAGCGGGACAGGCAGCATCTCTGTAGAGAAGGAATGGGGGACGTTTCAGGTCAAGACCCTTCTTCAGACTGAGAGTCAGGGGAGAGGGAGTCTATAGATATAGAAGGGTAATGACAGATCAAAGCAGACAATGTTCAAGGAAATGTAGAACGGGTTCATTGGTAGCTGGGGGAAAGGCGACATCCCTCCGTAACTCCCTGGTCAATTCGTCCCTTCCCACTCAAACCACACCCTCTCCCGGCACTTTCCCTTGCAACCGCAGGAAATGCTACACTTGTCGCTTTACCTCCCCCCTTGACTCCATTCAGGGACCCAAGCAGTCTTTCCAGGTGCGGCAGAGGTTCACCTGCACCTCCTCCAACCTCATCTATTGCATCTGCTGCTCTAGGTGTCAGCTGATCTACATCGGTGAAACCAAGCGGCGGCTTGGCGATCGCTTCACCCAACACCTCCACTCATTTCGCAATAACCAACCCGACCTCCCGGTGGCTCAGCACTTCAACTTCCCCCTCCCATTCCGTATCCGACCTTTCTGTCCTGGGCCTCCCCCATGGTCAGAGTGAGGCCCACCGTAAATTGGAGAAGCAGTAACTCATATTTCGCTTGGGCAGTTTACACCCCGGCGGTATGAACATTGACTTCTCCAATTTCAGGTAGTCCTTGCTTTCTCCTTCTTCCCCTCCCCTTCCCAGCTCTCCCACAGCCCATTGTCTCCGCCTCTTCCTTTCTTCTTTCCGCCCCCCACTCCCCACCCCCACATCAATCTGAAGAAGGGCCTCGACCCGAAAAGTCGCCTATTTCCTTCTCTCCATAGATGCTGCCTCACCCGTTGAGTTTCCCCACCATTTTTGTCTACCTTCATATTTCGCTTGGACACCCCAGTGGTATGAGTATTGATTCCTCTAACTCCAAGTAACCCTTGCTTTCCCTCTCTCTCTCTCTCTCCATCCCTCCCCCATCATAGTTCTCCGACTAGTTCTACTGTCCTACCCCTCAGCTAACAATGAACCATTTTACATTTCCTTAGCAACATCCGTTTTGACCTGTCATTTTTACACCTTAGCCCTCTATATCTGGACTCCCTCTCCCCTGGTTCTCAGTCTGAAGAAGGATCAAAGCAGATGATGATCAATGAAATGTGCAATGGTTCATCCCAACAGTTAGTGGGTTTTTTTTGTCAACCAGGCCAGCATCCTTGCCTCAATAATGTGCAGGCATTGGCGCTTAAAATAATCTTCAGAAATACCTCCCTCAGATCTCATTTTTCCTTGGAGATGTTAATCCTAAAATAGCCGGGAGTTTGGGTGAAAAGTAAAGAACAGGAATTGTGAAATGTTTCTACGAATCTCTGTGACGCCCTTGTTATTTTAATACCTCTATGTCAGAAGTGCTGTAGGATTACGCGAAATTGTAACAATGGATATTTGACAGGTTAATTAGACTGTGCTGATTAGATGAGAAAGAGGAACATTGAATCTAGGTAGACAAAAGTGCTGGAGAAACTCAGCGGGTGCGGCAGCATCTACGGAGCGAAGGAAATAGGCAACGTTTCGGGCCGAAACCCCTCTTCAGACTGAAGTAGGGTGGGGGCGGGGAGAAGAAAGGAGAAAGGAAGACAAATATTAAAAAACGATAAAACGTCACCAGCCTAACGTTTAAAGATTTCTGCCTGACATTAAATGGCTGCCTTGGTTCATTTATAGATTGTCAGTCGAGTTAAAGTCTGCACCAGAGGGCTGAGGGAGTGCTGAGAAGTGGAGGAGACAGCAAGGGCTACCGGAAATTGGAGAAGTCAATGTTCATGCCACTAGGGTGCAGACTGCCCAAGTGGAATATGAGGTGCTGCTCCTCCAATATCCGGTGGTGCTCACTTTGGCCACGGAGGAGGCCCAGGACAGAAAGGTCGGATTCAGAATGGGAGGGGGAGTTGAAGTGCTGGGCCACCGGGAGGTCGGGTTGGTTAATGCGGACCGAGCGGAGGTGTTCGGCGAAGCGATCGCCAAGCCTACGCTTGGTCTCACCGATGTAGATCAGCTGACATCTGGAGCAGCGGATGCAATAGATGAGGTTGGAGGAGGTGCAGGTGAACCTCTGTCGCACCTGGAATGACTGCTTGGGTCGTTTGGGTCGTTGAACCTAGCTTGGACCCACATTGCAAAGTTTTGGTGATATAAGTTTGATGTAATTCTAAGCAAAGCAGCAAGAAGAAAGGGCAGCACGGTGGCACAGTGGTAGAGATGCTGCCTACAGCGCCAGAGACGCAGCTTCGATCCTGATTACAGATGCTTGTCAGTGCGGAGTTTGCACGTTCTCCCCGTGACCTGCGTGGGTTTTCTCCGGGTGCTCTGGTTTCCTCCCACACTCCAAAGACGTGCAGGTTTGAGGGTTAATTAGCCCCTCGGTAAAAATTGTAAAGTGTCCCCAGCATGTAGGAGAGTGATCGTTGGCCAGCGCGGACTTGATGGGCCGAAGGGCCTGGTTCCCCGCTGTATCTCCAAAGTCTAAAGCAAAGTCCAAGGTTGTCAAACCAACTTGTTGAGCCATGGATGAAAAGTTAGAAATGCACCAAGTTTCATCACAGAAGAATAGTTCATGCCTGACCCATCTCCAACAGTACAGTACAAGAATTGTAGAGTCAGACAGCACAGAAGCAGGCTCTTTAATTCACACACACATGAATACACAATACATGGAGGGCTATGGATCATGTATAGGGGATTGCAGTTGGTTCATCTTAGACCAGCAGATGTAGGAGCAGATTTAGGCTATTTGGCCCATCGAGTCTGCCCCGCCGTTCGATCGTGGCTGATCTATCCTTTCCCTCTCAACCCCATTCTCCTACCTTCACCCCACCACACCCTTACTGTCCAAGAAACTGTCAATCTCTGATAAGTTCATACGTTCTAAGTGTAGAGCTAGGCTATTTGGCCACAAGTCTTTTCAGGACTAAGATAGTGCCGGAGCCAGGCAACTCTCTGTGAATCTGCAATCATTTATTACAATCGCTCCACTCTTTTAAACCACTATTATCTAGGCATCAGTTAGTACTCTCTCCTTCCCTCTATCCCACCGTCCCTCCCTCTGTGTGTGTGTGTGTGTGTGTGTGTGTGTGTGTGTGTGTGTGTGTGTGTGAGAGAGAGAGGGGGAGGGTGGGAGGCAGAGAGAGGGAGGGAGAGAGGGAGAGCGAGAGCGAGGGAGAGAGAGAGGGAGAGAGAAAGAGAGAGTGAGGGAGAGAGAGAGAGGGAGGGAGAGAGAGGGAGGGAGATAGAGAGAGAGTGAGAGAGAGTGAGAGAGAGAGGGTGAGAGAGAGGGGGAGAGACTAAGGGTAAAAGAAAGGAGGAGAGAGGGAGGGCGAGAGAGAGGGGGGGAGAAAGAGAGAAGGATGGCTTGATTGTAATCATGTAGCGTTTTTTCCCCGATTGGTTAGCACACAACAGCGTTTTTCACGGTACCTCACTACTTGTGACAATAACAACCCGAAACATCACGCATTCCTTCTCTCCAGAGGCGCTTGCCTGTCCCACTGACCCACCATCTCATTAACACTGACAATAGCCTGATTCCAAGATAACAGAGCACCAGATTAAATATGTGCACATATATATATTTTAGTAGGCACAAAATGCTGGAGTAACTCAGCGGGTGAGGCAGCATCGAGATGCTGCCTGTCCCGCTGAGTTACTCCAGCTTTTTGTGTCTACCTTCGATTTAAACCAGCCACTGCAGTTCTTTCCTACACGTAAACTAAATTAAATGCCATTGTCGCATCTGCCTTCACCACCACCCCTGGCAGCACACTCCAGGCACTCACCACTCAGTCACTTAAGGTTAACATCTACGTGAAAAAAGATCAGAGGGTGGTATTAGGCAGAATATTTTAAAGTGTAAATGCATTAACAATGCTCTATCTGATTTCAAAGTTGGATTGCATTATGTCTCTAAAGAAAGGTGTACTGAAAAGAATTTGGCAGGAACTAGCAGGACATTGATGCGAACAGATTTGCCTACCAGTTTTACAATGTGAGTTGGCAACCGATCTAATCTCACAGGTTTTAACTAATCCGGTTTTGCTAGTTTGGCATCGAATCCCATTTTACCCGTTTCTAATACCACATGACCTGATTAAAATTACCTTTACATTTTCACAGACCACAAGAGAACACAGGTTTAAGGTGAGGGGGGGAAAGATTTAATAGGAACATGAGTGGTAACTTTTCCACACAAAGGGTGGTGGGTGCATGGAACGAGCTGCGAGGGAGAGTTGAGGCAGGGACTACCCCAATGTTTAAGAAACATTTAGACAGGTACATGGATAGGACAGGTTTAGAGGGATATGGGCCAAAGGCAGGCAGGTGGGGCTAGTGTAGCTGGGACATGTTGGTTGGCATAGGTAAGTTGGGCCAAAGGGCCTGTTTCCACACTGTATCACTCTATGAGTCTATGGAAGACTGTGTCACCCTCTGTACATTGCCTACAGTATCTGTTTATTGGCGCTCAAAGCAAAGCCTGGAAAATGGAAGAATTTTCATGGCAATCTCTTATTTAGTCAGTTTTGCCCTGTCAGGTCAACTTTAACAGGGTTATGTGGAAGTAAAGCTTCTCATTTTCTGTTTGACAATGTACCTCCGATCCTAACTCAAGCACAGTTTGTATTATATCAGCCCAAGCCCTTGACAGTCCTGGTTATACAGTGGTGTGGGAACAAACCCTCTGGCCCAAGTTTTAGTTTAGTTTTGTTTATTGTCACGTGCACCGAGGTTCAGTGAAAAACTTTTGTTGCGCGCTAACCAGTCAGCAGAAAGACAATACATGATTACAATCAGTGCATTTACAGTGTATAGATACATGAGAAGGGAATAACGTTTAGTGCAAGGTAAAGCCAGCCCACACCGACCAACATGTCCCATCTACACTCGTCCTGTTAGTTAGAAAGAGAAGTCGGGCAAACCAAGGAACCATAAATTCAGCGAGTTGTCACATTGCTAGCAGCGACAGTGTTGCAATCAATAAACAAGAGCTATATAAAGAATGTTTAGTTGAGTTTAGAGATACAGCACGGAAACAGGCCCTTCGGCCCACCGAGACGATCCCTGCACACTAACACTAACCCACACACACACACTGGGGAGAATTTACAATTATACCAAGCCAATTAACCCATAAACCTGTGCGGCTTTGAAGTGCGGGAGGAAACCAGAGATCCCGGAGAAAACCCACGCAGGGTCACGATGGGAATGTACAAACTCCACACAGACAGGACCCATAGCCGGGTTCGAACCTGGGTCTCTGGCACTGCAGGACAGCAACTCTACCGCTGAGTCATCGTGCTGCCCTTAAGTTGTTGGAAATTTGATTAGACTGTGAAGGTCAAGTCATATTTAATGTTGTTATTCATTGATGGAATTTGAAAATTGCAGGGACAGTCAGCACTGATTACCTGGCATTTTGGTCATTGGGGAAAGTAGTTAAGACCAATACACCTTGCTGGGGATTTCTTGTGGTAAGGAAAAGGCCCACCGAATCCGCGCCAACCTGCGATCCCCGCACACTTACGCTGTCCTACACACTAGGGACAAATGACGATTTAGCCAAGCCAAATAGCCTACAAACCTGTACATTTATGAAGTGTGGGAGGAAACTGGAGCACCCAGAGAAAACCCCACGCAGGTCACGGGGAGAACGTACAAACTCCATACACAGGCAGCATCCATAGTCAGGATCGGACCCGGGTCTCTGGCAATATAAGGCAGTGACTCTACCACTGAGCCTCCTTGCCTCCGGTGCCGATATGCAGATGTTCTCAATATATTTAGATTTGCCTCCTATCCCTTATGCCTTTATTATAGCAGGATTCTATCAGCATCAGTTGCAAGGTTAACAGGTTATGTGGCACCACTTGCCATTTGCAGAAGAGGATTGATTGACCCAAGTATCATACCTCCTTGCAACCTATTCTGCTGACCAAGCCCATGTTAGGTTTGAGCAAGGGTTACACAAAATGCTGGAGAAACTCAGCGGGTGCAGCAGCATCTAAGGAGCGAAGGAGATAGGCGACGTTTCGGGTCGAGACCCTTCTTCAGACTGAGCAATGCTGGAGTGGAATGGTGACGCAGCGATAGAGAGTTGCTACCTTAAGGGCCTGTCCCACTTTCCCGAGTCTTCTTCTGTCGTGTGGCGTGCGCAGCCTGAAGCTGTCGGACAACTTGTTCTATTTGATCTTCCGTTTGTGCACGTCGAGTTGATTGCATTAGTCGGAACGGGGCGGACCACGTGAAGGTTGCAATCTCCCACCCTACTTTCCCGAGTTATTCATGAATTCTCCCGAGTTTTCAAACTCGCAGAATGTTCGTAGCGTGTCCGTAGGAGGCAGTAGGAGTCCGTGGACATACCGTAACGCCTCGTTATGCCAGCCGTTGGTACTCGGGGCATCAGGTAAGTCGGGACGTTTTTTCTGCACGATGAAAGATGTTACGGACTCGTTACGAACGTTCTGCGAGTTTGAAAACTCGGGAGAATTCGTGAATAACTCAGGGGAATTCGTGAATAACTTGGGAAAGTGGGACAGGTCCTTTGCGGCGCCGGCGACGGGTTCGATCCTGACTGTGGCTGCTGTATGTAAAGAGTTTGTACGTTCTCCCTGTGACCGCGAGGGTTTTCTCCGAGTGCTCCGGTATCCTCCCATACACCAAAGACATACAGGTTTTAGGCTAATTAGCTTTGGTAAAAGTGTAAATGATCCCTAGTGTGTAAGATAGTGCCAGTGTGCGGGGTTCGCAGGTCGGTGCGGACTCGGTGGGTCGAAGGGCCTGTTTCCGCGCTGCATCTCTACACGAAGAAAATTGACAATAGGTGCAGGAGGAGGCCATTCGGCCCTTCGAGCCAGCACCGCCATTCAATGTGACCATGGCTGATCAGCCCCAATCAGTACCCCGTTCCTGCCTTCTCCCCATATCCCCTGACTCCGCTATCTTTAAGAGCCCTATCTAGCTCTCTCTTGAACGTATCCAGAGAACCGACCTCCTCCGCCCTCTGAGGCAGACGTTAGTTAATTACCCTCCCACGCATTTTTGGGAGGACGGAGTAGCCGGAGGAAGCCCACTGAGGATACACAGGGAGAGCTTGCAAACTCCACACAGACAGAACAGGAGTCGGGGTTGAACTGGGCCATTGGAGGCAGCCGCACTAACTGCAACTTAACTTAGCCATCCATTGCATCTGCAAGCTGCATGTATAATTATTTCACAACTTCACTCCTGAAAGGGCGATGTCGCAATTTGAAAGGAAAATAGTTAATTCCTGTGCTGGAAGGAACTGCAGTTGCTGGTTTAAACCGAAGATAGACACAAAAAGCTGGAGTAACTCAACGGGACGGGCAGCGTCTCTGGAGAGAAGGAACGAGTGACAATTCGGGTCGAGACTGAAGAAGGGTCTCGACCCGAAATGTCACCCATTCCTTCCCTCCAGTGATGCTCCCGTTCCGCTGAGTTCCTCCAGTTTATTGTGTCCACCCTAATTAATTCGAGTATCAGCAACATAAGCATGGATTTTAAGGTAACATTCTCTCTCTCTCTCTCTCTCTCTCTCTCTCTCTCTCTCCCTCCCTCTCTCTCTCGCTTTCTCACGTCTGTTTCACGTTTGACAGCATCATTTGTTTGGATTCAATTTTGAAGCCTTGAAATTCAATAACTGGTGTTTTAATCCTGTCTGCATTTCATCATGGATCATAAAGAATTCATTGATTTATAAATTATGCACCCTTTTTCAAAGTATGGTTATCATAGAATCATAGAAAATAGGTGCAGGAGTAGGCCATTCGGCCCTTCGAGCCTGCACCGCCATTCAATACGATCATGGCTGATCATCCAACTCAGTATCCCCAACCTGCCTTCGCTCCATACCCCCTGATCCCTTTAACCACAAGGGCCACATCTAACTCCCTCTTAAATATAGCCAATAAACTGGCCTCAACTACCTTCTGTGGCAGAGGATTCCACAGATTCACCACTCTCTGAGTGAAAAATGTTTTTCTCATCTCGGTCCTAAAAGACTTCCCCCTTATCCTTAAACTGATTGGCATCGTTAAGCTTTTCTACTTCTTCCTTTTTCCCCCCACTAACCTTCTCTTTAAATTACAGGTCCACCACCAATTTTCCGGCACCTCCTTTAATCTGGACAAAACTACGAGAGCGCACTTGAAATCCCCCCTGGAAGTCCACCCGAAAATGTGGTGCCTAGGCCGGGTGAAGCGGCCGATCTCGACCTCATCGGGACTTCCGCGCCGATCTGCGGGTCGCGTTCGTCCCCTGCGGCCGGGGCTCTGGAACTGCGACCCGGCCGGAGCCGGCAGATCCGTGCCCATAGCCGACTTCCGCAGCCGACTTTGCCGGCCGGTATCTAGGCCCTCTAAGGCTCCGACCTCTGTTGGTCTGGCAAAACGGATAAAATGGAACCAAGGGTGCCGGGAAATTGTTGGTGGACCTGCAATTGTCCTCACCCACCTATTTGTATGTTTATTCTTTACTACATAATCACAGCGCTTGCCATTTGAGGAAGGATTAATTACCTTCCATGGATACCCGTTCCATGTATTCATGATTATAGATTGGATAATGAACTGGAAAACACGATGATGATATTATCCAACGCCTGCATTATATAAAAAATATATTTTATCTCTGGGTGTTAATAAATCATGAAACATTTTACGCTCTATATCTCCCTCTCAACCCCATTCTCCTGCCTTCTCCCCATAACCTCTGACACCATACTGAGAAGGAGTTTCTTCCCAGAGGCCATTCGGACGGTAAACTCCCATCTCACCAGGGACTAACTTTCCTAACGTTACTGTACCACAATACCGCCCACAATATTTATTACGGAAAAGGACGTGTGATTCTGTTCCATTCTGTTCGTAGTTTGTTGGTTGTTTGTTTGTTTTTTTTGCACAAAGTCCGCGAGCATTGCCTCTTTTCATTTCACTGCACATCCCGTACATGTACGTGACGAATAAACTTGACTTGACCTGATCAAGGATCTAGCTACCTCTGCCTGAAAAATATCCACCAACTTGGCCTCCACTGCCGTCTGTTGTAATGTTTCTGAAGGTTATGAAATAAAATGCTCTTTTGAAAGCCATTAATTTGTTTTCATTGTGGTTCTTTTTGACCATAAGCAAACCGCCAAACTCTTTAACAAAATTAAACCACCACAAATTTCATTTACACAATCTTTGTACACAAGCTGGACACTTAAAGCTGGAGTAACTCAGCGGGACAGGCAGCATCTCTGGAGAGAAGGAAAGGGTGACGTTTCGGGTCGAGACCCTTCTTAAGCCTTGACCTTCACTCAATTGTCCACACAAGCATTGGACTACTCAACTTCAAGTACATTCAAGCCATGATTGAATGGCGGAGTAGACTAATGCCCCTGTCCCACTTAGGAAACCTGAACAGAAACCTCTGGAGACTTTCCGCCCCACCCAAGGTTTCCGTGCGGTTCCCGGAGGTTTTTGTCGGTCTCCCTAATGGTCGAAATGGATTATTTCAAAAAATTGAAAAAACCTCCGGGAACCGCACGGAAACCTTGGGCGGGGCAAAGTCTGGTTTCCGTTCGTTTCCTAAGTTTAACGTAACAATAAGACCATTTTGATTGCAGCAAATCGGTAATTTTTTAGTCGAAGCCGGTTGCGATGCTAGTTGACGGTGGTTGCCGGAGGACAAAAACCCCCGGGAACCGCACGGAAACCTTGGGTGGGGCGCAAAGTCTCCAGAGGTTTCCATTCCGGTTTCCTAAGTGGGACAGGGGCATTAGAGTCATAGAGTAATACAGAGTGGAAACAGGCCCTTCAGCCCATCTTGCCCTCACCGACCAGCTACACTAGTCCCACCTGCCCGTGTTTGGCCCATGTTCCTTCAAACCTGTCCTAGCCATGTACCTGTCTAACTGCTTCTTTAAGGCCTGGATGGTCCCAAGGCTCAACTACCTCCTCTGGCATCTTGATCCATGCACCCACCACGCTCTGTGTGAAAAAGATACCCCTCAGATTCCTATTAAATCTTTCCCCCTTCACCTTAAACCTGTGTTCTCTGGTCCTCGATTCACCTACTCTGGGCAAGAGACTGTGCATCTACCTGATCTTGATGGGCCGAATGGCCTAATTCTGCGTCTATCACATGAACTTATGAACGACGTATCTGAGAGTAAAGTCATGCAAATACTGGAAATCTGAAATTAAAACAGAAAAAAAATGGAACTATTCTTCAGGTCTTGTCTCGGGAGAGATAAATATTTCAAATACCGGGCTTAGAGAGATATGGATCAAAACCGGGTAAATGGGACAAGCTTAGATGGGCATTGATCGGCATGGAATGGTAGGGCTGAAGGGCCTGTTTCTACGCTATGTGACAATAATCCAGAAAAAGACTGTACATGAATGCAATCGTGCCGTTCGCAGTGCAAGGATAAAGGATGAAGAGTACAACATTTAATGCAAAGATATAACACTGAAGTCCAATTAAGACCGACTAACGGGTGTCACTAGCAGTGCAGCGCTAGAGTTGCTGCCTTACCAGCGCCAGAGACCCAGGTTCGATCCTGACTGCGGATGCAGCCTGAACAGAGCTTATACGTTCTCCCTGTGACCACGTGGGTTTTCTCCGGGTGCTCCAGTTTCCTCCCACATTCCAAAGATGTGGGTTAATTGTGGGTTAATTGGCTTACTGTAAATTGTTCCTAGTGTGTAAGATAGAATTAGTGTAAGGGTGGTCGCTAGTCTGCGTGGACTCAGTGGGCGGGAGGGCCAGTTTACACGCTGTATCTCTAAACAAAACTCTAGTTCTTAGGTCTCCAATGTGGGGTCGATGGGAGGTGTGGAAGGTGCTTTAGCTGATGAGAGGACTGTTCAGTTGCCTGATCGCAGCTGGGAAGAAACTGTCCATGAATCTGGAGGTATTTGTACACATATTAAGTGAAAGTGTAATGAATTGTTATGCTGGTGCCAAAGATGATATCATTTTTGATTATGTGAGGATGGTAACGTGATCACATTGAATGGCGGTGCTGGCTCGAAGGGCCGAATGGCCTACTCCTGCACCTATTGTCCATTGTCTATTGACTACGATCCTGATGGAATGATGGTGTTTGTGGCCAGTTCAGCACCGTTGTTGCTGTTGTTATTTCTTTAGATGCCCCAGCTGCCTGGATTAATTTAGCCGAGTGATACAGATGGAAACAGGCCCTTCGGCCCACCAAGCCTGCATCGACCGGCGCTTCCCCCACACCAACACTATCCTGCACACGCTTGGGACAATTTACAATTTTACCGAGACCAATTAACCTGCAAACCTGTAGGTCTTTGGATTGTGGGAGGAAACCAGCGCACCCGGAGAAAACCCACACGGGTTTTTTCGGGGAGAATGTACAGACTCCGTACAGAGAGCACCTGGGGTTAGGATGGAACCAGAGTCTCTGGCGCTGTAAGGCAGCAACTCTACCACAGCGCCACCGTGCCTTCCAAGCTACTGAGTTATTCAGCATCATAGAAACATAGAAACATAGCAAATAGGTGCAGGAGGAGGCCATTCGGCCCTTCGAGCCAGCACCGTCCCCTATCGGCTGATCGTCCCCTATCAATAACCCGTGACTGCCTTCTCCCCATATCCCTTGATTCCACTAGCCCCTAGAGCTCTATCCAACTCTCTCTAAAATCCATCCAGTGACTTGGCCTCCACTGCCCTCTGTGGCAGGGAATTCCATAAATTCACAACTCTCTGGGTGAAAAAGTTTTTTCTCACCTCAGTCTTAAATGACCTCCCCTTTATTCTAAGAACCTCCCCTTTATTCTCATCGTGTGATCGTACGTGGACATCTGATCGTGTGATCACATGTGGATTATCCGGCATCTGCCGTCCTTTGTTTGTGCTCTCCGCCCGTGGGGGAACTGCAAGTACAAACATGCAGGCATCCAAGGAATTTTGCTTTAAAGCAATCACAGAGCGTGCCAGCTTCCTTCCCCAGCTTCTCTTCAAAGTTGATGAATCAGGCCTTTTCTGGCATCATTTGCCATCTCGCACTTTTATTTAGTTTCGTTTAGCTTCGTTTCGAGATACCGTGTTGAAACAGGTCCTTTGGGTCACCGAGTCTATGCTGACCAGCATTCATGGTGCACTAGTTCATAAGTTGTAGAAGCAGAATTAGGCCATTTGCCCCATGAAAATCTACTCCGCCATTCAATCGTGGCTGATCTATCTTTCCCTCTCAACCCCATTCTCCAGCCTTCCCCCTATTACCCCTGACACCCGTACAAATCGAGAATCTATCAATTTCCACCTTAAAAATATCCTCTGACGTGGCCTCCACAGCCTACCGTGGCAACGAATTCCAGTGTACACAATAGACAATAGACAATAGGTGCAGGAGTAGGCCATTCGGCTCTTCGAGCCAGCACCGCCATTCACTGTGATCATGGCTGATCATCCCCAATCAGTACCCTGATCCTGCCCTCTACCCATATCCCCAGATTCCACGATCTTTAACAGCTCTATCCAACTCTCTCTTGAAAGCATCCAAAGAATTGGCCTCCATTGCCATCTGAGGCAGAGAATTCCACAGATTCACAACCCTCTTTGTGAAAAAGTTTTAACTCATCTCCGTTCTAAATGGCTTACCTCTTATTCTTAAACTGTGGCCCCTGGTTCTGGACTCCCCCAACAGCGGGATCATGTTTCCTGCCTCTAGCGTGTCCAAACCCTTAATAATCTTATATGTTTCAATAAGATCCCCTCTCATCCTTCTAAATTTCAGAGTATAGAAGCCCAGCCGCTCCATTCTATCAACATATGACAGTCCTGGGAATTAACCTGGGAATTAACCTGGTGAACTGGGAATTAACCTGGTGAACCTAAGCTGCACTCCCTCAATAGCAAGAATGTCCTTCCTCAAATTTGGAGACCAAAACTGCACTCAACGCTCCAGGTGTGGTCTCACTAGGGATCTGTACAGCTGCAGAAGGACCTCTTTGCTCCTATACTCAACTCCTCTTGTTATGAAAGCCAACATGCCATTCGTTTTCTTCATTGCCTGCTGTACCTGCACGCTTACTTTGTACACACGAAGGAAACCTACCAACCTGTACGTCTTTGGAATGTGGGAGGAAACTGGAAGTCCCGGAGAAAAAGCACGTACATTCTGCACCCATAGTCAGGATCGAACTCGGGTCTCTGGAGCTGTAAGGCAGCAACTCTACCGCTGCGCCACCGTGCCGCCCAAGAATTTCCCAGGAAGAAAAAAGTGCTTATGAGTTCAAGGCTGGAAAAGACCCACTTGCTCGTAGCTCGTAGACTAGTTTAACGCTCATACTCGCCAGTAACGTTTCAGCTGACTGCAAGCTGAAGCCAATGCTTGTTTATTGCATAGAAACACCATGAGGGGATTATCAAAAACGCATCTGCCTTCCAAGGCAAATGCGTTTGGAAAGCAAGCAAAAAGTTCTGGGTGACAACAGATATTTACACACAGCGAGGACACAAAGTGGCGGAATAACTCAGCAGGTCAGACAGCATCTCTGGCACGCATGGATAGGTGACATTTTGGGTCGAGACCCTTCCTCAAATTGATTGGTGGGGGGGGGGTTGGGGATGGTGGGTAGAGAAGAAAGCTAGGGGCAGGACAAAGCAAGGCAGGCAATAGGTCGATGCAGGCTATAGGAAGATGGATGGAACAAAGAGGTGGCACGGTGGCGCAGCGGTAGAGTTGTTGCCTTTCAGCACCAGAGAAACAGTCCGATCCTGACTACGGGTGCTGCCAGTACGGGGTTTGTACCTTCTCCCTGTAACTGCGTGGGTTTTCTCCGGGTGCTCCGGTTTCCACCCACATCCTGACAAGGTGCAAATTTGCCGGTTAATTGCTTTCCCCAAATTGGCCCCGGTGTGTGGGTAGGATTGAACTCGAGCACGGGTGATCGCTGGTCGGCATGGACTCGGTGGGCCGATTGGCCTGTTTCCACGTTGTCCCTCTAAACTAAAACTATCCATGTTCTCCAGAGATGCAGCCTGACCCGCTGAGTTACTCCTGCACATTGCGACCTTATTCCGTGCTGGAGTATTCATGTACCTCTGCACCCACCATCTCAACCTGCGCCCTGATTACAGCCTTGTAATCTCTCCAAACTCTCCGTCCTAGTTTGACGTTCTGGCCAATTGCTCTGTGTGGGTTTTTAAAAATCTGTTACATATTTATTCGAGAGATGGTTTTGGCAAGTTTGCCTGTAATGGCTGGAAGCATTAAACAATAATTACCTACTGCGATGCAAGGATAATAATCAGTCACAAATGATTTCCCAGAGCTGCACAGTGAGTGTTGCATACCAATGTGTAGGAAGGAAGTGCAGATACTGGTTTAAGCCGAAGATAGACACAAAATGCTGGAGTAGGCTGAGGCAGGCTGCATCTCTGGAGAGAAGGAGTGGGTGACGTTTCTGGTCGATCCCTTCTTCAGACTGAGAGTCAGGGGAGAGGGAAACGAGAGAGATAGACAGTTTTGTTTGGAGATACAGCGCGGAAACAGGCCCTTTGGCCCACTGAGCCCGCACCGTCCAGCGATCTCCGCGCGCCAACACTATCCTACACACACTTGGGAGAATCTACACACACACCAAGCCAATTAACCTGCAAACCCCTACGTCTTTGGAGTGGTGGATGAAACCGAAGGTCTCAGAAAAAAACCCACGCGGTCACGGGGAGAACGTACAAACTCCGTACGGACAGCACACGTAGTCGGGATCGAACCCGGGTCTCCAGCGTTGCTAGCGCTGTAAGGCAGCAACTCTGCCGCTGCGCCACCGTGCTGCCCGTGATGTAGAGAGATATCGAACAAATAAATGAAAGAGATTTTTTTTTTGTTGTTTTTTTTTTAAAGATTGAAAGAAAAGGAAAAAGTAAAAAAAAAGAGAGATTAGGAGAGATCTACCTATCTCATATTTTTGCCCATCCGTCACCCAGTTCTAAACCATTTAACTTCTAAGGTTATGTTATTGAATTATGATTACCGGATTGATTATCTTTGGATCAATGGAAGAGGGAAGTAAACTAACTATATTCCAAGAAGCTTTTCTTTAATTACGGTCTAATAACAGCGAAAAAACTTATACTTAAATTTTGGAAAAACGCAACCACACCAACATTCAAAATGTGGATCTCAAACATGTCTGAAACGCTACATCTTGAAGAAATGAGATTCCTCTTACTAGGCAAAGTAGACCAATTCTTAAAGATTTGGTCTCCGTTTATCAACTTTTTACAAGCATATGGTGCCACATAAATGAAAGATATGCAAAGAAGTAACGGTGGTCATTGTTTATCGAAAGTAACGATGATCATCATTTAACATTGTTACTGTTTTGCATTTCTTTCAATCATTGGTTCGATATCTCTCTACATCACTGACTACATCTCTCGTTTCCCTTTCTCCTCAGTCTGAAGAAGGGTCTCGACCCACTCTTTCTCTCCAGAGACAGCACCGGTAGTCAGGATCGAACCTGGGTCTCTGGCGCTGTGAGGCAGTGACTCTCCCGCTGTGCCATCGTTCAGGAAACGTTTCACTGCACATTGGCGCAACCTGTGTAAGTATAGTAGATTACGCTGAGTTAGTACACAAGAGTCGCTATGTTGCTTGCTCCACCCATTAACCTTCAAGTTCAGGGCTGTTAGAAATGTGGTATTTAACATGGCCATCGGTCTGTTGTCCTGATGGCGCACTGGCCTTACGCTGTTTTCGATTTCCTCCACCTAATGACGGCACGGTGGTGCTGAGGCACAGTTGCTACCTTACAGCGCCAGAGACCCGGGTTCCATCCTGACCAGGGGTGCTGTCTGTGCAGAGTTTGCAGTTTCTCCCTGTGACCTGCGTGGGTTTTTCTCCGGGTGCTCCGGTTTCTTCCCGCACTCCAAAGACGTGCAGGTTTGTAGGTTAATTGACTTGGTAAAATTCTGAATTGTCCCTAGTGCGTAGGATAGAGCTAGTGTGCGGGTTGATCGCTGATCACAGGGAGAACTGGAGCAGCGTACAACGTGCAAACTCCACACAGACAGCAGGATGGTACCCGGGTCTCTGGTGCTGTAAGGTAGCAGCGCTGCGCCACCGTGCCACCATAAACATATGTGTGTACTTGTGTAGGAAGGAACTGCAGATGCTGGTTTAAATCGAAAATAGGCACAAAATGCTGGAGTAACTCAGACTGAAGAAGGGTCTCGACCCGAAAGGTCACCCATTCCTCCTCTCCAGAGATGCTGCCTGTCCCGCTGAGTTACTCCAGCATTTTGTGTCTATATGTGTACCCATATTTAGTACGTAGGTTGCAGGCTAAAAATGAAGAGGTGGGTGAGTTTCTGTCTGCTGGTTGTTCTTTATTATGACACTTTTAGTAATGGTCGCACTCTAGTGGCTACTCTGGGAAGGGCAGAATATGTTACACACTTGGAAACAGGTCAGCATGAAATAATCAGAATGATTAAGTACAGGGCAGATGAGATGGAAAAAAAGCCTCAGCATTTACACATGAATATTGCATTCTAATAACCCCAGTGAAAAGATTTTGACACAAAACACTTTAGATACACCACAGGTAGACAAAAATGCTGGAGAAACTCAGCGGGTGAGGCAGCATCTATCGAGCGAAGGAACAGGTGACGTTTCAGGTCGAGACCTTTCTTCAGACTGATACACCACAGAATCAGGCCTTCAGCTCACCGAGTCTGTGCTGACCAGCGATCACCCAGTGGACTAACACTATCCTACGCACTATGGACAATTTACAATTTTACTGAAGCCAATTCATTAACAAACCCATAAGTCTTTGGAGAAAGGGAATAAACCGGAGCACCCAGAGAAAACCCACGCGGTCAGAGGGAGAACGTACTAACTCTGTATAGCTCCCATGGTCAGGATCGAACCCAGGTCTCTGGCGCTGGAAGGCAGCAACTCTACCGCTGCGCCACCGTGACGCCCCGCTCTTTGCAACCTTACAAGGCTGCAACAGCAATAGTATTTAGAAACATAGAAACATAGAAATTAGGTGCAGGAGCAGGCCATTCGGCCCTTCGAGCCTGCACCGCCATTCAATATGATCATGGCTGATCATCCAACTCAGTATCCTGTACCTGCCTTCTCTCCATACCCCCCGATCCCTTCAGCCACAAGGGCCACATCCAACTCCCTCTTAAATATGGCCAACAAACTGGCCTCAACTACCTTCTGTGGCAGAGAATTCCACAGATTCACCACTCTCTGTGTGAAAAACGATTTTCTCATCTCGGTCCTAAAAGACTTCCCCCTTATCCTTAAACTGTGACCCCTTGTCCTGGACTTCCCCAACATCGGGAACAATCTTCCTGCATCTAGCCTGTCCAACCCCTTAAGAATTTTGTAAGTCTCTATGAGATCACCCCTCAATCTTCTAAATTCCAGCGAGTACAAGCCAAGTCTATCCAGTCTTTCTTCATATGGAAGTCGTGCCATCCCAGGAATCAGTCTGGTGAACCTTCTCTGTACTCCCTCTATGGCAAGATTGTCTTTCCTAACACTATTTAACACAGCAAAATTTGTTTTGTTTAATATTATCGTCACATGTATCAAGGTACAGAGAAAAGCTTTTGTTTGCATGTTATTCAGTCAAAGGAAAGACTGAAGAAGGGTCTCGACCCAAAAACGTCACTCATTCCTTCTCTCCAGAGATGCTGCCTGTCCCGCTGAGTTACTCCAGCTTTTTGTGTCTGCCACATCAATACAGTCAAGCCATCCACAGTGCAAGGATAAAGGAACAACATTTAGTGTAAAATAGTGACCATGCAAATATAGATGCCAAGTTAATTCTGGAGATAATATGAAGATATTATTGTGTTAAAGAAGGAACTGCAGATGCTGGAGAATCGAGGGTTACACAAAAAGCTGGAGAAACTCAGCGGGTGCAGCAGCATCTAAGGAGCGAAGGAGATAGGCGACGTTTCGGGTCGAGACCCTTCTTCAGACTGGTCAGGGATCAGGGAAACGAGAGATATAGATGGTGATGTGGAGAGATAAAGAACAATGAATGAAAGATATGCAAAAAAGTATCGATGATAAAGGGAACAAGCCATTGTAAGCTGTTTGTGGTGTGAAAATGAGAAGCTAGTGCGACTAGGGTGGGGGAGGGAGATAGAGATAGAGGGAATGCCAGGGCCCGAGGGCTGAGGGAGAGGTGGGAAGGGGAGGAGACAGCAAGATATTATTGTTGTTATTGTAGATAATATATTATGTCGAGTTGCTCCAGCATTTTGTGTTTAATATAAGATACCAGCATCTGCAATTCATTGTGTGTCTCTAAGGAAAATGAAAGGTCAGTCATGTAAAAACACGTAGTAACACGCACAGTAACCACAGGCTAATTTTTAAACGTGTAGCCAATTTAGTTCACGTGCTTTCTTCTCAACGTTGAGCTTTTGGATAGAGCTGTTTTAGGAAGTGACTGAATGCTCACAATGTATTGTGGTACCCACAGAAAGATGATGAAAACAGGTTTGTGGCACAGCGGCAGAGTCGCTGCTTCACAGCACCAGGGACCCGGGTTCGATCCTGACTACGGGTGCTGTCTGCACGGAGCTCGCACGTTCTCCCCATTACCTGCGTGGGTTTTTTCCGGGTGCTCTGGTTTCCTCCCACAATCCGAAGACGTTTATGTTTGTAGGCAAATTGTCCTCTGTTAATGGTAAATTGTCCCTAGTGTGTGTAGAATAGTGGGGCGGTGACCGCTGGTTGGCGCAGACTCGATGGGCCGAAGGGCCTGTTTTCACACCGTATCTCTTAACTAAACTAAATACAGGTCTGTACACAATGGAATACATTCATCTGTATCTACTATCGTGCATTGATTGATTAGTACAGGTGTCAGAGGTTATGGGGCGAAGGCAGGAGAATGGGTTAGGAGGGAGAGATAGATCAGCCATGATGGGCCAAATGGCCTAATTCTACTCCTATTCCTTATGACCTTAATATCAGAGAAACAGACGTCGACAAATATATTTGTCGTGTCTCTTTTGGGGGTCAAAGGGAATGATCTCTTGACCTCACATTGCATGTACCCACAATACAACGAGAAGAAAGACACAAAATGCTAGAGTAACTCAGCGGGCGAGGCAGCATCTCTGGAGTAAATGGATAGGTGACGTTTTGGGTCCAGACCCTTCTTCAGACTGATCATAGTGGGCAGAGTGCGGGGAAGAAACTGGAGGCAAGAAAAGGCAGGACAATCAGGGCCGGCAACAGATAACGTGAGGCAAGGAGGTTCCATGATAAGCTGATTGTTGGACAGAGACAGGCGTGAGCCCAAGAAGGACATGTAGTTGCAAATTGTGGAGCTGGTTACCGTACCTTTAGTGAGAGAGGGGCGTGGGGTGGATGGGTGTGGGGAGGAGGGGGAAGGGGAAGACCCTGAAAGTTGCCCATCCATTTTCTCCAGAGATGCTGAATTTCCCGCTGAGTTACTCCAGCATTTTGTGTCTAACTTCGGTAAAAATAAAAAAAACAGCTGCAGTTCCTTTTTAACACAACAATAAAAATGTTCTTTCATTTTAAACTTAAAGAAATTTGAGCTGTGTTAGTGATAGAGACACCATCAGTCTTCGTGTGGCGTGCACAGCCTAAAGCTGTAGGACGACTGGTTCTATTTGACCTTCCGTCTGTGCGCTGTGTCGAGTTGATTGCATTAGTCGAAACAGGGCGGACCACGAGAAGGTTGTAATCTTCCACCCCACACCATCAGTAAGTATTGTAAATTGTCCCTAGTGTGTGTTGGATAGCGTGGCGGGGATCAGGATCAATGTTTCGGGTCGATGGCCTTTCATCATAAATGGTCCTTTAAGGGCGGCACAGCGACGCAGTTGGCAGAGTTGCTGCCTCACAGCTCCGGAGAACCGGGTTCGTTCATGACTGCAGGTCCTGTCTGTGTGGAGTTTTCCACGCTCCCCCTCTGACCTGCGTGGCTTTTGTCCGGATGCTCCGATTTCCTCCCACACTCCAAAGATGTAGAGGTTTGTAGGCTGATTAGCTTCTGTAAATTGTCCCTAGTGTGTGGGACAGTGCTAGCGTGCAGGGTGCGGGGCGATCGCTGTTTGGCACGGACGTGGTGGGCCGAAGGGCCTGTTTCCGCGCTATATCTCGAAACTACGGCGCGACGGTAGAGATTTGCAGCCTTACAGCGCCAGAGAGCCGGGTTTGATCCTGACTACGGGAGCTGCATGTGCGGAGTTTGTACGTTCTCCCCGTGACTGCGTGGTTTACCTCCGGGGTGCTCCGGTTTCCGTCCAAAGACGTACAGGCTTGCAGGTTAGGTAACATTGTAAAACTGACCCTAGTGTGTAGGATAGTGCCAGTGTACAGGGTGATCGCTGGTCGGCGCGGACACAGTGGGCCGAAGGGCCTGTATCCCACGCTGTATCTCTAAAGTCTAAATTATACTAAACAATACTGTGTGCAACCTTGACTTCTAATCTCTGTTTCCAAATTCAAATGCTAACAAACATGCTTAATTTGTAGCAATTAGTGATACGGAGACACAAACACATCATGCCTGCATTCAGCGCTAGCTTCCTCACCCTCTCTACGGAGCTGAGGTACATTTAAATTGTCTGGGGCTGAACTTTAACCAGGGGCTCTGTTTTTACGTAATTCCTGTGATTTCTTGGCTTTTGTAAATCAGTAAAATAAACACATGAATTTTGGTGGCGCAGCGGTAGAGTTGCTGTCGTACAGCGCCAGAGACCCGGGTTCGATCCCGACTACGGGTGCTGTTTGGACGAAGTTTGTACGTTCTCCCCGTGACCTGCGTGGGATTTCTCCGGGTGCTTCGATTTCCTCCCACACTCTAAAGGATCGCACAGGATTGTGGGTTAATTGGCTTGGTATAAATGTAAATTGTCCATAGTGCGTGTAGGATAGTCTAAGTGTACGGGGATCGCTGGTCAGTACGGACTCTCTGGGCCAAAGGGCCTGTCTCATCGAGGTATCTTTAAACTAAGCTAAACTGTGTAGGATGGTACTGGAGGTGCTGGTTAAAAGCAAAGATAAGACACAAAAAACTGTAGTTACTCAGTGGGGCAGGCAACGTCAGAGATAGACATAAAATGCAGATGTAACTCAGCGGGTCAGGCAGCATTTCTGGAGAGAAGGAATATGTGACGTTTCGGGTCGAGACTCTTCCTCAGACTGAGAGTCTGGGGAGAGGCAAACTAGAGGTGTGAATAGGTTCAGAACAAATCGGAACGGATTAAAAGAATGAGGGTCACAGCCCTGTTCATGGAATTTTGCCCATATGGGACAAAGGGATCACATCCCATTCCGTGACACTGTACTGGCAGGGATCTTGACTGTGAGTTGGGACAACAACCTGGACAATCTTGTGAGGAATAGTTTGGCCATCTTTGATGCTTATCTGAACCCTGTTACAATAGACAATAGCTG
Source organism: Okamejei kenojei (assembly GCA_035221665.1). Classification (NCBI taxonomy): domain Eukaryota; kingdom Metazoa; phylum Chordata; class Chondrichthyes; order Rajiformes; family Rajidae; genus Okamejei; species Okamejei kenojei. The sequence continues at coordinate 10,032,315 of CM069154.1, forward strand.
CAGGAGTAGGCCATTCGGCCCTTCGAGCCAGCACCGCCATTCAATGTGATCATGGCTGATCATCCACAATTAGTACCTCGTTCCTGCCTTCTCTCCATAATCCCTTAACTCCACTATCCCTAAAAGCTCTATTTAACCATCTCTTGAAAGTATCCAGAGAACCAGCCTCCACTGCCCTCTGAGGCAGATAATTCCACAGACTCACAACTCTCTGTGTGAAAAAGTTTTTCCTCATCCCCTGTTCTAATTGGCTTACCACTTATTCTTAAACTATGGCCCTGGTTCTGGACTCCCCTAACATTGGGAACATGTTTCCTGTCTCTAGTGTGTCCAAACCCTTAATAATCTTCTATGTTTCAATAAGATTCCCTCTCATCCTTCTAAATTAGAGAGTATACAAGCCCTGCTGCTCCAATCTATCAACGTATGACAGTCATCTGTGCCTGTGCCAACCAGTGATCCCTGTACACTGGAACCATCCTACACGCTAGGGGCAGTTTACAATTTTAACCAAAGCCAATGAACCTGTATGTCTTTGGAGTGTAGGAGATAACCGGAGCACCCGGAGAAATCCCACGTGGTCGTGGGGAGAACGTACAAACTCCATACAGGCAGTAGTCAGGAATGAACCTGGGTCTCTGGCGCAGTAAGGCAGCAACTCTACCGCTGTGCCACTAAACACTTCCTTTAATCATTATATGGTGCAGGAAGAAGCAACTTACTCAGACCTAGGTTAATTAGATTCTATCCCACTTAATTAATCAATCACATGCAATCTACCAAACGTAAAATGTTGTACTTTCTTTGTCTTCTAACCGAGGGTGAAACGGGCATTATTAATATTGATGATGTTGACATTTCTAATGGTGGTGATTGCAGATTTTTGAGTGGCCATCCTGCCACATTTTCTAATTACATGCACCTTGGCTCCCTGAACGATGATTTTGTTGGTGTTTCCGCTGGTGATGTTATTCACGTCTTCGCCGGGGCCTCCAACAATGCTCCCGCTGTGATTTTTCATGACGACCCAATTGGACTGTTGAAGAAGGACCCCTCCATGTTTTTGTGCGGTGTTCCGACGAGGATATTGAGCCGCGGCCACCTTGGACGGTGGACGAGAGGTCCAGGCGTTGCTTCCACTGCACCTCTGGTTGAGTTTCTGAACTGTGGTCAGGTTGGGGTTTTGAGTGGTGACAGTGCAAGTGTTCTTGATGATGTTATTTGGGTTTCTGTCTGCCGGGTTTTTAATGAGGAAAATGTTGGGATTTTTAGTGGCAATTAACAACAAGTTGCGACCAGCAGTCGTTCGTGGATTTTCACTGGCCACCATCGAAGGATTTTGGTTGGTTGCTCTTGGCTTCTCACTGGATGTTAGCAAAGGGTTTCTTGAGATGATTCTCCAAGGGTTCCTATCGACGGTTGCTGACACTTTTCTGTTGATGTTTAACTTAGGGTTCCTCGCTACAGTTATCCAAGACCCATCAGCGTTCTCGATGGCTTAGTCCGGTGACATCTAGTGGGACTCACCGAGGAGTTGCTAGTAGAGGGACGAGGCTCACATCTTCGTTCCTAGCAGAAACCTTAGTTGGCCCATCATTGGTGTACATAAAGATTGCTGCTTCAGGGTACCTTGTAGCAGTGGCTGAAATATTTGCAGTGATGTGGTTGTTCATTAGTTTTTCCTTAAGCCTTTTTGCAGTAGTGCATAATTTCTCTCTGGTAAAACAGCCATGAAGGACCTTGAGATGTTTATGCAGATTCAAAGTGCTGGGTTGAAGCAAATCATTATTTCTGTCGGTAACCACAGATGGCAATTTAATTCTACGTTTTTTAGCGGATATTACCCATTGTTTTAAAGGCATCGACCCTCTAGAACCCTGAGTTGTCGGACTGGAACTCTGGGCAACATTTCCTGTGGCTGTAAATTGTTCATAGATTGGACGTAGCAACTTTTTGACTTCAGCAATTAAAGGAATCAGGTACTTTCGGTGATGTGTTCGCCATCCAGGCTGGGCACAGAAGGATATCAGATCTTCTGGGTCAGATTCAATCCCAATTACTTCACACAGAGAGGATTTGGTATCCTCACCAGCTGAAGGGAGATAACAGAAAGTTATTAATTATACGATACGATAGAACTTTATTTATCTGCCAAGTCATAAAAACACAAAATACATGAAAAATTTGGTCCAACCATTCATCCGTTCCTTCCTTCCTTCCTTCCTTCCTTCATTCATTCATCCATCCATTCATCAAGGCAAAGCAAGGAAGGCATGAGGGAGAAAAAAATTGGGATATTAACAGAAAGCGTTGGATGCAACAGCTGGAGATAAGGGTGTGCAGAGCTGGAGATAAGGGGGTGCACAGCTGGAGATAAGGGGATGCACAGCTGGAGATAAGGGGGTGCACAGCTGGAGATAAGGGGGCACAGAGCTGGAGATAAGGGGGCGCACTGCTGGAGATAAGGGGGCGCACAGCTGGAGATAAGCGGGTGCACAGCTGGAGATAAGGGGGTGCACAGCTGGAGATAAGGGGGTGCACAGCTGGAGATAAGGGGATGCACAGCTGGAGATAAGGGGGTGCACAGCTGGAGATAAGGGGGCACAGAGCTGGAGATAAGGGGATGCACAGCTGGAGATAAGGGGGCGCACAGCTGGAGATAAGGGGGTGCACAGCTGGAGATAAGGGGGTGCACAGCTGGAGATAAGGGGGTGCACAGCTGGAGATAAGGGGGTGCACAGCTGGAGATAAGGGGGTGCACAGCTGGAGATAAGGGGGTGCAGAGCTGGAGATAAGGGGGTGCACAGCTGGAGATAAGGGGGCGCACAGCTGGAGATAAGGGGGCGCACAGCTGGAGATAAGGGGGCGCACAGCTGGAGATAAGGGGGTGCACAGCTGGAGATAAGGGGGTGCACAGCTGGAGATAAGGGGGTGCACAGCTGGAGATAAGCGGGTGCAGAGCCTGAGATAAGGGGGTGCAGAGCTGGAGATAAGGGGGTGCACAGCTGGAGATAAGGGGGCGCACAGCTGGTTGGGGGAAACATGTTGAACATAAACAGACTTATTATTATAAATTCTTGCACCAAGTGCGTTGCAAATGTTGCCCATCCCGACCAACACCTGCGTCGACTTGGTCTCGTTCCTTCAAGGATCTGATCTTGCGTAATAATTTCAGAACTCCAAGCTGGGGGAATAAAAGATTGCAGCCAGAAATGTTGTGAGAAACAAGGAACCGCAGATGCCAGTTTACAAAATAAGTCACAAAGTGCTGGAGTAACTCGGTGGATCAGGCTGCGCCTCTGGAGAACTCGGATAGGTGGCGTTTCTGACGAAGGGGTACCGATCCGAAATGTCACCTAGCCATGATCTCCAGAGATACTACCTGACCAGCTGAGTTATTCCAACGATTTGTGTCCTTATTTGACATTAAGAACCATGCGCCCATGCCTCTGGAGTGGACAGAGGTCCCCTGTAAGCAGAGGGAGGCGTGTACTCTTTTCATTAACTACTCATCTCCCTGCCCCTTGCACGGAAGAGTCTACATAGTAGGTAGACACAAAATGCTGGAGGCAGCATCTATGGAGAGAAGGAATTGGTGACGTTTCGGGTCGAGACCCTTCTTCAGACTACATACTCTTAGCCAAGCCGCCATCACATAACCCACTAAACTGGAGTAGAAGCAAGTCCTACTTGATACCTGCATAGGAATAATAATGTGGAGGTTGGAGGTTGGGATTCACAAGTGCTGGTGTTGGCATTGTGCCTCGGTTAGAGTCATGTACTGGGGATTGAATGGAGGCATTCGGAAATAGAACATCATGAGGGGTCTGGGTCACATTTAAAATGGACCTACTGGATGGGGTTCCAACCAAAACGTCACTTCTTATTTTTCTCCAGAGATGCTGCCTGACCCTTTGAGTTACTCCAGCATTTTGTGTCTATCATGGGCATAAACCAACATCTGCAGTGTCTTCCTACAGATGTTTTTCTGCTCCACCTCAAACCTTGCTCCCCATGTTAGTTAGTTAGTTATTCACTTAGTTAAGTTTAGTTTATTGCCATGTGTACCGTGTTATGTGCAAACCAGTCAGCGGAAAGACAATACATGATTACAATCGAGCCATCCACCGTGTACAGATACATGATAAGGGAATAACGTATAGTGCAAGGTAAAGTCCAATAAAATCCAATCACAGATCGTCCGAGGGCGTGCAATGCATTCAGGACTGCTCTCTGGTTGTTGGTCGGATGGTTCAGTTGGCATAACAGCTGGAAAGAAAGTGTCCCTGAATCTGGAATTGTGCATTTTCACACCTGTACCTTTTGCCTGATGGGAGAAGGGAGACGAGGGAGTGGCCGGAGTACGACTTGTCCTTGATGATGCTGCTGGCCTTGCCGAGGCAGAGCGAGGTGTAGATGTTTGTGTGATTGTCTGGGCCGCATCTACAATTCTCTGCAATTTCTGGCGGTCTGCAACATCACGCTCCGGTAGCTGAGAATCGCATTGGCGCATCCCCCATTAAATTCACCAAGGGGGTTATCTTAGAGCGGTTATGCCTAAGAAATTACTACGTTTTGGAAAAGCCTGCATGGCCTTTCCATCTACAAACAATACAGAATGTAATGAGAGGTCCAGAACTAGCATCCGGTCATGCATCGAACTCCACTGAGTTCCTTTACATTGATTGCGGCAACAGGATCAACAAGCTCATCGGGAATGCTGGCTCCGTCCTGGGGGCGGAGTTGGATTCATGGGAGGGGGTCCTGGAGGGGCAGATGTTCCTCAAAGTGCGGAGCATCCTGGACAATACAGCTCACCCCCTCCATGACACACACACTGGTCAACCTGAGGAGCACCTTCAGCACCAGACTGGTTCCACCCAGATGCAGCACAGAACGCCCCAGGAGACCCTTTTTCCCTGTGGCTATCAAACTGTACAACTCCTCCCCGGAGGGTAGACAGACTCTCCTCCCCTCCCCTCCCTCCCCTCCCCTCCCCTCCCCTCCCCTCCCCTCCCCTCCCCTCCCCTCCCCCATCTTTGCACAACCCCAATCCTTCCCATTCCTCATTTTAATTTCATGTTTCATGTATCTTGTATTTTATGACTGTTGGCAGATTAATTTCACTCCTGGGACAAATAAAGTTCTATTATATCATATCATATCATGATGCACTGTACACACACAAGTTTAGCATGCATAGTAACATCCCAGAAAGAAAATAGTTGACCTGGTACTCCTCATCCTAAGTCCTAAACCTCCGTACAAAATTCAGGCACAAAGTGAACACAAACGCATAGGAGGAGTAGCCATTGGCTTTCTGGTGGACCAGTGTGTAGGATGGTCTTTGGTTTTCTCATGGGCGGCTGGGAGGAAATAGTCCTTTGAGTCTCTGCTTTGAATGGAAAGTGTAAACATGTAGGCTCAGTCTTGACTGAGATGCCCTCCCCCCCCCCCCAACAATTGAGCAGCTTTGCCGAGCGTTACTGCCCTGACCCACACATTAAGAGTAGCACATGAACCATGGCGTTCCGTACATCCATGTCTGAGATGGGTGGATGAGGGGGAGGGAAGGTCAGGATAAAATGAATGGGGGAAAATAACAAGCAGTAAATGAAAGATGGACACAAAATGATGGAGTAACTCAGCGGGTCAAGCAGCGTCTCTGGAGAAATAGGATGTGTGACGTTTCGGGTAGGAACCCTTCTTCAGACTCTGTCTTGGTCTGAAGAACCAGGGGTCTGAAGAAGGGTCTCGACTCGACTCGACTCGAAATGTCACCCATCCTTTTTCTCCAGAAATGCTCCCTGAACTGCTGAGTTTATTCCAGCACTTTGTGTCTATCTTCGGTAGGTTTGCAGTTGTGCCATAGTTCCTTCCGACGCAAGCAGAATTTGGAATTTAGAAGCAAAAACACAAACAACAGAGCAATTATTTGACAACTAGCTTAGATACATAGATACATAAAAAAATAGGTGCAGGAGTAGGCCATTCGGCCCTTCGAGCCAGAGCCGCCATTCAATGTAATCTTGGCTGATCATCCACAATCAGTACCCCGATCCTGCCTTCTCCCCATATCCCTTGATTCCGCTAAGAGTTCTATCTAACTCTCTTTTGAATGCATCCAGTGAATTGGCTTCCACAAATTCACAACTCACGGCTGATAGCGGACTCCCTCAACATCGGGAACATGTTTGCTGCATCTAGCGTGTCCAATCCCTTAATAATTTTAGATGTTTCTATAAGATAACCTCTCATCCTTCTAAATTCCAGTGAATACAAGCCCAGTCGCTCCATTCTTTCATCATATGTCAGTCCCGCCATCCCGGGAATTAACCTGGTCAACCTATGCTGCACTCCCTCAATGTCCTTCCTCAAATCAGGAGACCAAAACTGCACACAATACTTCAGGTGTGGTCTCACCAGGGCCCTGTACAACTGCAGAAGGGCCTCTTTGCTCCTGTACTGAAATCCTCTCGTTTTGCAGGCCAACATACCATTACCTGTCTTCATTGCCTGCCGTACCTGCATGCTTGCTGCTGATTCTAACATCCCACTGAACATCTCAAATTCAAACATTTGACATTGCACAGAGTGCTAAGAGATTTTTAAACCAGTTTCATATGTTATTAATTATGCGAGATGCTTTGACATAACTTAGTACATATCTAAATGGTAAAAACTCACCAAGAGGAAATCAGAGGAGCTTCTGAATGTGGATCACAGTCAGAACACGTGATTTATGTACTTAGCAACCAACCACACATTAGGAAATATCCACTAAACCTAATTTAGACACTTTGAAGATGATGCTGCATGTGGAATGGGCATTGGCCTGACAGCAAAGTTCACTGACCACAAGAAGCATGAACAGGATGTCTCTGAATCGGTATTTGGAACATTCTTTGGAGGAGGGATGTCGGTGAGGTTTATCCACCTGACTTTACAACAAAGAGTAAAAAGACACAAAGTGGTGGAGTAACACAGCAGGTCGGGCAGATGTATGTCCCTGGAGAACATGGAGAGGTGATGACTTGGGTCAGGATCCATCTTCAAACCCAGGTGTCCGTAGAACGTTTTCTGACCTGGAATGTGTGAGGAAACCGGAGCTGCTGGAGGAAACCCACATGATCACAGGGAGAACTTACCCAGACAGCAGCAGAGATGGGATGGAACACAGGTCTGTGGCGCTGTGAGGCAGCAGCTCCACCTGCCGCACCACTGTGCCGCTGTTTGTTCTTTGCTCAAGACTACCTCTCGCGTCTGTCTACAGCTCACAGTGTTCCCAAATGGGAAGTTCATTAACAACAGTAAACCATGCTTTGCACTAAACATGTTACGTTCAAATAGGGCGGCACAGTGGTAGCGATGCTGCCTTGCAGCGCTGGAGACCCGGCTTTGATCCTGACTGCAGCTGATGTCTGTACAGAGTTTGTACGTTCTCCCTGTGACCTCGTGGGTTTTCCCCAGGTGCTCTGGCTTCCTCCCACACACAAAAGACGCGCAGATTTGTAGGTTAATAGACTTCTGTAAATTGCCCCTGGTGTGTAAAATAGAACTAATGCATGGGTTATCGTTGGTCAGTGCAGATTCAGCGGGCCAAGAGGGCCTGTTTCAATAGACAATAGACAACAGGTGCAGGGGTAGGCCATTCGGCCCTTTGAGCCAGCACCACCATTTAATGTGTTCATGGCTGATCATCCCCAATCAGTACCCTGTTCCTGCCTTTTCCCCCATATCTCCTGACTCGGCTATTTTTAAGAGCCATATCTAGATCTCTCTTGAAAGCATCTAGAGAACCTGCAATTCCACAGACTCACAGCTCTCTGTGAGAAAAAGTGTTTCCTCATCTCCGTTCTAAATGGCTTACTCCTTATTCTTAAAGTGAGGCTCCTGTGTTTCTGTGCTGTGTCTAACTTAAATCCTCTATTGCACCAGCAATATTTCAGAGTGAATCATTTCAGAGTGCATAAATTCAATGCTGAATAAGGTGTAACTTTTAGTACTTGCACATACTTGGAAACAGATTTAAGGTGCCCACTCATTTTATGCAGAATTCTTATGACCTAAACCGAGGCACATAGATGAAAAGTTAGTGGATAATCAACACCATTTTAAAAGCTAGCAATTCGGACAACTACAAGAGTATATTTCACAATAAATGGGCTTGTAGATTAAAAGTGAAATTGAAAACCAAAATTCTGAGGGAGGGAGACAGCTGGAAGGGAGTTGGGGGCAGGAGGTTTGGCAAGTGATAGGTGGATACGGGTGGATGGGAGATGGATTGGACCTTGGACAAAGACCAGAGTTAAAAAGACAATAGAAAAGTGAGAAAATTAGATAATAGAATAGAATTGAAATGTGAGGCCAGAGGAAGGAATATAGGGGGAAGGAGATGGTGGAGAGGGGAAGGGAGAAATGGGTGTGTATCCAGGTGGGGTACAGGGAGGAACAAGGGAAAAAGGGGGGGGGGGGGTGTGGGGGTGTTTGCAAGTTAATTACCAAAAATTTGTGAATTGAATGTTCACACCGTTAGGTTGTAATCTAGCGAAGCGGAATACAAGATGCTGTTCCTCCAGTTTGCGGATGGCCCCACTCTGGCAATGGAGGAGGCCCAGGTCAGAAAGGTGAATTAGCTGCATAATGGTCACGACAAAGAAACCAAAATCAAAGCACGGAAGCGTCTATATATGCAATGGACCAACTAGTGGGAGGAAAACAAACTGTCGGAGGAACCCAGCCGGTCAGGCAATTTCTATAGAGGGGCGGCATGGTGGCACAGCAGTAGTATTGGTGCCTTACAAGGCCCGAGACGTGGGTTCGATCCTGACCACAGGCGCTGTCTGTATGGAGTTTGTACGTTCTCCCCATGACCTGTGTTGGTTATCTCCGGTTGCCCCCCACACTCCAAAGACGTAGGTTTGTAGGTTAATTGGCTTTGGTAAAATTGTAAATTGTCCCTGGTGTGCAGAGGATAGTGTTAATGTGTGGGGACCTCGTGTGCTGGTCGGCGCAGATCAGTGGTATGAAGGGCCCGTTATCGCGTTGTATCCCCATATTGAACTAAATGAAAAAAGACAAGAGTTTGAGGTTGGAATCCTTCTTCAGGATGGTCTTGAAGAAAGGTCCTGACCAAAAGCATAGTCTGGCCATTTCCTACTATAGATGTTGCCTGACCCACTGAGCACCTCCTGAAGCTTATTTTCACTCAAGATTCCAGCATCCTTAGTCTCCTGCTTCCAAGAACTAGTTTAGTTTAGTGCAGAAACAGGCCCTTCGGCCCACCAAGTCCGCACCGACCAGTGATCCCCGCACACTGACACTACTCTACACCCACTAGGAACAATTTTTACATTTTATACCAAGCCAATTAACCTACAAACCTGAGATCTTTGGAGGTCTTTGGAGTGTGGGAGGAAACCGAAGATCTCGGAGAAAACCCATGCGGTCACAGGGAGAACGTACAAACTCCGTATAGACAGCACACGTAGTTAGGATTGAACCCGGGTCTCCGGCGCTGCAGGGAGGTAGCTTTATCGTTGCGCCACCGTGCCTGCTATTTATCATCAGTACAGTGGCTTGCAAAAGTTTTCATACCCCTTGAACTTTTCCACATTTTCCAACGTTACAACCACAAACGTAAATGTATTTTATTGGGATTTTATGTGATAGACCAACACAAAGTGGTGCATAATTGTGAAGTGGAAGGAAAATGATACATGGTTTCCAAACTTTATTACAAATAAAAAACTGAAAAGTGTGGCGTGCAAAAGTATTCAGCCCCCCTGAGTCAATACTTTGTAGAACCACCTTTCGCTGCAATTACAGCTGCAAGTCTTTTGGGGTATGTCTCTACCAGCTTTGCACATCTAGAGACTGAAATTTTTGCCCATTCTTCTTTGCAAAATAGCTCAAGCTCAGTCAGATTGGATGGAGTGTCTGTGAACAGCAATTTTCAAGTCTTGCCAGAGATTCTCAATTGCATATAGGTCTGGACTTTGACTGGGCCATTACAACACATGAATATGCTTTGATCTAAACCATTCCATTGTAGCTCTGGCTGTATGTTTAGGGTCGTTGTCCTGCTGGAAGGTGAACCTCCGCCCCAGTCTCAAGTCTTTTGCAGACTCTAACAGGTTTTCTTCCAAGATTGTCCTGTATTTGGCTCCATCCATCTTCCCATCAACTCTGACCAGCTTCCCTGTCCCTGCTGAAGAAAAGCATCCCCACAGCATGATGCTGCCACCACCATGTTTCACAGTGGGGATGGTGTGTTCAGGGTGATGTGCAGTGTTAGTTTTCCGCCACACATAGCGTTTTGCATTTAGGCCAAAAACTTCAATTTTGGTCTCATCAGACCAGAGCAACTTCCCCCACATGGCTTGTGGCAAACTGCAAACGGGACTTCTTATGGCTTTGTTTCAACAATGGCTTTCTGCTTGCCACTCTTCTATAAAGGCCCGATTTGTGGTGTGAACGACTAATAGTTGTCCTGTGGACAGATTCTCCCACCTGAGCTATGGATCTCTGCAGCTCCTCCAGAGTTACCATGGGCCTCTTGGCTGCTTCTCTTCTTGTCCGGCCTGTCAGTTTAGGTTGACGGCCATGTCTTGGTAGGTTTGCAGTTGTGCCATACTCTTTCCATTTTCGGATGATGGATTGAACAGTGCTCCGTGAGATGTTCAAAGCTTGTGATATTTTTTTATAACCTAACCCTGCTTTAAACTTCTCCACAACTTTATCCCTGACCTGTCTGATGTGTTCCTTGGGCTTCATGATGCTGTTTGTTCACTAATGTTCTCTAACCACCCCCGAAGCCTTTACAGAACAGCTGTATTTATACTGAGATTAGATTACACACAAGTGGACTCTATTTACTAATTAGGTGACTTCTGAAGGCAATTGGTTGCACTGGATTTTATTTAGGGTTATCAGAGTAAAGGGGGCTGAATACTTTTGCACGTCACACTTTTCAGTTTTTTATTTGTAAAATAATTTGAAAACCATGTATCACTTTCCTTCCACTTCACATTTATGCACCACTTTGTGTTGGTCTATCACATAAAATCCCAATAAAATACATTTACGTTTGTGGTTGTAACGTGACAAAATGTGGAAAAGTTCAAGGGGTATGAAAACTTTTGCAAGTCACTGTATGTATGCAGGTTACAAACAATTTTTTTGACTTTGAAATGCTTGTCATTAGGAAAACGTCAATGAGATGCAAGACCTCTTGGTAAGAAATCTATGTTTATTAATTGTATTTACCATCAAATGTAAATATGCAATACCTATACATTAAAAAAAATTACAACATGCGGATTCAAAAGGCACATAGAAGTTGCACTTTGAATTACTTGAAATATCCCAGCAGTACAAACAAAACCCTATTAAGAGAGAGCAGCTTTGGATTTAGAAGTTTGTAAATAAAGTACAAAAAGGAATAACTTCTTTACATGCATTTTTAGTTACAAAGTACATCGAATGTATGGAAAAAATACCGATTCTACTGTATCAAAAACATGTTTATTGCTTATAAATTATTAAAAATATATTGTCATATAAGATTTTAAAATAAAAATACTAATTGGTCTAACCAATTAAGCTGTGACTTGGAAGCATTACATTATGTTGCACTGTGAGCAGTATTGTTACACTGAAGCAATATTAACATGTAATCTGCTTCAAAAGGCAATAATAAAACACAATGATTCATTATCAAGAGCAACCTACCTTTTGATTTATCATCGGTATACAGATGGACAAATATTGCAATGATTTTTCGCCTCCAGAAGGACAAGATTAAGAATGCCTTCACATGCTAATGTGTAGCAAGCAAGGTGTTCTATAGAGTTTAGAGATGCCGCATGGAAACAGGCCCTTCGGCCCACCCAGTCCACACCAACCAACAGTCACTCCCGCACACTGGCACTATCCCACACTCAAGGGACGATTTACAATGTGTTCAATTCTGGGCACCATTTGTAGGAAAGGTGTTGTCCAGCTGCAAAGGGCAGAGTGAAGATTTACGAAGCTGTTGCCAGGACTCGAGGGTCTGAGCTATAGGGAGAGGTTGAGCAGACTGGGACTCAGGAGGACGAGGGGTGATCTTATAGGTGTATAAAATCATGAGGGGAATAGATCGGGTAGGTGCACAGAATCTCTTTACCCCAGAGTAGGGGAAATCGAGAATCAGAGGACATAGGTTTAAGGAGAAGGGGGAAAAAACTTAATAGGAATCTGAGGGCTAACTTTTTCATTCAAAGGGTGGCAGGTTTATGGAATGAGCTGCCAGAGGTGGTAGGTGAGGCAGGGACAATCGTAACATTTAAGAAACAATTAGACGTATATGGATATGGCATGTTTGGAGGGACATGGGTTAAACACAGGCAGGTGGGGCTAGTGAAGATGGGACATGTAGGTTGGCGTGGGCAATTTGGGCCAAAGGGCCTGTTTCCACGCCGTATGACTCTATGACCCTAAGTTGTATGTGGGGGGGGGGGGGGGGGGGGGAATAGGATTCCTGGCTGGTTATCTAATCCTTAGGGGAAATTTCTGTCATGCAGACATCAATCAGATAACTTACAGGGGTCATTCCTGCTCAGTTACTCGTATAGCTCAGTTACTCTGGTCTTACCCACCAATGCATAGAGAGATGGGTGAATGAAGATTAAGGTTCGCCATTCTTGAATGAAACCTGCAGAGAATCGGTTAATTTCAGCACTGTTTTCAATATTCAGAAATGGAACCAAAAAGCTTTCGATTTGGTTTGTTATTCACAAACAATAATGCAAATTTGGAACAATACAGAGTTTATGTACATCAATTCTTGCACGCAGAAATTGATAAAATACTTTAAATAGACGCAAAGTGCTGGAGGAAATCCCAGGTCAGGCGGCATCTCTGGAGAAAAGGAACAAGTGACGTTTCGGGTCGGAACCCTTCTTCAGACTGGTAAATATATAGTTTGTCATGACTCAAGTGGTATGGTAAATAGATCTTGGCAGCAGTTTTGTTTACGGAAAAGATTACAAAAAAATCACATCTCAAAAAAAAAACCATATCAAAATTTGTTTCCTAAAAATTGCGATTAACACATATTCATTACTTAGTACATGAAGACAAAATAAATTGAATGCATATCTTTCAAAGGTCAAGTAGTTCTGATTTACAAGAGCAGGAAGTTCCATTGAGCTCGTCCTAAACCCCACCCCACCCCCAGAAGTTACAGTAGAAATTAAATCTAAAGCAGCAAATAATAAATGCATCTGATACACCTCAAGTAAATTTGAGTGGCGGCATTTGTCTACATCTTAGATTACGTGCTATTTACAGGCATTTATCAGCTGAGTGTATTTATGTTAATAATCATACGGAATAGGAGTAGAATTAGGCCATTCGGCCCATCAAGTCTACTCCGCCATTCAATCATGGCTGATCCATCTCTCTCTCCTAACCCCATTCTCCTGCCTTCTCCCCATAACCTCTGACACCTGCACTAACAAGAATCTGTCTCAGCCTTAAAAATATCCGTCGACTTGGCCTCGACAGCCTTCTGTGGCAAAGAATTCCACAGATTCACCACCTCTGACTAAAGAGATTTCTCCTCATCACCTTCCTAAAATAAACTCCTTTAATTCTGAGGCTGTGACCTCTAGACTTAGACTCTCCCACTAGTGGAAACATTCTCTCCACATCCACTCTATCCAAGCCTTTAACTATTCTGTAGGTTTCAATGAGGTCCCCGCTCATTCTTCAAAACTCCAGCGAGTACAGGCTCAGTGTTGACAAACGCTCAGCATAGGTTGACCTACTAATTCCTGGGATCATTCTTGTACATTTTTGGACACAAGCCCTCTTAAAAGAAATATTAGCATTGAGTTTACTTTCTTTACTACCGATAGTAGAATAAATTGATTTGATTCAGAGAATAGGTTTAACCCACACAATGAGTGGAAAAGCTGCAATATTTAACAGATTGTTATCGGAGCATTTGGTTGCAGCACAGATGACTTAAATATCAGTATAAAGATGGATATATTTTTTTCAAGAAATGCTAGCTACCACTATATACTCCAGGAAAGCCAGCTACTTTTTGAGTGGAAAATCAAAGATCACAATTTTTTTAAACGCTCGTTCAGAATGATCTTTCTTTTAAAATAATATACATCAAACATGCACTTTTTGTTCGCTGCTTGTTTGTTTAAATATATGTATCTACTTGCATACGTAACATGTTGCACTGTTGTTTAATTTCATAGGATAATAAGATCATAAGTAATAGGAGCAGAATTTGGCCATTCGGCCCATCAAGTCTACTCCGCCATTTAATCATGGCTGATCTATCTCTCCCTCCTAACCCCATTCTCCTGCCTTCTCCCCATAACCTCTGACACCTGTACTAATCAAGAATTTATCTATCTCTGTCTATATATAAATATATCCACTGACGGCCTCCAAAGCCTTATGTGGCAAACAAATTCCACAGATTCACCACCCTCTGACTAATGAAATTCCTCCTCTTCTCCTTCCTAAAATTCTGAGGCCTAGAGGTCCTAGTCCTAGGGGTCATTTTCAAATTTAATTCTTATGATGTTAATTTAGTTCATGCACACTAGCCATATGTGAAACAAGGAAATAGTCAAAGACATTCAAAAGACTTTCATAATCTATTTTGGAAAGTATTGTGAGAAGGCAATGAGAGAGGAACATTTTTGACAAACTCAGGAATAATTATTGAAAGAACCTCTACATAATGATGCGTAGGAAGGAGCTGCATACACTGGTTTACACCGAAAATAGACAAAATGCTGGAGTAACTCAGAGGAACAAACACCACCCATTCCTTCTCTCCAGAGATGCTGCCTGTCCTGCTGAGTTACTCCAGCATTTTGTGTCCATCTTCTCTACATAATGATAGTTGGCAAGAACGAGAGGAAAATAACATTGTGGGTTCACATGCCTCCAGTTTAAATACAGACATACTTGTGCACTTTGCAGTGTTTCCTGTTGGACGTAGTTGACGAGATAAGCTGCAAGGCTAGCGAGTAGCAGGGCAGGTTTCATCTAGTCTCAGTAGAGTTACATTAAATGTGGAGTAATTAATATTAATTTTAAGTCAACTGTGTGCAATTCCCAGTTATCAAAAATCCAGAATTATAATAGATGGCTTGTATTAAAATAACTTTTGTAAATTAACTTGAAGCAATCTGTAATTGTAAGGTATTAAAAAGGTAATTAGGTTTACAAGAATCATAAAATCACTTACTTCACAGATTGGTGAAGAGATTTCATCCATAGCACTTAGTCCTCATTGTTAGATTTCATTAATTGGACAAATTAATTCAAATCACATGCATCCACGTACAATTTAGAGCGATTTTGGTAGATACCAGTTTCATTGATTCATGTCAACTCTAGCTACCTCTTGTCCTCTGCTGCCAAGGAGTTAGCGTCAATTTGAAAATTAATTGCATTATACAAATCCCACAAGAATATTCAATAAAGTTTAAAATGTACAATGCTTTCTAATTTTTTTCAATGTCGCAAACCGCACACATAACAGTCACCTTTGTCTGCTTAATTCCCAACTATGAATCGCTGAAACACAAAATCGACAAGCCTTCCCATTTCAGATTTAATAGGTTTGGATAAATGTTTGTGCCAAACCAGACCTCTTTCCAAAGAGAGTAAAATTAAACATTCTGCATTATTTCCTCACTAATTTAATTTAACGTGCATTGTAAAAATTACTGCTGGTGGAATTCGTGGATTAATTTAGTGTTGTTTATTGCAGAAAAACAAAACAGTCCTGAGCAACTATATACTCATTGGAGAGGCTCGGACTATATTTGATCAGGCTTTACTGGACTTTATCTTGCACTGAACGTTATTCACATTATTCCCTTTATCATGTATCTGTACACTGTGGATGTCTCAATTGTAATCATGTATTGCCTTTCCGTTGACTGATTAGCACGCAACAAAAGCTTTTCACTGTACCTCGATATGTGACAATAAACTATACTAAACTCATTAACAGTCACAATTCCCTAACTCTCCCAATCCTCCATCACTGTCCATCTCCCTGCTTTCACCTGCATCACGCCATCTTAATTTCTTGCCTCAGCATGGTAGCGATCGTTTTTTTAATACCTGAAGAAAAACAAATTTTAAAGCCTAATGGTGGCATGTTTGAGGCAGCAATTACAAAATAATTCTAAAAACCTCCATAAGCTGTTCAACCTTTCCCCCAGCAGCTTATAATGCGAGAAGTGTTCGGGTGATTAGCTGTACTGCAACTCAATTCCAGGGTTCTACTTATGAGCATGCATGTTGTTAACTGTAGTATATTGACCTATTCTGTAACTAATTAACTTTTCCTTCAATTTAAAATTCTATCAGCACTGTCAGTTCTTCAATATGGACATAAGTATTTATTTAACATCTGCATTCAACATGTCTATAGTTTCACAATCATTTTCATGATCATTTCTTAGTATGAAGGACCTCCTGCAAATGGTCCTGAATTTGCCCAGTCCCAGTCACTCTTAGAAACCAGTGAACCTGGAGAGTAAACTTCTATTAGTTTCCCTTTCTGAGTTCCAGATTTACTGTCAGAATATTTACTTTTAGTTTTAGAGATGCAGCGTGGAAAGAGGCCCTTCGGCCCTCCGAGTCCGCGCCAATCGCCCATACACTAGTTCTATTCTAGACACAATTTACAGAAGCCAATTCACCTACAAACCTGCACATCTTTGGAATGTGGGAGGAATCTAGGAGCACCTGGAGAAAACCCACGTGGTCGCTGGGAGAATGTACAAACTCCATACAGGCAGCACCTACGGTCAGGATCGAACCTGGGTCTCTGGCGCTGTGAGGCAGCAACTCTACCACTGTGCCAAAAGGCAATGCATCCAGTACACTCTTTGAAGCATTCCCAACTATTTCACGGAAACAGTTCTTGGAACCATTGAAGATAAGACACCCATCGCTTGAGTAACTCAGCGGGACAGGCAGCATCTCTGGGTAGAAGGAATGGGCGACGTTTCGGGTCGAGACCCTTCTTCAGATCAGCATCTGGTGTGCAAGACAGCCAACTGCATTAATTGGGTTTATTGACACTTCAGTTCAGTCTTTCGACTTAAGAGATAGGGCGTGGAAATAGGCCCTTCAACCCACCAGGTCCACGCCAATCATATTACACCTCTGACTTCACTTTCACTAGTATTATTGGATAGTCTACACAGCTTTGAGAAAATAATTTAAAAAAAGCCTCCTTGTATTTTAAAAATACACCCTAAAATATTTTGATATGTTAAACCATGCATCAAGCAACAGGATGTGGAGAGGATGTTTCCACGAGTGGGAGAGTCTCGGGCCAGAGGCCAAAGCCCCAGAATAAAAGGATGTACCTTTAGAAAGGAGATGAGGAATTTCTTCAGTCAGATGGTGGTGAATCTGTGGAATTCATTGCCACAGACAACTGTGGAGGCCAAGCCAATGAATATTTTTAGAATGACAGATTCTTGATTAGTACGGGTGTCAGGGGTTACGGAGAGAAGGCAGGAGAATGGGGTCGAGACAGAAAGATAGATCAGCCATGATTGAATGGCGGAGTAGACTTGATGGGCCGAATGGCCTAATTTTGCTCTTAGAACGCATGAATATTGTATTAAACGGAGAGTCTACTTATCAGTCACATTTTTGTCAAAGTGGAAAATGTCCCTTTGGGATCAGCGCATATAATTTCTCCATAAAGCAATGCTTGTCCACCTGGAATAAATCAATCACAGCAAGGCAAGTCAATTAGAAGTCACAAACGTTCTGTTCACTTATCATAACGTTTTCTGAACTAGTTCAGGGGGTGCCATTGTAAAGGAGTTATCTTCTGCTCCCTTTCACAAGTCAACTGCAGAATTTTCCAACACACTGCAGAAGTCAGCAAGTTAACTGAGAACGTGCGTGTGATCCCGGAGAAGACCTTGATCGTAGATGGTGCTGCTGCTGAGTAAAGCTGGAGGAATATGGACACTGATCCATATGCTGGTAGAATTTTAAATGCTGATGGCCATCCAAGACGCAGGACGAGATGACGCACGTTCCTCTGGGTCTCCCACAATTGCAGTTCATGTGCCAAGATGATGGTATCGCTGGACTCCAAACTGCTAGTTCCCCGATGTCAACTGATTTTTAAATGGTTGCTGCAGAACAGATCATTAAAAACAAACACAGAAGACTCAGACATTTTGAGAGGTCTCAGACATTTAAGACATTTAACTCTTCTTTGGTAACCTAATATTTAAGTGTTACTCTATCTCCCCCCCCCCCCCACACATATTTTAGCCCATTAACTTCATACTCCAAGGGCATCAGAACTACCAAAGGTTGTTCCAAAAATAGACACAAAATGCTGGATTAACTTAATGGGTCAGGCAACATCTCTGGAATAAAGGAATAGGTGTTGTTTCAGGTTGGAACCCTTCTTCAGTAGGTCCATTTTAAGATAGATCAGCGATGATTGAATGCCGGAGTAGACTTGATGGGCCGAATGGCCTAATTCTGCTGCTAGAACGCATGAATATTGTACAAATCGGAGAATCTACTTATCAGTCACATTTTTGTCCCTTTGGGATCAGCGCCCCAGACCTGGAACCAGACCCCACATAATGCTCTATTTCAGAATGACGCCCCAGCACATGACACAACCCAGAAAAGGAATAGGTGAAGTTTTGGGTTGAGACTGAAGAAGGGTCTCAACCCAAAACATCATCTATTCCTTTTTTCTCCCAGAGATGCTGCCTGAGCTGCTGAGTTACTCCAGCATTTTGTGTCTATCTTTGGGGTAAACCAGCACCGAGGGGTTGTTACCTAGTTTATAGAATGGATTTATTTCCAAGGTTTAGTCGGGGATGAGCAAGAATATTGAGTGTTAACCAATTTTTTGTTCTATTGCTGCCTGTGCGATAGGGTTAGATAACACGAGTAAATGTATGGATGACAGTGAAGATGGTTATGAATTACAGTGGGAATTTGATTATCTGGGCAGGTGAGCTGCGGAACGGCTCATGGCATTTAATTTAGATAAGTGTGAGATGTTGCATTTTGGAAAGCTGAACTGGAGTAGGGTCTTCATAACAATATACATGTGTATAGTTTCCTGAAAGTAGCATCACAGCTAGTCAGGGTGGTAAAGAATGGAGATACGGCTAATCAAATATAATTTCCTCAAACCACAATTGAGAGGTTATCATGACAGGTCTAGATCGGGTAGACGCACAGAGTCTCTTGCCCAGAGTAGGGGAATCAAGAACCCGAACACATGGGTTTAAGGTGAGGAGGGAAAGATTTAATAGGAACAAGAGGGGTAACTTTTTCACACAAATGGTGGCAGGGGTATGGAACAAGCTGCTGGGGGAGGTAGTTGAGGCAGGTACTATTGCATTTAAGAAGCATGTAGACAGGTACATGGATAGGCCAGGTTTCGATGGATATGGGCTGGTGGGCAGGTGGGATTAGTGCAGATGGGACATGTTGGTCGGTGTGGGCAAGTTGGGTAGAAGGGTCTGTTTCCATGCTGTGTGACTCTATGATTCTATGAGCCAGCAAGATGGGTTCCCACTGGCACAGAACTTGATGGGTCTTATCTCGCTTCATGCAGAGTTCAGGAAATCCCACGGCTCTATACTTGCACTGGGTAATCTGAAGAAGCTCCACCTTCACATCTGTGGTGGAGAGCCAGAAGTAAACCTACCGCCATTTTAGTCATAAGAATGCAAATGGGAATAGGAAGACCCCACACAATAGATACATCATTTTCATCAAGGGGTTTTGTAAAGAAAAATGAAAAATGTTTTATAGGTTCATTTAAAAAAACATGATAGTATCTTCTTAGTGTTGATAATGTCTCCTGCATATCATAGATTTATTTCATCTCCCTATTGTTTACTGGCTTCCAGTTACCCTGAATATTTATTTTAAACAAGCTGTTGGAACTCATAAATGTGTTATTACTGTATGTGGTTTAGAGATACAGCACGGAAACAGGCCCTTCGGCCCACCGAGTCCATGCCGACTAGCGATCACCCATACACAAACGCAATCCGACACACTAGGGACAATTTACAATTTTACCAAAGCCGGAAGTGGCGGCGCTGCGTGGCAGCTGCGGCTCACCTGCAGTCCGTCTGTTTTTTTCTTTTTTTGTCTTCTTGTGTCTGTTTTAGTTAGAATTTTGGTTTATTAGGTTGTGTTTGTGTGTGTGTGTGGAGGGGGGGGGGGGAGGGTGGGAGAAACACGGTTTTAGTCTCTCCGTTCGGGGGGATGCGACCTTTTCTTGTCGTGTCCCCCGTAACCGTCTCCGTCTGTGCTGAGGCCTAATGGCGGAGCTGGCGGCCTCGGAGCTGTGGCGAGCGTTCAGAGCTCCAACGTTCCAGCGGTGTTCCAGCGGCGGCCCGGCTTCAGAGCTCCGGTGCTCCAGCGGTTGCTCCAGCGGCGGCCTGGCTTCAGCGCTGCGGTGCTCCAGCGTTCCAGCAGTGGACCCTGATTCAGAGCTGTGGCGGTGTTCCAGCATTCCGGCGACGGCGGCTGCAGCCCGGCTTCGGAGGCTCGGCCTCGGGCCTAGTGGACGATAACATCTGAGCCTGGATCGCCTCAGCGCAGACGGAGAACAAGGAGGGAAGAAGACAAAGACTTTAAGTCTTTTGCCTTCCACCACAGTGAGGAGGTGCCTGGTGACCTCACTGTGGTGGATGTTAAATATGTGTTTACTATGTGTTTCTTTATTTTTTATTATATGGTGTATGACTGCAAGGTAACAAAAATTTTGTTCAGACCAAAAGGTCTGAATGACAATAAAGGAATCTAATGTGCACTTATGTGTAATGACAATAAAATATATTATTATTATTATTATTATTAATCTAATCTAACCTACAAACCTGTACGACTTCAAAGTTTGGGAGGAAACCGGGGCACCCAGAGAAAACCCAGACAGGTCATGCGGGGGGGAACATACAAACTCCTTACAGACAGCACCCGTGATCAGGATGGAACCCGGGTCTCTGACGATGTAAGGTAGCAACTCCACTGCTGCAGCACCTTGCTCAAAGTCTGTAGGGGAAGGACCTGCCACTGATCACCGCTAAAGTGACTCTGAATAAAGTTTAATGACCCATTAACTAATGGGCGTAAAGCGGAACAATGTTGTTTCGATCACTTTGCAAGCTATTTGGAAGTGCTTTTTGTAAATTAAAGAGACACTTGAATTTGTTGCTCAAGTATTGGTGACTGCCCCAAACCTGATATGCAGGTACTTGGAAATGAAGGAATCAAATGAGCATTAAAAAGACATAAATGACAGGGCTGGTCCAATTATTTAACTCCCAAATCGAAAACTGAATACCAACAATAACTTTAGCAAGTGCCCCTGTGGTCTCTTTGATAACTTTGATAAGATAATGTGGCATTATATATAGTTCAGTGGAAGTCTTCACTGAATACATTATATTTTATCCAATGTACTCCACGCAATAAAACATTGTGAGGATGTTTCAAATTGGAGGAGCAGCACCTCATATTTCGCTTGGGCAGTCTGGACCCCAGCGGCATGAACATTGACTTCTCCAATTTCCGGTAGCCCTTATTGTCTCCTCCCCTTCTCAGCTCTCCCTCAGCCCTCTGGCTCCTCCTCTCCCTTTCTTCTTCCCGCCCCCCCGCCCCCCACCCTACATCAGTCTGAAGAAGGGTTTCGGCCCAAAACGTTGCCTATTTCCTTCGCTCCATAGATGCTGCCGCACCCGCTGGGTTTCTCCAGCACTTTTGTCTACCTTCGATTTTCCAGCATCTGCAGTTCCCTCTTAGGCATTAAAACATTTAATTACCACCACAATAATTATTTCTTTAAGCATCATAACAATACAATAATGAAGGCTGAATTAATGTAATTATGTGACGTTATCAGATGTTTGACAGATTCACTATTTCCAGCCATTACATGTCCCATCCTCATTTACCATTCCATTACAAAGTGCCACCGTTGCGGTAGAGTTGCTGCCTTACTGCGCCAGAGACCAGGTTCGACCCTGACCACGGGTGCTGTCTGTACGGAGGTTGTACGTTCTCCCTATGATCGCGTGGGTTTTCTTCGGGTTGCTCCGGTTTCCTCCCACATTCCAAAGACGTTGGTAGAAATTGTAAATTGCTCCTAGTGTGTGGGATAGTGCTAGTGTACGGGTGATCGCTGGTAGGCGCAGGCACGGTGGGCCGAAGGGCATGTTTTGATGCTGTACCTCTAAAGTTTAAAGTAAAGAACCAAAGTGGTTGTCAATTTGTTCACTGTATCCAATGAAAGACCTCTCTATACCCGATGGCACTGTCATAATTCCTCACATGGAGGCTGGTTTACTCAGCAAAATGATGCTAAACAGATTTGCAAAGTATTTCATTTTCATTCCCTCTCAAACACCCTCCTATTTTACTTATGCACTGGAGAACACACAATTGTAACTTTACGGGTATTAAAAACAAATAAATGTGATTGCTAGGTAGACAAAAATGCTGGAGAAACTCAGCGGGTGAGGCAGCATCTATGGAGCGAAGGAAATAGGCAACGTTTCGGGCCGAAACCCTTCTTCAGACAAATGTGATTGCTATCTATTTTTGGCGAATGGAGAAACCACAATTATGATATGCGATGGAATTTCTAAACACTTTGGGGGAATTTTCAGTGATTCAATCCATTAACTAATGATTGCTAATACTTGAAAGTATTTTATTAAATGGGATTTATGGATTTTTATTACATTTCATTTTGTTTAAAAAACTTTTCCCCACTATAACCTACAAATTAGCGTCCTTTTCATTTAGGACAACATGGTAAATATAAAAACACTAACAAGAAGTGAGAATCTACAATAGAATAATTGCTAAAGTTTGCAAATACAAAATGCACTATAAATAATAAACGACAGTTAAAACTGCAATTATCTTAAAATCAAGGGAATAAAAATAGCATCAACTCACATCAGATTTGTACACAGCTTAACTACTGGTTGGTAGAAGTATATCAATCTCTTTATTGGATGGGGTGATCAAACTGTTATCCATACCACATGTATTTGGAAGGTCCACTGTGGCGTTACAAACATCCATGGAAATTGCTGAGAGCTTGATGCAGGCTGGAGGATTTGGTTCATTGGATACTGTCCCCACTGGGACAACATGAAGTGACCTCTCAGCGCCATCCTCTGAACCCGTCACTGGGCTATGGTCCAAAGAGGGTTTAGACGATGAAACATCCTCGTGATTCCCTGTCTCGCGCCAGTTGAAGAACCGCTGAGGTTGGGAGTTGGGAGTACTCGACTCATTCTTTGCGGATTGGAGCGGCCCACCGTCCCCGGCGGCTCTCCCCAGTGGATGGGGTGAAGCTGGCGACTGCGCAAGACCGGGCTTTTTCGGGGGAATTGGCGGAGGGTTCCCCCGATCCACCCTTGGTGTTGTTGGCGATTTTATACCAGGTGTCAGCGGGCTTTGCGGACTGGAGACCTTGGCGGGCGTTGGCGAGTGGTTGGCCTCACCGACTGGCGTCTTTGTTGCCGTGCCCAGCTGTCGATAGTCAGTACCAAAAGGGGAATTATTTGGAGTTTTGAGGGTACTTGTCTGGCTTGTGAACCTAGAAAGAACTTGGGTCACGGTATTGCGGGCCAACTGCTTGGCAGCTGAACTGTCCAAGGTCGTGGGGGACAGATCCCTAGGGGGAGGACTCTGTAAGACGCCAGTCTGCTGATCGTGCTCTGCTTGGGCTTGGAATTTAAATCGAGCGGCGTGGAACCTTTGGTTCAGCCCAGCTTGGTAGGAGGACTGGAAACCGGCGGTGGGGCTCGCCGACCCTATTAGCCGCTTCGCCAACACGGGGGACGAGCACGGCGAGGAGGATACCGACGAGGCGGCCGACGAGTTGACCGTGTTGCTCGGAGAAAGGGAACTCCCGGCGGCGAGATGCGAGGCCAAACCAGTGGTCACAGCGGCGGTTCCATTTTCAACGACGTGATCGGTTGCGGGGGAAGCTGGCTTGTTTTTGCTCGAGAAGAATGCATCCGTCTCATTGTCGTCGGCTGGCCGATCTTCACCGTTGTTGCAAGTAAGTGCGGCACAATGCCCGTTTAAATGTGGGACGAGCACCGATGGTTTAGACAATGTGCAATGACCCTGTTTTGCGTCATTTCTGTTCGTCACTTCCACATCTGGAAAATCTACTTGGCACGCTTTGCTTTTATTCGAGCCAGTCCCTTCTGACAAGCCAACCAGCAGGCCTGCCTCGTCCCCCACGGCTTTACTAGAGTTGTCTGCTCCACTCTTTAGCTCCTCAATCATTTTTTTTAAGTGCTCCACTTCTTCACCGAGGGCTCGCGTTTGGTTCTCTTTACGGTTCAGCTTTGCCCTCAGCTGCTCCTTCTCAGTGTCAAACTCGGAGAGCTGCTTCTCCATTTGGGCTTCCTTCTGCAAGGCCCGTCTCTTCTCGACCGCCAACTCTTCCTCCAACTTACTGCTCCTCGTCAGCTCCTTCTCAAGCTTTAGTTTTAGCTCCGCAACTTTCTGCACTTCCTCCGCTGCTTTATTACTTGCTTTTTTGCATTCTTTCACCAACACTGTGGTTAGCTGCTTGTGGCGCGATCGTTCTTCTTCCAACTGTGCGGACACTTTCTTCTGCTCCTTTTCCACCTTCTTCACCTGCGACTTTTCAAATTCCAACTACAAATACGTATTTTGGGGAAGGAAGAGACAAAAAATATATATATTTTTGTACATATATCAGTATTTCCACCATTGCAAAGATTTTAGTTTAGTTTAGTTTAGAGATACAGCACGGAACATGCCCTTCGGCCCACCGAGACCGCCAATACTATCCTACACGCACTAGGGACAATTTACATTTACACCATGCCAATTAACCTACAGACTTGTACGTCATTGGAATGTTGGAGGAAACCGAAAATCTCTGGGAAAACCCACACAGGTCACGGGGAGAACGTACAAACTCCGTACAGACAAGCACCCCTAGTCAGGATCGAAACCGGGTCTCTGGCGTTGTAAGGCAGTAGTTTAACTATGCCACAGTGCCCATGCCTTCTTCATATCTTCTGTACATAAATTATTATTTGTCAAATATCTCTATTTTAAAATGAGTGTTTGTTTCTGTTACTTATAGCAAGGCTTCTATTTAAAATGTCGAACAAAAGAGAGGCTACAGCTGTATCTTTCAGTTCATCTACAAATGAGTCAAAACATATAAGATTATTAATGGTTTGGACACGCTAGCGGCAGAAAACATGTTCCCGATGTTGGGGCAGTCCAGAACCAGGGGCCACAGTTTAAGAATAAGGGGAAAACCATTTAAAACAGAGATGAGGAAATACTTTTTCTCACAGAGAATTATGAGTCTGTGGAATTCTCTGCCTCAGGGGGCGGTGGAGGCTTTCAAGAGAGAGGTTGATAGGGCTCTTAAAGCCCTCTTTAAGGGCTCTTGATGCGGAACACCAAGGCAAATTCCTTGTATGTGAATACTTGGCTAATGAACTTACTTACTTACTTAAAGATAGCGAAGTCAAGGGATATGGGGAGAAGGCAGGAACGGGGTACTGATTGTGGGATGATCAGCCATGATCCATTGAATGGCAGTGCTGGCTCGAAGGGACGAATGGCCTACTCCTGGACCTATTGTCTATTGAGCCCATTTGGGGAGAATGTTGTTAGAAACCAAACCAAACAAGAGAGGGGCAGGAACATCTAGATTAGTAGTTCATTAGAATAACGTTAAGTATGATTTTAGTTTCAAATGGAAAAAATATATATATTTTTACTAAACACTCAATGTAGTTTCATATACTGTTTCTGTTGCTATGGTTACTTGTCGGGGTTTGAAAATAAAGCGGGTCATCGTAATTTAAAATTGAATACTAACATGAAAGGCAAGCATGAAATTGAACAATGACATTATTCATCTAGCTACAAAAGAGTTTGAGCTGTGAGACATGTCCATACACCACGTGATCAGGGTGCCTTTTATATTCAACAATGGAAGAATCGGCTGTGACACAGGACACTGGCGGAAGCTTAGTTCTCGTCTACACAAAGTTAATTGTCATCCGAGTGCATTACCCTAAATCTTTTTAATGCTTCATCAGATTCCTCTCTTGTCCCCTTGTCCACTTCACTAAAGCTATCTGTCATAGTATGCAGCATGGAAACAGGCCCTATGGCCCAACTAGCCGATGCCGACCAAGATATCCCATCTAAGCTTTTGCTCACGTTTAGCCCACATCCCTTTAAACATTTCCGTTTCATACACCTGTCCAACTGTCTTCTAAATGTCGTTATAGTGCGTGCCTCAACTACTTCGTCTGGCAGCTCATTCCATACACCCATCATTATCAAAGTGAAAACGTTGCCCCTCAGGTTCCTATCAAGTTTTCCCCTCTCACCTGAAACTTATGCACTTTGGTTCTTGATTCCCCTATCCCGAGCAAGACTCTGTGCACATCTAACCTTAACTATTGCAACAGGGTGTCACAAACTAATATACGTTAAAAACATGATTACAATTTTGGAATAATAGACACACAACATGGAAACAGTCCCTTCGGCCCATCCCGTCCCTTCCTTGATCAAGATGTCCTATTTAAGCTAGTCCCATTTCCCTCGCATTTGGCCCATATCCCTATAAACCTTTCTTATACGTGTCAAGTCAAGTTTATTCGTCACATACACATACGGGATGTGCAGTGAAATGAAAAGTGGCCGTGCCTGCGGACTTTGTGCAAAAAACAAACAAACGAACCAACAAACTACAAACAGAATCACATGTTCTTTTTCATATTAAATATTTTGGGCGGTATTGTGGTACAGTAAGTTAGTAGAGTTAGTCCCTGGTGAGATAGGAGTTTCCAGTCCGAATGGCCTCTGGGAAGAAACTCCTTCTCATCCTCTCCGTTCTCACAGCATGGCAACGGAGGCGTTTGCCTGACCGTAGCAGCTGGAACAGTCCGTTGCAGGGGTGGAAGGGATCTCCCATTATCTTATTGGCTCTGGATTTGCACCTCCTGATGTACAGTTCCTGCAGAGGGGCGAGAGAAGTTCCCGCAGTGCGTTCGGCCAAAGGCACTACTCTCTGCAGAGCCTTCTTGTCCTGGGCAGAGCAATTACCAAACCAGATTGTATGTTTCCGGACAAGATGCTTTCCACCGCCACAGAGTAGAAGCACTGGAGGATCCTCAGAGACACTCTGAATTTCCTCAATTGCCTGAGGTGGTAAAGGCGCTGCCTTGCCTTACTCACGAGTGCTGCAGATGTGGACTCCCAGGTATATAAAGCAGCTCACCCTATCCACTGTATCCCCATTTATCCTCAATGGTGTGTGCTGGTTCCAGTGTTTTTTAAATGTTGTTATTGAACCTGTCTCACTACCTCCCCTGGCAGCTTATTCTATATACTCACCACTACTTTAGGAATCATTAGGGAAGCTAACCTAAAGGAAAAGGTGACGTTTTGAGTCGAGACCCTTCTTCAGACTGGTATGTGAACCGATTCAAAAGCAATGAGAAACACACACACACACACACACAAAAAACCGCCATTGCCGGAATGGAGCTGGTTTTGACTGCACTGAATGTGTGTCTGCATCTGACCAGCAGGTGGCTCAACATCAAACCAAATCACAAAAGGTATTATGTGGAGTCATTCTTCCATGAATAATTTGTTGCCACAGGTTTCCAGACTCCTGGTCGCATAGCAACCAATGAAATCAGGGTCATGATATTATTTAAAATATATAAATATACCCAGAGAACCGGGTACGATCCTGACCGTGGGTGCTGTCTGTACAGAGTTTGCACGTTCTCCCTGTGACCGTGTGGGTTTTCTCCGCGTGGTTGCGGTTTACCCCCATATTCCAAAGAAGTGTGGATTTGAAGATTAACTGGCTTCTGTAAATTGTCTCTAGTGTGTAGGATAGAACTAGTCTACAGGTGATTGCTGTTCAGTACAGACTTAGTGGGCTGAAGGGCCTGTTTCCACACTGTATCTCTAAACTCAATATTCAGAATATTTAGTCATGGGCTTGTCTTCTGGGAAATATATTTGCTTGAAGGGAATTAGTTTATTTCGAATAAAAGCACAAACTTGGAGAATAATGTTTAATACAATGTAGACGCGAGGAACTGCAGATGATGGTTTGCAAATTGAGGGTCTGAAGAAGGGTCCCAACCCAAAGCATCGTCCATCCATTTCCTCCACAGATGCTGCCTACCCCGCACTTTCCTCCAGCACTTTCTGTGTTGCTGATTAATATAATGTTGTTTCCCTTTCATTTAAAGTGCTTTTTAAAGATCACTGCCCAGTACTGCAATGATATAGGGTCCAAGTAAGACAGAAATGCTGGAGAAACTCAGCGGCTGAGGCAGCATCTATGGAGCCTCACCCGCTGAGTTTCTCCAGCATTTTTGTCTACCTTCGATTTTTCCAGCATCTGCAGTCCTTTCTTAAACATAGGGTCCAAGTAAGACTCCCAGAGGTTCTTTTTGGTGGAAAAGGAGCACGGAAGTGGAGAATGGGAGGTGGTCCTGCTGAAACATCCAAGCTCTCTTGTATGGGCTGGGTCTTAAGAAGGGTCCCGACCCGAAACGTCACCCATCCTTTTTCTCCTGAGGTACTGCCTGACCCGCTGAGTTACTCCTGTACTTTGTGTCTATCTTCGGTATAAACCAGCACCTGCCGTTCCTTTCTACACAGGATTTACAATTAATCTGATAGAGCTCGGCGGCCCAGCAGTTTCTGCCTGACAGCGCCAGAGACCCGGGTCTCGATCCTGACTACGGGTGCTGTCTGTACAGAGTTTGTACGTTCTCCCAGTGACCTGCGTGGGTTTTCTCCGAGATCTTTCGGTTTCCTCCCACACTCTAAAGATGTACAGGTATGCAGGTTAATTGGCTCGGTATTAATGAAAATGGTCCCTAGAGTGTGTAGGGTAGTGTTAATGTGCGGGGATCGCTGGTCGGCGTGGACTCGGTGGGCAAAAGGGCCTGTTTCCACACTGTATCTCTAAACTAAACCAAAGTAGGTCGTTGGAGATAGACAGAAACAAAAAGTCTTCACAGAACGGAAAAGTACAGAAGAGGTTAATTATAAAGTTAGAAGGTATTTCTTCCCCTTAAGAATCATTACTTTCTCATAGGCTAGTCAAATATGTACTGGGTATTGAATGATGACAGTCCTTTAAAGAGAAACTTGATCATTTACTGAATGACAAAAACAATTCCAGTTATTTAGGGAATGCTTTTAGTTCGCCGAAATTAATGAAAAATAATGCCCTGTTTAGGTTTCAAGGTCTTCATTCAACCACTGCAAGAGTTACAGAGTGTCCAAAACGTTTTCCTGAAGTGGCCACATTTTTTTTCCTATTTCCAGCTCTCTCGCAAGAATGTATGCAGTTAGATTTTTCTAATCAGATTCCATCACATCTAAAACTGCTACATAATGCAGTTGCTAGCTCTATCTGTGTAATGCTAGTCCAGATTGTAAACATCTCGTAAGGCAGATGGAGTTTAATGCTGTTAAGTGTGAAGTGCTACATCTTGGCAGGACAAATCAAAATAGGACGTACATGGTAAATGGTAGGGAATTGAGGAATGCTGTGGAACAGAGGGATCTAGG
This sequence comes from Okamejei kenojei, assembly GCA_035221665.1. Lineage (NCBI taxonomy): Eukaryota > Metazoa > Chordata > Chondrichthyes > Rajiformes > Rajidae > Okamejei > Okamejei kenojei. The sequence goes on from CM069154.1 coordinate 10,062,021, forward strand.
AATAACTGTGCATAGTTCCCTGAAGGTGGAATCGCATGTAGATAGGGTGGTAAAGAAAGCCTTTGGTGTGCTGGCCTTTATAAATCAGAGCGTTGAATATAGGAGTAGGGAAGTAATGTTAAAATTGTACAAGGCATTGGTAAGACCAATTCTGGAGTATGCTGTACAATTTTGGTCGCCTAGTTATAGGAAGGATGTCAACAAAATAGAGAGAGTACAGAGGAGATTTACTAGAATGTTGCCAGGGTTCCAGCAACTATGTTACAGAGAAAGGTTGAACAAGTTAGGTCTTTATTCTTTGGAGCGCAGAAGGTTAAGGGGGGGACTTGATTGAGGTCTTTAAAATGATGAAAGGGATAGACAGAGTTGACGTGGGTAGTTTTTCCCATTGAGGGTAGGGAAGATTCAAACAAGAGGGCATGACATGAGAATTAAGGGACAGAGGTTTTGGGGGGTAACGTGAGGGGGAACTTCTTTACTCAGAGGGTGGTGGCTGTGTGGAATGAGCTTCCAGCAGAAGTGGTGGAGGCAGGATCAATTTTAACATTTAAGAGTAAAGTGGATAGGTACATGGACGTGAAGGGAATGGAGGGGTATGGTCTGAGTGCAGGTAGATGGGACTAGGGGAAAACAAATGGTCGGCACAGACTGGAAGGGCCGAGAGGGCCTGTTTCCGTGCTGTAATTGTTATATGGTTATATGGAAGACGTTGCAAGCTTTTTCTATAAAAGACAATGAATAAGAAACATTGTCTGGCTGTTGTGATGGCCAGAAATCCACGTTATAGCTGTAGGAGCAAAGACTATGACATTCTCTTTTCCGTGAACTGCCAGTTTTAAATATTGCCAGCGTTGTAGGGAGGTTTCTGACAAAGCGTGGCCAAGAAGCGGACAAGAAGGGGCAGCACAGTAGCGCAGTGGTAGAGTTGCTGCCTTACAGCGCCAGAGACCCGGGTTCTATCCTGACTTTGGATGCTGTCTGTACACGACTGCACGTTCTCCCTGTGACCACGTGGAATCGATAGGATAAATGCAGGTGAATCAAGAACCAGATGGCATATGTTTAAGGTGGGGGGGGGGGGGGGGGGATAGGAACCCAAGGGGTAACTTTCTTTTCTTGTGTGGTGGGTGTATGGAACATGCTGTCGATGGAGGTGGTTGAGACATGTGCAACGTTTAAAAAAACATTCAGATAGGTACAGGGCTAGAATAGGTTAGAGGGTTATGGGCCAGACGCAGGCAGGGAGGCCTAGTGTAGATGGGCATGTTGGTCAGCATGGGCAAGTTGGGCCGAAGGGCCCGTCTCCACGCTGTATGACTCTATAAAACCACCAAAAACAGTTCATTTCAACTTCAGGACTTCCGCATGTACAGAAATACAGAAGTTGCTTTAGGTTACGGGGAGTAACATTAATGAACGGCAACACTTTCAACGTGACATTTGGACATCATAACTAAAAGTGTGCAGCCTAACCAGATCCCACTTAGTGGCTGACTGTAGAAGAACTGAGCTTGCGGCGACACTGCAGCCACTGTCGGAGCAGTTCGGTGAATGAGATCACAGTACTGGGAAGACTTGTGGTGAATGAGGTTGAGACCAGTGGAGCAAGCTCTCACAGCACTAAATACCATTGATTGTTGGAGAAAGTAAAAAAAAATATATTGGTATTTAGTTAAAATTTTAGAATTGGGGCTCTGGCGCTGTAAGGCAGCAAACTGGTAGAGTTGCTGCCTTACAGCACCAGACTCGGGTTCGATCCTGACTTCGGGTGTTGTCTGTGTGGAGATTGTACATTCTCTCTATGACCACGTGGGTTTTCTCCGGGTGCTAGGGTTTCCGCCCACATTCCAAAGACATACATGTTTGTCACTTACTTGGGTTCGATAAAATTGTAAATTGTCTCTAGCGTGTAGAATAGTACAAGCGTATGGGGTGATTACAGGTCGGCGCAGAATGGATGGGTCGTTTCTGCGCTGTATCTCTAACGTCTAAAGTCTGAAATCTCTAAAGTAAAGTCTAGAATTTGTTAACGTTGGCTAGGTCACGGAAAGACACAAAATATCGCAGTAACTTAGAGGGTCAGGCAGCATTCCTACAGAAAATGGATAGGTAATGTTTCGAGTCAGGACCCTTCTATGGCTTGATCATACAACCCAGTTTTTGTTAGATATGGCATGTGCCCTACTATCATTTAAAAAGGTTGCTCACTCTAACCCACTAAACCATTTCATGTCTCCTCCAAAAAGATAATGGGATACATGCTCTTTATTCACTCTTCCAATTCTTCTTGGGCTTATTGTCAATTTCTGTTTCACTATTTCACAGTGGAGACCTTGAGATTGTGTTTAAAAGACACAAAATGCTGGAGTAACTCAGCGGGACAGGCAGCATCTCTGGAGAGAAGGAATGGGTGATGTTTCGGGTCGAGACCCTTCTTCAAGGGTCTTCCTTCTCGATTCAAAACATCACCCTTTCCTTCTCTCTAGAGATGCTGCCTGTCCCGCCGAATTACGCCAGCATTTTGTGCCTATCTTCGGTGTAAACCAGCATCTGCAATTCCTTCCTTCACACAGAGCGTGGAGGGAATATGGAATGAGCTACCAGAGGCGAGTACGATAGCAACATTTAAAAGACATTTGGACAGGTACATTGATAGGAAAGGTTCTGAGGGATATGGGCTAAACGTGGGCAGGTGGGGACTAGCAGAAACGGGGCAGTTTTGGACAGCATAGACAAGATGGGGCTGTTTCTATGCTGTGTGACTCTATGACACACTTCTCCGTACCTGTTGTGTGAGCCGTTCTCGTTCCTTCTCCAGCATGTAAGTCACGTCATCACCTTCAGCCGTGTCCTGGGCATGTCTTCGCCTCTCCTCTTCCAGGTCCAAAATAACCTAGAAAATGAAATTGCATTAAAAAAAAACCCCATCAGTTTTAAATTCCTGCAAATTCCTCCAATCCACCTAATAATGCCGCGAGTTGCATTCAATAGCCACTGTATTAGTAACTCTACAAACGTCTGAAACACTGATTCTGCTATTTGTTATCCACTACATTTTGTTAATCTGACATCAGCACCTGGCTGTAATTTGTTCCATTTAGAGATACAGCATAGTAATGGCTCGGTGGGGCAGTGGTAAACTTGCTGCCTTACAGCATGTGTGGCACCGGGGACCCGGGTTTGATCCCGACAAAAGGGGCTCTCGGTATGGAGTTTCTACGTTCTCCCCATGACCACATGGGTTTTCAACGAGATCTTCGGTTTCCTCCCACACTCCAAAGACGTACGGGCAGGTAAATTGGCTTGGTATAAGTGTAAGTAGTCCCTAGTGTGTGTATGATAGTGTTAATGTGCGGGGATTACTGGTCGGTGCGGACTCGGTGGGCCGAAGGGCCTGTTTCTGCTCTGTATCTCTAACCTAAACAGGCTCGCCGGCCCATCGAGCCCAATGTGACCAAGGATTACCCATACAGTAGTTCTATCCTATACCCCAAGGACGAGGTTCTAAAAGCCAATTACCCCACAAACTTGCACATCTTTGGAGTATGGGAGGAAACCGGAGAAAACCCACCTGGTCCCAGGTACAATGTACAAACTCCATATAGACAGCACCCGTAGTCAGGATCGAACCCGGGCCTTTGAAGCTGTAAGGCAACAAGTCTAATGCAGCGCCACTGTGCTGCCCCAACTGAAGTGTCCTCCCGCAACCTAAAGTGTATTCCTGATCTTTCAACCCAACTCATTGCAGACCATGGAATTTTTTTCTGTAACTGTAACGTTATATAATGTTTAAGATTATATTCAACGCTCTGGGAGTTCTCTTTGTACTTGTGTTGAACTTGGTTTAACCGTACTCATGTACAGTACGATTTGACTGGACAGCACACAAAGGTTTTCAATGTATCTCTGTACATGCGACAACAATAATACAGCCATTCATATTCCTCAAGCCTAATTAAAGTATTAGTTAAGTTCCAATTAAAACACCCCATTTCCAAATGGAGACCATGATCTAGAAGTTTGTGGAGCTCAAATAGATAGCCTATAAAAACTGCAAGGATAGATCATGTACTGTGTATGTGTTTGAAGAGTATTGAAGGCTTATCCAGAAGGGGCGGCACAGTGGTGTAGCGGTAGAGTTGCTGCCTTACAGTGGCAGAAACCTGGGTTCAATCCTGACTAACGGTACTGTCTGTACAGAGTTTGTACATTCGCCCTGTGACTGCGTGGGTTTTGCTCCCCAGTTCTCCAGTTTCATCCCACACTCCAAAGGCGTACAGGTTGTAGGTTAATTGGCTGCAATAAAATTGTAAAAGAGTCCCTGGCGCTAGTGTACAGGATGGTCGGCGTGGACTCGGTGGGTCAAAGGGCCGCTTTCTGTGCTGTATCTCTAAACTAAAGTAAACTGATTAAAGGAGTCTGAAGAAGGGTTTTGACCCGAAACGTTGCCTATTTCCTTCGCTCTATAGATGCTGCCTCACCCGCTGAGTTTCTCCAGCATTTTTGTCTACCTTCGATTTTCCAGCATCTGCAGTTCCTTCTTAAACAAAGGAGCTCATATGGCTGGTAAAGAGAACTATTCTCCTGTATTAGGAGAGCCCAGCACAAAAAGCCACTACAAAATTAGTGGGGATGGCAAACATTTCTACAGTACATCCGAAACCTTCAAAAAAAAATTTAAGACTGAGATTAATATATTTTTTAAATTAGGCATCAATGGGAAAGATTATGGAACCAGGGATGTAGTGAGACACATATCAACCATGATCAAATTTGATTTGGAACTGAATGGCCTACATTTTTTGTTTCTATGGTTTGAGCAAGCAGTTTTTTGGAGGGGGAGAGCAGACCGCTAGACTGCAGAGTATTTGGTTTCATTAGCCCAAAGCCAAACAGATGTCTTGGATTTCCTGACAAAGCTTGCAAAAATAATAAATAAAATGCATATCTTCACAAAAAATTATTTTAAACAGAAAACCTGTCTACTGTTCTCCCAAGTCAGCTTTGCCCTTGAAACGCAATTGCTGCATGTATTTCAACTTGGAGGTATTCGCCATCTCATTAACACTGACAATAGCCTGATTCCAAGATAACAGCGCCAGATTAAATATGTGCACATATATATATTTTAGTAGACACAAAATGCTGGAGTAACTCAGCGAGATGCTGCCTCAACCGCTGAGTTACTCCAACATTTTGTGTCTACCTTCGATTTTACCAGCAGTTCTTTCAACATATATTTTAGTGCAGTCCTTTGGGATCAATCCACACCGCACAGTTGCAATCTCCACCGTCAGCATTGTGGTAAATTGCGAGGTCTTTTGGATGCCGTTTACAGTGGATGTATTGTGTATGTAATTAATGGGAGAACAACCATGAGTCTGCACTATGTAATTGAAGAGGATTTTTTTTTGTCTTAATTATTGTGTGCAGTGTCTTCTTCTCCTCCTTTCAACTTGCCGCCATGTCTTGACCTTCTAACATAAAGAAGCCACCTGCACCAATCAGTGTGGAATGCAGCAAAGTGGGGATTGTCAAACTTCATTATATTTATACAGGTCCAACACCGATTTTCCGGGACTCTTGCTTCCAGAGCCTTTCTGGATTATCCGTTTTGCCAGATCAACAGAGGTCCCAGACTCCGAGTGGAGTCCAATGATATTGGACCAGTCTGCGTGGGTAGCCGAGGTTTCGAGACACCGGCCCGCAGAGTCGGCTACGGGAACGGATCTGCCGGCTCCGGCGGGTCGGAGTTCCAGACCCCCGGCTGCAGGGGGCAAATTTAACTGCCGATCGGTCGCGGAATTCTCGATGAGGTCGAGATCGACCGCCTCACGCAGCCTGGGTGCCACATTTTCGGGGTGCCTTCCGTGAGGGATTTCAAATATGCTCTCATAACTGTGTCCCGATTAAAGGAAATGCTGGACCACCAGTTGCCAGAAAGTCGGGGGGGGGGCGGGGGGGATGGACTTGCGAATCTGGATGAATCCAGATGTATTAAGGTCACATAAGGACCACGATTCCACATGAGAAAATCTGAAGACATCTCTGGGAAACTCACCCAATAACCCGGCCAACTTTATTCCTTAATCATTAAAAGTAAAACTTACTGTCTGGAGAACGTTGCTGGAGCAAATTGGCCAACACTCTCACTTACACTACCAATAACTGCATTGCAAAAATAACTAGTTATGAATTGCTTCATGGTGACACTAGCCCATATTCCCATTAACTTTTGAAGTTCCTTGAAATGGGAAGAACTTATGGGAAGTCTCATGCAAGATAACATTTTATACCTTTCTGTGTCTGCTCTCTGCGGCAGCCAACTGGGATATCATCCGATCTTGCATCTTCTTGCATTGTGTCATCACTACTTTGAGCACAGACAGCGGGTTGGTGCACACGGGCTGCTTGTCAACACGAGTCCCATCATGGATTGACTCACAGTCCCTTTGCAGAGCAAGGAACGGGTCACTGATGTCATACTTTCCATAGCGTTCTTGGATAAAACAATCTTTTTGTTGTGCCTGTAACCAACCAGACCATACTTAAGTTAGTCAAGAGTATTTTACTGGCATATGTCCAGAAGTGGTACATTTAAAATTCTTAAGGGCCTGTCCCACTGTATGAGGTAATTCATGAGCTCTCCCGAGTTTCCCTTGATTCGAACTCAGAGAATTACGGTAATAGCCGTTCGTAGGTACTCGGGGCTCTTGTGGACATTTTGCACAGTGCTCATTTTTCACGCGTTATCGAGTTTCCCCGAGTACCTGCCGTTAGCATTACGAGCCGCTACGAGACATCCACGAGCTCCGACGTAGCCGCTACGTACATTCAACGTACTTACCACGAGTTTGATTTTTTTTTTTAAAAACTCGGGACAGCTCTTGAATTACCTCGTACAGTGGGACAGGCCCTTTAGTTGCAGATATATTATATCTTCTTACACAACAGATATGTAAACATAGTACTCTGTAAACATCATAATAAACAACAAAAATGTTCAGTATAAATCTGATCTGGTTGCTCCGGTTTCCTCCCACATTCTAAAGAAGTGCAGGTTGCAGGTTAATTGGATTATTTAAATTTCCCCTCGTGTGTAGGATGCGTAAGTGGGATAACATAGAACCAGTGAACAGGTGATCGATGGTTGGTGTGGACCCGGTGGGCCGAAGGGCCTGTTTCCGCAGTGTATCTCTAAATTAATTAAGTTAGTATAAATTTTCCATTTGGTTTATAAACCTATGCGACCCTACACTATGCTTTAATGCAAATAAGTTAAAAATGCTTGGAAATATATATCAGATTAGTGCTTTTGATTCAGCATAGTGCTCTCATACCAAATAATCGTGAGATGTCAAAGTGGTCAAACTTTAGGCGACACTTTTTAAAACAAAATAATAGGGTAGTGGACTTCGATAGAAAATGATTCAGTGCCTTGGCTGTATTTAGAGATTTTTCAAAAAAGTATTTTTGTTGGAACCTATGATTAAAATGTGTTGTGATTTATCCTGGAATATTAAATCAATAGAAACTCCAATGGGCACAATTACAGAACTGTAAATTATCGTGAAGTTAATGAAGCAGAATTTGCACTTCGAAATAAATTTCAGCCCGCAGCCAACACTTTCACTCGAGCTTATTACCACCTGGCATACTGTTCCCCATGGGCAACATAAATCTCGGATCAGTCCCAGAGATCATCTTCTGGCCAATTTAGTGTTCATACAGCAAGCGTGAATCACATTTGTGGCAGTTTTTGCAATGTTTCCAAAATCACTATTCAACTTGCTAGCCTTTAATTATAAAAAGAATGCGTATTTTTTAAAAAAGCATCGTCAAAATGGGGCATGGTGGCGCAGATGTAGAGCTGCTGCCTTACAGCACTTGCAGCGCCCAGACCCGGGTTCGATCCCGGAGTTTGTACGACCACCTCATGACCGCATGGGTTTTCTCCGAGATCTTCGGTTTCCTCCCACGCTCCAAAGACGTACAGGTTTGTAGGTTAATTGGCTTGGTGTAAATGTAAAAATTGTCCATAATGTGTGTAGGGTAGTGTTAATGTGCGGGGATCGCTGGTTGGGGCGGACTCGGTGGGCCGAAGGGCCTGTGTCCGCGCTGTATCTCCAAACTAAACTAAAATACAGTTGAGTATAGGAATAAAGTAGCTCTCTTAGTCAACAATCATTTCCAGTTCTGATTTCACTTTATAACACAATCAAACTCGAGAATTACATGCAAAGTGCTGGAGTAACTCAACGAGACAGGCAGCATCTCGCCGATATTTTGGGTCGGGACACTTCTTCAGGTGACTTCTTTCATCCATGTTCACCAGATTCTGCCTGACTCGCTGAGTTACTCCAGCACTGCGTGTTTTTTTTTGTAAAACTGCATCTGCATTTCCTTGTGTCTACATCCGGGAATACATGCGCAACCATCCATTTATTTCTTGGTGCTTTCTCAAATCATTTTCATGGGGCTCTTTTGTGGGAACATTGAGCAACGTCTAACACTAGCAGACAAGGTAGGAAACTCTTAAAATTTGTCAGACATCTTGAGTTTATTAACTGTCCCAATACATCAAGGATAGTTTTTCCAACTTAATAATAATGCAGTAACAAAAGATGGAACACAGCATTAAATGGTACTAACTTATTCTGCTGTTTAGACTTGAGAGATGCAATGTGGAAACTGGCCCTTTGGCCCACCGAGTCCGTGTCGACCAGCGATCACCCTGTACATGCTAGCACTATCTTACTCACACACTAGGGACAATTTACAATTTTACCAAAGCCAATTAACCTACAAACCTGTACATCTTTGAAGTGTGGGCGGAAACCAGAGCACCTGGAGAAAAAACACATGGTCACAGGGAGAAACATAGAAACATGGGTGCAGTAGTAGGCCTTTCGAGTCAGCACCACCATTCAATATGATCATGGCTGATCATCTAAAATCAGTACTCCGTTCTTGCCCATATCCCTTGATTCCTTTAGCCCGAAGAGCTAAATCTAACGCTGACTCCATACAGACAGCATCCATAGTCAGGATTGAACCTGGGTCTCTGGTGCTGTAAGGCAACAACTCTACCGCTGTGCCACTGAGCTGATTTGATAGTATTTAAGGCCCCTTTTGTAAATTTGAGTGGTTTTAAAAACAAAGGGATGCCAATTTATTAACTGAGAGAGAGGTACGAGCTGAAAATCAGTTGGACTTATTTAACACAAACTAGGGAGACTTCTTGCAGTTCAAAGCCTACTTTGAGATTGATGATCAGCCACTTCTGTCGCGTCTCTGCTGCCAGCTGGATAAAGACGATCCTAAATCAATCTGTGGCTTTACAGCACGATGGATTAAGTCTCCCAACTTACACAGCATTATCTAGGCCAAAGAGCCAATTGAGTTGGAACAGACAGTTCTGATCAGATTCGTTCGTATTTTCTTTAAATTTTGAACTGCAACTGTTGTTTGCCAGAGGCCACGGAAACTAAATCACAACAGCATAGAACAACATAGAATTATACAGCGCAGGAACAGGCCCTTAGGCCACAATGTCTGCGCCGAATATATGCACACTATCCACATCCATGTGTTAGTCTGAAATCTTCTTAAATGCCGCTATCATATCTGCTTCAACCACCACCACCCCAGGCACCCATCACCCTCCGAGTAAAAAAAATGTCCCGCACATATCTTTTAAACTTTGCCACTCTCGTCATGACTGGGCAGGAAATAGCTGATTCCCTTATTAAAAGATCAGGCTTTACAAAATTCTGGCAGCTTTTAATGATCATAGTTCAAGGTTTTTGGATCCAAACGCACAAATTGTCACGGTATTTCTGAACCATTTGAAGATTATTGCTTGGGAATCGGAGGGAAAGATAATTTGTCCAGCATCGTAACAACCTTGATGTAGAATACTACGTCCAGAGTAGGGGAAGCAAGAACCAGAGGACGTGGATTTAAGGTGATGGGGGGGGGGGGGGGGGGGGGGGGGTGGAGATTTAATAAGAATCTGAGGGGGTAACTTTTTCACGCAAAGGGTTGTAGGGGTATGGAACGAGCTGCCAGAGGAGGTAGTCGAGGCAGGTACTGTCGTAAAGTTCAGGAAACATTTAGACAGGTACATAGATGGGATAGGTTTAGAGGGATTTGGGCCAAATGCAAGAAGGTGGGACTAGTGTAGATGGGACATGTTGGTCAGCGTGGCCAAGTTGGGTCGAAGGGCCTGTTTTCACATTATAAGACTCTATGACTATTTGGTCATTGCATGCCTTTATTTTTTTTTTAAATATAGTTTTGGTAAAATCCAATTCATGGGTCATCACTTTGAACTTTCAACATGGTAGATAACATCTGACCAGCAAGCTCAATATGACTCGCCTTTCCACATCATCCCAGTACCTATCCCATTAAGCCCTACAATAATTAACTAATTGTCCAGGTTTTTCTTGTTTCACAAGAGACATACTGATTTACTGCATATTATTTTACATGTGTGAAGAGACTGATGCAAACATGAACTTTACCATCATTTCTTTCATCAAAATTACGAGATACAATGATTTTGCAATGGATATCCAAGGCTATTTTCATCTGTATAAATTTAAAAAAATGTCTAATGTATTATTGTAACGTTTAAGAAAAATTTAGACTGGACTGGACAGATTTAGAGGGATATATGGGCCAAAGTCAGGCAGGTGGGACAAGTGTAGATGGGACTTTTCTCAATTCTGTTAACCCTTGCTGTCTCCTCCCCTTCCCACCTCTCCCTCAGCCCTCGGGCCCTGGCATTCCCTCTATCTCTATCTCCCTCCCCCACCCTAGTCGCACTAGCTACTCATTTTCACACCACAAACAGCTTACAATGGCTTGTTCCCTTTATCATCGATACTTTTTTGCATATCTTTCATTCATTGTTCTTTATCTCTCCACATCACCGTCTATATCTCTCGTTTCCCTGATCCCTGACCAGTCTGAAGAAGGGTCTCGACCCGAAACGTCGCCTATCTATTTCGCTCCTTAGATGCTGCTGCACCCGCTGAGTTTCTCCAGCCTTTTGTGTAACCCTGTAGATGGGACATATTGGTCGGTGTGGCAAAATTGACCGAAAGGCCCGTTTCCATTGTATGTCACACCAACTAGATCAGTGAGTCATTAAGGTTTGTTCGAGTGATGGGACATATGGCAGGCCAGTTTCATCATTGTATGACTCTATTTAATCTCCATTTATTCACACCAACTAGATCAGTGAGTCATTAAGGTTATGCATTTAAATACAAACACTTCTTCTTCTTCTTCGAGTCCACACACGAGATTAGAAGTTGCTCAGCCAGAGCTGAACACACTTCTCGGCATCTGCATACAATGGTGCCTGTCTTGTGCTTCTTGTGCGTGGTGGTGGAAAGATTGGTGGAAACAGGGCCGCGACGTGAACGCTCTTTCCTTCACCCCAATACAAACTGCTGAAACGTAGGTAGAATGTTTCTCTGTTATCTGACATTTAATTACTAAAGAATGCAGCCCATCTGATGCTGATCATCGCTTAAAAACAGTAATGCATTTTCACTTTTTCAATATATGGGTTATTTAGATTGAGCCTAACCTAAAAACCTGGGTAGAAAAATAACAATACTGTACTTTTTAACCTGCACCTGAGAAACTCAGATTTAAGATAAGCATTAGCTGTCAAACATATTTTTGCCATGATATCAATCACCATGATATCAATACGAGGAAGAAATGTGGAGAAATAAATTCTTCTTGAGAATACATGCTGTTGAACTACTGTAATTTTGTGCCATTCTTCAAATTTTACATGCAATGTATTTTTTATGTAATGTTGTCCCTTGTCTGGACCTTGAGTCCAAGATAAAGTTTATTATTATTATTGTATTATTATTGAGCCTCTGTGCTGCAAAGTTTCAATATGAATAAAGGCATCATACTCAAATATAGCTTTACAATGTTGAAACTACCTCTATATAATGAGCATATTAGAATGTATAATTCATCATAGTTCAGTTTAGAGATACAGCATGAACACAGGCGCTTCGGCCCAGCGAGTCCACACTGACCGGCGATCCCCATACACTAGCACTATCCTACACACGAGGGACAATTTACAACTTTACCAAAGCCAATTAACCTACAAACCTTGTACGTCTTTGGAGAGGGGGAGGAAACCGAAGCACCCGGAGAAAGCCCACGCGGTCACGGGGAGAACGTACAAACGCCGTAGAGACAGCACCCGTTGTCAGGATCCAACCCGGCTCTCTGGTGCTGTAAGGCAGCAACTCTACCGCTGCGCTTCTGTGCCGCCCAGATCATTATCTTTCACAGTTTCAGTTTAAAAACTTGTCAGAACTCACTTTTCACCGCTCGCTGTGACTCAAAAGAATGTACTCTGTACAAAGTCAGGAATGTTAGATCACTATTTTATAGGAACCAGAAGGGCAACTTATTCATGCAAAGGGTGGTAGGTGTATGGAACAAGCTGCCGGAGGAGGTAGTTGAGGTAGGTACTATTGCAACGTTTAAGAAACATTTTGACAGGTACATGAATAGGAGCAGTTTAGAGAGATACATGAACACAGGTACATGAATAGGGTAGACAAAAGTGCTGGAGAAACTCAGCGGGTGCGGCAGCATCTAAGGAGCGAAGGAAATAGGCAACGTTTTGGGCCGAAACTCTTCTTTAGACCCTGCACATGAATAGGTTAGGTTTAGAGAGATATGGGCCAAATGCAGGCAGGTGGGACTAGTGTCGATGGGACATGTTGGCCGGTGTGGGCAAGTTGGACCGAAGGGCCTGCAAATTTTCCACGAAACATAGAAATTGTGCAGGAGAGGCCATTCTATGCACCGCCATTCAATATTATCAGGCATTATAATATGTGCCTGCTAAAATTTAGTTGCACATTAAAGATAGAAAATCCTTAAAGTCCTCCCGCATAAAGCCTGTCCAACAGTAAGGCGAGAGTTCATAGTTCCGCACATCAATCAACACGCTAAAATTCTGGCACTGTACCAAGACTCGAGAATGAAATTTGCCTGCTGCACCTGCCTGGACACCCAGTCTCGCTGCATCTCCCCTTTTCCTAATCGGATAAGTGGATAACCTCAATTTATACATCTGCCAAACATTTGCAGCCTATAATGAGTCGCATCCTCCACACAGCTAACACTGCCCCCCAGCTTAGTGGAAACTTGGAGATATTGAGATCATTAATATATATTGTAAATAGTGGGGACACTGGTTACCCCACAGTCAATTGTGTTTACTCACTCTTTGCTTCTGTTTGCCAGCCAGTACATAAAAGGTATTTATTGACATCACTAGCGTTAAATGTCTCAGATTCCCTCAATGAGGAAAACAGTTTTTCTTTTATGTCTTCAGTGAACTTTAGTTTAGTTTAGAGATACAACATGGAAACAGGCCCTTCGGCCCATCAAAACCACGCTGACCATCGATCACCCATTCACACTAGTCCTTTGTTATCCCACTTTTGCATCCATTCCTTGCACACGAGGGCCAAATTTACAGATGCCTACTGACCCGCATGTCTCTGGGATGTGGAAGGAAACCGGAGCACCCGGAGATAACCCAAGTGGTCACGGGGAGAATGCACAAACTCGGCACCGACAGCACCCGAGGTCAGGATCGAACCTGGGTCTCTGGCACTGTGGGGCAGTGACTCTCTCAGCTGCGACAGAGTGCTGCCCACTCCTTTATTATTTAAAAAACTCTTATATGACTATCCCTGACCCATATATAGCTCAAAGGGGCCAATCTTCAACCAGGCCACAGAATGCAGGCCTGCCGTACCATAAAAGACTATCAATATCTCTCCTGGGACAGCTTAAGAATGAAGGTAGTTGACCAGATGGAGCACTGATTAAGGAAAGTACAATGAGAAAAATGTTCCTTTTGTTCCAAGCACTCATGCAGGGTTTTAACAGTTTGTTTCTCATCACAGCTGCTGCTCAACCTGCTGAGTTCCTCCAGCATTTTCTTTAAGACGACTCAAAGTCATCGAATTGGTGATGATTATAAAGAGAAAAATAAACTCAATGGAGAGTAACAGTTCACACTGAATGCTCTGATCAATAATTCTGCTTAGGGAGTTATCCACTGTGTTTAGGTTGGGCAAGTGTTAACTTTTTTGTGCTTCCATTGTCTTAAAATAATACTGAAAATCTTCCAGTTGGCTGAAAATCTGAAATAAATGTCAAACGCTGGAGGAGCTCAGTATTTTGTGCATACAATAAATAATATTAATAAATAATAGACCCAAAATCAAATATTGATTTAAATCTGTGTTACTGATTTTGTAACCAATCATCTTGTACAGACACAAAATGCTGGACAGGCAGCATCTCAGGAGCAAAGAAATAGGTGACTTATCGGAAACCTTCTTCAGACCTGGAGGTGAGAAAATTCCTGACTACGTGTGCTGTCTGTACGGATTTTGTACGTTCTCCCCATGACCTGCCTGGGTTTTTTTTTCTCCAGGATCGCCGGTTTCCTCCCACACTCCAAAGACGTACAGGTTTGTAAATTAATTAGCTTGGTATAATTGTAAATTGTCCAGACTGTATGTAGATAGCACAATGTGCGGGGGGGATTGCTGGTTGGCGCAGACCTGGTGGGCCAAAGCGCCTATTTCCGCCCTGTATCTCTAACCAAAACAAAATCAAGGCCGGCAACAGATGACCTCAGGAAGGGTGGTCGATAATGGCCGATTGTTGGCTCGGGTAGGTGTGCAGGGTTGGGGACATTACAGATGAAAAAAAAAACAAAGATCTGGGGTGAAGGCTGGAAGGAAGAGTCATTGGGAAGACCAGGGTGTAGACAGGAAAAGAGCGCCAAGAAACGTATAAACCCAAAGCGTCAAGGAGAAGATCAACAATACTAAAAAGAAGAGGAAATTGTGAGAGGCAAGCCAGGAGATGGTTCATAATAGGTTCATAAATTCATAAGTGATAGGAGCAGAATTAGGTCATCCCACCCATCGGTGGATGGGGCTGAGGTTGGGGCAGAAGATAATGGAGAGCTGAGAAGAGGTCCAAGGTGCCATGCAGAATATAGTGGAGAAAAATATCAGTCTATCCATCCAATATCATTCACCGCTGGACTCATTAATAGTGAACCAGAAGGTAAAGACGGGATCAGCATTAAACCTACCCATCAAAACATACACTTGCAGTGCGATTAGTTAATTGATCCTAGTTTTAATATATTAAACAATTAACATCAATTGTGTTTGACGTCTTTTGTACATTTTTTAACAGGTGCATGGTGATCTCCTTAACATTTCTTTGTCATCTGGACGGATAATCATACTGTATTTCAGAGAGGAGAATCTGGTATACACATTACCCAATTGCTGAGCTCTAAAAAAATGAATTTCTAGGCTTTGCTCTCTGAAAACACTATTATTTGCGTGAAAAAAGACACTAAGTGCTGGAATATCTCTGCAAGTCAGGTAATATCTCCGGACTACAAAAAGTAGTAAACACTGCCCAGTCCATCATCGGCTCTGACCTTCCTTCCATCGAGGGGATCTACTACAGTCGCTGCCTCAAAAAGGCTGGCAGCATCATCAAGGACCCACACCACCCTGGCCACACACTCATCTCCCTGCTACCTTACAGGAGCCTGAGAACTGCAACGACCCGGTTCAGGAATAGCTACTTCCCTACAGCCATCAGGCTATTAAACCTGGCTCTGAACATTAATACCCCTCCACCTGTTATTTGCACTTTATTAATTTATTAATTAATGTGTGCATTTACGCATATAATTGTAGTCAATGCCTACTATGTTCTGTTGTGCTATGCAAAGAAAGAATTTCATTGTCCTGTCAGGGACACGTGACAATAAACTCTTTTGACTTTGACTTGACTTTTTTTTTTGAGAACATGGATTAGGTGACATTTTACGTCAGGTCCCTTCTTCAGACCATCGCGTCACCTATCCATGTTCTCCAAAAGTTGTATTCAAGCGAGGGTTAGATATAGCTCTTAGGGCTAACGGAATCAAGGGATATGGGGAGAAAGCAGGAACGGGATGCTGATTTTGGATGATCAGCCATGATCCTTTTCAATGGCGGCGCTGGCTCGAAGGGCCGAATGGCCTACTCCTGCACCTAGTTTCTAGATTTCGATGTTGCCTGACTCGCTGAGTTACACCAGTATTTTACGTAATTTTTTGGTAAACCAACATCTGCAGTTCCTGTCTCTACATTATTTGCCTAGTTTAGTTATCGAGTTATTTTTTTAACTTCAGAAAATTGCTGTAAATGGAAGAGACCTGCAGGTGTTCGTCTGGCAAAGATCTTCATCCATATACAAACAAAATGGAAGTTGAACAAAGTTTTGGCAAGGGCCAGATCAAACTGAACTGTAAGATTGATCCAGGAAAGTATGTACCATGGGATATTGAATTCTTCGATAATAAAAAGGGATAAAAAATGTCAACAACTTTTAACAAAGATGAGATGAAAAATTCAGATGAAAGATTCTATCAATCTTCTACTTGTACCTAGGCTGCCAGTGTTCTTGGTGGGGGGGGGGGGGGGGGAAATCAAATTTCCTGCATTCAGATTAATGGTTTAATTTTTACAATGTTACGTTATTGTTTGGCCCGTCTGAAAAGATTGTTCATGTGCCAGTAAATAAAACAAAGAAAGCTCAGTGCAGAATTTCCTCCTATTTATTACAGACAGCACAGCAGCAAGATATTCAGCCACGCCTTTTTTGTGGCTCCATGGGGTGAGAGTAAGTGACCTTTGTAGTGTTGCTGTATCGTTGGAATTTTACCCCCCCTCCCTTCCCCACACATAAAAAAAAACTTGTTATCTGCAAAACCAAAAGGAAGACGGGAGGAAAACATTTACAATCAGCAATAATTTCGAGCGCCGACATTTTTCACACAGAATAGGATGGGCTCATGACTCCAGCACTTTCAAACAAGTACATTCGTATATACCGCGGCATAAAGGCACACAGAAAGATTCACATGACTAAAATATACAAGACATATTTGCGCCCTTTTTTTCTTCAAACTATTTTTTTTCCTAATGTTTGTATACAGAAAAATCACTTTTATTAAAAGGGTTCCTTACGGTAGTAATAAAACATATTTTAGCAGGGAAAACCTTCAGAGAAGAGAAATTAATTGTAGAGGACATTTTTTAAAGAAGATATTGCTAATTAGAATTAAAAAGAATGGCTAATTAAAAGAAACCCACAAAACTGAAGGTGCTGGAAATCTGAACCTCAACCCTAATGCTGGCCTGTCGCTAACTATCCCTCCCACTCTGTGACCTCCTACACTGTTATAATGAGGCTCAATGCAAGTGTGTGGATTTTGTGCACCAGTCATCATTGCTTGAGAGGGTCCATGGGGGGGGGGGGGGGGGGGGGGGATGGACGGGGACGACGGGGGACACGGTGGTGCAGCAGTAGAGTTGCTGCCTTACGAGCGCCGAGTCCCGGGTTCGATCCCTGACTAAGGGGCTGTCTGTATGGAGCCCTTTTGCACGTGTACGTTCCCGCCCTTCTTCCAACCGCGCTCACCTGTGCACGTGGTTCCCGCTTTCCCCGGGATCTCCGGTTTACTCGACACACTCCATTAGGTTGTTTGTAGGTAACCCTTAATTGGCTTCAGTAAAATTGTAAACTGTCCCCAGTGTGTAGGATAGTGTTAGTGTGCGGGGATCGTTGGTCGGCACAGGCTCGGTGGGCCGAAGTGCCTGTTTCTGCGCTGTAATTCTAAATTAAAAATTAAACGAAATTCACTAAAACTTTCCAAACATAACAAGAAACTAAATTCCACAGTGGATGCCATTTTTAAAGTATTAATGTTTAGTTGAACGGTAAAGACAAAAAGCAGCTTCTAAAACAATGCCTTGCCAATCTCCTGGTCAAACCCATTCCGACTTCCCCATTTAGATCTATGTTGCGTTATTAATTTATTTTGAGCAAGTTTATAACAATCGCCATTCAATCTTATCAGCCCAGCATATTTCTCTTGAACTGATAAGTCTCATTGCTCTAGCTAATGCGTCTGCTGTCAAAACTGAATTATTTCGGCATTTTATTTTCAAGTAGACTAAAGCAGTCATCAGGCCACTTTGATCTCCTTTAACATTACAATGAAGCCCAACGTTAACTTGAGGAATAGCACCCCATCTTCTGACTGGCCATATTGCAGCCATTTAGATTCGGTACAGAAATTTAAAAAAGACACAAAGTGCTGGAGTAACGCAACAGGTCTAGCAGCATCTCCAAAGAGAATGAATTGGTGACGTTTCAGTGACCCTTCTTCAGACTCCTGACCTGCAGGGCTATTCCAGCAATTTGTGTTTTTTTTGTAAACCAGCATTTGTAGTTCCTTAACTTGATTGTTTTTTGTTTGTTACAGTTGCCCATTTGTGATAAAGGTTCAGCATTTTGTTTCAAGCCGTTCCACCCCCACCATATTTTATTTTATTTACTCTAGGAGTGCAAGACTTGCCCCAATCAGACCTACCTACTGATCACATCTTCCTTCTCTGTATCTCAGTCTTTTGTTTTGTGTTATTCCTCACTAACAGCTCAATTTAGTCTCTGACAGGTGACCTTATTTACTAGAGGCACAAGTAACTGCAGATGCTGCAATCTGCTGTTGAACACAAATAACTAGAATAACTTAAGTGTGCCAGACAGCATTTCTGGAGAACAGAAGCCAGATGACAACAATCGATCAGTCATAGAGTCGCACAGTGTGGAAACCAGCCCTTCGGCCCAACTTGCCCACGGTGACAAACACGTCCCTACTGAGATTTTCCCTAAGAATGGGTGCTGCACATTTGCCTACGGTGCCCATGTCTCTCTTGAGGATCAGGATCTGAGGTTTAGTTGCCACAAGCTCAGTTGCACAGGCGCTGAACCAACACCTTCAACGCATGGGTAATAATTAATTTTGGGGTCAATTGGAGCAGAGAATCATGTGTAGGGATAGGTATAAATGGAAGTACTTCCCCAACCTGTCGCCAACATGAGCACTGTGGTGGTACGATCAAGTTGTCTGAAGATGATTAAGATAAGACAGTCCAGGAACTCAGTGCTTAGGAATTAGTGTCATCCCACGCATCCCCGATACAAAAACATAGCGGGCTTACAACTGTGACTCACACCAGGAAATACCAAATGAATTTGTGGAGGGAAGCAAAACATACCAGAAATGGTCATTATTGCAGTTTGCTCTTAGGGTTAAAAAAAAAGTTCATTTCCAGTACATAACACTGATTTTTTTTATTTTTATTAAATGCACTTGAATTGCAAATATTATATGCTTGAGATAGGATTCAGTTGAGCATTGCCTGGTAATGTTTACTCAGTTTCCTCATTCCATCTTGCTTCTTATAATGTGTAGGAAGGAATTGCAGATGCTGGTTTACACCAAAGATAGACACAAAATGCTGGAGTAACTCAGCGGGAAAGGCAGCATCACTGAAGAGAGGGAACGGGTGACATTTCTGGCTGTTATTCAAATTATGTTGTGGTCAATGAGCTATGTGATCTTTGACATGAGCTCATTCCGCTTACTCTATCCTACAAAGTCAGGTCTAAATCTTTCTGTGGAATGGAGACAAATGATCACAAACCAGAATTACTCTTCTTCCTATCCCTTATCTATGGGTGTTTCCATAGTTAAATTAAGATTAGCTAAACATCTTAACTTTGCTGTTTAAGAAAGAACTGCAGATGCTGACAAAATCAAAGGTAGACACAAAAAGCTGGAGTAACTCAGCGGGTGAGGCATCATCTGTGGAGAGAAGGAATTTACGACGTATCGGATGGAGAGAAGGAATTGGCGATGCTGCCTCACCCACTGAGTTACTCCAGTTTTTGTATCGACTTTCAATCTTTAACTTTGCTAATGATTTTCATTATTGTTAACTATAAAATTGTTAAAACTTACTGGGACACACATGTTCTCTAAAATCTGCTGCTTTTTCAGTTCAGTTCAGTTTAGTGTCAGGGGTACGGAGGTACAGTGAAAACTTTTTTTGCCTGGTAGCTAGTCAGCAGAAATATAATACATGATTACAATCGAGCCAGTTACAGCACCCTCCATAATGTTTGGGACAAACACCCATCATTTATTTATTTGCCTCTACTCCACAATTTGAGATTTGTAATAGAAAAAACACATGTGGTTAAAGTGTACGTTGTCAGACTTTAATAAAGGCCATTTTAACAGATTTTGGTTTCACCATGTGAAATTACAGCAGCGTTTATACATAGTCCCCGCCATTTCAGGGCACCGTACTGATTGGGACACATGGCTTCACAGGAGTGTGTAATTGATCAGGTGTGTTGAGTTGCCTCCTTAATGCAGGTATAAGAGAGCTCTCAGCACCTAGTCTTTCCATCACCTTTGGAAACTTTTATTGCCGTTTATCAACATGACCAAAGTGGTGCCAATGAAAGTCAAAGAGGCCATTATGAGACTGAGAAACAAGAATAAAACTGTTAGAGATATCAGCCTAATCTTAGGCTTACCAAAATCAACTGTTTGGAACATCATTAAGAAGAAAGAGAGCACTGGTGAGCTTACTAATCGCAAAGGGACTGGCAGGCCAAGGAAGAATTGGCTTGATGACAGAAGAATTCTCTCTATAATAAAGAAAAATCCCCAACCACCTGTCCGACAGATCAGAAACACTCTTCAGGAGTCAGGTGTGGATTTGTCAATGACCACTGTCTGCAGAAGACTTCATGAACAGAAATGCAGAGGCTACACTGCAACATGCAAACCACTGGTTAGCCGGAAAAATAGGATGGCCAGGTTAGTTTGCCAAGAAGTATTGAAAAGAGCAACAACAGTTCTGGAAAAAGGTCTTGCGGACACATGAGACGAAGATTAACTTATATCAGAGTGATGGCAAGAGCAAAGTATGGAGGAGCTAAGGAACTGCCCAAGATCCAAAGTATACCACCTCATCTATGAAACACAGTGGTGGGGGTGTTATGACCTGGGCATGTATGGCTGCTGAAGGTACTGGCTCATTTATCTTCATTGATGATACAACTGCTGATGGCAGTAGCATAATGAATTCTGAAGTGTATAAACACATCCTATCTACTCAAGTTCAAACAAATGCCTCAAAACCCATTGGCCGGCGGTTCATTCTACAGTAAGACAATGATCCCAAACATACTGCTAAAGCAACAAAGGAGTTTTTCAAAGCTAAAAAATGGTCAATTCTTGAGTGGCCAAGCCAATCACCCGATCTGAACCCAACTGAGCATGCCTTTTATATGCTGAAGAGAAAACTGAAGGGGACTAGCCCCCAAAACAAGCATAAGCTAAAGATGGCTGCAATACAGGCCTGGCAGAGCATCACCAGAGAAGACACCCAGCAACTGGTGATGTCCATAAATCACAGACTTCAAGCAGTCATTGCATGCAAAGGATATGCAACAAAATACTAAACATGACTACTTTCATTTACACGACATTGCTGAGACATCATGGTGTCCTGAAATGGCGGGGACTATGTATAAACGCTGCTGTAATTTCACATGGTGAAACCAAAATCTGTTAAAATGGCCTTTATTAAAGTCTGACAACGTACACTTTAACCACATGTGTTTTTTCTATTACAAATCTCAAATTGTGGAGTAGAGGCAAATAAATAAATGATGGGTGTTTGTCCCAAACATTATGGAGAGCACTGTGGATACATGCTGGGAATAACATTTAGTGCAAGGTAAAGCCAGCAAAGTCCAATCAAAGATAGTCTGAGGGTCACCAATGAGGTAGATAGTAGTTCAGGACTGCAATCCAGTTGAGGTAAGATGATTCAGTTGCCTAATAACAGCTGGGAAGAAACTGTCCCCAAATATGGAGGTATGCATTTTCACACTTATATACCCTTTGCCCGATTGGAGAGACATTAGGTAATAGACAATAGGTGCAGGAGTAAGCCATTTGGCCCTTTGAGCCAGCACCGCCATTCAATTTGATCATGGCTGATTATCCACAATCAGTACCCCGTTCCTGCCTTTCCCCCCTTGACTCCGCTATCTTTAAGAGCTCTGTCTAGCTCTCTCTTGAAAGCATCCAGAGAACCAGCCTCCATCGCCCTTGGAGGCAGAGAATTCCACAGACTCACAACTCTGTGTGTGAAAAAGTTTTCCTCATCTCCACTATAAATGGCTTGCCCCTTATTCTTAGACTGTGGCCCCTGGTTCTGGAATCCCAACATCGGGAACATGTTTCCTGCCTCTAGCATGTCCAAACCCTTAATAATCTTATATGTTTCAATAAGATCTCCTCTCATCCTTCTAAATTCCAGAGTATACAAACCCAGCCGCCCCATTCTATCAACATATGACAGTCCTGCCACCCCGGGAATTAACCTGGTGTACCTACGCTGCACTCCCTCAATAGCAAGAATTTCCTTCCTCAAATTGGGAGACCAAAACTGCGCACAATGCTCCAGGTGTGGTCTCATTAGGGCCCTGTACAACTGAGAGGGGAGAAGATGGAGTGGCCAGGGTGCGACTCATCCTTGATTATGCTGCTGGCCTTGACGAGGCAGCATGAGGTATAAATGGAGTCAATGGAAGGGAGATTGATTTGTATGATGGTCTGGGCTGCGTCCACAATTCGCTACAATTCCTTGTGGTGCTGTATGGAGTTCAAATGTACCTCATGTGGGTACCCTTAACAAAAAAACAAAGTGCTGGAAGAACTCAGCAGGTCAGGCAGCATCTGCGGAGGGAATGGACAGATGATGTATCAGGTCGGGACCTATCTTCGGACATAATCTGGGCATCAAGCATAGACACAAAATGCTGGAGTAACTCAGCGGGACGGCAGCAACTTTACCGACCCAACCCAAAACGTCACCCATCCTTTTTCTCCAGAGATGCTGCCTGACCCGCTGAGTTACTCCAGCACTTTGTGTCGATCTTCGGTGTAAACCAGGTCCTGCAGTTCCTTTCTACACAGTTCTTTCAATGAACTGGAAATGCCTGATGGATTCTTCTTGCTGCAGAATGTATCTTGTGTGTGCGATACGTTAGGATTGAGCCACGTAATAAGAGGCTGGGCCATCAGTAAAATATTGCTCACAGTTGTCTTGACAGCCTTGGCAAAAATGGTTTGTGATATTAAACTTCACACATTCATGCTGCTTATATGCTTTTCATAAATCAATGGGGGGCGGTCGATGAGGGGAACCACCGTGAGGGGGAAGAGCAATGGAGGGCCCAGTGTTGGGGGGACCTCCGGTGGGGGGGGGGGGGAGAACAATGGAGGACCCAGAGCAGGGGTACTTTGTAACTTTGTCTTCACCATATGTGGCAACTATTTGCATATCTTGGGTATGCAAGCAAAGAGTTTCACTGTGCCTCGTCACATCGGACAATAAAGTATTCCATCGCAGGCTGCAAGCTTAAAAGGCAAGTCACTTGAAAAGGAAGCAAAAATCAGGTCTAGTCACAGGGATTTAGTTAACATTTGAGATGCTAATTTCTATTAGTAAATGAAATGCACTTTTAATACTATTTTCATAAAAGGCAACAATTTAATCACGAACATTCAATATCCATCCAAGAAAGATGGAGTTTGGCCAAGCTCAATAACTTTCATTCTAATATTAGCAATGAGGTGCCAATTATTTCAGTAGTTTTTGCGCAGGAATCAAAAGATTGTAATGCAGATGTTTTTCATTAACAGGATAGTCTAAGTAATATATTAACTCAAATGTAACCAATCCTTTTACACACTATAGATACACAATGCCTTGCCTATCTATTTTTATTGTCCAGAACACTTGATAAAGCACACAATTGTCTATTTAATGTGACTAACAAGATTATGAACTATCCTTTGCCAAAATCCAATCCGAGACAAGCCTGCTTTTGTTTATATCTCTAACGTTGCGTTACATTTACTTTAGTTCATTGCCAATGACTACTTAAAATAAATGTATTTCAATCCATATTATAACACACCTAATCTAATTGTAAATCACTTTGTTAAAACTAGCAAGCATTTTGATAAATGGCCTCAATTTAAATTTCATATTTTAGACTTGCATAATGCCAGAATGCATCTTGAGTTAATGTACACTGGCGTACCTGCTGCAGAGAAATAATGGCTGCTTAAAATGCCGACCATATTCCCGCTTACTTGGGAGCACTTTAAGAAAGTTGTTCAATTTCCTTTGCTATTTCCTTAAATTAATGATTTGTGATTATACAATTGAAGTAACGATTGGAGAGCAAATGAAGGGAAAGATATGAATCAATATGGTTATGTTGAATTATCGCCATACTGCATAAGTAATATAATAGTTAAGATTCCCCTTTATCAATCTATTGTTTCAGCAGGATTTCAAAGGAACACTAGGATTCCTCATTAACTTTTTTGTGAAGGTTGCTATAAATTGTTTCAAATTCTTTGCTGAGCATATGTGGAGCAGTCTGAAGGAGGATCTCGACCTGCTTATTCCTTTTCGCCAGAGATGCTGTCTGACCCGCTGAGTTACTGCAAGTGTTTTGTGTCTATCTTCTATGCTAAGCAAAGTATCTATTGTATAAGCTATTAATAATAAATTTGCCTTTCATCTTTAAATCACCCATAGTTTCTGCTATTGTCCATGTATATGCCATCATTATTAATAGCAACATCACTCAATAAATTGCTAACAATTAGCATTTTTTTTAATTACCTCCCCCCCCCCATTCCTAGCCAGAGTATTGTTGAAGTGAATTTGTTATCATACCTGGGGGGGGGGGGGTGAGAAGGAATCCAGATCAGTCAGTATGTTTAATTAACATTAACCTATGTACCATTAAAGCATTGTGTTAGTGTAACCATACACAGTACAGTACAAGACCAGGCCCTTGGGTGGCCAGAGAGCACGGTGAGGGTGTCTGATCTGAATAAAGTTGCTGTTATTTTCCACCTGAGTTAACATGTTTAAAATCCTCATAAGCGTGTAACTGTCAAGATTTCTAGTAGCTACAGCTATAAATATTCCTGTGGTCATTCTTTAGTCCGAGTGAATCTTTATTCACTTTATCCACCTCCAGTTTAAATTCCATTTGGAATATTTTGGAGGAACAAGAAACCCAAGAACATTTAGGAACCCAATAATATTAAAAACAAATCTTTAAATCACAACATCAGAATATTCCTCATCTGAAGAAAGGTCGTGACCTGAAAGGACACCCACCCTTGCTCTCCAGAGAGGCTGCCTGGCCCAATGAGCTACTCCAGCACTTTGTGTCTTTTTAAATAAATATCTGCAGTTCCTTGCATGTCATCAGAATGCAACTTCTAGGCTTGTTAGTCTTGGGGAAACCAACACAAATGCACTCAAACAGCATGTTTCATGTTTTAGTGGCAACTTCACATCATGAAGTATACCACTGTGAAAATGCAGTCCCCATTTTGTTTGTATTCGTCTTTCACCTCACGACTTCCCTCTCCCCCCATACTACTACGTTCTGGTTGTGATGGGGTTAATATTATCGAGTCCATGATCTTTGGTTGAGGTATTTTTCATTTTTGATTATTTGGGTACACATTCCTTCTTCTGAAGTGCACAGTAGAACTATTGAAGCGAACAGAAGATAGACACGAAAAGCTGGAGTAACTCAGCGGGACAGGCAGCATCTCCGGAGAGAAGGAATGGGTGACGTTTTGGGTCGAGACCCTTCTTCAGACTGGTTAGGGATAAGGGGAACGAGAGATATAGATGCTAACAGTCAACATAGGAAAATACTTTATTTTAAATCAATGCCTTGCAACAACCATCTTCGAATGCTTTCAGTTTGTTTTGTTTTCTATCAGGATACATTTTTGAGTGAAATATTTCAGTTGATATAGCACTGGAAAGTAATGCAACTTGAAAAAAAAGTGCTGGAGTCATTAGATTATTCCCTACTCTGAATAGAAACAAAATGCTGGAGTAACTCAGCGGGTCAGGCAGCATCTCTGGAGAAAAGGTATGGGTGACGTTTCGGGATGGGACCCTTCTTCAGACGTCTTCTACTTCAGGGGTCTGAGGAAGGGTCCCTACTCAAAATGCTCAAGGTTCCAGCATCGACAGTAATCTTGACTCGCACTTCACTGCAATTCTGTGGAGAGCTGCATTGTATGTCTTGCAATTTGACTTGGCGATCTAGCCAAGAGGCACTTTGTCAGCTCTGCTAAAAATGATTTCACATTACTTAAAGAGCAGAGAGATGTTCAAACTGCTGGAGAAACTCAGCGAGTGCAGCAGCATCTATGGAGCTTCTTCAGACTGAAGAAGGGTTTCAGCCGAAACGTTGCCCATTTCCTTCGCTCCATAGATGCTGCTGCACCCGCTGAGTTTCTCCAGCATTTTTGTGTACCTTGGATTTTCCAGCATGTGCATTTCCTTCTTAAACAGAGAGATCATCAACTCAGTGAATGACTCCTTTTGGTCTGCCGGAACTTTGTCGACCTCCCAGCAGTGCAAGATGTCAGTCAGGGAATGTTGCCGACTGGCCCGCTCCAGACTGCAGGAGTACGTTCTGAGTGACGCACAGAAGCTTGGTGCAGCCAACACCAAGACTCTCTGGGGAGGGCAAAAGTCTAGGGTCCTTCCACTGCGGGACATTTTGGGGGGGGGGGGGAGGTGTGGTGGTGACACCTCTCAAATAAGGGAATGGATTTCATGCCAGGGTGGCAACGATGTGCAGTAAAATTGTGTAATTTGTGTAAACGCTACATAATGCCGAATTTAATATATGTATAGCCTCCGAGAATGTCAGAAGATTTATTTGCACAGTTCCTGGATTGTACATATTTATTTACTTGAATAAAGTTTCTTTTGATTTTTTTTTAAAAGTTGGTTCTTCTGGGCAAAACACATTTTGTCCAGGCAACACCAGTAAAATAATTGTAACTAGTAATTCATAAGTGAGCCGTCCATAATTAACTGTCTGCCCACCTATATGACTGAGACCACACTTTGTATCTCAAGCTTATAAAGGGCAAACATTTTGTAATATTTCTAGGGTAGCTTACTGCATTTCCCAATGCTTCATGGAATCCTCTTGTTCTAGTGAAAAACGTCATTTTCTTCAATTGAGAAAGTCTTTGAAAGGAAATGATGAGCAAGTATTTATTTACATTCCATAACTTGATTTCAACTAAACAAATGTATTTCCTGCAAAACCTTTCCTTGTAAAGTCAATGGAAAAAGTTAAACACATACCTTGAGCATGACCAAATTTGTTTGGACAACTATTAACAGTAGACAGGGGCGAGGTGCTGGAAGACTGGAGGATGGCTAATGTTGTGTCTTTATTTAAGAAAGGGCTGCAAGAAAAAGCATGGGCACTATGGACCTGTGAGACTAAAATCTATGGTATTTTAGACAGTGTGGAGGATTGTGAGGGTATATATAAATATATTGAGATAGACAGGAGTTGATTAGGAATAGTCAGCATGATTTTGTACATGGGAGATTGTGTCTTGTGAAGAACTAAAAAGGTTCATGGGGGCAAGGCCAGAGACATTGTCTATATGGACTTCAGCAAGGGTTTTGATGAGGCTTTGCATGGGATGCTGCTCTGGAAGGTTAGATCGCATGGGATTCGGGGAAAGCTAGCTGACTGGATAGAGAAATGGCTTAATGGAAGGAAGCAGAGGATGATAGTGGTGGGTTGTTTCTCCGACTGGAGATCGATGGCTAATGTTGTGCCTCAGGAATCAGTGCTGGGCCCATTGCTGTTATATAAGTTATATCAAGGATTTGGATGAAAATATATAAGGCATAGTTATTAAGTTTGTAGAGGACATCATGTGGGGTGGAATCCTAGATAGTGAAGATATTTATTTAAAAATTACAGCAAGATCTTGACCAGTTGGGCAAGTGGGCTGAGGAATGGCTAATGAGTTTAATGCAGATAAATGTGAAGTGATGCATTTTGGGAAGTCAAAGCAGGACAAGGCCTTCAAGGTGAATTGTGGGGCTCTGGGGAGTGTTGTAGAGCAGAGGGATCTAGGAGTACAGGTACATTGTTCTTCGAAAGTGCCGCCACAAGTAGATAGGTTGGTCAAGGAGGCTTTTGGTCTATTGGCATTCATCCATCAGGGTACTGAAGTTGGGATGTTATGTTACTAGTTGTAGAACTTCCACATAAAATGGTTGAGAGTTAACAGAGAGAAAGTGGAAGGATAATCCATGACTTTGAGGAGCTACCCAAGGAGAATCAAAGAACTGCAGATGTTGGTTAATAGACCAAAGAACACAAAGTGCTGCAGCTCTGGAGAACATGTATTGGTTGAGACCCTTCTAGGAATAGGAGGACCTTGTGCAAATATCCATGGCTTTCTCTGTGGGAAGGATCTTGAG
The DNA here is from genome assembly GCA_035221665.1 of Okamejei kenojei. Classification (NCBI taxonomy): domain Eukaryota; kingdom Metazoa; phylum Chordata; class Chondrichthyes; order Rajiformes; family Rajidae; genus Okamejei; species Okamejei kenojei. The sequence goes on from CM069154.1 coordinate 10,090,424, forward strand.
CAAATAATTTCACTTGGAAATTAATCAAAATGTAAAAAAAATTCTTGCAAGAGCCTTTAGGCGTCAGCTTCTAATGGTTTTGACACACACCACGTACTTCAAGAGTGAGAAGGAACTGTAGATGCTGGTTTACACTGAATATAGACAACATGCTGGAGTAACTCAGCGGGTCAGGCAACATACTTCAAATTTAACAGAATCCATTAAATAATCAGTACATGTTCTTCCTTAAATTTAAATTCATTCTAAGTGTATGGGATCCTCAACCCCCTGCTTCCTCTAAGGAATGTTACAATTCTAGTGAGTCAGGAAAGGACATATTGCAAAGCTGGAGGCTTGTGGTGAGAGGCAGTTACCAATGTGTCACGTCAACATTTTATCTACTATGAAGTCATGACATGATAACGTCTAGACTAATGGCTCAGACAGGATAAAGCTACTAAAACCACCACAGATCATTTTAAACAATATTGTGTAATACTAAGCATAGCTGGGTGACGCCTGTTTGGCGGTGAGTAGTCGCCCAAAGAGTCAAAACTTTTTCTGGTCGCCGCTGGATTTTCAACATTTTGAACATTTTCGGCGACCTGCTGTGACTATGACGTATGCCGGCAAGTCGCTGAAAAAAAATTGCGTAAGTGGGACAGGCCCTTGACTCTCCAAATTTCCCCCAAGCTAGGTTCTGCTATATTCCTACTTCCACAATTTAGATCACAGTCGTCTCAAGTTAAGCAGCACATTGATATTTTAGGGAGCAAAAACATTTTTTCCCTCTTTTCTTAAATTCTGAGTTAATTAAAAAAAAAATAGACTTTTCCAAAACCATGCATGAAAGTTATAATACTATTTATAATGCTTTGTTCAAAAATATTAGATCATTCAATATTTTTCATGAACAAAGTGTTGACCAGGGATTAGATTTATTGGTAATAACAGTGTACATTTGAAATAACTATGTAAACATGGTCTTAAAATGAACTCGTACAAGAGAACAATGCAAACGGAAATAGGTCACAGACCAGTCAACATTTTGCTTCCTTTTTAGCTTTCTTGAAGTCTGCCAATATCAAGCATCATGGGCGGAAATCCTGGGGGGGGGGGGGGGGAGGGAAGAAATGGGGGCACGTGTCCCCCTCCCCGCCCATGCTTTGAGAGGTGGGGGACAATCCCCCCCATGTTTTGTAATCCGGACTTTATCAGACGCTTTCTAAGGGGTTAATTGGCCCGTTCGCGTGGCCTATCAGCGGCCAGCGCAGCTTAAAATCAAACTGCTGCATCGAGGCGATCGAGGCTCTCGATGTTGAAGCCCCCGCCGGCCGATGAAAGGTCCCGCGAAAGGGCCGATTGAAGCCCCACGATTCGGAGCGGACGGAGTTGCTGTTGCTGGAGTTCAGAGTCGGTCACCAACCAGGTCAACTCCCAATGTAACCGTCCACAGGGCCCAGGGCCAAAGCCTCGCGCGTGTACACATGCGAGCGGCCGCCAAGAAATTGTGCTCCCCCCCCCACATGTTTTGATAGCGATTTCCATGCCTGTCAAGCATTATAAAGACTAAAGGACAAACAAGCAGCCAAAGTTGTTATTGAGTGGCATTGTGGAATGAAGCGTCCTTTGCATGGAATGTGGTCACAAATTAAAAATGTGAAAGGTGCAAAGAACAAATGAATGAAAGCTATGAAAAGGATAAATCAAAGCCAGCAACGATGATCAAGGAAAGGTGGAACCCACAATGGTCCATTGTTGGCTATGGAAAAGGTGAAACAGTGAAACTAGGTCGGACAACAGTGAAATTAGTAGCACGACTAGGGTGGCGGAGGGACAGAGAGGGAATACCAGCAGTTCCATTCAACACATTTCCTACGGCAATTTTAACGTAGCAAACCTTCAATTGAGCAAACTAACAGTAACTAATAGAATCCTCTCCATAACAAGAGGATTTCAGTATAGGAGTAAAGAGGTTCTTCTGCAGTTGTATAGGACTCTGGTGAGAACACATCTGGAGTATTGTGTACAGTTTTGGTCTCCTGATTTGAGGAAGGACATCCTTGTGATTGAGGCAGTGCAGCGTAGGTTCACGAGATTGATCCCTGGGATGGCGGGACTGTCATATGAGGAAAGATTGAAAAGACTAGGCTTGTATTCACTGGAGTTTAGAAGGATGAGGGGGTATCTTATAGAAACATATACAATTATAAAAGGACTGGACAAGCTAGATGCAGGAAAAATGTTCCCAATGTTGGGCGAGTCCAGAACCAGGGGCCACAGTCTTAGACTAAAGGGGAAGTCATTTAAGACTGAGGTGAGAAAAAACTTTTTTACCCAGTGAGTTGTGAATTTATGGAATTCCCTACGACAGAGGGCAGTGGAGGCCAAATCACTGGATGGATTTAAGAGAGAGTTGGATAGAGCTCTAGGGGCTAGTGGAGTCAAGGGATATGGGGAGAAGGCAGGCATGGATTATTGATAGCGGACGATCAGCCATGATCACAATGAATGGCGGTGCTGGCTCGAAAGGGCGAATGGCCTCCTCCTGCACCTATTTTTTATGTTTCTATGTTAAATCAGACAATGAGTTAAAAGAAGAGTGAACCAATGTTGAGTCAAATATATGGATATGAAATAAATAAGATATAGAAATAAATAAGATATAGAAACAGAGACACTTGACAGGTTAGAGGGAGAATATTCACTATATGGGGCCAGGGAACTCAACTGCTCAGGTGGGGCGAGGTATTAATGCAGGGCTGGATAGGATTATAAAGGGAAGGCTAAGCATTTTAAAATTACAAGTGTTGGGGACATTTTACAACTTCAAAGCTGACCTGTCTATTCCTTTCTTGTGTTGATTTATTGCTTCTCCTTCATGAAATCATGCTACCTGCCTCAACTTGTACCTATAACAATGTTCCACACACGAAACACTCACGTCAAGAGAATTTTCCAGCAATACTTTCATGGGTCTACTAATAGATATAATGCACGTATTAATATTAGTTATCGTCTCACAGAAAAGTAGAAAACCCATAGAAATGGGTGGCATGGTGGCGCAGCAGTAGACAGCGCCAGAGACCTGGATTTGATTCTGACTAGGGGTGCTGTCCATACGGAGTTTTTACCTCTCCCCGTCACCACATGGATTTCTCTGGGAGCTCCGGTTTCCTCCTACACAAAGAGGTAGAGGTTTGTAGGTTAATTGGCTTTGGTTAAGCTGTCAATTGTCCCTAGTGTGTAGGATAGTGGTGGTGTATGGGGATCACTCGGTGGGCCAAAAGGCCATATAGCACTGTATCGCTAAAGTAAGGTAATGTATAGTGCCTCTCCGGAGAGGCTGCCTGACCTACTGAGGTACTCCACCATTTTGTGTCCTTTTGTGTATTAACCAACATCTGCATTTCCTTATTTTGGCATGGAGGAGTTAGGCTGAAGGGCCCATTTCATTGCCGTATGATGAGAACTCTAAAGCTACAATTAACTTCCTCCAATATAGTATACAGTGTCCAGTGTTCACGATGTGGTCGTCTTTACATGAAAGAGAACAATGCAAACTAAAGCACGGCTTTGCAGAGCACTGCTGTTCAGTCTACGAGAACAAGTCTGAACCTCTAGTCATCTTTTATTCTCCATCTTAATCTCAATCAGACAGGTTTTGACTTCTTACACCATTCTAACAATGCTCAACACAGATTAGAGGAATCTTTCCAGTAACCCAGGTACATTACAGCCCTCACTTTAAGGTATTTGATGGTGATGGGAATTTCAAATAACTAGCCTTTCTAAATCTTTGGCAGAAATGAATGAATATGTTTATTGGCCAAGTATTCACATACAAGGAATTTGCCTTGGTTCTCCGCCCGCAAGTGACAACATGACATACAGTGACAATTAGGAATGATACATAAAACATTAAAAATAAACATTATTCATTAAACATGTGAATTAAATAAAATACCAGAGCAAAAGGAGGGCATAGATTTATGGTTATTGAGTAGAGCTACTACTCGTGGAAAAAAGTTGTTTTTATGTTTGACTGTGGCGGCTTCACAGTCCGGAGTCACCTTCCAGAGGGTCAATTTTAATGCATTAACATGCAATGTTAACGCAGTTTCTATCCCCTCTCTACCCATACTGCCAGATTGGCTGCATTTAAAACATTTCCAGCATTTTCTTGTTTTCCAGAAAATATGACACAATAGTGGCATTTAAGGGGATTTTGGATTGGCATATGGATACGTAAGAAATGATGGAATATGGATTATGCGTGGGTAGATAAGAGCATTTTGTGTCTACCTGAGATAAGAGATGGTCTTGGTATCATGTTCGGCACAGGCATTGTGGGGTGAAGAGCCTGTTCTTATGCTGTACTGTTCTATGTACTTAATCTATGAACCACTGTTGTATAACATTAGTACCTCCACCAATGTAAAGCACTTTGGCCAACGAGAGTTGTTTTTTAAATGTGCTATATAAATAAAAGTGACTTGACTATGTTCCATGTTAAAATACAGTATTCTGAAATATTCGGATGGATAGGATAGGTTTTAAGGGATATGGGCCAAATGCAGGAAAGTTAAGAGGAGAATAGATGGGACATGTTGGTTGGTGTGGGCAAGTTGGTCCAATGGGCCAGTTTCCACGCTGTATGATTATGACCACGAATCGTTCTTTCTCTACACAGCTCCAGCATAGTATTCCCCTCTCTACCCCATTCTCCTAAAATCTCCCTCCATTTACAGAGCGAGGGCTTGAGAGAAGTCAATGTTCATACCACTGGGGTGTAAGCTGCACAAGCAAAATATGAGGTTCTGTTCCTCCAATTTTCATTGGCACTTCAGAGCAAAACATTTGTTTTCAATAGTTAGTTAATTTAGTTTATTGTCACTTGAACCAAGACACAGTGAAAAGCTTTTGTTGCGTGCTAACCAGTCAACGGAAAGATAATACATAATTACAATCAATTCATCCACAGTGTGCAGATACATGATAAAGGGAATAACGTTAAAATTACTGTCATGGGAATAATAGCTGCAAAAGGCAAAATGTATTTGGCAATACTTACTTGCAGTGCTTCTATCACCATATCCCTTGCTTCAAGTTCCCCCTCAAGCACGCTGAAGAACATCAGTAGCTCGGACTTGCTGAGATTTTCTAGGTTCATGTTGGCTCTGTGAAAGAAAGATTATTGCCGTTAGCCTTGCCTTTTCTCCCTTTGTACTTGATGCAAGGTTTAAGAAACATAATGTACAGGTAATTCGAGAAAGGATGAATCAATGAAGGTGGGTCCGATATATAAATGGATATTTCATTTTAATAGTTTTCCACATGCGAAAACCCCACCTTTAAACAATGTCATCTTTAGACTTCAGTTTCAGCTGCTTCAACCTTATTAGTCCAGAAATGTCTTTAAGTGAAGTTGAGTTTAGAGATATACCATGGGAACAGGCCCATTGGCCCACCGAGTCAGTGCCGACCAACAATCACCCGTACTCTAGTTCTATCCTAAACACGAGGGACAATTTACAGAAGTCAATTAACCTACAAACCTGCACATCATTAGAATGTGGGAGGAAACCGGAGCACTTGGAGAAAACCCACACGGTCACAGGGAGAACGTACAAACTCCATACGGACAGCACCCGTAACCCAGGTCTCTGAAAGGCAACAACTCTACTTTGAGAGACATTTACAAATGAAAATCTAATAAAATGGTGACGAAGGACAAGCATTGGATTTCTAAAATGATAACATTGTGAAAATAATCACAATTTTAAAAATCCAATGCTTGTCCTTCGTCGCCATTTTATTAGATTTTCATTTGCAAATGTCTCTCAAAGTAGAGCCTGTTTGTTAAAGACGTTTATTTTCTCTCTCATGATGCTCCCTGATCTGCTGAGTATTTCCAGTGTTGTGCTTCTTCATTTCAGATTTTTCTTCTGTGCTCTGAAGAGGAATATAAAAAAAGATTGGACAAGCCCCTTTCAGTTACCAAAGTACAGCAACAAGGCTTTTCTGTTCAACATTGTGCAGCGCTGGCACAGAAAACACGTCCATGGTGAAAGGAGTTACTAAAAAAATAAAGGCTCCCTTCCGGTACTGACCTTTGTGTTGAGGTGATCTCTTACACCCAGTTTCACACAGGGTCTGGAAAATTGTTCTGTATTGCATGCAAGAAGACTACCACTGATACAGGCAATGAACCTTCAGCATTGAAATAGTTATTCTTGCTTTTCATCAACCTTTAAAAGCAAATTCCATTCTGAACACCTTCTGTTACCTATTCGTCTTTACTGCAGGTCCACCACTGATTTTCAGGCACCCTTCCTTCCTTGCCGGATTTTCCGTTTTGTCGGACCAACCGAGGTCACGGCCTCGGAGGGGCCGAGATACCGGCCCGCAAAGTCTGCCATGGGAACGGATCTGTCGACTCTGGCTGGACTGGAGTTTCAGAGCCCCGGCTGCATGCAGCAAATTTGACCTGCTGATCAGCCGTGGAAGTCAGCAATGGGAAGGAATGGACGGCAGATGTTGGTTTACACCAAAGATAGACACAGAATGCTGGAGTAACTCAGCAGGTCAGGCAGCACCTCTGGAGAAAATAAATAGGTGGCGTTTTGGATCGAGACCCTTCTTCAGACTGAGTCAGGAGGGACGGAAACTAGAGGTATGGAAAGGTACAAAGAACAAACGAATGAAAGGTGTGAAAAGAACAAATCAAAGCCAGCAAAGATGATCAAAGAAAGGTGGAGCCCACAACGGTCCATTATTGGCTGTGGAGAAGATGATAACGAGTGGAGACAAACAGTGAAGCTACGCAGGACGACAGTGAAACTAGTAGGGGAGAAGGATGGAGAGAGAGGAAACTCTGTTTAGTTAAAACGCCAAGGAATTTGTGCACAGAATTAACGCATGCTCTACATTGTATGGATTGAAGATAGAATCAAAGTGCTCGAGTAACTCAGCGGGCCAGGCACAATTTCTGGAGAAAACAAATAGGTGAGGTTTCGGGCTGGGACCCTACTTCAGACGAGTCGCCCACCCTTTTTCTCCCGAGTCTTTCATGCTGCCTGACCTGCTGAGTTGCACGCAATGCTGTCTGGAGCTATGCTCCTGGTAGGGCCACCCATGGCGGTAAGGTCGAGGGGGAGGTCTGACAAAGAGCAATCCAACCAAGACCTCAACGGTGGAACATGCAGAGGATGATGCCTGACTTTAGTGGAGCATCACAACGGCTGGGAAGGCGGATGAAGGCTGCAGCAGAAAAGGGTCTCCGGTCGTCTTGGACTCCATGCCACTTGATCCTGACCCAAATCTGTCAAGGATCGCGGGGTGGCCGTCTGTGCACCAGTCTCCCCACGTTAAACAAAGTCACGCACAGGCGTCCTCCATGAGAGGACAGTCATACTCGTTTCGAGTTACCGCCAATGATGATGATGACACCAGCACTTTGCATCTATCATCGGTATAAACCAGCTTCTGCAGTTCCTTTCTACACATTTAGTATGGATTGAATTTCACTTAGGACACCACCTCATAAATAATGAATAGAAGTTTTAGGTGGACCTGCTCCATACTTAACTCGTATCTAATTTCAGATCTGTAACTAAGAAGAAGACTCTGATGGTGCTATTTAACATATTAGTATCAGGCAACCTAGATTTGTAACGCAGATTCGCCATGGTGCGGTTCCATAACTCAATCGTGATGCAAAAAACAAAGTGGATGCGAAAATTAAAGTAAAAGCAACAAAGGTTTGGCTCACGTGCTCCTGCAAATATACATAATAATGGCTTTTTAAAAAGGCCAGTCAAGTTGAAATATCACATTAACATTCTTACTCTTTACAGGTCAGGAGTAATTTTCTCGTTAAGTATTTCTCCACTCTCCATGCAACTCGCCTACTTCAGAAAACCCATCATCAGTCTCTAAATTATGTGCATAAATCTACCTGTAGATTCCTCTACTCTTCCTTATAGGCTGTCCAGAAGCTAAAGTATGGTTTTGCATGAATAGACAGCAGCCTCACTCAAGTTTAAAAGTCATAAGAGTCAAGTACATTTCCCAGGCCGGCTCCTCATAGAGCAAAGAATTTGGCGTTGTTACAGGTGGTGATTTTCAGATGAAATATCAGGAACTGTTCTGGTTTAAAGTTTAACAAGCAATGTGCACATATACTACAATCCTAATCTCACCATATGTACTATCATTATACATTGTACATTTGAAGAGGTTAAAGTAACTCCTATGATGTCTCATGAAAATACTTGGAATTTGTAACTTATAATGCTCCAAATTTCTGTAGCAGAACATAACTGAAGCTCAGGTCTTTGAGGAGACATCTAAATTTGGGGAGACACAGTGTACAGAGGAGTTGTGAGGTGGCACAGGGGTATGGTTGCTGTCTTAAGGGCCTGTCCCACTTGGGCGTCAATTGCGTGTCACGCAGGTGGCGCGCAAAGATTTTGAGAATCCCAAAATCCTGGGGCGCCGCGCACGACCCTGCCTACATCACCACGCACCATGCGTGCGTAATGTGCACCATGCGCTCATCACGTGGGCATTATGAAGCGCAAATGACGCCCAAGTGGGACAGGCCCTTTGCTGGAGACCTGTGTTCAATCTTGATTACGGGTGCTGTCTGTACAGAGTTTGTATGTTCTCCCTGTGACTGCGTGGGTTTTCTCTGGGTGCTCCGGTTTCCTCCGACACTCCAAATCTCGAAAACCAAACTAAAATGAAAACAGTTCTAACATACAAATGTTTAGTGGCTAAATGCTACAGTTCTGCAAGTTAACGTCATGTTTAAATATATAACTAATTTCAATTGCATTACTTTGAGTATTTGCAGAAACAACATGGGTTAAATCAACTGGAAATTTGTGTAATTACACTGGCTTATTTTGTAGGACTAGTTTCATGGAGAGTGAATGGGAGTCAGCACTTTTAAGCAAATCATTATAGTCAGCATGGTTTTGTGTGTGGGAGATCACACAATTATGAATTTGTTTGAAAGTTCTTGAAAGAAGTAACCAAGAAGGTGGACGAGGACAGGACAGTGGACTATTTGTATTTCAGTAAGCCTTTGATCAGGTTCTACATTGTCGGCTGTTCTGAAAGGTTAAATTGTATGGAATCCAGGGAGCATTAGCTAACTGGATATAGGATTTGCTACATGATAGGAAGCAGATGGTGGTGGTGGAGGAGTGTTTTGTGGACTGGAGGCTTGTGACTAGTCGTGTGCCTCAGGGATCGGTGCTGGTCCCATTGCTGTTTGGCAGCTATAGTCAATGATTTAGATGAACATACACATGGCATGACTAGTCTGTTTGCCAAAATGATATCGTACACAGTTAAGATTATTATAGACGATGAAGACTGTTGCCAGGACTTGGCAGCTTGAACCATAAGGAGAGGGACAGTCTACGACTTAATTCCTTTGAGCACAAGATTGCTCAAGAGTACAAGGGTGCATATATAGAGGTGCAAAAAGCTGAGGGGAATAGGGTGAATGCAGTGCTTGTTTCCCCCCCAGAGTAGTGGAATCAAAAACTAGAGGCCTTAGATTGAAGATTGGAGGAGAAAGATTTAACAGCAACCCAAGGGACAACTTTTCCCACTCAGAGTAAGGGAGGTATGTGGAAGTAGCTGATTGAAGAAATATTTGAGGCACGTACAACAACAACATTAACAACGCATTTGGACAGGTACGTGGATAGGAAAGGTTTAGATGAAATGCGCCAAATGGGATTTGTTTAGCTGGGGCATCTCTTTCAGCATGGACAAGTTGAGCTGAAGGGCCTGTTCCCATGCTGTACCACTCTGTGATTTAAGCAATTAATTTATTGATCCACAGTAGAGAATATGCAAACACAGTGAGCAGGTCAGGTAGCATTTTGTCGAGAGAGAAACAAAAAGCATTAACTTTTCAGTTGATGGAAGTGTTATGGACGCAAAACAACTTTTAAGATGGAGATCAACAGATTGGTTGGAGGTTAGGTGGGGAGGGGGCAGGGAAGAGATAGGCTAATTATGTGGCAAAAGATGGGTCTAAGCTAGTCCCATTTGAACTTGACACAAAGCTTTAATTTATCCAATCTAGCCAAACCAATCCTACCAACCACTAGAGAGCAGTCCTGTGTTACTATCTACCTCATTGGAGACCATCGGGCTATCTTTGATCAGACTTAACTGGACTTTATCAAGCACTAAACGTTATTCCCATTATCCTATATCAGTACACTGAGGATGGCTTGATTGTAATCGTCTATTGTTTTTCCGCTGACTGGTTTGCACGCAACAAAAAAAGCTTTTCCCCCATACCTTGGTACACGTGACAATGAACTAAACCAATTTAAAGATAGCCCCAATGCCCAGCTTGACTTGGCAGTATTGAAATTTAGCTCAGAAGCTGGAAACAAAATTAATTCTTGGTGGTACTGGCAGTGGGAGGTGGAAGCAGTGGTCAAACGAAGAGAGAGAAAAAAAAACTAAAGGAAATCGCTGGTTGGGAAGAAAAGGCCATTAAAATTGAAGAATCGCAAGTGATTCAGCACAGATGCTATTCACTCACATCTGACTATTCCCCTCCCACAGCGCCTCCCTGCTCCAACACTTCCACCCCCGCCCCTCTATTCAATCCCACATGCTATTTTCAGGGGCACAGAAAATATTCCTAAATCCCACAAGTTAGAAAGTGTAGGAAGCCACATTTTTGAAAATTACCAGACATTTACTACTGGAGATCACAATTACCGGTACCCAATCAGACAAAATCCAATCTGGTATCTTAGTCAATCACAAATCATGTCTCCGAGGACAGATGGAACAAACTTGAATTTATGGCAATCAAATAACTTTACCACTCTGCAACAAGATAATAAAAATGGCAGAATATAAAGTCAGATGATTGACTATTTTCAGGCACAGCAGTGAGTCACTGCCCAGCCCATCACAGGTACTGACCTCCCCAACAATGAAGGAATTTACCGGAGTCGCTGCCTCAAAAAGACGGCGAGTATCATCAGAGACCCATACCACTCTGGCCACACTCTCATTTCACTCCTGCCATCGGGAAGAAGGTACGGTAGCCTGAAAACTGTAACGTCCAGGTTCAGAAACGGCTTCTTCCCTACAGCCATCAGGCTATTTTACTTCGGAGTCACGTGAGTGACTACGTGAAGACCCCGCCAGCACGCTTGCGCGACATATCGTTGAACGCATTGCGGAAGCGACAGTCGGGAGGAGCGCCGCTCCTCCGGCGTAAGTTTTTAAAAACTTACTGAAGGTAAGTCTTACCTTTCTGGTGAGCGTGGCGACTGGGTGTACTTTCTTTTTCAGAACGGAGGAAGCACCATGGAGTCGCTTAAGGGAGAGCAGCGGCTAAAACCGCTGTTGTGGAAGCAGCCAGCAGCATGCCGTCTCTCCAGAGCTGCAGGTGCTGCCAGCAGCTCCCGACTTCTCGCCGCTACAGACCGCAGGTGCGCCGCGGTCCGGCGGCTAACCACCCGGAAGTTTGACAGCACCGTAGACTCGGCTGGGTCCGCACCTGAGGACATCCCGTTCCCGGATAGTGACGGCGGGCGTCTTTCCCGCAGGAGCGGATGGGGAGCAGTGCTCCAGTGTGACCTGCTTGTGCAGGGGTGTGTCTCCTAACAGACCCAGGATCCTTTCAAGGACTGCCAAATGTCTCATCCTCGTCACAGGGGAGCATTAGGGGTCAGAGCTGGGCTAACTGTGTAGGGGTGCCAGAAGAATTGTTGGGCATGGGAAAACATGCTGTACCAACACAGGAAGGACTGCCTATACATCCCAAGCTGGCAGCCAGTACAAATTACATGGCTACAAACCAGCTGCAGGAGCAAGCCATTAACTCTACGGCTGGGAAATACTTTGCTCCAGAGAACTGCATTCTCTTAAAGTACCAGCAGTCTACAACCTCATCTGGGGCAACAAGAGCCCATCTATAAGGAGCCAGGAGGTGAAGCTCCAGAGAATCCTTAAACTGCTGGCTGCTGGAATCACAGCAGTACCAGGACAACTGATGGGGTTGATTTGCCTGAAGAGCTACAAGATGCTCTTACTGAGCAGTATACTGAGTAATACTCAGTTCGAGATTAACAGTTACAGGAAGAGCATCATCAAGCCTGCACTTAATCCCAAGTGCGGGATTATGCAGGACCAGTAGCACACAGCCGCCAAAATTGCTGTTGGGGACACCTCCCGAAGCAGGTGAAAGACCTGGATGAGGAGGCCAAGGCTATAGGCCTGATCAAGGTGCCAAACACCTCTAAAACCCACTATCAGCAGCGGCAGCACCCCTACACACCCACCAGACATCGGTACTATGGAAGACCATCTGGTGGTGAAAGCTCGAAGGCCGGCCCACCTGCACAGCGGTCTTTTAGACCATGGCCCAGCCCGGCCTTCATGGAAAATGCGCCAACCCCACAACGCAGCAACACAATACCAGAAGAAACAAGGGCAGAGAAAACCCACACAACACCGGCGGTAACCATGGAGGTAGGTGGGTCTGGTTGCCTCAAAAACATTGCATGTCCGATTCATCAAAAGTTGGTGGACGGGTGCACTTGTTTCATCATGTGTGCAGCACTTTTACCTCTGATCCTTTACATACTCGGAAGTATTCAGGGTTACAAATTGAATTGTATACGAACTCCCCATCCCAGTTCAGCATACGCCTAGCCGGAAGTTCATACTTTCACAAAAAGAGAGAACAGCAGGCCATGCTGAACTGTTAAGACAAAAGGGGTAATTGAGAAGACAATCGGAGAATCTCAAGAGTTCGTATCAAATATATTTACGAAAAACAAAAAAGATGGCGGTTGCCGCATCATTATAGATTTGACCGAACTAAATACTTCCGTTCAGTATGCCCATTTCAAAATGGACACGTTTGTCACACACAAGGATCATCGTAAATACCTGAAATTTATCTGGATGGGACAGCTATGGCAGTATAAGGCCTTACCCAATGGGTTGTCATCAGCACCCAGGCTGTTTACAAAATTATTAAAACCAGCTTTAGCATACTTAAGGAAACATAACCATATCGTCATGGCTTACCTTGATGATATTTCTCATTATAGGTGAGAATTTGGAGATGGCTACATTGGCAGTATCAGCCACAAAACATTTTGTTTTTTTCAAAAGCTGGGATTGATCATACATCCAGATAAATCAAAATTGGAACCCTCCACTACCATGGATTATTTGGGGTTCACTATTGACTCTGTTCATATGTCTATCACCTTGCCACCAAACAAAGTGACAGACTTGATGGGAGCATGCAGCAGCCTCACTGGCATCAGGAAACCATCCATTCGGCAAGCAGCCAGAGTGATTGGGAAATTGGTGGCTGCGTTCCCAGCAGCACAATTTGGACCACTCCATTATCAAAACCTGTAAGGGCAAAATTTTAGCTCTCAAAAATCATGCAGGCCATTTCGATAGGCCTATGGAACTACCAGGGAAAGCAAAATCAGAATTAAACTGGTGGATAGAAATGCTCAGCATTGTTCTAACCCCATCACTATCATATATCCCTCGGTTACATTACAGACTGATGCCAGTGCTAAGGTTGGGGAGCAACTAATACCACCACAAGTTGTGCACAAAACATAACCCTGTTTAAAGCACTAGGGATTAATTATCTAGAAATGCTGGGAGCATTTCATGGACTCAGGGCCTACTGATCAGATATGCACCAGTTGCATGTACGGTACAAATTGATAATATCACAGTGGTGGCCTATATTAATCATATGGGTGGAATAAAGTCGATATCATGTGATGAATTGGCTAATAATATCTGGCACTGGTGTCTGGGAGAGAGAGATTTGGATCTCAGCCACTTACCTTCCAGGTAAGCTAAATACAGTGGCAGACACCAGGTCACGTAAATTCAACGACAACATTGAATGGATGTTGGATCGGAAAGTGTTTACAGATATTATGTATGGTATGGGACACCAGATATCGACCTTTTTGCATCCAGACTAATTCACCAACTACCAACATATGTTGCTTGGGAACCAGACCCAGGGGCAGCAGCGATGGATGCTTTCTCGCTGCATTGGGGGGGATTTGTTTTGCCATGCATTTCCCCCCTTCTGCCTCATCTTACAAAAATTAAACAAGACTCCGCAACAAGTACCATGGTTCCCAGCAGTACTAAAGATGGCCTCAGAACCCTGCATCCGGATCAACAAACGGCCGGGTTTGTTGGTATACCCCGTGACAGGGGGAAGTCATCCGTGCCATGACCGTATGAACTTGTTGATTTGCAGATTCTGAACAGGCCATTTCTGGGATACGGACTCTCCGACAGGACGATCAATGCCATCTCAGCGTTGTGCAGGGAGTCCACGAGAAGACAGTACCTGACATATGTCAGGAAATGGGAAATGTTCTGCACTAAACTAATGAGGGGTATTTTACTCTAATCCCCCCAGGCCCAGATACACCCATACATGGGACATAGGCGTAGTATTAACTATGTTACGAGGATGGACACCCATATCGGGGCTCACTCTGGACAACTAACATCCTAGATGGGAATGATTATGGCACTTGGATCAGCACAACGGGTCCAGTCCTTACACAAGCTAAGTATGGACGCCATGTATGTCACAAATGGCAGATAACCTGCTACATACAGGGGTACTTAAACAAGACCGACCCGGTTCCTCTGGCCAATCCGGCAGATAGTAGGCTCTGCATAGTGACACATATTTTGCAATATATAGAGTCACCAAGACACTTAGGGGCATGGAGAGAGCTTTTCTCATAAGCCATAAGCGCCCTCAACAAAAGGTCACAGTGCAAACCATATCCAGATGGTTAGGGTTGTATTACGTGCAGCGGTGGATACTAATCTTTCAAATCTCACTGCACCAGGGCTGCATCTACATCGGCGGCTAGAATGATGGGAGTTCCTATGGACAACATCCTTGCCACAGCGGGTTGGAGCAATGAACGAATTTCAACGCTTTATAATAAAACCGTGCCCGAAAATTTAAGTTCTGTAAAATAAATTACCCAATGTGGGGCATACTATTTTAGGTATGAATAATACCTTTCTTGTTTTTCAGCACAGTGTCGTGTCTGAAATACGTTCATCCTCCTTCCCAGAATGGCAGCGTGTGAGCATGGACTCGTTCCAGGGCATGAAATCACAGAGCTTTGAAATCTTCACGTAGTCACTCACGTGACTCCGAAGTAAAATAGTAAGATTAAATGAGAACTTACCAGTTTGAAGTTTGATCTTTAGTTTATGAGGAGTTACGATGAGGGATTACGTGCCCTCTGCCCCAAAACCCTCTATTATAAACTTCAACTGGTATGGAAGTTCTCTCTTATCTTACTATATTAGTCTACTCTGGTATCTGTGATTTCACACCACTGCTTTGAAGAATGTTGCGCATGCGTGCTGGCGGGGTCTTCACGTAATCTCTCATCGTAACTCCTCATAAAATAAAGATCAAACTTCAAACTGGTAAGTTCTCATTTAATCTTACTATTAAACACTACAACCTCCAAACAAGGTCTGAACTACATAGACGGGTGCATTTGTTCTGTCTTTTTGCACTATAATTGTTTGTTTTCTTATATACCATATCAGACACCAGTTTGAAGAAGGGTCTCGACTGGAAACATCACCACTGAGTTACTGCAGCTTTTTGTGTCTATCATATATATGTACACAGACACACACACACATATATATGTATATATTCACATTACGTATTCTGTTATGCTGCTGCAAATAAGAATTATTGTTCTGTCTGGGACATATGACAATAAAATAATCTTGTCTCCTATTTGCAAGTCCAATTTTTACCTCTTTACAACAACTTTCTTTTCCAAAAGAATTGTTGTGGGATTTCAGCTTCACAGGACTCAAGTTCGCACTTCCTCTTCTGTTTAGCACCATTTCTGCTGTGAAATCACCTCACCACAGCAATGCTCACAACTAATTAGAAGTTACCAGACAGTGTTAGAAAAAAGTCTACCATGCCAACAGCTGGAAACCATCACAGAAAAGCAGAGCAAGATTTGCACTTTTCTTTACCATAAAAATGGAAAAATATAGCTTTAAAAAAATTACTGAAATGAGCCAGGAAGTTATCTTCAGATAAATCCATACTTGAGCCACACATTTAAGTAACAACATTTGCCGTAACTATGTGTACAGTGAAAAAAATGGCATAAAATGCTGGAGTAACTGAGCAAGTCTGGCTGCATCTCTGGAGAACATGGTTAGGCGATGTTACCAGTTGACACCCTTTAGACTTTAGAGATATAATGTGGAAACAGGCCCTTTGTCCCCCTGAGTCAGCGCTGACCTGCGATCATCCCACACACTAGTTCTATCCTGCATACTGGGAACAATTTACAATAGCCAATTAACCTACAAGCCTGTACGCCTTGAGAGTGGGAGGAAAACACCTAGACAAACCACATGTGGTGCAGGGAGCACGGACAAACTCCGTACAGACAGTACCTATAGTCAGGATTGAACTCCGGTCTCTGCATTTAGATTTGGGAAGCATGATCAGTGCGTCTGCAGATTATGTGAAATTTAGCAGAGTCGTAGAGCTACACACACCAGGGAAACAGGATCTTTGAGATAGTCTGGCTGAAATCGACCTTTAATCCACCTCATCTATACTAACCAAGTTGCCTAATCAAACTAGTCCACTTGCCTGACCCTCGCTCATAGGGAAGGGGAATTAAAATGGGTAGCTGCCAGAGACCCTTTGTCTTCTATTGATCTCTGTCCTTTGTCCACCAATCTGTTAATTAAAGCCTCCCCCCCACCTATAATCATCCTATTCACCTCCACATCTCTTCCAATTTTCTTTCCCCCCCCCCCCACCTACAATCAGTCTGAAGACAGTTCCCAACAAAATAAATTCCTATCCATATTCTCCAAAATAGCTGTAAAAGGATATAAAAATGTAACTACCATGCCCTCAATCAGATATCTGTGGCCGTATCAAGCTGTCTGCAGATTCTATAAACTAGTAGATGTTGCTAAATGCGGAGGTTCTATCCATTCCCAGTTCAGTATAGATCTGGGCAATGTCCATTCAGTTGGACATTTCTGTACCAGCTGCCCCTCTTAGCAACGTTTGTTCTGAAGAACTCCTTTGGCCAAAAGTCAATTAGGTAGAAGTTTACATGTAATAACCTTAAGACCCCAAAGGGAAGGGAAACGGTGGATTCCTATCAGCTGCTTTCTTGAGCAGCCAAAGTCAATTAGCAATGTGCCTCATCACAACAACTGAACCACCAGGACAGCATGGTGGCACAGTTACTGCCTTAGAGCGCCAGAGACCCGGGTTCGATCCTGACTAAGGGTGCTGTCTGTACGGAGTTTGTACGTTCTCCCCGTGACCTGCGTGAATTTAGTCCAGGAGCTCTGGGTTTCCTCCCACATTCCCAAGACATACATGTTTGTAGGCTAATTGGCTTGATAAAATTGTAAATTGTCCCTCGTGTGCGGGGATCGCTGGGGGCGTGGACTCGGTGGGCCGAAAGGTCTGCTTCCACACTGTATCTCTCAACTAAAGTAAACTTTCAAACTAGTACCAGGAACATAATTGGTTGGTGGTGAGAAGGGAGGAACATCAGAAACTTCATGCATACCTAGAATCTCATGGGCTAGAAAAAGAGCAATTGGCGCAGTTGCACGGGGGGGGGGGGGATTGAGCAACATAAGCTTGCAAGTGGTATGCAACATGAGGTAGAGGGATTCATACAAGCGCGAAACACTTACGCAACTCAAAAGGCGAGACATGTCACACTGAATTGATAGAGCACAAATTGCTGATTTAACGTTTTAAGCATACTTAAATACCAGATTACAGATTTTCTTTGAAATATCGAGTAGTTCTAAAACTGTGAATGTTTGCATTTGTAACAAGGAATGAATTGTTCGCACAGCAGATACATTTTGAAGAGTTTGCTATTTGTATGCACAGGAAGTGGATGGAGAGGATAGAGTAATGACAGAAGTCTGTTGTCCTGTTCCCTTTTCTAAATACTCCCTCTGTCACCATGGTATGACTGGGCCTCTGCACACAATTTAGGAACTTAATTAACTGCAAATATAGGGGACCAGTTGCCTATGTTTATTTCCCCAATAGAGAATGGGCCACCTCAACAAATGCTTCATTGACTTATTTTCCTGGGCTTTGACTTAATTGGTTTCCTGAATAAAAAGCTGCTCTAAACAAAGGGCCCCAATCAGAAAGGAGCCAAATAACACACTTTCACTTCAGTAAGGAATAGTGGATCTATAGCGTGTAGGAAGGAACTGCAGATGCTGGTTTAAACTGAACACAAGACACAAAAAGCTGGAGTAACTCAGCAGGCCAGACAGCACGTCTGAAGAAAAATAGGTGACGTTTCAGGTCAAGACCCTGCTTCAGACTGACTATAGTGTTCTATAATGGTCATGTCATAAGTGATAGGACCAGAATTAGGCCATTCGGCCCCGTCAAGTCCACTCTACCATTCAGGGATCATGGCTGATCTATCTATCCCTCCTGACCCCATTCTCCTGCCTTCTCCCCATAATCTATAGTTTTAGTCTCTGTAAAAGTTTCAAATTACAGTGAGAACGGTTAAAAAAGATATAGCAGTAATTCACTGGAATAAATATTTACAGTAGTCATCCCGTGCCCCAAAATATTCATTTCTTCATGATGTAAAATAATGTTTTCTGTTCGGGACAGTCAAGTATGTTTTTGAAAAAAGTGAAAAATGCGACTAATTATCTACCCTCCGGAATTGGTAGCTGAAAGTAGCTCGGCTCGAAAACAATAGAATGCTTAAGTCCTTCATTGCAGACCATTGTTCTTCTCTCTGCCTTCCTGCCACATCTGATCTTTTGCGACCTTGATGCAGCTGTTCCTTACCGAACACAGCAGCTCTTTGTCTGCTGCATAATAAAGTGTAGTTTATCGCTTTCCAGATTTAATTTCTTCTGCTTCAAGTAAATTTAATGGAAGTGACAAGTTAATTAAGGCATGTTCAATCCGAATCCAATCTGCAAATTATGCCCAAATCAAAAACTGGAGCACAAAGTCTGAATTTAAACCATTTGCCGTATCAGGTTATTATAACCATCACCTAAAATTTGTATTCATTTTCAAAACAAAATCCAATCATATATGTAACAAAACCATTATACGGTGACACACCAAATTTTGACCTTTAAAATGTATACTGACCAAAATTCACTGATAAGAGTATGGTTATAATAATGTACTTTAATGGTATTAACCAGTGTTATTATTTCTTTGTTTAGCAAGGAACTGCAGATGCTGGTTTAAACCAAAGATAGACACAAAAAGCTGGAGTAACTCAGCAGATCAGACAGCATCTCTGGAGAAAAGGAATAGGTAACGTTTCCGGTCAGTCTGAAGAAGGGTCTTGACCAGAGACGTCTCCTATTCCTTTTCTCCAGAGATGCTGTCTGACTCGTCGAGTTACTCCAGTTTTTTGTATCTTCGATATAATTTCTTCACTGGCTTCAAGACATAATGAAGAGGATGCTTTTAAAAGCACTTCACATCCCCCCCTCACCCACCCATCCCCTCAACATCCCACCTCCTTCCCCCAAAAGTAACTGAGAAAAGGAACAAGGTACTACACCTATGGAAAATATCAAGAAAATATTCAGAATATTTCTAAATACGAAAGCGCACAAAGCTTCTCATACAAAAATACTGATACACATTTTGTGCTTTGAATTAAACTAACTAGATAAGTTATGAATAGTGTAGTAAAAGAAGGAACTGCAGATGCAGCTTTAAACCGAAGATAGACACAAAAAGCTGGAGTAACTCAGCGGGTCAGACAGCATCTCTTGAGAAAAGGAATAGGTGACGTTTTGGGTCGAGTCCCTTCTTCAGACCCAAAATGTTACCTATTCCTTTTCTCCAGAGATGCTGTCTGACCCGCTGGTTTCCTCTAGCTTTTTATGTCTATCTTCAACTTATGAACAGTGTACAAAAGACTGGAGTAAACAGCCCAAATATATTAAACATCCAAACATTTGTATCAAGTAATCTGTCACAGAGAATTAAGATTATATTTATATACATTATGCTTACACACTACCGTTTATATAGACCAACACAACTTAGGTCTGTCTTCATAAGTCTTTATGCCAAATTGAATTTCTCTCCGCAGATATTAACCAACGTGAAAAAGCCTTTCAATAAACAAATCAGGGTGGAAATATTTAGTGGACAAATCCTCCAAAAGAGCCGGAAAAGAGTTAAGTTTTATTCCACTGAGATACAAGAGACTGCAGGTGCTGGAATCTTGAGTTTGAAGAAGAGTCCTGACCCAAAATATTATCCATCCGTTTGCCTGCCAAATTCTTCCAGTAGTTTTAAAAAAATGTTTTAAACTAAAGCTTCATGCAAATATAGGCCCGACCAATGTTCCACTTGTAGCCTGGGAGGTTTCCCAATACATCAAAATGGTTAAACAGATTACATAAAAACAACACATCAAATTAGTAAATTTGATAATGTTATCATGATCCTCTAAACCTGGGCATTACTAAGTCATTTAGCAATTCACTACAATAAAAAAGCCATGCATAATAAAGTTTATATCAATCTCAAGGGTCCTGATCTGATATATTACCTATCCATGCCCTACAGAGATGCTGCTTGACCCACTAAGTCTCTTCTTATCGAGTCCACACACAAGATTAGAAGTTGTTCAGCCAGAGCTGAACACACTTCTCGGCATCTGCATACAATGGTGTCTGTCTTGTCGCTTCTTGTGCGTGGTGGTGGAAAGAAAGATTGGTGGAAACAGGGCCGCGATGTGAACGCTCTTTCCTTCACCCCACCCACCGAGTTACTCCGGCACTTTATGATTCACTCAAGGTTCCAGCATCTGCAGTTGCTTGTGTCTCAGGGTTTATGTCAGGCCATTGATCATTCTGGCTTTCAGCTAGGTTCCATCTACGCTTCATGCTGCCTCGGCTAGGCCACCAGCTTAATGAAGGATGCGTCTCACCCCGGACACTCCCTCTTCCCCCCCTCTCCCATCAGACAAGAAGTACAGAAGTGTGAAAATGCATATCTCCAGTTTCAGGAAGTTTCTTCCCAGTTGTTATCAAGCAACTGAACTATCCTACAACCAACCAGAGAGTGGTCCTGACCTAACATCTACCTCATCGGAGACCCTCGGACCATCTTCAATCAGAATTTATAATGCATTAAACATTATTCCCTTTGTCTGTATCTGTACACAATGGATGGCTCGATTGTAATCACGCATGTAATCTTTTCGCTGTCCGGATACATGCAACAAAATAACTTTTCACTGTACCTTGCTAAGATAGCAATTGGAAACCAATCACAGGCGTGATGGCCTAGAATTTGCTTGAGTAGGAATTCCTGTGGCATTTGCTACAAGTTGTTTACTGTCCTCAGTTATCAGCCAGTTATTTTGAAATTCCATATGGTTGGAAAAACAGACTGACATTGATGGAAAATTACAACAGGAATCGAGAAAAGGAGAAATAGATCTAGCATATTATTCACAGAAAATGAAATAGAGAATAATATGATTAGATCTGTGGAGAAGAAATAAAACATTAAAAAATATGATTTGGCATATCTCGAGGAAGGATAGGGCAGCACAAAGGCACAGCTGCTGCCTCACAGCGCCAGAGACTCAGGTTCGATCCCAACTCCGGGTGGCATCTGTGTGGAGCCTACTACACACTCTCCCTGTGACCGTGTGGGTTTCCTCCGGGTGCTCTGGTTTCCACCCTCATCCCAAAGGTTTGCAGGTTTGTGGTTTAATTGGCTTCTATAAAATTGACTCTAGTGTGTAGGATAGAATTAGTGTATGGGCGATTGCTGGTCGTTGCAGACTCGGTGGGCCAAAGGGCCTCTTTTCACATTGTATCTTTTTTAAAAAATTGATAATGGTATCACAGTATTGCCAAAAAACAGGGAATGTGTCTGAAAATTAAATTTACAGACTAGTGTCTGTAAAACTAGTGTGTGAACCTGGTATGAACTTGATGGACCCTTCCACACAAAGGGTGGTGGGTGTACGGAACAAGCTGTCAGAGGAGGTCGTTGACTATCCAAACGTTGAAGAATCAGTTGGATAGGTACATGGATAAGACAGGTTTGGTGGGATATGGGCCAAATGCAGGCAGGAGGGACTAGTGTAGCTGGGACATGTAGGCTGGTATTCCACGCTGTATGACTGAAGGGACTGTTTCCATGTTGTATCTCTAAACTATTTGTCACCTGTAGCAGCTGAGAGTTCAGTTCCACCTCATGGGTCTGTCATTTCAGAACCATAAAGTGCTGTAATCAGTGTTCTATATACGCTTTGCAACCACTCAATTTCTAAGCAGAGTTTAATTCATATTTGCAGCATTATCTCCACAACCTTTTTGCTATTCGAGTCAAATTGACAAGAGTGAGTTCATTTTGGGCGGCCAATGATAGAAAGGCACAATTCTCCAGAAATATTTAGCAATGGGCATTTACTTCTCCAGCTTAAATGACTTTATTTTCCTTGCATTTATTAAAAGGATGTATCCCTTGAATGTATTATTTTACAAAGCAATTATGAGCGAATGCATTTACCACACATCAACAAACAGGCCTTTATTAGCTCCATCAGACTGTTTACATTGAATGACGTGTGGAGAGGCCAGAAATGACTGGTATGTTTAGGTTTAAATGTACCCCTGAACAACATAAAATGATTTCCAAAAATGAGCAATCGCAGAGTTGAAAATATTCCGTGTTCTTTTGTTTCACACTGACGTAAAACCCTATATGTCAACAACCTACAGCAGCAATTATTGAATAGAAATTTATATTGGGTTATCCTTAAAAACATTGCATAATTTCCACACGCAGTAATTGGGGCACTCAAAAACAAAGTATCATTGTGGCAATTTAAAATGCAAATCAAACAGATGCAATGAATTACAATTATCTTTTTATATTTTAATGCCGTTTTCTCTCAAATACGAATATCAACGGAGGGGACAACGAGAAAGGCTTTTGGACATTTGCAGGGTCAATTATTCATGTCAATAAGTTATAGAAGCAGAATAAAGGGCCTGTCCCACTGTACAAGGTAATCACGAGTTCTCCCGACTTTCCCCTGATTCGAACTCGGAGAATTACGGTAATAGCTGCTCATAGGTACCCGGGGCTCTCGTGGACATTTTTCAACATGTCGAAATATCTTCACGAGCTTACCGCGTTTCCCAGAGTACCTGCCATTAGCGTTAAGAGCTGCTGAGAGAAGTCCCGAGCTCCGACGTACCCGCTACCTACTTACCACGAGTTTGATTTTTTTTTAAACTTGGGAGAGCTCTTGAATTACCTCGTACAGTGGGACAGGCCCTTTAGGCTATTTGGCTCATCGTCTACTCCGCCATTTGATCATCGCTGATCTATCTTTCCCTCTTAACCCCATTTCCCTGCCATTCTCCCCATAACTCCTAACACCCATACAAATCAAAAATCTATCTATGTGTAGGAAGGAACTGCAGATGCTGGTTTAAACCGAAGCTGGAGTAACTCAGCGGGACAGGCAGCATCTCTGTAGAGAAGGAATGGGTGATGTTTCGGGTTGAGACCCTTCTTCACACTGAAGAAGGGTCCTCCTTCTGAAGAAGGGTCTCACCTGAAACATCACCTATTCTTTCTCCCCAGAGATGCTGCCTGTGCCGCTGAGTTACACCATCTTTTTGTGAAGAATCTATCCATCTCTGCCTTAAAAAAAATCCATTGACTTGGCCTCCACAGCATTATGTGGCAATGAATTACCACCCTCTGACTAAAGAAATTCCTCTGCATCTCCTTCCTAAAGGAACGTCCTTCAATTCTGATGCTATGACCTCTGGTCCTAGACTCTCCCATTAGTGGAAACATCCTCTCCACATCCACTCTATCCAGGCCTTTCACTATTTGGTAAGTTTCAATGAGATTCCCCCTCATCCTTCTAAACTCCATCAAATAGAGGCCCAGCGCCGTCAAACGCTCATCGAATATTAACCCAGTGCCATCAAACACTCATCATTTGTTAACCCACTCATTCCTGGGATCAATCTCGTAAACCTCCTCTGTACCCTCTCCTCGCCAGAACATCCTTCTTCAGATGAGGCCCATGACTGCTCACACTATTGGCACAAGATGATTATTAGCACAAGATGAATGACAGTATAGGTTAGGTTAATTCTAATTCGTCATGTTGGTAACCTTAACTACCCCTCCATGAACAGCGTTCAATTATATGATTGATAGCCACCAATTAAACAACAGTCTCATCCAAAAAAAAACTTACAAGTGCAAAGAATGAATGATATAAAACGATGCTACTCAGAATTCTGGCATTTCAAAATTGACACAGATGGATAGTCCTCTCAAATGTATATTCATGAGCTTATTACCGAAAATGTGATCCACCTCCCTGTTACTATATAGCACAGTGACAGCCAAGCACAACGTGATTAATCAATAAATAAATGGATGCGAGTAATCAAATACATACGCACACAATAGACCTTAAATATTTAAACAGGACAATTAATAATTACAGATAAAAAGTGAGTCAATATGATTCAGGCTATTAATCATCCCATGTACTATTACAGATTAGATATGCAAATTAAGAATGTTCTCAAAAATAATTTTCCACTCAAAAAACAAGGGAATACCTAATTTGTATCTGCAATTAATGGTCCTCGAAGGACATTTTTAACAAATACCATTGGTGTTTCAATAAATTATAATTCTTTCCTTCATTTATTACAATAGAAAATGTATTTGCAAACAATGATGCAAATAACAGGAACATAAGGAACTGGTTTAATTCCTTTCGAGGGGTTATTTCCTCAAATTCAAACAAAAACGTGTTTTTTTAAACATTTTGGCAAGGATGCTCCTTGTGTATTCCCTCCGACCCCAAAATGTCTCATCTTTAATGGCTCAAGGATGACCCAAAGTTCTACACCCTCTGAAGAAAGTTTCAAGTGCTCGTGAGAACAGAAGAACTTCGTTGTCTGACAACTCCCAAGTCACTTTAAAGCGCCTTACACGCTATTTAGGTACTTTAAAAATATTATTAATCATTACATGATAATCGCTCTTTCAAAATTGACTTACAAAATTCTTAAGGGGTTGGACAGGCTAGATGCAGGAAGATTGTTCCCGATGTCGGGGAAGTCCAGGACAAGGGGTCACAGTTTAAGGATAAGGGGGAAGTCTTTTAGGACCGAGATGAGAAAATCGTTTTCACACAGAGAGTGGTGAATCTGTGGAATTCTCTGCCACAGAAGGTAGTTGAGGCCAGTTTGTTGGCCATATTTAAGAGGGAGTTGGATGTGGCCCTTGTGGCTGAAGGGATCAGGGGGTATGGAGAGAAGGCAGGTACAGGATACTGAGTTGGATGATCAGCCATGATAGTATTGAATGGTGGTGCAGGCTCGAAGGGCCGAATGGCCTGCTCCTGCACCTAATTTCTATGTTTCTATTTTCCCACCAACAAACATGTGTTCTTTAAATGTTTGGGTCTTGAAGGATGATATCTACTTGAAACACAAAGAGGGTGGCGCTAGAGTTGTTGCCTTACAGTAGCAGAGACCTGGGTTCAATCCTGACTACAGGTGCTGGGTGAACAGAGTACGCGCGTGCTCCCTATGACCATGTGGGCTTTTGCCGGGTGCTCCGGTTTCCTCCCACAAGCCAAAGACGTACAGGTTTGTAGGTATTTGGCTTTGGGAAATTTGTAAATTGTCCCTAGTGTGCAAGAATATGCTGGCGTACGGGTGATCGCTGGTCAGTGCGGACTCGGTGGGCAGTATCTCTAAACTAAACTAAAGCTGGAGAAACTCAGAGGATCAGGCAGCATCTCTGGAGACCCTCAGATGTCATTGGAGACCTCTCCGACTACCTTTAATCGGACTTTATCTTGCACTGAACGTTATTCCCTTTATCCTGCATCCGTACGCTGTGGACGGTCGGCTCCTTTGTAATCAAGTATAATCTTTCTGCAACAACAAAGCTTTTCACTGTACCTCGGTATACATGACAAAATAAAAACTAAGATGGGGGGGAACGGACAGATGATGTTTCAGGTCTCGACGCTTCTTCAGATTGAAGTAGGACCTCAACCAGAAATGTCGCCTGTCATATATTTATAATATTTTACTGGAAAACGATGTCCCAATGACAGAAATACATAGGCAATCATGGGAAAACGAATTAGGTCAAATCATTAGACCTGAAATATGGGATGAAAGTCTACAACATATACACCACTGCTCGTTAAATGCTAGACACTCTCTTATACAACTGAAAATATTACATAGACTACATTATTCAAAATCCAAACTACATAGTATTTTTTCAAATGTATCTGCTATATGTGATAAATGTCAGCACATAGAAGCTGACTTAACGCACTCATTTACAAATCGTGTAAAAATTACTAAATTTTGGACAGAGATATTTAAGATAATTTCGAATGTTGTTAATATGAATCTGACCCCCGACTCAAAGTTAATAATACTGGGAATATTAGGAACAGATCAATTAATAACAATGAATCAAAGAATTTTTATTGATTATAGTTTAATCATTGGGAAAAAAATTATTGAAATTCTGGAAAGGTCCTACATCCCCCACAATCAAAATGTGGATTACAGGAATGTCGGAGACACTTTATCTGGAAAGATTAAGACTTGTCCTATTGGACGTTGGATCTTTTCAGAGGAATATGGTCTCCATTTATTGAATATCTAAAGGGTCAAAATGGCTCGGTACGAGAGCCTGACTGAAGCCTGAATAATGGAATAGATGAAGAATCACGTATAACAAATCATGGATATATCTCCAATGATGGATAACTTTTTTAATACTCCATTCATTCCTACACTTACTTTATATTTCTCTATCTTTTCTTACCGGTAAAAAAAAGTATTGAATTATATGAGACATAATTGTTAATATTAATAAAATTACGAATGTAAAGAAATGTCGCCTGTCGACTTTCCCTCCACAGATGCTGCCTGACCCACTGAGTTACTCCAGCACGTTGTGTTTCACTCAAGATTCCAGCATCTCCAGTTCCTCGTGTCTGTATTCAATGACTATTAGGGCGAAGGAGGTTTTTTTCCATGTAACTGGTTGATCCTCGTCTGCTCAGTACACTCACCGATGCCTCCCCCTCACTTGGCCAAATGCCTCAATTACCCAAACCTCAACTCAGAATTAAAGAGCGTGGTCCAAACAAAATTCAGGGAAAGAAATCTGAGGGGAATCCCTGAGAATTAATGTTGGTCACATTTTTTTTTTAAAACCTGAAAAAGCTTTTCAACCACACTACTTCATAGAAAAAAAAGTGCTCAAACTTTTCTTACAGAGTAGAAAGCTACAGAGAAAGAGAGAGAGAGATGATGAAAGGTGAAACACACATTTACAACTTGTAACGTTTCAAATTGGATTGCAATTCGTGATCTCTTTTGATCCAATTTTCTATTGATCTTTTGTTTTTTCCCCCTATTGAAGTGTGCCGCCTCGAAATAAAAGCCTTTAATCAAGGGGAAATTACTGGGACTGGAAGGAGGAGGAGGTGGTGGGGGGGGGGGGGGGGGGGGGGGGGGTGGGGGGGGGGGGGGGGGAGAGAGAAGAGAAGAGAACTTACAAAGTATGAAGTACATGAAGAGGAAAAAAAAAAGAGAGTAAAATATTCCTCAGAAGGACTGGAGTGGGGAAAAAAATAAATAAAACCAAATCCACTCAATTTTTTTTACCTCATAAATGGACACGATGCATCTGCTTATCGCAGTAGAGGTGACGGGATGGGTTGGAAGGGGGTTTATAAACGAACTTACATTTGAGGCTCCTTTCTGTCTGGCTCTTCGTGTTGAGGACTCGACTCAATCTCAGCTTCTCCTGCTCTGGACCCCTTGTCCTCCCGCCCCGCCCCCTCCCCCCGTCACTCACCCTGACCGGCGGCGGCCCGGGCCAATGGGCGGCGGCGGCGGGCGGGCGGGCGGGACCGGCGCGCGCCCCGCCCCCCGCCGCGGACCGCGCATGCTCGGGGCGGCCGCTCCCTTTGTCTCCCCGCCGTCCGCCTCTCAGTGACGTCACCTCCGGGGAGGTGGGCCTTCCTCCTGTCACGACGATGACACTTGGTGCCAGCCCAAGCTTTGGATCTGAACTTTCTACAAACTTAGTTTGCAACTCAACTACTGCAAACTTTTTACCAACTGACTTTCCAACCCAACTGATGCAAGCTTTGGATCTAAACTTTCTACAAACTTAGTTTGCAAACCCAACTTTGGACAGGGTTTTGGATCTCAACTTTTACAAAATTAGTTTACAACCCAACTTTGGACAGGGTTTTGGATCTCAACTTTTACAAAATTAGTTTACAACACAACTACTGCAAACGTTTTACCAACTTACTTTCCAATCCAACTGATACAAGCTTTGGATTTAAACTTTCTACAAACTTGCAAACCCAACTTTGTGCAGGGTTTTGGATCTAAACTTTTACAAACTTCGTTTACAACACAACTACTGCAAACTTTTTACCAACCTACTTTCCAACCCAACCGATGCAAGCTTTGTATCTAAACTTTCTACAAACTTAGTTTGCAACACAACTACTACAAACTTTTTACCAACTTTGCAACCCAACTTACCCAAGCTTTGGACCCAAACGTTTTTACCAACTTAGCTTGCAACCCAACTACTACAACCTTTGGACTTGGCCATTTTAAACTTCACTGGGATAAGGTAGATGTCTTCTTCTCTCTGCTTAAAATATGTTTACATGGATGTTTTCGTAACTTACTTCCTTGTGATGTTGAGAAATTATGTTCATAAGTTCATCAGATTTGGGCCATTCCGTCCATCAAGTCTACTTCGCCATTCAATCGTGGCTGATCTATCTTTCCCTCTCAACCCCATTCTCCTGCCTTCTCCCCATAACCCCTGACATAGGTACTAATCAAGATTCTTTCAATTTTAAAAATATCCATTGATGGCCTCCACATTGAATTCCACAGATTCGCCACCCTCTGACTAAAGAAATTGTTTCTCATCTTTCTAAAGGTAGGTCTGTTTCGCATGATGAGTGTAGCACTCAGAACCTGGAGATATTTAGATAAGATATGATCCATTTCTCTTTAAGGAACTCTTTGAAAAGGAGAAGGTGGGATGGCGAGGTGTGTTCTGAAAATGACTGGTTGTGTCTGATGATGGTCAGCTTGAGTAAAGAGTCTTGTGCAATAGAAATTTATAGTGTCTTTATTTGGGTGTGTGAAGTTTCACAATGTTGTAATTAGGAGCGGTGAAGTGTCTTAACCAATGCTTTAAAACATTTGAACAGAATGTTTGAAATGAGTGCATTGAAAGATAAAGCATTGAAACGTGCCCTTCGGCCCCTTCAAGTCCACGTTGCTCTTCGACCATCTGTTCACACCAGTTTTGTGTTATATCACTTTGATTTCTACTCCCTGCATGCCAGGGGCAATTTACAATTATTCTACAGACCCTCACGTCTTTAGAATGTGAGGAGGAAACTGGAGGGCACCTTGGATCACGGGGAGCGCGAGCAAACTCTGCACAGACAGCACCCAAAGCCAGGATTGAACCCGGGGACTCTGCGTCACTGTGCCACTTTAGACTGTAGAGATACAGCGCGGAAATGAGTGTGTGCCGACCAGCGATCACCCCGCACACTAGCACTATCCTATACAGTAAGGGCTATTTACATTTTTTATTAACCAAAGCCAATCAACCTACAAACCTGTATGTCGTTGGAGTGTGGGAGGAAACTGGAGCACCCGGAGAAAAACCACGCGGTCACGTGGAGAACGTATAAACTCTGCACAGACGGCACCCGTTGTCGGGATCGAACCTGAGTCTCTGGCGCTGTAAGGCAGCAGCTCTGCCGCTGCGCCACCGTTCCACCCTACTGTTGCGCAATTGAACCACAGCCTTGGCTCCACATTATTGCATCTTCAATACCTCCCTGGATTTATTGAATTTATAAGTTTTCTCCTTTCTAGGAAACCTTCCCCTTTATTGTTTTGTCTCACCTAATGGCCACACGGTCACATGGAGAATGTACAAACTCCGTACAGACAGTACCCATACTCATGAACGAACCCAGGTCTTTAGCGTGATAAGGCAACAAGTCTGATGATGTAAGGCAGCAAGTCTAACGCTGTGCCACCCGCCACACATAGTGGTTATGCATAGTTGGGGTAGAATGGGATAGGAATAAGATCTCGGATATTACAGCAGCTTGGAATTCAGGTATATATTATAAGTTCAAAACAGAAAGTACGGGAAATATAGTCAGTCCAACCTCGCTGGTAAGAAGCTGGAAAGCACGCACCACCACACTCGGTAACAAATTCTTCCCATCTGTTATCAGGCTTCTGAACAGTCCTTCCATAAGCTAGGGCATTGTCCCGATTCCCTAACCTACCTCACTGCTAACATTGGACTTTTCCCCCTGGAACTGTTACTGAAATGCTGAGAAACTATATTCTGCGCTCTGGCATCTTTCTCTTTCCTCTGCCTGTTTTACTTGGGTTTTTGTGGACACAGCCCAGACCATCACACAAACCGACCTCCCTTCCATTGACTCAATTTGCACCTCCCACTGCCTCGGCTAGGCCTGCAGAATAATCAAGGACGAGTTGCATCCTGGCGACTCCCTCTTCTCCCTCTCCCATTGTGCTGAAGGTATCGAAGTGTGAAAATGCACCCTCCTGGTTGACAGACAGATTTCCTTCCTACCTGTTATCGGGCAAGTGAACCATCCTACCACAACCAGAGAGCAGTCCTGAACTACTATCTACCTCATGGGGGACCCTGGGACTATCTTTGGTTGGATTTTACTGGCTTTACCTTGCATTAAATGTAATTCCCTAATCATGTATCTGTACACTGCGAATGACTCGATTGGAATCGTGTATTGTCTTTCCACTGACTGGTGAGCACGCAACAAAAGAGCTTTTCACTGTACCTCGGTGCACGTGACAATAAACTAAACTGAACTGAAACTGAACTGAACTGAGTTTGGCTTGATTGTATTCATGCGTAGGAAACCTGATTTGTGTGGATGGCATGCAAAAAAAAAAAGCTTTTCACTATTCTGTTTCCAGAGGAGGTCTACCTATCATCTGATTCAATCAGCCTACTCATCTAAATCCCTTTTATCTGTATTCTGCACTCTGTATCTTTCTCTTTCCCTATTGCACTTGAGTTTGGTTTGATTGTGTTTAGGAATAATATTATCTGATTTGACTGGATAGACTGCAAAACAAAACATTTCACTGTATCCCGGTACATAAACCCAAACCTAAAGAGTATTAGATGTCAAAGATGCAAATTCCGGTCTTGGCTTTGAAATATAGGGAAGCACTGCCCTCCACTGGGGGAGGAGCTCACTACAGCACGGAATAGTTTTAGTTTTGGAGATACGGGCATGGATCAGGCTGTTCAGCCCACCGACTCCTGCAAGTAAGAATTTCATTGTTCTATCTGGGACATATGGCAATAAAACACTCTTGACTTTTGACTCCATGCAGCAACCGTGGTCAGGATCGAAAGCGGGTCCCTGGCGCTGTGCGGCAGCAACCCTACCGCTGTGCCACTGTGCTGCCCAAATTTGTCAAACCCTTTTTTTTCTCAGCAGGAGTCGGGCTTCCACCCCACCCCGGAAATACAACAAAGGAGAGCGATACAAAGTCCAGTTTGTGTCGTGTGTGTCGACAGTTTCGGCTGGATTATTGACAAGATGAAATCTGCATCCGTTGAAGTAACAACGATCAACAAAAGCAAAGCTCTGTCCCTCACTGATCCCAGGTAGGTGGAGTGTGGTCTCAAAGCACAGTGGGATGAACAGAATTCTGTACACGCTCCTCCTGTTACTGATTTTTGGTGCCATTTCCTTTATTGACTTACCATATGTGGGGTGTGGTGATTAGATGGAGATTGGAGCATTAGTCACCATTGTGAGTTTGCACAAAGTTATATCTCCTTCTCCCTCTCCCTCTCCTTCTCCCCCTCTCTCTCCCCCTCTCTGACACACACACACGCGGACACATACACGGATGGACACACACACACGGGGATACATGGACACGAACATGGACACACAAACACACACAAAATGCTGGAGAGAAGGAACGGGGGACGTTTTGGGTCGAGACCCTTCTTCAGACTCAAAACACCACGCGTTCCTTCTCTCCAGAGATGCAGCCTGACCCGCCAAGTTACTCCAGCATTTTGTGTCTTATCTTTGGTGTAAACCTGCTCCTGAGGTTCCTTCCTCTGTACACATATGAACCGTTTTTCATTAAACCTTGTTAAACCTCCTCAGGATTTTCCTCGATGGGAATGCGACAGTCGTTGAACCGGAGACGGTACCTCCCGATGGGATTCGGGTGAGCAGGTACTGCACCCGGCCCGGGGAGATTCTCTGCGCCGGAGTCCTGAGTTACGAGGCTGGGTCCTGCTACCTTGGGGTGATGTTCGAAAACCCTGTGGTGGAGGGGGAGCTGTGCCAGGAGCTCGGTTTGTACGTGACTGCTGACCCCGGGGAGCGGAAGGAGATGTATGGTTTAATCAAAAATGGCCACGAGTCACCAGCTCTTCGGCGCCTGGCAATTTTTGGACATAATCAGAACCAAGGCATCTCGGTCACCCTGGCCAACCTCCAAATCACTGCCACAATGGCCAAAGGCACCAACTGCAATGTGGAGCTCATAGTGGAAGATTTATCTCAGTTAGCTCACTCTTGAGAGAGCTCTCGTATCAATATTGAAGGCATGCTACTGAATAATTTGATTAGTGCTGGTGTCGGGAGTTATTGTCACATGCGCAAACACCCTGTAAAATTATTTTCTTACATGCAGTCCAATTCTATTCTTGCATACAGTATCACCATACCCAAGCACATCCCCGTTTAGCAAGTAAGCAGAAACAGTCCTCTGATCCCGCACGCAAGAGGCGCCATGTTTTGCCGCCATTTTCAAAGTCCAGTCCGCGCTCTAAATTCGGCACGGTTGCGCAGCGGTAGAGTTGCTGCCTTACAGCGCTTGCAGCGCCGTAGACCCGGGTTCGATCCCGACTACGGGTGCTTGTCTGTACGGAGTTTGTACGTTCTCCCCGGGACCGAGTGGGTTTTCTCCAAGATATTCGGTTTCCTCCCACACTCCAAATACATACAGGCTTGTCGGATAATTGGCTTGGTATAAGTGTAAAATTGTCCCTAGTGTGTGTAGGATAGTGTTAGCGTGCGGGGATCGCTGGTCTAGGTGGACACGGTATAGGCTGTGGGCCGAGCATCATCAATGTCTAGAAATGAACTTTTGTGACCCATGTCTCGGAACTACATGAAAATTTGCACAGATTTAGATAAAATATAATTGAGAAGGAAGTCACAACTCGTCAGTGCCAAAAGTTGCACATTAATTAATTAAACTAATTAGAAAATGAGATCGAAAAAATAAGCGTCATCTAGTGTCCAATGCCTATATTACACCATGGGGAGCCTAGTCGTAGCTAGTCTTCAACATAGTTGAAGGAGATCTTCTACATAGTCGAAGGAGGTCTTCAACGTGACATTTTTTCAAGCTCTCCTAAACTCTTCTAATCTCGCCAATTAGGTCCCCCAAGTGGGACAGCCCCTTTAAAGCTATGCCCTCTTGTCTTTGACTCTTCTACCCTTGGAAAAAAGGTTCTGATATGTCTTATCCCTCCATAGCTCAATTCAGCTGCCTATACATTGGTCTAAAGAAGGGTCTTGACCTGAAACACCACCCATTCCTTCTCTCCAGAGATGCTGCCTGTCCCGTTGAGTCACTCCAGCATTTTGTGTCTATCTTCATTTAAACCAGCATCTGCAGTTCCTTCCTAGGCATTGGTAGGTGATGAATTATTGTCACCTTGATGGAGATACAGGGAACAATGCATTGAGTCTGAAGAAAAGATCGACCCGAAACCTCACCTATCCATGTTCTCCAGAGATGCTGCCTGACCTGCTGAGTTACTCCAGCACTTATTCATTCTTTCCAGCTATCTAAGTGTACGATCACAGTGAATGGCAATGCTGGCTCGAAGGGCCGAAGGGCCTGCACCTATCGTCTATCTCCCTGTGACCGCGTGTGTTTTTCTCCGGGTGCTCCGGTTTCCTCTCGCACTCCAAAGTCTTGCAGGCTTGTAGGTTAATGGGCTTCTATAAAATTGCCACTTTAGTGGTGGCTCCCTCTTTAGAGCCCACATTATTCTGACTAAATGAGATCAATTTGAATTACAGGCCTATTTCAATAGCCTGTAGGATGTATCCAGCAATAACAAGATTGAGAACTGAAGCAGAATTATACTCATTTGTTCACCACACAGAGATAACGGGTGGCACGGTGGCGCAGCGGTGAGCTGCTGCGTTACAGCGCCAGACGCCCGGGTTCGATCCTGACTACAGGTGCTGTCCGCATGGAGTTTGTACGTTCTCCCCGTGACCGCGTGGGTTTTCTCTGTATGCTCCGATTTCCTCCCGCACTCCAAAGACGTACAGATTTGTCTGAAGAACGTCACCTATTCCTTTTCTCCAGAGATGCTGTTTGACCCGCTGAGTTACTACAGCTTTTTGTGTCTATCTTCGGTTTAAACCAGACTCTGCAGTTCCTTCCTACAGACATGTAGGTTAATTAGCCTCTGTAAATTGACCCTAATGTTTCGTTTTAGATTAGTTTAGAGATACAGTGCGGAAACAGGCCCTTCGGCCCACCGAGTCTGCACTGACCAGCAATCCCCGCATATTTGCACTATCCTACACACACAAGGGACAATTTACATTTATAGAAAGCCAATTAACCCACAAACCTGTATGATCTCTAAGAAACCCATGGAGTCACAGGAAGAGCGTACAAACTCCGTACAGACAGCATCCATAGTCGGGTTCGAACCCGCGTCTCTGCTGCTGAAAGTTCTGTAAGGCAGCAACTCTACTGCTGTGCCACCATGTGTAGGATAGAACTAGTGTACGGGTGATCATTGGTCGGTGCGGGCTGAAGGGGCTGTTTCCATGCAGCATCTCTAAACTAAAAAAATAAAATGAACTAGCGGGGGCCTGGGAAACATTGCCGAGGGTGGAGGTGGAGGCAGATATGATAACGGTGTATTTTAGATTGGCACACGGAAGAGCATGGAATAGAGGGGAATGCATCATGTAAAGCAGATGAGATCAGTTTAACTTGCGTTGTGTTTGGCACAAACATTATGGGCCGAAGGGCCTGTTCCTGTGCTGTACTGTTCAATGCCCTACGAATGAGGTGAACCCATCAGATAAATGCACGTCCAATGTTGCTGTATTCATCCATTGTGTTCATATCTGTGTATGTGTTTTGATTTCTGTATTTATAATTGATAAAGCTAATTACTTATGTAAACATATTTCACTGCTCTCGTCTGATTCATCATACATTCTAGACTTTACTTTAGAAGTTAGAGATGCAGCGTGGAGACTAACACTATCCTACGCACACTAGGGCCAATTTACATTTTTACCAAAGGCAGTTGACCTTCAAAGCTATAAATCTTTGTAGCGTGGGAGGAAACCGGAGCACCCGGAGGAAACCCACGTGGTCATGGGGAGAACATTACAAGCCCGTAGTCAGGATCGAACCTGGTTGTCTAGCACTGAAAGGCAGCCGCTCTACTGCGCCACCGTGCCGCGCCAACTACGTTTGAAGGGAAAACAGAGTTTGTCCTGTTTTTGTTACATTAGTGTGGTGTTGAATTGCTTGTGTGTCACGGAAATAAAGGTTTGCATGCTTTGCTTTTGGAGGTGGCATTTTGTGGTTTGTTTAATAACCACGATCATCAACTCCTGCATTAGCCTAGACTTCCCACCCATCCCTCTCGCAGCACATGCTGGAATGAATGCATCTTCTTGGGCACTCATGGCATCTGCAGCGGCAGACACTTCAAGTCTGAAGTGCATTGAAAGTGCACTGGTGGCACAGCGGTTGAGTTGCTGCCTCACAGTACCAGACACTCGAGTTCAATCCCGGTGTTTGCATGTTCTCCCCTCGATAAAAGAATAGGTGATGTTCCAGGTCAAGACCGTTCTTCAGCCTGACCTGCATTTCCTCCACTCCCTGAGGAAGAAAGATAAGGTTTATAAAACAAGCTGAGCCAATATTACAGATGGAAGGTTCTGTCCCAGAGGGGAGGGGTTGAGAGCAGAAGCACGGGAAATGGATGAGACATGGTCAAGGGTTTTGTTAACAATGATCGAGAGAAATCAGCAGCACAGACAGAAGGAAAATATTTCAGGAGCAACTGAATAGAAAGTCTTGTCATCGGAGCACATATAACATTTGCCTGATTAAAGTCAAGCGAAGTTCATAAGTTGATAAGTAATAGGAGAAGAATTAGACAATTCGGCCCATCAACTCTACTCCACCATTCAATCATGGCTGTTCTACCAACATTGTCCCCCCTTCTCCCCATAATCCCTGACACCCGTACTAATCAAGAATCTATCTATCTCTGCTTTAAAAATATAATTGTGGGCTCCACCTTTCCGATTGTCTTTCCACTGCCTGGTTAGCTCGCAACAAAAGCTTTTTGCTGTACCTTGGTTATACAGTAACTATATACACGCTTGGCCAACTGAAGGTTTGCTGTAAAATAATGAAATGTATAAGAAAATGTGAATCACGGACCATTACCAATTCAAACATTTTTCTTGCTACATTGACTGGGTTTTATAATGATGAGAATGATCAGTGACCAAAATAGCAATCATGATGTTCAGTATTGAGTTAAACTTCGTTTAGTTTAGTTTAGTTTAGAGATACAGTTTGGAAACACGTCCCTCAGACCGCCGTCCGCGCCAACCAGCGATCTCCGCACATTAACACTATCCTACACACTCGAGGGACAATTTACACTTATACCAAGCCAATTAACCTACAAACGTGTACGTCTTTGGAGTGAGGGGGAGAAACCCACGGCAGGAACGCCCAAAGTCCGCACAGATAGCTGCCGTAGTCGGGATCGATCCCGGGTCTCCAGCGCTGTAAGGCACAACTCTACCGCTGCACCACTGCGAGTATATCCGTGATCAGTTCAGGTGTTATAGTTAAGGGCCTGTCCCACTTTCACGACCTAACTCACGACCTTTTTTACTCATGGACATTTTTCATTAGAAAAACGCCCCAACCTACTTGATGCCATGAGTACCTACGACTAGCATCACGACCTCCTACGACCTTCCTACAACATCGTGACGACCATGTTGCGAGTATGAGTCAAGGGCAAACTAGGCAGAGGTCGTGAAAGTGGGACAGGCCCCTAAAGGTAGGTAGGTAGGTATTCGTATGCTAGTCGTAGGTACTCGTGGCATCAAGTAGGTCAGGGCGTTTTTCTAGCCTGATGAAAAATATCCATGAGTAAAAAATTACCGTGAATTAGGTCGTGAAATTGGGACAGGCCCTTAAAGCTTCTCAGGCGAGAAAGATACTCAATCTTTATAAGACTTTAGACTTTACTTTAGACTTTGGAGATATCGCGTGGTAACAGGCCCTTCTGCTTCACTGAGTCCCTGCTGACCAGCGATCACACCAGCACTATCCTACACACTAAGGACAATTTACAATTTACAGACATTGTGGGTGGAGGGATACTTCCTGTGCTCAATGTTCTATAGATAATCTGCTTACCTTTAGGAAGGAAATGAGGAGGAATTTCTTTAGTCAGAGGGTGATGAATCGGTGGAATTCTTTGCCACGGGATGAGGGCGGAACTCATTGTAACTTACCGAATAGTGAAGTGCCTGGATAGAGTGGATGTGGAGAGGATGTTTCCACTGGTGGGAGAGTCTAGCACCAGAGGTCATAGCCTCAGAATTGAAGGATATCCCTTAAGGAAGGAAACGAGGAGGAGTTTCTTTAGTCAGAGGGTGCTGTATCTGTGGTATTATTTGCCATAGAAGGCTGTGAAGGCCTAATCAGTGGATATTTTTAAGGTGGAGATTGATAGATTCTTGATTAGTACGGGTGTCAGGGGTTATGGGGAGAAGGCAGGAGAATGGGGTTGGAGGGAGAGATAGATCAGCCATGATTGAATGGTGGAGTACACTTGTTGGGCCAAATGGCCTAATTCTGCTCCTATCACTTATGACCTTATTCTATGTAGGAAGGAACTGCAGATGCTGGATTAAACCAAAGATGAATCCAGGTCCTTCCACGGTGAGACAAATGATGTGTATTTGAGCAGTGCATATCTCTAGAGATGGTCTGAAGAAGGGTCTCGACCCGAAACATCACCTATTCCTTTTTCTCAGATGTTGTCTGACCTGTTGAGTTATTCCAGCTTTTTGTGTCTATCTCTGGAGATGGTTACAGACATAGGAAGAAGTGGCATTCCGAGGATATCAAAGCACAATGTAAAACTTTGCATTTCACAACACAAGATCAAATATATTCATGGAATTGTCTTTTGAATTATTTAGTGACTTTATTACTCTTTTGCTATTTAATCATTGTGTTTTATTTACTCGGATCCTTCTCCTATTGAGCACTGTGCTTACCAACCTGCGGTTTTAGTTTTTTAGTTTTAGAGATACAGCGCTGAAACAGGCCCTTCGGCCCACCGAGTCCGTGCAATCCAGCGGTCTCCACACACTAACACTATCCTACATACGCGAGGGACAATTTACAATTATACCAAGCCAATTAGCTTACATGTCTTTGGAATGTGGATCCTGGAGGAAACCCACGCATGTCACGGAGAGAACATGCAAATACCATTACAGACAAGCACCCGTGGTCAGCATCGAACCCGGGCTTCTGGCACTGCAAGGCAGCAACTCTACTGCTGCGCCACCATGTGCCCTTTCACATCAGCATTCGCTAATCTGCTATTAAGTCATAGATTGTGGTTTATTTCCCCTATTGAGTACTTTGTTTACCAACCAGTGGTGCTGCCTCAAATATGAATTTCATTGCACTCCTGACACCTTTGTTGAATTTTTTTTTAAAGTTATTTAATGTCAATCAACTGTTCATCCATCTTCAGAAATGTATTGGTAGAAATTGTAGCTACATATTCACCGCAATTTTGCTCTCTATCCTGGGCAACATCTGCAAGTGACGATACTGAGGCATTTGGCCTGCGCATTGACTTGTTTGAACTGAGCAGAATTGAACCTGCCCTGCGGAATGAATAGCTACTAGTGAATTATTTAGTGAACGTAGATAGACCGCAAAGTGCTGGAGTAACTCACAGCGGGTCAGGCAGCATCAAAAGGAATAGGTGATGTTTCGGCTGGACACCTGTCTTCAGGCTGAGAGTCAGGAGAGAGGGAAACTAGAGGCACGAAAAGGTACAGAACAAATCAGAGCATGCACCGATACCCAAGGAAAGGTGGAGCCCACAATGGTCCATTGTTGGCTGTGGAAGAGACAACAGAATTTGGGACTCAAATGACCATGCTTGGATTGGAATTTACGTTTTCTGGTTTATTAATAGAATTAATAGTCCCTTAATATAAGCATATAATTCTTGATCTGAAACGTTACCTATCCATGTCCATCAAAGATGCAGCTGAGTTACTCCAGCACTTGGTGTTCCATGCAAGATTTTAGCATCTGTAGTTTTCTCTGTCTCCATTACATACAGAATAGTGAAAGGGTCGGATAGAGTGGATGTGGACAGAATGTTTTCATTAGTGGGAGAGTCTAGAACTGGATGTCATTGCCTCAGAATTAAAGGACGTTCTTTTCGGAAGGATATGATGAGAAATATCTTTAGTCAGAGGTTGGCAAATCTGTGGATTTTTTTTGCCACAGAAGGCTATGGAGGCCAAGTCAATGGATATATTTAAGGCAGAGATAGATAGATTATTGATTAGTACAGGTGTCAGAGGTTATGGGGAGAAGGCAGGAGAATCAGATAGGAGGGAGAGATAGATCAGCCATCATTGAATGGCGGAGTAGACTGGATGGAGCGAATGGCCTAATTCTGCTCCTATTCCTTATGACCTTATGTCATTCAAGCTAATCGTAACCATGGCGGCGCAGCTGTGAAAATGCTGCCTCACAGCGCCAGAGACCCGGGTTCGATCCTGACCACGGGCGCTGTCTGCACGGGGTTTGTTACGTTCTCCCTGTGACCTGCGTGGGTTTTTTTCCGGGATCTCCGGTTTCCTCTCTCACTCCAAAGACGTACAGGTTTGTAGGTTAATTGGCTTAGTATAATTGTAAATTGTCCCTAGTGTGTGTAGAATAGCTGGTTGGAGTGGACTCAGTGGGCGGAGACGCCAGTTTACGCATTGTATCTCTAAACTAACAAAATTAAGCAATGCTCAGGATGAAATTACTTCCTGTTAGAGAAAGTTGCTGTCAAAGGTTTGGTGGATGTTTGAAAATGTTTTCAGTGTGCATACTGGAGGAGTATTGAAGAATTATCTTCTACCTTGCAGGCATATAGTCTAGGATAGGTTACCATCTGCATGAAATGATATTTTCAAAATATTATTGACTATTCCTTATCAACATGACCAGTAACTCATCCGCATTACAAATAGACACATTGGACTGAAGACACATTATCAATCGTTGCCATGCATTGTGCTTGCCCTGCGAGCTATCTTACACGCAACAAATAGCATGCATTAATTTAGCGCCATTAACAAAGTATACCGACCTCAGGCATTCCACACAACATGGAAAAATACAGCCAAATTGTGTAGGAAGCAACTGCAGGTGCTGGTTTAAATCGAAGATAGACACAAAATACTGGAGTAACTCAGCGGGACAGGCAGCAAGCACCTCTGGAGAGAAGGAATGGGCGTCGTTTCGGCTTGATGTCGGATATGAAGAAGAAGGTTCTCGACCCGAAACGTCACCCATTCTTTCTCTCCAGTGATGCTGCCTGTCCCGTTGAGTTACTCCAGCTTTTTGTACCTATCTTCTATAGAAAGGTACAGCACAGGAATAGGCCTTTTGGCCCACATTGTGTGTGTTTAGTTTAGTTTAGAGATACAGCACGGAAATGGGCCCTTCGGCCCGCCGAGGCCACGCCAACCAGCGATCTCCGCTCATTAACACTACCCTACACACACACAAGGGACAATTTTATATTTATACCGAAGCCAATTAACCTACAAACCTGCACGTCTCTGGAGTGTGGGAGGAAACCGAAGATCTCGGAGAAAAACCCACGCAGGTCAAGTTTTAGTTCACATTTATTGTCACATGCACCAATTAAGGTACAGTGATATTTGAGTTACCATGCAGCCATACAATTAAAAGAACACAACACAATTAAAAGAAGGAAAGAACTTAACATGAACATCCACCACATTAACGGGGAGAGTGTACCAACCCTGCACAGACAAGCACCCGTAGTCAGGATCGAACCCGGGCTGCTGGCGCTGGAACCGCTGCGCCTCCGTGCCAAACTTAATGAGGTAAACTAATCTCATCAGTCTGCACGTGATCGCTATCCTTCCATTCCCTGCATCCTCATGTGCCTATCTAAAACCGGCACGACCATAGCTGCCTTCACCACCACCCCCGACAGTGTGTTCCAGGCTCTCTGTGTGGGAAAACAAAACTTGCCCTTCATATCTCCTTCAAATTTTGCCCCATCTCCCCTGAAGGCTACACCCTTTAGCCTTTGACATTTTCATCTGAGGAAAAAGCTTCTGCCTTTATACCCTATCCATGCCCGACATTATTTTATATACTTCCAACAAGTTTCCTGTCATCCTCCAACGTTCTAGAAAAAACAATCCAAATCTGTCCAACCTCTTTGTAGTTTGTCCATTCTAATTCAGGCTGCATTCTGGGAAAATGCTGCCAGAATTACAGAAAATGATGGGGGAAAAAATGGGACAAGGCCAACAAAGAGATATGAGAACAAAGAACCTGAAACATATTGAAATATTAGATTTTAAGGGGAAAGGGAGATACAGAAATGGGGTTTCTGAGCTTCAGGGCCAGTCTTTCGTTTAGTTTTGTTTAGAGATACAGCGCGGAAACAGGCCCTTCGGTCCACACTGACCAGTTATCCCCGCACATTAACATCACCCTACACACACGAGGGACAATTTACCATTCTACCAATTAACCGACAAACCTGGACGTCTTTGGAGTGTGGGAGGAGACTGGAGCACCCGGTGAAAACCCACGCCGGTCACGGGGAGAACGTACAAACTCCATACAGACAGCGCCCGTAGTCAGGAATCGAACCCGGGTCTCTGGCGCTGCAAGGCAGCAACTCTACCGCTGTGCCACCAGTCAGCTGATGGCAATAAAAGTGCTGTGATAAACATCAGAATCACTTCAGAGGCTGGAACTAGTGAAAGATATGAACTTTGAATCTTCCAATTGTAGATAATAACCCCCCCCCCCCTTTCCTATGTGTTCTCCACACACATTTCTCCCATATCCTGCCGCACCTTTCACCTCCTGCCACCCCATCCCCTTCCCCTTCCCCTTCCACCAGTATCTCTCCCTCTGGCTTTGCATTTCCCTACTTTGTTTCTTATCAGAGATCCTTTTGTTGCCTTTACATCTCAAGCCTTTGTCACTTCCCTACCCCCACTCACCATCAACAACACCACAGTCTTTTTGACTGTGGAGTCTTTTAACTTCCTTGGAACCATCATCTCCAAGGACCTTAAATGGGAGGCCACCATCGACTCCACAGTCAAAAAGGCCCAACAGAGGATGTACTTCCCACGGCATCTGAGGAAACACAATCTGCCACAGGCAATGATGGTCCAGTTCTATACGGCCATCATAGAGTCTGTCCTCACCTTCTCCATCAAGGTCTGGTTTGGCTCAGCCACCAAGCATGACATCCGGAGGCTGCAGCATATCGTTCGATCAGCTGAGAAGTTTGTTACAACCTACCCCCCATTGACGAACTGTACACTGCAAGGGCCAGGAAGCGAGCGGGTAAGATCATCTCTGACCCCTCTCACCCTGGCCACAAACTCCTTGATACACTTCCCTCTGGAAGGCGACTCCGGACTGTCAAAGCTGCCACAGCCAGACATCAAACCAGCTTTTTTCCACGAACAGTAGTTCTGCTCAACAACCAAAAGTCTGCAGCCTCCTTTTGCTCTGGTATTTTATTTCATTCACATGTTTAAACTAGAATGATTTATTCTTAATGTTTTAACGTTTAATGGTTTATTCTTAATTGTTTACTGTATGTCGTGTTGTTACTTGCGAGCGGAGCACCAGGGCAAATTCCTTGTATGTGTACATACTTGGCCAATAAACGTATTAATTCGTTCATACATCTGGCAATCAACGCCCACCCCTGTTCCCTCCACCTCCCCACCACAACACCAGTATCCACCTATCACTTGCACGGCTTTGTCCCACAGACTCCCCGACTCTCTTTTCCGCCGTTCTCTCCTGCCTGCCACAAATAGTCTGAGGAAGTGTCTTGACCTGAAATGTCCCCTGTCCATTCCCTTCACTCCTGCCTCCTGCTGCCTGAGCCGCTGAGTTACTCCAATGTGTTTTACTTTACTCCATTTTCTTGCCTTTGTCCCCTATCCTTTAATATAATCATTAAATGAAGGAAAAAAACCTCTCCTTCTCCCCAATTATCTCCCACCATTCAACCTTGTTGAGTAAAGCAAGTTTCAGACTTCCACCGCCTGATGAGAGGGAGATTTGCCTTCTGATTTCACTCCTGAGTGTTTATATCTCAAGGGCGACACAGAGATAGAGTTAGAGACAAAATGCTGGAGTAACTCAGCAGGACAGGCAGCGTCTCTGGAGAGAAGGAATAGGTGACGTTTCGGGTCGAGACCCTTCTTCGGACCAAGCCAATTAACCTACAAACCCGTGCCTCTTTGGAGTGTGTGAGGAAACCGGAGCTTCCCGGAAAAATCCATGGGGAGAATGTACAAACTGCGTACAGACAGCACCCGTAGTCAGGATCGCACTCGGGTCTCTGTCGCTGTGAGGCAGCAACTCTACTGTGCTGCCGGGTTTTACAAAAATTAACACAAAGTGCTGGAGTAACATGGGCATAGAATCTTTATCATGTGTTACCACAGTGGCACCAGCAGAGGGTGATACAATCTGAAATTTTAATCACTAAAAAGGTCTTCAGAGTCCACACTAAAGCCCCTGTCCCACGATGCGAGTTCACCCAAGAGCTCTCCCGAGTTTAAAAAAAAAATCAAACTCGTGGTACCTCATCATGAGTATCTTTTTACTCTTGGAGATTTTTCACACTGTTGAAAAAACTTCACGAGTTTCCACGTTTCCCTAGTACCTGCCGTTAGCATTACGAGCCGCTACGAGACATCCACGAGCTCCGACGTACCCGCTACGTATATTCTACGTACTTACCATGAGTTTGATTTTTTTTTAAACTCGGGAGAGCTCTTGGGTGAAACTCGCATCGTGGGACAGGCCCTTAAGTGAGGCTAATCAGAGATGCGACAACAGTAATTGATGCATTGCACACGTGTACACACGCACACACACGCACACACGCACACACACGCACACACACACACACACACACGCATGCACACACACACACACACACACGCATGCATGCACACACACACACACACACACACACACACACACACACACACACACACACACACACACACACACACACACACACACGCAGTGGAGATTTCCACTTAATGCTTTTATGTGACAGAGAAACTAACAGCTATAACATATCAAGAG
The DNA here is from genome assembly GCA_035221665.1 of Okamejei kenojei. NCBI lineage: Eukaryota > Metazoa > Chordata > Chondrichthyes > Rajiformes > Rajidae > Okamejei > Okamejei kenojei. Next base: position 10,135,235 of record CM069154.1, read on the forward strand.
CTACAGGGTTAACTGACTTCCCCTGAATGGAATTGCAACTTTCATTTCCGTTTCAACTGAATGCAAAAGTCCTTTGTTCTCTCTTTGCATTGCTACCCTCAATCGCTCATGTTTCAGGGACCACCTTCAAAGTTTCCCATATCCCTAACTAGTCTGAAGAAGGGTCTCGACCCGAAACGTCACCCATTCCATTCCTTCTGTCCAGAGATGCTGCCTGTCCCGCTGAGTTACTCCAGCATTCTGTGTCTATCTTCAAAGTCTCAATCTCCATTTAACCCATATGAGGCGCTCGGACTATCTTTAACTGACCTCTGAAGTCTAAAACTGGCACAGCGGTACAAACATAAATTTGTTCAAACAGACAAAAGGAAGCGTATGGAAGGATAGAAAGATTACATTTGACAGGGCCAGCGAGGAATACAATACAAGCAGGAAGGAACTCGAGCAGGCAATTAGACGGGCAGTTAGAAGGAATGGTTTAGAAAGACAAAATCTGAAAGGATCTTTGAGGGATATAAAGCAAGCAGTAAAGAACTCAAGCGGGTAATTCCAAGGTCTAATAAGGGCCATGAAATTTCTCTGGTGAGACTGATTAAAGAAAATCCCAAGGCCTTTCACACGTACCTTCAAAACAAAACAGTAACCGGGGTGAAGGTAGAACCACACGAGGGTAAAAGGAGGAATTTGTACGTGGAGTCATAGGATGTAGGTGAGGTACTAAACGAGTCATTTGCGTCGAAGATAGACACAAAAAGCTGGAGTTACTCAGCGGGACAGGCAGCATCTCTGGAGGGGGAAGGGGGGACTGTGGGGGGGGGGGGGGGAGAGGGATTTGCATCATTCTTCACTAAGGGGAAAGACATAGAGGACAATGAGATCAGTGTGGGATATACTAATATGCTAGGGCAGTTTGAGATCAAGAAGGAGGTGCATTGAGGGTCTTGAAGAGCATTAAGGTGGATAAATCCCCTCGACCCGATGGGATCTATCCCAGGTTTTTCGAGCGAGGCAAGAGAGAAGATAGCAAATCAAGAGAAGAAGATAGAAGATAGCAAGAGAGAAGAAGACAGAAGATTTTTGTAAGAGCAAAAATGGAAAGGCCACACAGAGTTGGAGCTCGAAGTAACGGGCGACTTATAAAACTGGTGCTTGCGCAGTTGTCTTGGCTCTTTGTCTGCGGTTTCCTGCCACCACATTAGCACAATCCTCATCCCTATTCACTAATTATTAGCCCTCACTGTCGGTTACCCCACAACCCCTACAATAAGGGGCATTGGTGAAGATCTTTCTATCTCCGCCAGCCAGAGGTGAGGTCCTGGAGGAGTGGAAATTAGCCATTGTTGTTCCTTTGTTTAAGAAGGGAAATGGAGATAATCCAGGAAATTATCGGCCGCTATTTAGTGTCTGTCAGCATAGCTGTATTCACGGCAGATCATGTCTTACAAACTTTATTGAGAATTTTGTGGAGGTCTCGAGGGTGATCGATGAGGGTGGGGCAGTTGATGTTGTCTATGTAGGTATACATTTGGTAAAGCCCATCATGATAGTCTGATCAGCTATTTACAATATATATTAATGATCTGGATGAGGGAATTGAAGGCAATATCTCCAAGTTTGCGGATGACACTAAGCTGGGGGGGCAGTGTTAGCTGTGAGGAGGATGCTAGGAGACTGCAAGGTGACTTGGATAGGCTGGGTGAGTGGGCAAATGTTTGGCAGATGCAGTATAATGTGGATAAATGTGAGGTTATCTACTTTGGTGGCAAAAACAGGAAAGCAGACTATTATTTAAATGGTGGCCGATTAGGAAAAGGGGAGATGCAGCGAGACCTGGGTGTCATGGTACACCAGTCATTGAAAGTAGGCATGCAGGTGCAGCAGGCAGTGAAAAAAGCGAATGGTATGTTAGCTTTCATAGCAAAAAGGATTTGAGTACAGGAGCAGGGAGGTTCTACTTCAGTTGTACAGGGTCTTGGTGAGACCACACCTGGAGTATTGCGTACAGTTTTGGTCTCCAAATCTGAGGAAGGACATTATTGCCATAGAGGGAGTGCAGAGAAGGTTCACCAGACTGATTCCTGGGATGTCAGGACTGTCTTATGAAGAAAGACTGGATAGACTCGGTTTATACTCTCTGGAATTTAGGAGATTGAGAGGGGATCTTATAGAAACTTACAAAATTCTTAAGGGGTTGGACAGGCTAGATGCAGGAAGATTGTTCCCGATGTTGGGGAAGTCCAGGACAAGGGGTCACAGCTTAAGGATAAGGGGGAAATCCTTTAAGACCGAGATGAGAAAGACTTTTTTCACACAGAGAGTGGTGAGTCTCTGGAACTCTCTGCCACAGAGGGTAGTTGAGGCCAGTTCATTGGCTATATTTAAGAGTGAGTTGGATGTGGCCCTTGTGGCTAGGGGGATCAGAGGGTATGGAGAGAAGGCAGGTACGGGATACTGAGTTGGATGATCAGCCATGATCATATTGAATGGCGGTGCAGGCTCGAAGGGCTGAATGGCCTACTCCTGCACCTAATTTCTATGTTTCTATGTTTCTATGATCCTGAAGGCTAAGGTGCATTGAGATCTACAGTGACTTGGTTGATTGGATTCAGACAGTCTGAAGAAGGGTCTCAACCTGAAACGTCACCTATTTCTTCTCTCCACAGATGCTGCCTGTCCCGCTGAGTTACTCCAGCATTTTGCGTCTATACTGTACTATGTTCTATGTTCTATGCACCATGTTCTATGTTCCAAGTTCTATGTCACCAGAGCAGAGCCAAAGGCAGAAGAATAGAAGGCTGGGCAAATGATCAAATGTAACAAATTTCTCCTTCCTAAACTGGAAGGAAAAGTTGCAGGTTTAAACGGAAATAAATCAATAATATATTTAATATTGGAACACTTTTGAAAGAAAGATTATTGAGTTAGCCCTTGTATTTCGCAACCACTAAGTTCCTCATCATATCAAAATTCATTGGATTAAAGTGGACAAAACATTTGAAATATATATGAAATATATTATGGGAACTGATGTGATTATTTTTATTGGATTGGCAGCACTTTTGTGCTTCTTACTGCAGCAGCCTTCACCTCCTGATCCCTGGTGTAAGTTCAAACAATCTCATCAGTTTGAAACCAAAAGCTTTCCCAAGTAACCACAAAGAGCCAAAAATCAGATCAAGGCAACTGGCAGCATGGTGGCGCTGCGGTAGAGTTGCTGCCTCACAGCGCCAGGGACCCCGGTTCGATCCCGACTGCGGGTGCTCTCTGTACGGAGTCTGTACGTTCTCCTCGTGGCCGCGTGGGTTTTCTACGAGATCTTCCACCCACACTCCAAAGACGTACATTGGCTTGGTACAAGTGTAAATTGTTCCTAGTGTGTGTAGTGGGGTGGGAGATTGCAACCTTCACGTGGTCCACCCTGCTCCGACGAATGCAATCAACCTGGCGTGCACAAGCAGCAGATCAAACAGACACAAGTTATCTTACAACTTTAGGCTGTGCATGCCATACGCAAGAAGAAGAAGTGTGTGTAGTATAGTGTTAATGTGCGGGGATCGCTGGTCAGCATGGACTCAGTGGGCCGAAGGGCCTGTTTCCTCCGCACTGTATCTCTAAACTAAACCATACTAAACTAAACTGAGCAGATTGATGGAAGAGGATTCTAGGGATCTGACGCTGATGCCATCCCTTTAAAAATGGGCTCATTGTAATAATACAGATCTGCAGATGCTGGTTTACACCAAAGATGGATACAAAATGCTGGAGTAACTCAGCGAGTCATGCAATATATCTGGAGAATATGGGGAGGTGACGTTTCTGTTTGAGGCCCTTCTTTAGACTGATCAGTCCGATCCTATTCAATGGCCAGATTGGGTTCAGCGGCTGAACGGTCTACTACTGCTCTCACTTCATGATATTTATTTGCAAATTGGTAGAGCTGCTGCCTCACAGCGCCAGAGACCTGAGTTCGAGCCTGACCTCGGGCACTGTCTGAGTGGCGATTGAATATTTTCAACAGGTCATAGGCTTCAGAATTAAAGGACATTCTTTTCGGAAGGAGATGAAGAGAAATATTTGTAGTCAGAGGGTGGTGAATCTGTGGAATTCAGTACCACAGAAAGCTGTGGAGGCCAAGTCAGTGGGTATTTTTAAGGCAGAGATAGATAGATTTTTTATTAGTATGGGTGTCTGGGGGTTATGGGGAGAAGGCAGGAGAATGGAATTAAGACGGAGAGGTAGATCAGCCTTGATTGAATGGCGGAGGAGACTTGATGGGCCGAATGGCCTCATTCTACACCTATCCCTTTTGACCTTCTGACATTCTCCCTGTGACCCCTTGGGCTTCCTCTGGGTGCTCCGGTTTCCTCCCACATCTCAAAGACAAATAGCTTTGTAGGTTATCTGGCCTCTCTAAATTGCCCTTAGTGTGCCCTTAGGGAATGGATGCAAAAGTGGGATAACACTTTTATTCAGACTGACCACTCTGAAGAAGGCAGCAACTCTACCGCTGTGCCACCGTGCTGGTGAGGTATGACGGTACAGAACAAATCACAGCACCGGTGGCTCAAGAAAGGTGGAGCCCACAATGGTCCATTGTTGGACGTGGAAGAGGTGGTATTGGAGGGATACAAACAGTGAAACCAGCAAGATGACTATGTTGGGGGAGGGATGGAGAATGAAATTTAGACGCAGCCCATCACAAAATAACACTCAAGGTAATTAAAATGCCTATTTTAAATAGCAAATTACAATGAATCTACTCTCATTAAAATACTGTTTAAACCGCAAAAGTACAGGTTTAATTCCAGACAAGTTGCAGAAGAAACAATGTTGGAATAAAAATGTGTTCCTCTGGGCACTTTGTAAATGGGAGACGGACATTTATTGGTCTTGTCTAGATTTTGCATGAAATTGTTTTAAAGGAATTAGAAAGTGTCAAAATGATTACTTTGCAGAGCAATATTATAATATTTAGCACCTCAGGCTCCAGGTTGTTTAGATTAGACTACTAAATCTTGGCAAAATTTAAGAGGTTATGATGAACAGCATTGACAAACATTCATAAAGTGGAGTGACAGTCCCATTTCACTCCTCCGTCTTGCTCACTGTATATACTCACTGGTGTCTCTCTGTCACACGATGATTTCATGACAAGGATCCTCAGCATTTAAGCATTCTTCTGATCCTCATAGTCCTGAACACCCGGGAGTGAAGGAGACTGCAAAACAGTTGTGAACACTGCCCAGTCCATCGCGGGTTCTGACCTCCCCACCATCGCAGTCCCTGCCTCAAAAAAGCAGCCGGCATCATCAGAGACCCACACCACCCTGGCCACACACTCATTTCACCCCTGCCATCGGGAGCCTGAAAACTGTAACGTCCAGGTTCAGGAACAGCTTCTTCCCTACAGCCATCAGGCCATTAAACACTACAACCACCAATAAACCCTTAACTACTTTGACTTAGTTTTGTCTTTTGGAACTATTATTGTTTGCTTTTTATGTATATATATATTTATATATATACATATGAATTTGAAAAATGAATGAATGTCCCAGATAGAACAATGAAATTCTTACTTTCAGCAGCACAATAGAATACATGGTGGCGCAGCGGTAGAGTTGCTGCCTTGCAGCCGTTACAGCGCCGGAGATCCAGGTTCGATCCCGACTATGGGAGCTGTCTGTATGGAGTTTGTACGTTCTCCCCGTGACCGGGTGGGTTTTCTCCGAGATCTTCAGTTTCCTCACACAGTCCAAAGACGTACAGGTATGCAGGTTCATTGGCTTGGTGTATGGGTAAATAGTCCCTAGTGTGTATGGGATTGTGTTAATGAGCGGGGATCACTGGTCGGTGTGGACTCGGTGGGCCAAAGGGTCTGTTTCCACACTGTATCTCTAAACTAAACTAAAAGTAAACTAAACATTCTCTCTTACTGCTCCCCCCCCTCTGTGATTCCTACAGCTCATCTCTTTCCCTGCCAACAATGAGCCATTATGGGCCCCACACTTCCTTGGACTACTGCTGCAGACCGTGTTTTGGGCCGGCCCTACCGAAGAGTGAAAGGCTTGGAAAGAGTAGATGTGGAGAGGATGTTTCCACTCGAGGGAGAGTCCAGGACCAGAGGTCATAGAATTAAAGGACGTTCCTTTAGGAAAGAGATGAGGATTTTCTTTAGCCAGAGGGTGGTGAATCTGTGGAATTCTTTGCCACAGAAGACTGTGGAGGTCAAGTCAATGGATATTTTAAAGGCAGAGAGAGATAGTTCTTGCTTAGTACGGGTGTCAGGGGTTATGGGGAGAAGACAGGGGAATGGGGTTAGGAGGGAGAGATACATCAGCCTTGAGTGAATGGCAGAGTAGACTTGATGGGCCGAATGGCCTAATTCTGCTCCTATTACTTATGAACTTATTGTCATTACTTAATTTCTGTGAGGCAATCAAACAGAAAATGCAAATACATGGTCCAAGTACAAAGCACAAATCAATAATTTTCCCAGGTTTACTTGCACTGTATGTCCCTGTGCAAAGACAATAATAATCCATCTCTCTATAATAAGATCAACAGTTCATTTTGATAGGCCGGCAAGCTGTCCTATTATGCAAAATAAACAATTCCATTATTTCAATGGTTTTGTAATCTCTATCATTTTACTCTCTATCTCTATCGTTTATTCGCTTTGATGTATTAATGATCAGTTTTCGCTGCATAAAATCAAGTCACACACAATAAACATTTGGGCATCGCCAGAGGTTTGTACTCAAGAGATTACTGCTTCTAAGGTTTCCAAAAAGTTTGATGTTAACAAGTTTGGGGGACATGGTGGCACAGTTGTCGAGTTACTGCCTTACGCCAGGGACGGATGATGTCTGTACGGTGTTGGTACAGACAGTTTCTCTGGGTGCTGGGTTTCCCCCCCGCACTCCAAAGAAGGATTTGTAAGGTTAATTGGCTTGGTAAAATTTAAATTGTCCCTCGTATGTGTCGGATAGTGTTAATGTGCGGGGATCGCTGGTCGGCATGGACTCGGTGGGCCGAAGGGCCTGTTTCCGCGCTGTATCTCTGATTTACAATTTTTAACCGAACCTACAAACCTGTGCGTCTTTGAAGTTTGGGAATAAAAAAAAAAGCACCCAGAGAAAACCCACAATGTAACAGAGAGAACGTACAAACTCCGCACAGACAGCATGCATAGTCAGAATCGAATCCGGGTCTCTGGCTCTGTAAGGCAGCAACTGTCCCACTGTGCCAAAGTGCCGCCCCCTTAAAATAAAAATTCAAAAATCTAGGTTTCCACTAGTGGGAGATTCTGGGACCAGAGGTCATAGCCTCAGGATTAAAGGATGGTCCTAAACTAAACTCTTCATATCTCAATCATCCTTTAGTAACGTACTTCTTATCTACCTCTGTAGCCAGCTAGATAAAGCCACCTAAACACAGTCAAAGATATACTTATGAAACCTGATACAATTGCTTTGAACTTGTATCCCCCTGCAGTTGATAAGACAAGTATAGGATTCTGTAAAGGAACTGGATGGATGATGGAAAACAGCAGACGGTGTAAAAGCTACTTAATACACCGTCAATAACGTTGTTCGGGCATTCTGAACTGTTGGCGACAGGCACAAAATGACAACATTCACGTTCATAAGTAATAGGAGCAGAATTAGGCCATTTGGCCCATCAAGTCTACTCCACCATTCAATCAGGGCTGATTTATATGTCCCTCCTATCCCCGTTTTCCTGCATTCTCCCTGACACTGTACTAATCAAGAATCTGTCTATCTCTGCCTTTAAACGTACCCATTGACTTGGCCTCCGCATCCTTCTGTGGCAAAGAGTTCCACAGATTCATAGAAACATAGAGAAACATAGGCCATTCGGCCCTTCGAGCCTGCACCGCCATTCAGTATGATCAACTCAGTATCCTGTACCTGCCTTCTCTCCATACCCCCTGATCCCTTTATCCACAAGGGCCACATCTGACTACCTCTTAAATATAACCAACGAACTGGCCTCAACTACCTTCTGTGGCAGAGAGTTCCACAGATTCACCACTCTCTGTGTGAAGAATGATTTTCTCATCTCGGTCCTAAAAGACTTCCCCTTTATCCTTAAACTCTGACCCCTTGTCCTGGACTTCCCCAACATCGGGAACAATCTTCCTGCATCTAGCCTGTCCAACCCCTTAAGAATTTTGTAAGTCTCTATGAGATCCCCCCTCAATCCTCTTAATTCCAGCGAGTACAAGCCGAGTCTATCCAGTCTTTCTTCATATGGAAGTCGTGCCATCCCAGGAATCAGTCTGGTATTCGCCATCCTCTAAAGGACTAAATAAATTCCTCCTCGTCTCCTTCCTTAAGGAATGGCCCTCAATTCTGAGGCTATGACCTCCCCATATATATGTACACATACACGCACGCTTAGATACGCGCAAAAAACAATCAAGCAGTAATAGTGGAATAATAACAATAATCGTCTGTGTAATTGGGAGCTAATTGGAGGTTGTTGTGTTTAATAGCCTGATGGCTGTAGGGAAGAAGCTGTTCCTGAACCTCGATGGCAGTGTGTGAAATGAATGTGTGGCCAGGGTGGTGTCAGTGTGGGATGCAAGGATGCGAACAGTGGAACTAGGGTGGGGGAGGGGAGGAGAGGGGGGGAGGGGGGGAGGGGGGGAAGGGGGTGTATAAATAAATGCAGGTGTTACTCGAAATGAGAGAAATCAACGTTCATCTAGGATGGGAACACTGTGTCTCATTGCAGACCGGGTAGTTCTGCATGGATGAAATGCATGTTCAGTTAATGAATGCTCTTGTATCCATGGATATCAAAGCCAACACTGCCTTTCATCTCCCTCTCCTGTTCTCCTTGCCACTTTAACTTGTTTGCTGAGAACTCCATATAGTATGTACCTTCAGAGAAATCTGCAAATACAATTTTAATGCAGTGCCTTAATCCTGGAGGGAAGCGAGACCTGCCTTTTAGTCATGAAAGCAAATTAAATGAAAATAAAAAATCCCCCAAGATAAGATATACTCAATTAAAGCATCTTACTATTTATTTTTCTCTCTGATCTCTGGAGATGAATAGCAGTGACAAGGCCAGCATTTATTGTCCAAGTCTAATTAGAGTCTTAGAGTCACACAGTACAACAGGCACAGATAGATAGGTTATTGATTAGTAAGGGTGTCAGGGGGCTACGTGGAGAAGGCAGGAGAATGGGATTAGGAGGGAGAGATAGATCGGCCATGATTGAATGATGGAGTAGATGAGGGGCAGAATGGTCTAATTCTGCTCCTATCACATACGAACATGACCTTATAACCTTTCCCTTAATAACCAATTCTCCACATAATCCCTTACTTCCTACAGTATAACCATCTAGAGAGCAGTCCTGAGCTGCCATCTACCTCATTGGAGACCCACGGACTATCCTTAATCAGATTTTACTGGACTTTATCTTACACTAAACATAATTCCGTTTATCCTGTATCTGTAACACTTGATCGCAAACATGTATAGTCTTTCCACTGACTGGATAGTGCGCGACACAAAAGCTTTTCACTGTATCTCAATACAGGTGACAATAAACTAAACTAAACTAAACTAAACTAAACTAAACCAAACCAAACTGAAACTCAACTAAAACAGGCCCTTCGGATCAACTTATCCATGATGACCAAAATGCCCCATCCAAGCTAGTCCCATCTGATCACATATGGTCCTTATCACTCCAAACCTTCCTTATCCATGTACCTGTCCAAGTGGCTTTTAGATGCTGTTATGGTACCTGCCTCAACTACCTCCTCCCTCCATATACCCACCACCATTTGAATGAAAATGTTACCCCTCAGGTTCCTATTTAATCGTTCTACTCTCACCTTAAACCTATGCCCTCTGGTTCTTTATTTCCCTACTTTGGGTGAAAGACTCTGTGTATTAATTCTAGTTATTCCGCTCATAATCTTTTACACACCTCTATAAGTTCACCCCTCACCATCCTGTGCTCCAAGGAATAAGATCCTAGCCTGCGCAACCTTTCCCTGAAGCTCACGCCCTCGAGTCTTGCCAACGTCCCTGCAAATCTCCTCTGCACTCTTTCCAGCTAATACATTACAGAGGACAGCTAAGAGTCAACCATAATGATGGATCTGGAATCATATACAAGCCAGACCAGATAAGGTCACAGATTTCTCTTTTCTCCAAAGGATATTAGTTTAGTTAAGTTTAGTTTAGAAATACAGCACCGAAGAAGGCCCTTCGACCCACCTAGGGGGTGGAAGATTGCAACCTTCACGTGGTCTGCCCTGTTTCGACTAATGCAATCAACTCGAAGATCAAATAGAACAAGTTGTCCAACAACTTTAGGCTGTGCACGCCACACGACAGAAGAAGAAGACCCAACTAGTATGCACCAACCAGCGATCCCCGCACATTAACACTATCCCTAACTAGGGGCAAGTTACACTTATACCAAGCCAATTAACCCACATACCTGTACATCTTTGGATTGTGGGAGGAAACTGAAGATCTCGGAGAAAACCCACGCAGGTCACGAGGGAATGTACAAACTTCGTACGGACAGCACCCATAGTCGGGATCGAACCCGAGTCTCTAATTCTGCAAGCGCTGTAAGGCAGCAACTCTAATGCTACGCCACCGTGTCGCCCATTTAGTGGAACAGGAGGAAAGAGGACAGTCCTGGAGTGTAGCTCTCCCTTAGGAGAGTCTAGTATTAGGCTGGACTTTATTGCCAAAGGTATTGTCTTCATTCATGGTCTACCCAGTTTTAGTGTTGGCCCAACCTATTCATATTGCCTTTGGCCAAGCTTTCAATGCGTGGGCTAATAAAAAGATGGATTGGTTGCAACTCAGAATTAACTGAGCACAGCTAGGATTGATGGCTTCATTACACACAACTTCTGTTTGGCCCTTCATCAATTAATTTAATTAAACTCCCGCTTCCAAGCATTTTACGGACAGAATACATCAATTTCAAACCTCGCCTCCATTAACCATGTGCAAGACAGAAAGACAATAGACAAAAGGTGCAGGAGGAGGCCATTCGGCCCTTCCAGCCAGCACCGCCATTCACTGTGATCATGGCTGATCATCCACAATCAGTACCCCGTTCCTGCCTTCTCCCCATGGTCTCCTAATTTGAGGAAGGACATCCTTGTGATTGAGGCAGTGCAGCGCAGGTTCACAAGATTGATCCCTGGGATGACGGGACTGTCCTACGGGGAAAGATTGAAAAGACTAGGCTTGCATTCACTGGAGTTTAGAAGGATGAGGGGGAATCTTCATAGAAACATATAAAATTATAAAAAGACTGGACAGGCTAGATGCAGGGAAAATGTTCCCAATGTTGGGCGAGTCCAGAACCAGTCTTAGAATAAAGGGGAGGTCATTTAAGACTGAGGTGAGAAAAAACTTTTTCACCCAGAGAGTTGTGAATTTGTGGAATTCCCTGCCACAGAGGGCAGTGGAGGCCAAATCACTGGATGGATTTAAGAGAGAGTTAGATAGAGCTCTAGGGGGCTGGTGGAGTCAAGGGATATGGGGAGAAGGCAGGCACGGGTTATTGATAGGGGACGATCAGCCATGATCACAATGAATGGTGGTGCTAGCTCGAAGGGCCGAATGGCCTCCTCCTGCACCTATTTTCTATGTTTCTATGTTTCTATGTTTCTGCGAGTATCTCTAAACAAAACTAACCTAAACTAAACTGAACCTAAACCTAAAATTCGAGACAGTCCTAAGGAAGTGTTGCACTGCCGGATTGAATATTTTTGTCGTTGAGACTTGTTGAGTTTCATTGTCTGTAACTCGTTCTCACCGAGCACACAGTTAATAATTTCCTTTACCATCGTTACTTTTTTACACGTCTTTCCCTCATTTGTTCTACATCTCTCTACATCACCGTCTATATCTCTCGTTTCCCTTTCCCCTGACTCTGAAGGAGGGTCTCGACCTGAAACGTCACCAATTCCTTATCTCCAGAGATGATGTCTGACTCGTTGAGTTACTCCAGCTTTTTGTGTCGACCTTGAACATTTTTTCCTCTGATGACATGGTCTTGAAGCACTTTGGAGTAGTAATTACCTTCAGTGTGTTGATTAGTCTGAGAGTGGTGTGGAGGATCCAAAATGCAGACGCTCCACTCTTCCATAAATCCCGCACAGTCAGCGCTTTTGATCGACGTTTGCTCAGATGGAGGGGAAAACCTCTCTGTATCAACGTGAATAACTCTGACTCGTACAAAGCAGTGAGATGAGAGAACGTTGTATTCCCAACTGAAATTGCATTTGAGCCAAATTGTTGGCTCATTCATTAGAAGATGAATTGGAGAAGTAGCAGCTTGGCGGCACTTAGACAGGTTTAGTAACCTGGAATGCCCCATGAATATTTTACAAGCACTGACATCTGTCGATTCTCTTCCTCATCTGCTTGTGGTTTTGAGCAAATGGTGTGTGTGATGTGTTTAGTTCAGTTTAGTTTAGTTTAGACAGCGCTGAACCAGGCCCTTTGGCCCAGCGAGTCCACGATCACCCCTACTCTAGTTCTATCCTACACACTGGGGACGATTTACAGAAGCCAATTCACCTGCCAACCTGCAGGCCTTTGGAATGTGGGAGGAAGCCAGAGCACCCGGAGAAAACCCACGTGGTCACAGGGAGAATATCTTGATTCGTGAGAGTGTCAGGGGTTATGGGGAGAAGGCAGGAGCATGGGGTTGAGAGGGAAGGACACATCAGCCATGATTGGCGGAGTAGTCTCGATGGCCGAATTGCCTCATTCGGTTCCAATCACTTCTGAACATGAACAAATAAACTCCATACAGACGATACCCGTGGTCGGGATCGAACCCGGGTCTCTGGCGCTGTAAGGCAGCAACTCCAACGCTGCGCATTTATGCGGGTAACAATGATGCAATCTGTGGTAAACTCACAAAGCCAACCTTGCCCCAGACTCCCAATGATCTTCAATATATGTTGTACTATTAAACACATCTATTTAGTATCTGCTCACGTACAGAGGTACAGGGAAAAGCATTTTGTTGCATGCTGTCCAGTCAGCAGAAAGACAAAACAAGATTACAATTGAGCCATTTACAGTGTACAGATACATGATAAGGGAATAATGTTTAGTGCAAAGTAAAGCCAGTAACGTCCGATCAAAGATGGTCCGAGGGTCACCGATGAGATAGATAGTAGTTCAGGACTGCTCTCTGGTTGTGGTAGGATGATTCAATTGCCTGATAACAGCTGGGAAGAAACCGTCCCTGAATCTGGAGGTGTGTGCGTTTTCACACTTCTGTACCTTTCGCCCGATGGGAGAGGGGAGAAGAGTGCGTGGCCGGGGTGCGACTCTTCCTAGATTGCGCTGCTGGCCTTGTCGAGGCAGCGGGAGGTGTAGATGGAGAAGGGAGGACGGCTTGTGTGATGGCCTGGGCTGCGGTCCGCAATCCGCTGCACGTCACCCTTTTATTCGTCCCCTCAGACACGAGCAAAAATCCAATCTCTCGCAGGTTGGCCTTCCCATTTCTCCTTCTCGATTTATCCTCACCCATGTTCACCATTGTGCATAACAGCGTAAGAAAGGACCACGTTCCACCTGCGATATACGCGTAGCTTACTCCGAATGCCATGATCCCAACTTTGTGGAATGTTGCATGGAGTTTATTTAGTAAGGAGGCATCACAGAGGAAAGACAAGGAAACTCGTAAAGTCCAGGAAAGTGTTAACGAAGGAACTGCAGATGCTGGAGAATCGAGGGTTACACAAAATGCTGGAGAAACTCAGCGGGTGCAGCAGTCCAGTCTGAGGAAGGGTCTCGACCCGAAACGTCGCCTATCTCCTTCGCTCCTTAGATGCTGCTGCACCCGCTGAGTTTCTCCAGCATTTTGTGTAACCCAGGAAAGTGTTGATGGATTACCACTATGTTCTTGTATCCAATACATTTGCAGTAATCCCTAGTCTAAACAACGAACCTTGGTGTATTAACCGATTACTTATCTCACGCTAGATCAGTTGAGCTATTGTCAGCTGCTTTTATTACTCTATTTTATGCCGACTACTGCAATTGCTAAATAATGGAAGATGTTTCAGAGGATTAGACTCACAGCTCAATGTGAGGAGAAAAACTAATAAACATGAATGGAGAAGAATGACCCACAGAGAAACCTGAGACCAAAACATCAGACCAGTGGTGGGGTAACTCAGCGGGTCAGGTAGCATTTCAGGGAGACATTGAAACATTGAAAATAGGTGCAGGAGTAGGCCATTCGGCCCTTCAAACCAGCACTGCCATTCAATATGATCATGGCAGATCATCCAGAATCAGTATCGTGGGGAAGGATGAGGACCCACGATCCCGTTCCTATGGTGGAGAGGGTCATTAACTTCAAATTCCTGGGCGTGCATATTTCCGAAGATCTTTCCTGGACCCAGCACACCGATGCAATCAGAAAGAAGGCACATCGGCGACTCTACTTCCTGAGAAGATTTCGGAGATTCGGCGTGTCGAAGAGGATTCTCCTAAACTTCTACAGGTGCACGGTAGAGAGCATTCTGACTGGCTGCACCCTGGCCTGGTTCGGCAGCTTGAACGTCCAGGAGCGAAAAATACTACAAAAAAATTGTGACCACTGCCCAGTCCATCACCGGCTCTGACCTCCCCACCGTCGAAGGTGTCTACCGAAGTCGCTGCCTCAGAAAGGCAGCCAAAATCATCAAGGACCCACACCATCCAGGCCAAACACTTATCTCACCATTGCCATCAGGAAGAAGGTACAGGAGCCTGTAGGCCCAGGTCCAGGTTCGGGAACAGCTCCTTCCCCACAGCCATCAGGCTATTAAACACAACAATTAATAAGCTCTGAGAACTGCAAAAGACTATTATTATTTGTTACTTGCACTATATTTGTTATTCATTGAACTTTTTCTTTTTTTTTTCTTTCCCCGTTTACATATTCACATATTCTGTTGTGCTGCAGCAAGTAAGAATTTCATTGTCCCATCCGGGACGTATGAGAATAAAACAGTCTTGACTCTTGACTCTGTTCCTGCTTTCTCCTCATATCCCTTGATTCCGTGAGCCCTAAGAGCTATATCTAACTCCATCTTGAATACATCCAGTGAATTGGTCTCCACTGCCTTCTGTGGAAGCGAATTCCACAGATTCACAACTTTCTGGCTGGAAAGGTTTTTCCTCAGCTACGTCCTAAATGGCACCCTCCTTATTCTTACACTGTGACCCCTGGTTCTGGACTTCCACAACATGGGGAACATTTTTCCTGCATCTGGCCTGTCCAATCCCTCAAGAATTTAATATGTTTCTATAAGATCCCCTCTAATACTTCTAAATTCCAGTGATTATAAGCCCAGTCGATCCATTCTTTCATCATATGCCAGTCCCACCATCCTGGGAATTAACCTGGTGAACCTACGCTACACTCCCTCAATAGCAATAATGTCCTTCCCCAAATTTGGAGACCAAAACTGCACACAATACTCCAGGTGCAGTCTCACCATGGCCCTGTACAACTGCAATAGAACCTCCTTGCTCCTATACTCAAATCCTCTCGTTATGAAGGCCAGCATGCCATTAGCTTTCTTCACTGCCTGCTGTACCTGCATGCTTACTTTCAGTGACTGATGTACAAGGACACCTGGGTCTCATTGCATCTCCCTTTTTCCTAATCTGACACCATTCAGATAATAATCTGCCTTCCTGTTCTTGCCACCAAAGTGGAGACATGGATGGATATCTTTGACAGATCTGCATGTCTGACTCAAAGATATCCTTATCTCCATTTTGGTGGCAAGAACAAAAAGGTCTACAGCAGTCAGACATGCAGACCTCTCAAAGATGCCCAGGTCTAGAGCAGTGGAGCAGCAGTGGAGGACACCATAGCTACGCTTGGCCAGGCCGACCCCTGCAACGCCGCCAGGACAACAGACCTTCATGGTCAGGTCAAGATCCCTGCACGTACAGCAACTGGGACTTGAATGTGGCGCCTCTGTATACTGTCTCAGTGCACAGCTGCTACTCACTTGCACTGTATCTGAGGTGCTGATCTAAAATGTATCTATGAGCTTATTTATAGTGATACTGAACGAGATACAGAAATGAATTTTGCTGTAATTCGGCACATGTGACAAATAGTGCCATACCATAAAGTACGTTTCAGGTTGGGACCCTTCTTCAGACTTATTGTAGTGGTGGGGGGGGGGGGGTGGGGGGGGGGTTGGTAGGCAGGTGCGGGACAAAGCCTGGCAAATATGGTCTCAAAGGGTCCTAAACTAATTCGTCGACTATGCATGACCTCCAGAAATACCGTGCGATGGAACTGCAGATGCTGGTTTACACCGCAAAATGCTAGAGTAACTCAGCGGGACAGGCAACATCTCTGGGAGAAAGGAATAGGCGGCGTTTCGGTTCGGGCTTCTGAAAATTGTCCCGCGTTTGTAGGGTAGTTCTGGTGCATGGGGTGAACAGCGATCATCCGCACACTCGCACTGTCCTACACACACTAGGGACAATTTACAATTTCACTTAAGCTAAATTGTGGTACTGAATGTGGATGATCAGCCATGATCACATTGAATGGCGGTGCAGGCTCGAGGGGCCGAATGGCCTACTCCTGCACCTGTTGTCTATTATCTATTGTCTAAACTAACCAACAAACCTGCACGTCTTTGGAGTGAGGGGTGAAACCGGAGCTCCCGGGAAAAAAATCCATGCGGTCACAGGGAGAGCGTACAGACTCCGTACAGACAGCACCCGTGGTCAGGATCGCACCCGGGTCTCTGGCGCTGTGAGACAGCAACTCTACCGCTGCGCCACCGTGCCACATTCTTCAGACAAATCGGGGGTGGTGCCTGGGATTTGAAGGTAGCGGATAAGGCTGGAGTCAATGCATAAGCTGAGAGTCAGGCATGCATATCTCTCAAAGGTAGACACAAAATGCTGGAGTAACTCAGTGGGTCAGGCAGCATCCCTGGGGAAAAGGAATAGGTGACGTTTCGGGTCGAGATCCATCCTCAGACTGAGAGTTAGGAGAAACGGAAACGAGAGATATAAACGGTGATTTAGAGGGATACAGAAGATAGTGACATTGGACATAGGTTTAAGGTGAAGGGGAAAAGATTTAATAGGAATCTGAGGGATAACTTTTTCACACAAATGCTGGTGTGTGTATGGAACAAGCTGCCAGATGAGGTAGTTGAGGCAGGGACTATCCCAACATTTAAGAAACTTAAACAGGTACACAGGGGGAGTCCAGAACTAGGGGCCACAGTTTAAGAATAAGGGGTAAGACACTTACAACGGAAATAAGGAACAACTTTTTCACACAGAGGGTTGTGAATCTGTGGAATTCTCTGCCTCAGAAGGCAGTGGAGGTCAATTCTCTGGATGCTTTCTGGAGACAGTTAGATAGAGCTCTTAAAGATAGCGGAGTCGGGGGATATGGCGAGAAGGCAGGAATGGGGTTGTGAGTGGGGATGATCAGCCATGAATATATTGAATGGTGGCGCTGGCTGGAAGGGCCGAATGGGCTACTCCTGAGCCTATTGTCTATTGTCTATTGGAAAGGACAGATTTGGAGGGATATGGAGCAAATTACGTGCAGTTGGGACTGTCATAGCTGGGACATGTTGCCAGTGTGGGCAAGTTAGGCCGAAGGGCTGAATGACTCTTTGACTGGAGATAAATGAAAGATATGCAAAAAATTAACGGTGATAATGAAAACAGGTCATTGTTGGCTGTGGATATCTCTCAGCTGACCTAGTTACCAAAAGGATACACACATATGTAAACAGCTAAATTAATCTGCCAATCCTTCTCGTATTACTTTAACTCTACATTGAAACACTGACAGTGACATACAACATAATTATTGATCTTCGAATTCAATCAGGAAAAAATAACAACAAATAAATCATTCCTCACAATTCCGAGGCATCTTGGATTTTCATTTCTAGACTGAGGCAGCGAGGAAAGTTATTGATTGACGGAGGCCTTCATTAATGGATACATCAAAGTCCCTAACAGCTTTTTAATTGTCCTATAGATTCCTCCCACACAATTTGCTTCAATCAATAACCCACCTTGACGGCGTATTTACTGTTGTTTCAGGAATCACAAGTAAATTAAAACCATCTTTGGCAAAGTGCCTGGACAAGTCGAATAATGTAACAGACCAACACACACAAACACACACGAAAAAAAATTAAAACTGAGGTTTACAAGTCTATCGTGAAGCTTTCAATCATTTTCCCATTAGTACCTTCTGTCTCTCAACATATCGGCTGAGCATAATGATGCTTAGTCTTTTCATGAAGAGGTGGAGTCCGTGGTTGGACACAAGATGCTGGACAATAGACAACAGACAATAGGTGCAGGAGTAGGCCATTCGGCCCATCGAGCCAGCACCTCCATTCAATATGATCATGGCTGATCATCCACAATCAGTTCCCCGTTCCTGCCTTCTCCCCATATCCCCTGACTCCATTATCTTTAAGAGCCCTATCTAGCTCTCTCTTGAAAGTATCCAGAGAAACGGCTTCCACCGTCCTCTGAGGAAGAGAATTCCACAGACTCACTACTCACTGTGTGACAAAGTGTTTCCTCATCTGCGTTCTAAATGGCTTACACCTTATTCTTAAACTGTGGCCCCTGGCTCTGGACTCCCCCAACATCGGGAACATGTTTCCTGCCTCCAGCATGTCCAAACCTTTAATTCTTATTATATTACTAAAAGTCTGATCTTGACCGCTTTTGGCTCGCTGTGCTGTGATTTCCGAGAGAATGCCGCCACCTGTGGCTGTCATTTTTAGCCAGCTTGCTCAGAGCCCCCCTCCGCCCTCCAGGACCAGAGGGTTTTTCCCATCGATGAAAAATCAGAGAGATATTAATGTTTTTAACAAATTCCCCATTCTCTCTGCTGCCTCTGCTGGAGGGAGGGGGAGGGACAATACAACCAGGAAGTGGTGTGCCTCACTCAGTCTCTGCAAGATGGAGGAACCAGAGGGTCACGTCTCTCTGAGCAGCAATGAACACATGTCTACTCAACTGCGAGTGCCCTTAATATGGTTTGAAAATGAAAATATGGTTGGTTTGAAGTAACATAGACACTGCCTGCAAAGGGTGGCTTGGGGTCTTTCACTTGAAGTGAAAAGGCACTGCTGCAAATGGTGGTTTGGGTGCTTCGGCTTGATGTAAAAAGGCACCATTGCAAATGGTGGTTTGGGGGCTTTGGCTAACTTCCTGTTTGCACTGTATATTGATTTTAGATAAAACGCTATCACACGGCTGTGATTTTTGGCCATCTTACTCAGTCCCCCTCTGCTTAGCAGGTGCAGAGGATTCTTCCCATCAATGAAAAATAAAAGTGTTATTAGTGTTAAAAAAAATGACATGAAGGCCACACCTTTTCTGGTGGGAGGGGGAGGGGTTATAAAACCCGGAAGTGTGGCTCAGTCTCTGCCTGATGGGGGAGAGAGAGGTCACGACTCTGTATGAGCTGTGAATCAACTGAACACACTGAATGTCTACTGAACTAGAGTTTGGTATTTTGTGTGGTTTTATGGTGGTTTCACCTGCTTGAAATGGTATGAAACTGCATTTGAATGTGGTGGCCTTGCACCCTGCATGAAATGGTATGAAACTGCATTTGAATGTGGAGGCATTGCACCCTGCTTGAAGTGGTATGAAACTGCATTTGAATTTGGTGGCCTTGCACCCTGCTTGAAATTGAATTTCATGGAATAGCCATGAGACAACTGCCAGCCCACCAGCCGTGAGTGAGCTGCCAGCACATCAGGCTCGAGGGACTGAGCTGCCACCCCAAGAACACATACCAATGCTCCAGGAAGCTCCTCCACTGGCCATCAATATTGGAATTGGTGGAGAGATGGAATATTGCGTCGGGGGACCAGCCCTCCCGTATGAACATGGGACCCAACGGGTCCCACTTAGTCTAGTAATCTTATATGTTTCAATAAGATCCCCTCTCATCCTTCTAAATTCCAGAGTGTACAAGCACAGCCACTCCATTCTCTCAGCATATGACAGTCCCGCCATTCCGGGGAATTAAACTTGCAAACCTACGCTGCACTCCCTTAATAGCAAGAATGTCCTTCTTCAAATTTGGAGACCAAAACTGCACACAATACCCCAGGTCTCACTAGGGCCCTGTACAACTGCAGAGGGACCTCTTTGCTCCTATGCTTAACTCCTCTTGTTATGAAGGCCAACATGCTATTCACTTTCTTCACTGCCTGCTGCACCTTCATGCTTACTTTCATTGACTGATGAACAAGGACCCCCAGATCCCGTTGTACTTCCCCTTTTCCCAACTTGACACCATTTAGATAATAATCTGTGTTTCTGTTTTTGCTACCAAAGTGGATAACCTCACATTTATCCACATTAAACTGCATCTGCCATGCATCTGCCCACTCACCCAAACTGTCCAAATCACCCTGCATTCTCATAGCGTCCTCCTCCCAGTTCACACTGCCACCCAGCTTTGTGTCATCTGCAAATTTGCTAATGTTACTTGCAACCCCTTCATCTAAATCATTAATATATATTGTAAATAGCTATGGTCCCAGCACTGAGCCTTGCGGTACCCGACTAGTCACAGTCTGCCACTCTGAAAGGCTCAGCGGGACAGGCAGCATCTCTGGGGAGAAGGAGACGTTTCAGGTCGAGACCCTTCTTCAGACTGAGAATCAGCTGGAGAGGGAAACGAGAGATAGAGACGGTGATACAGAGAGAGATGGAGCAAATGAATGAAAGATAGGCAAAAAGGTAATGATGATCAAGGAAAGGTGGAGCCCACAATGGTCCATTGTTGGTAGCGGGCTAGGTGATAACAATGTTATACAGACAGTGAAGATCAACGACAGTGAAACTAGTACGTTGACTAGGGTGGGGGGGAGGAATGGAGATAGAGGGTCACTGAAGTCACTGCCACACTTATCATAATCGGGGAAGTCTTTAGTGTCCTTTCTAATATTTGTCTCTCACTCAGTGTCACTGAAGCACATTATCCAGGTCATTATCACATTCCCTTATGTAGGAGCTTGTGGTGCAGGCATTGGCTAGCAGTCTTTTTACATTATGGCAGTGATTACTCTTCCAAAAGCACTTCAGTGTAAAATGCCTCGGGGTTATTTCCGATACATAACTTCAGAGAGCAGGGCAAAGAAAACAAGAGCAGGAACTCTGCCATTGCAGGAAGACTGAAGGGAAATGAGATGAGTAGGAAGGAGCTGTCTGCGGATGCTGGTTTGAACCGAAGATAGACACAAAGAGCTGGAGCAACTCAGCGGGACAGGCAGCATCTCTGGAGAGATGGAATGCGGCGACGTTTCGGGATGGAGCAGGAAGCAAATTCCAGGGACTGCAGCATCTGTTAGGAGGGCAACACAATTCCAATCCAGCTTCATGCCATTCCCATGTATCTGAAATCTTATATTGGTCTATAAGAAGGTGTAAAATAGAAGAGAACTCAACGTCTCCTCACCTGTACGAAGAAAGGGCCCCGATTCGAAACGTCACCCAGCGTTTTTCTCCAGAGATGCTGCTTGACCTGCCGAGTCACTCTGGCACTTGTATCTATCTACCTATCACTCACCAGGCATTGTCCTGCCCCCTCCGCTCTTCCAGTTCTCTCCCGCCCACCATCGCAATCAGTCTGAAGAAGGGTCCCGAGCTGAAACGTCACCTATCCATGTTCTTCAGAGATGCTGCCTGACCCGCTGAGTTATTCCAGCACTCTGTGTCTTGTTCTCTCTCTTCCTCAGTTCTGATAAAGATCCCAGAGCCTAAATTGTTAACTAAAACACAAAGTAACTCCATGGGTCAGGCCGCAACTGTGTCTATTTTGTAAAACATGGATCGGCAACGTTTAAGGTTGGGACCCTTCTACAGACAGTGAAGAGTAGAGTCTAAAGAAGGATGGCGACACTAAACATCACCTAACCATGTTCTCCTGGGATCCTGCCTTGCCATCTTTTTTGTAAACCAACACCTGCTGTTCCTTAGATAGGCACAAAAACCTGGAGTAACTCAGCGGGATAGGCAGCATCTCTGGAGAGAAGGAATGGGTGACGTTTCGGGTCGAGACCTGTCTTCAGGCTGGTTAGGGATAAGGGAAACGAGAGAAATAGACGGTGATGTGGAGAGATAAAGAACAATGAGTGAAAGATATGCAAAAAGGGTAATGATGATAAAGCAAACAGGCCATTATTAGCTGTTAGTAGGGTAAAATGAGAAGCTAGAGCGTCTTGGGTGGGGGAGAGATAGAGAGAGAAGGAATGCCGGGGCTACCTGAAGTGAGAGAAATCAATATTCATACCTGAATATTGATTCTGAAGTCTGAAGAAGGGTCTCAACCCAAAACGTCACCCATTCCTTCTCTCCTGAAATGCTGCCTCACCTGCTGAGATACTCCAGTATTTTGTGTCTAACTTCAATATTCATACCACTGGGCTGCAGACTGGTTAGCACGCAACAAAAGCTTATCATTGTGCCTTGGTACACGTGACAATAAACTAAACTGCTTATGTCTACAAAGACAGACCAGCACACTGGCCAAGTTCCAATAAGGGATTCTTAATCTGAACATCAGGTCTCTCCCATCTCAACCCAACACAGCCAACCTTTCTTGCCCAGCACGTGTTGTGTGAGCGCAGTGGGCGTGAAGATGTAAAGTTGTTACATTTCAATGCTCAACAAATGAAAACCTGCAAATCATCCTTTCATTCTTCTCGAAAATTAACTTAATAGCGTTTTATTTGCCACTTACAGGTTTTGTGCTAATTGAGCTGAGCTTCACCTGCAGTGAGAAATAGAAAGTCAACACTCCAACTGCTGGAAGAAAGGGCCTGTCCCACTTTCACGACCTAATTCACGACCTCTGCCGAGTTTGCCCTTGACTCATACTCGCAGCATGGTCGTCGTGAGGTCGTAGGTAGGTCGTAGCAGGCCGTGATGCCAGTCGTAGGTACTCGTGGCATCAAGTAGGTCGGGGCGTTTTTTCTAGCATGATGAAAAATGTCCACGAGCAAAATAGGTTGTGAAATAGGTTGTGAAAGTGCGACAGGACCTTCACTCAGCGGGTCAGGCAGCATCTCTGGAGAACAGGAATAGATGACGTTTCGGATCGGAACCTGAAGAAGGGTCTCGGCCCTAAATGTCACTTATTCCTTTTCTCCAGAGATGTTTTCTGGCCCGTTGAGTTACTCCAGCATTTTTGCGTCTATCATCGGTATAAACCAGCATCTGCAGTTCCTTCCTGCTCATTTTGTCAACACTCCAACATTTGATTCAAGCATTTAGTTTAGTTTAGTTTAATTTATTGTCATGTATACCGAGGTACAGTGAAAAGCTTTTGTTGCGTGTTTTCCAGTCAGCGGAAAGACAATAGATGATTACAATCGAACCATTCACTGTTTTCGGATACATTCACACAGAGAGTTGTGAGTCTGTGGAATTCTCTGCCTAATGCCCCTGTCCCATTTAGGAAACCTGAACGGAAACCTCTGGAGACGTTGCGCCCCACCCAAAGTTTCCGTGTGGTTCCCGGAGGTTTTTGTCCTCCGGCAACCACTTTCAACTAGCATCGCAACCGGCTTCGACTAAAAAATTCCCGATTTTTAAAACGGAAACCACTTTCGACCATTAGGGAGACTGACAAAGACCTCCGGGAACCTCCGGGAACTACACGGAAACCTTGGGTGGGGCGCAAAGTCTCCAGTGGTTTCCGTTCAGGTTTCCTAAGTGGGACAGGGTATTAGAGGGTGGTGGAGGCCGGTTCTCTGGATGCTTTCAAGAGTGAGCTAGATAGGTGCTCTTAAAGATAGCGGAGTCAGGGGATTTGGGGAAAAGGCAGGAACGGGGTACTGATTGGGGATGATCAGCCATGATTACATTGAATGGCGGTGCTGGCTCGAAGGGCCAAATGGCCTACACCTGCACCTATTGTCTATTGTCTATGGTCTATTGTCTATTGTCTATGATACGGGAATAACGTTTGGTGCAAGGTAAAGTCGAAGACATCAAAGATAGTCGGAGGGTCACCAATCAGGTACATAGCAGTTTAGGATTAGATATTGAGATGGTGATGCTGAATTGTGAGCAAAACATAATGTGCTGGCGTCGGACAGTATCCGTGGAGGGAATGGACAGATGACGTTTCGGGTCGGGAACCTTCTTGCAGTCTGAAGAAGGGTTCCAACGTGAAAAGTCGTCTGTCCATTCCCTCCACAGATGCTGCCTGACCCGCTGGCTTACTTCAGCACATTGTGTTTTGCAGAAGATTTCAGCCAGCTGGAAGTGAAAGCCATTCTATTAGCACGCCGGCAGGTAAAATACGTATTGGATACAATCACTGGGTCAACTATTAAAAGATGAGGGTGGTGAATCTGTGGGATTCATTGCCAGAGGCGGCTGTGGAGGCCAAATCATTGGGTGTTTTTAAAGCGGAGATTGATGGATTGGTGATTAATAAGGGTGTCAGGGGTTACGGGGGAGAAGGCAGGAGAATGGGGTTGAGAGGGAAAGATAGATCAGCCATGATTGAATGGTGGAGTAGATGCGATGAGCAGATTAGCCTAATTATGCTCCTATAAATTATGAACTTACTATGAATAGGACTTTGCATTAAGAGCAGCACTGTGGCGTGGCTGGTAAAGCTGCTATCTCACTGCCTCAGAGATCCAGGTTCGATCCTGACCTCGGGTGCTGTCTGTGTGGTGTTTGCACGTTCTCCCTGGGACCGCATGGGTTTCTTGTGGGTGGTCCAGTTTCCGCCCGCATCCCAAAGACATGCCGGTTTGAGGTTAATTGGCCCTCTGTAAATTGCCCCTAATGTGTATGCGGAAATGGGATAAGGCAGAACCAGTGTGAACGGGTGATCGAGGGTCAGCGTGGACCTGCTGAGTTCCTCTAGAACTTTGCGTTTAGCGCAAGAGATCACTGAGGTGATTTGACATTTGGAGTACATTTCCCTCCGTGGGAGAATCGAGATTGAAGTGAGACACAAAATACTGGAGTAAACTCAACGGGTCAGGCAGCATTTCTGGAGAAAGGAATAGGTGACGTTTGGGGTCGAGACCCTCTGTCCTGGGCCTCCTCCATTGTCAGAGTGATGCTGAACGCAAATTGGAGAAACAGCACCTCATATTTAGCTTGGGCAGCCTACAATGCAGGTGTATAAATATTGATTTCTCTAACCCCTGCATTCCCTCTCTCTCCATCCCTCCCCTACCCAAGTCCCACCAGATTTTGTTCTCACCTAGCCACAGCTAACAATGGCCTGTTTCCTTTATCATTTATTACTTTTTTGGCATATCTTTCATTCATTTGTTCTATATCTCTCTACATCATCGTCTATATCTCTCGTTTCCCTTTTTCCCATGTCTTTCAGTCTTGAGAAGGGTCTCGACCTGAAATGTCATCCATTCCTTCTCGACAGAGATGCTGCCTGTCCCGCTGAGTTACTCCAGCATTTTGTGTCTATCTTCGGTGCAAACCGGCCTCCTTCCCACACAATCGGTGGCTTTTTTTTTAAATAAGCGACTGTGTTGAGGTGACATTTTGTTTCTCCCTTCCTCTGGATTGTGTAGAAAGTGGATAAGGAAGTGAGATAGTGTAGAACCAGTGTGAGCGGGTGATCGATGGTCATCGTGGACCTACTGAGTTCTCCAGCACTTTGTGTTTTGCGTAGGATACTGAGGTGATTTGACATTCGGAGGACACTTGCCCTCACGGCAGGCAGAGGTTTGAGATGCAGTTGAAGGGACGGTTGCTATGGATAGACAGAAATGCCTATCGAGGACTGGAGAATCGAGGACTGGAGGACATTGGTTGCAGGTGAAGGGGAAAAGATTTAATAGAAATGTGAGGGGTAACTTTTTCACACAAAGGGTGGTGGGTGTATGGAATAGGCTGCCAGAGGAGGTAGTTGAGGCTGGGACTATTGCAACATTTAAGAAACAGTGCATGGATAGGACAGGTTTGGAGGGATATGGACCAAACATGGGAAGGTGGGACTAGTTTTTTTAGTTTAGAAATAGAGTGCGGAAACAGGCCCTTCGGCCCACCGGGTCCGCGCCGACCAGCGATCCCCGCACATTAACACCATCCTACACCCACTAGGGACATTTTTTACATTTACCGAGTTTACAGTTAACCTACAAACCTGTACGCCTTTGGAGTGTGGGAAGAAACCGAAGATCTCGGAGAAAGCCCACGCAGGTCACGGGGAGAGCGTACAAACTCCGTACCGTCAGCACCCGTAGTCGGGATCGAACCCGGGTCTCCGGCGCTGCATTCGCTGTAAGGCAGAAACTCTACCGCCGCGCCACCGTGACCGCCACTGTGACCGGCACTGTGTATGGAACAAGCTGCCAGAGGAGGTAGTTGAGGATGGCACTATCCTAACATTTAAGAAACAGTTAGACAGGTGCATGGATAGGACAGGTTTGGAGGGATGTGGACCAAACGCGGGAAGGTGGGACCAGTTGGCCGGTGTGGGTAAGTTGGGCTGAAGGGCCTGTTTCCACACTCTATGATTCTATAACTCGAAGTGCATTCAGGGCATTAGTCAGACCAGTCATGAACTTATTAAAAGGCAAAGCAAACTCACGAGGCCCAGATACCTATTCCTGCTCCAATTCCTAATGCTGCTCTGTACATCATTACCACACACTGGCCACAGGGGTACAATGTGCCAGACAGAGAGAACAAACCTTCTTTATGATCAGACCTGCCACCCACACCACCGTATCCATTACTCGACATATAAATTCAAAACTAACCTTTGAATAGATTCTAGCCTGTTACATTCCCAGCTGTCAGCTGCTCTAAACATAACTCTCTAAACCTTAATTAAATTCCAGTTTGTAATTCATTTTTGGACGTTTCCAATTTCCGGTTTAAGTGAACGTCTCAATTCTATTGCAACCCAGAACTCACAGCCAGGTCTCAGTGATTCCATAATTTACCCGTTAAAGTTGAGGTTTATTATTGACATGTGTGCTGAGGTACAGCGAAAAGCTTTGCCTTGCACCCTACACAATCAAATCAAATGAAACTGTACGAATGGATGAATGGATGTCACTTTATTGTCACATTTACATTGGGTATCTAGGGACGGTGAAATGCTTTGTTTAGCACGCAATCTAGGCAGTACGCAAGGTACGCAAACGGCCACAGTCTTAGAAAAAAGGGGAGGTCATTTAAGACCGAGGTGAGAAAAAAACTTTTTCACCCAGAGAGTTGTGAATTTATGGAGGCCAAGTCACTGCGATGGATTTAAGAGAGAGTTGGATAGAGCTCTAGGGGCTAGTGGAGTCAAGGGATATGGGGAGAAGGCAGGCACGGGTTATTGATAGGGGACGATCAGCCATGATCACAATGAATGGCGGTGCTGGCTCGAAGGGCCGAATGGCCTCCTCCTGCGCCTATTTTCTATGTTTCTATGTGGCCAAGTGTTGCGAACAAAGTCACAAGTACCAAACAGTCCTGTACATGTTATAAGGTAGACAAAAGTGCTGGAGAAACTCAGCGGGTGAGGCAGCATCTATGGAGCGAAGGAAGTTCTCCTCCTCTCGCTGCCCCACTGCCAAATCTCCTCAAGGTATGCCTACTTTGAAGATGTTCCTGCCTTAAATATATCCTCTGGCTTGGCCTCCCCAGCCTTCTGCGGCAAAGAATTCCACAGATTCACCACCCTCTAAAGAAATTCCACCTCATCTTCTTCTTAAAGGTACGTCCTTTAATTCGGAGGCTTCGACCTCTAGTCCTAGACTCTCCCACGAGTGGAAACATCCTCTCCACATCCACTCTATCCAAGCCTTTCACTCTTTGGTGTGTGTGTATGTGTGTTATCCCAAAGACATGCAGGTTTGCATGTTAATCGACCTTTGTAAATTGTCCCTAGTGTGTAGGATTTGACAAGGGAGTGAGATAATTGGTGTAAACAGATGATCGATAGTCGGCATGGACTCGGTGGGCCAAAGGGCCTGTTTCCGTGCTGCACCTCTTAACTAAACTAAATTCTCTAAATGCCTCTATTTACCATTCCCTTACTTTTTCCCCTTCCTTCTCACTAAAAGTCCTGTCCCACGGTACGAGTTCAATTCCAAGAGCTCTCCCGAGTTTAAAAAAAAATCAAACGCGTGGTAAGCACGGAGAATGAACGTAGCGGGTACGTCGGAGCTCGGGGACGTCTCTTAGCGCTAACGTCAGGTACCCGGGAAGACTCGCTAACGGCAGGTAAGCACGGGAAGACTCGTGAAGATTTTTCGACACGTTGAAAAATGTCCACGAGAGCCCCGAGTACCGACGAGCGGCCATTACCGTAAATCTCCGAGTTCGAATCAGGGTAAACTCGGGAGAGCTCTTGGAATGAACTCGTACCGTGGGACAGGGCTTTAACTCCAGTTACTCTTACAATTTTGTTTTCCCTCACACATTATCACACTTTGGTTGCTGTCTTGATCTTCACCGGCTACCCAATAGAATAATTGACAAGATGATTAGCTGGTCTTCAAACTCCATGGTAGTTTCGGATTAGCCCGTCCCTTCTCTCCAGAAATGCCGAGTTACTCCAGCCATTTTGTGTCTATCTTCGGTTTAATCCAGCACCTGCGGTTCCTTCCTACATTGTCCATGGTAGTTTATTTTATTTTATTTTTCAGTTCATGCAGCACGGAAACAGGCCCTTTAGCCCACCGAGTCCGAACCGACCAGTGATCCCCCGCACATTAACACCACCCCACACACACACACACACACACACACACACACACACACACACACACACACACACACACACACACACACACACGCACACACGCACACACGCACACACACACGCACACACACACACACACACACACACACACACACACACACACACACACACACACACACACACACACACACACACACACACACACACACACACACACACACACACACACACACACACACACACACACACACACAGAAATGTTACATTTCTACCAAGCCAATTAACCTGCAAACCTGTACGCCCTTTGGAGTGTGGGAGGAAACCGGAGCAGTCGGAGAAAACCCACGCAGGTCACGGGGAGAACGCACAAACTCCGTACAGGCAGGCACCCGTGGTCAGAATCGAACCCGGGTCTCTGGCGCTGTAAGACAGCAACTCTACCGCTGTGTCACCATACTTCCAATACTGAAATAGCAGCAATGTGAATACTCAAGGGTGCATTTTCATGCTCATTCGACTGTTTATCAACCATAGCTTTTGGCAAACGAGCTGTGGAACCTCTCCAAAGTGTCTATGCTACACTTTTGGCACCAGGCCGAACACCTACCTGCTCTCCCTTAGTTACCTACTAGGAAGTTAATGGTGCTTACAATATACTCCACGGTTGTCTGGCAACAGAAACAGAGAGGTAGAGATACTCTCAGGACTGCAAATGTAAAGTTATGAAAGGAGACTCCAAGTGCTAGAGTAACTCAATGGGCCAAGCAGAATCTCTGGAGAAAGACACAAAATGCGAGAATTAGTTGCAGGTCCAGTTGGGGCACTGGGGAGATGGTGGGGGGGGGGGGGGGGGGTTGGGGGAAGAAGGCAGGGGGTTATATGGGGGAGGAAGGGAGAGGGGGAGGATTATATCGACCATATGGTCAGCATCTGAGGTCAGGATCAAACCTGGGGTTCCAGCGCAGCTCTACCAGTGGTGCCAATGTGTCACCCCACAATACCATCTTATCATCTAGTCTTAACATGTTGGTACTTTGATTGCCAAAATGCCCATTTTTGCAGTCAATTCCACTTAATACTACTATAACATGGCATATAACAACAAACCTTTTTTTAAACAGCCAGGATCTGCATAAAGTTTCAGAGTAATCCCTATTCCTTGGTAGTTTAGTTTAGTTTAGAGATACAGCCTGGAAACAGGCCCTTCGGCCCACCGAGTCCGCACCGAACAGCGATCCCCGCACATTAACACTACGCACAGTAGGGCCAATTTTACATTTGCACCAAGCCTACAAACCTGTACGTTTTTGGAAATGTGGGAGGAAACCGAAGATCTCGTAGAAAACCCATGCAGGTCACGAAGGAGAACATGCAGACACGCACCTGTAGTCAGGATTGACCCCGGGTCTCTGGCGCTGTAAGGCAGTAGCTCTTCCGCTGCGCCACCAAGTACTAGGCTCTTTCTGCAAAAGAGTGGAAAATATCCATTTCACCCATTTCCTTCACCCACATGCCGATCCATTCCCTCCGCAGATGCTGCCGGGCCGGCTGAGTTACTCCAGCACTTTCCGTTCTACGCAAGATTCCAGCACCTTCGTGTCTACATTAATAAGCATTTCCTTCGCGCCTTAGATAAAATATATGAGCTATCTTTGAAAATAGATTTCAACAGCTAACAGTTTATTCATTTGATGATCGCTCGTA
The DNA here is from genome assembly GCA_035221665.1 of Okamejei kenojei. Classification (NCBI taxonomy): domain Eukaryota; kingdom Metazoa; phylum Chordata; class Chondrichthyes; order Rajiformes; family Rajidae; genus Okamejei; species Okamejei kenojei. The sequence goes on from CM069154.1 coordinate 10,165,719, forward strand.
CAACACGATCGCTCCTTCACTGTCACATTTTTGTGAGTGGATTTATGTCCATGGCGACCTGTGTGACAACTTATAGAAAGTTAGAAACTGAAGGTGTACATTTTGATAGAATATTTGCAATAAATAGAAGAAATAAGAAGAATCGCATGTATCCAAAAGTGAGTTATGGGACACTAAGCCCAGTCCATCACACAGACCACCACTGACTCCATCTACACTTCACGATGCCGTTGCCAATTAGCCACAGGGGAGGTAAGAAGTGTCCCCGCCACCCAAAACGTCACCTATCCGTTTCCACCAGAGATGCTGCCTGACCCGCCCAGTTACTCCATCATTTTATCTCCATCTCCTGCCATCTGTACACTGTGGACGGCTCGATTGTACGCGTGAATAGTATTTACGCCGACTGGATAGCACGCAAGATAAAAGCTTGGCACTGTGCCTCGGTCCATGTGACATTGAACTAAACTACAGTTCAGAAGATTCAGCGGAGGTGTGGAATGGTGCGTTAAAGAGGCAGGTTCCTGGAATCTGGGGTCATGTTTGAAGACTGATTTAGTATTTGCAATAACATAATAAGTAGGAAGGAACTGAAGCTGCTGGTCTACACCGAAGATGGACACACAATGCTTGGAGGATCTCAGCAGGAGAGGCAACATCTCTTGAGAGCAGGAAGAGTCCCAAAACGTCACCCATTCCCTCTCTCCAGAGACAATGCCTGGCCCGCTGAGTTACTCCAGCATTTCGTGTCTGTCTACAATCGCATAATAGGAATGTAGGGCGGCACAGGGACGCAGCGGTAGAGTTGCTGCCTTACAGCGCTTGCAACGCCAGAGGCCCGGGTTCGATCCCGACTACGGGTGCTGTCTGTACAGAGTTTGTACGTTCTCCCCGTGACCGCGTGGGTTTATCTCCCTGGTCTTCAGTTTCCTCCCACACTCCAAAGTCGTACAGGTTTGTAAGTCAATTGACTTGGTATAAGTGTAAATTGTCCCAAGTGTGTATAGGGTAGTGTTAGCATGCGTGGATCGCTGGTCAGTGCGGGCTCGGTGGGCCGAAGGGCCTGTTTCCGCTCTTTATCTCCAAACTAAACTTGAACTTGGAGTCTCTCCACCATGAAGAGATTTTTCTGTGGGAAAAAAAAACTGAATATATCAAACTGAAGGAAGTTTGTCAATCGCAGTTTCACATGGGTAAAGGGGTTTGGGTCCTGAATGGAAGGAAGGCAGGAACTAAAGAGCAAGTGCTGCTGCTGCTAACATGTTGACATGGCTGAAGAAGGGGGGGGGGGAGAGAAGGGGGGGGAGAGAAGGGGGGGAGAGAGAAGGGGGGAGAGAAGGGGGGAGAGAAGGGGGGGAGAGAAGGGGGGGGAGAAGAGAAGAGGGGGGGAGAAGGGGGGGAGAGAAGGGGGGAGAGAGAAGGGGGGAGAGAAGGGGGGGAGAGAAGGGGGGGAGAGAAGGGGGGGAGAGAAGGGGGGGTGAGAGAAGGGGGGGGAGAGAAGGGGGGGAGAGAAGGGGGGGAGAGAAGGGGGGGAGAGAAGGGGGGGAGAGAAGGGGGGGAGAGAAGGGGGGGGGAGAGAAGGGGGGGAGAGAAGGGGGGGAGAGAAGGGGGGGAGAGAAGGGGGGGAGGAGAAGGGGGGGAGAGAAGGGGGGGGAGAGAAGGGGGGAGGAAGGGGGGGGAGAGAAGGGGGGGAGAGAAAAGGGGAGGGAGAGAAAGAGGGGGAGAAGGGGGGATGCCCGGTCAGAAGGGATCACCTATGGAGGGGGTCCAAAGCAAAGGGGGAGAGAGAAGAGAGAGAGAAGAGAGTGTGTGTGTGGTATGTGTGTGAGTGTGTGTATGTAGTAGAAAGAGGGGGAGAGAGTAGAAATGTGTGTATGTGTGTATGTGTGTAAAAGAAGGGGGGATTACACTCTGGGAAGGACTGGGAGGAGAGAGCGATGGGGGCCGTGTATGAGGGGGGGAGAGCCGCCGAGGTGGGCAGCTCCATAAAAGGGCGAGGGTGCGCGCCGGTCGGGCCACTTACTGAAGAGTGTGGCCGGAATGACACAGCGCTCCTCCCTCTCTCCTGCAGGATGGAAAAAATCTATCTGTTGCAGGGGACTGCCAGTAGCGACGGCCGACGGGCCAGTGAATGTGGGGAGAGGCTGCTCGCTGTGGTGTGTGTGTGTTGCACTCGTGTGCAGCCACTCCTGCTCACTATATAATGTCACTTTAGTCCCGCCCGGCACACACCATGGCTACCAAGAAGAAATGTACAGTAAATGCCAGGAAGAATCGCCAGAACCGCCCAATGACCGTCAAACAGCTGGGTGAAGATCAATTTAGCAGGGCGTAAGTTACACATCTGTATATGTCTGTCTCTCTCTGTGTCTCGCTGTGTCTTTGTTTGCTATTCGCTACACTGTATCCAAATGTTACGCTGTTACTGTAAAATGGCGCAACATTTAATGCAACATTTAATACTTCCGTGTTACAATCCCTTTGCCGGGACTTTCACACGGCCCTAGGCGTCAACAGTGCTGGCGGGGCCCATATTATTGATTTCATGATAGAGGCCGCGGGCCGGTAAAAATTTGTCCACGGGCCGCAATTGGCCCGGGGGCCGGACTTTGGACATGTCACCTATGGCTACCTCGACGACCTACAATGACATGGCGACCCCACTACCACTGCGCTACGAGTTCAAAAGTATCGGTTTTCTCCACGCCGACCAATTTCTACTCGCAGGAAATTTATCAGCTTGTTAAAAAAGATTCCGTGACCAAACTGAGGCCGTGAGCAGTAACCACTTTGCGGGAACTCCTCTTGACCATGAAGGAGACTCACCAGTGACCTCCTATGGCCACGTGTCGACCATGCTGCGAGCTTGCGGCGAGCACAAACTCTGCTAAACTCGCAAATAAAGTCGCCATTGTGGGACAGGCCCAGCTTTTACAACTTGTCGTGTTTATCTTCGGTTTAAACCAGCATCTGCGGTTCTTTCCTACAGTGTTGACGTGTGTTCTGTTTCAGTGCTCTGGCCAAACAATAGAAACCTGGGGACTTGCTGGCAAATCTATTTGTTATTAAGTTAGAGTGTCACTGGGAATGAACTCTACGTTAAAAAAATAAATTAATCTTGCCAACAGAACAAGCGTGTTCCCCACAGTTCGGGTCTGGGCCAATATTTAAACATTCTTTCTTTAAACAAACAGAAAACATACATTGAGAAGCAGCTCCATCCTAGACCGCAAGAAATCGCAGAGAATTGTGGACGCGGCCCAGGCCATCGCGCAAACCAACCTCCCTTCCGTTGACTCCATCTACACCTCACGCTGCCGTGGCAAGGCCAGCAGCATCATCAAGGATGAGTCTCACCCCGGCCACTCCCTCTCCTCCCCTCTCCCATCAGGCAAGAGGTACAGAAGTGTGGGAAAACTCACACCTCCAGATTCAGGACCAGTTTCTTCCCAGCTGTTATCGGGCAACTGAACCATCCTACCGTCAACTAGAGAGTGGTCCTGAACTACCATCTATCTCATTGGAGACCCTTGGACTATCTTTAATCAGACTTTACTGGACTTTATCTTGCACTAATCGTTATTCCTTTTATCTAGTATTTGCACGCTCATGTAATCGTGTATAGTCATTCCGCTGACTGGATAGCACACAACAAAAAGCTTTTCACTGTTCCACCGTACACATGACAATAAACAAAACTAAACTAAACTAAACAGATCTTTTGAGGAAAACACAAAGTGCTGGAGGAACTCAGTACGTCAGACAACACTTGGGGCAGTGGTGCAGAGGTCGAGCTGCTGCCTCACAGCGCCAGAGCCCCTGGTTTAATCCTGACCTTGGGTGCTCTCTGTGTGGAGTTTGCACTATTTCCCCGTGACCGCGTGGGTTTCCTCCAGGTGCTCCGGTTTCCTCCCACAACCCAAAGAAGTGCAGGTTTGTAGGTTAATCTGTAAATAACATAGAATATAGCATGGGTGTCAGGGGTTAGGGGGAGAAGGCAGGAGAATGGGGTTAGGAGGGAGAGATAGATCAGCCATGATTGAATGGTGGAGTAGACTTGATGGGCCGAATGGCCTAATCCTAACCCTATCACTTATGACATTATGACTTCTGCTTCTTCTTGCGTGTGGCGTGAACAGCCTAAAGTTGTAGGACAACTTGTTCGATTTGATCTTACTTGATTGAGCACGCCGGGTTGATTGCATTCGTCGAAACAGGGCGGACCACGCGAAGGTTGCAGCCTCCCACCCCGACATTATGACCATTGTGGGCTCCACCTTGCCACGAATCATCGATGCCGGATCTGCCTTGTTCCCTGACTCTCAGTCTCGACCCGAAACGCCACGTGTTCCTTTTCGCCAGAGAAGCTGCCTGTCCCGCTGAGTTACTCCAGCATTTTGGTGTCTACCTTCAGCGCAAACCAGCATCTGCAGTTCCTTCCTTCACAATGTGAAATACTGATTGAATGAAGTTTGTACATCACCACCAGTGGGTCCCAGGGTCTGACTAGCAGGAAGGGAGGTGAAATAAGAAGATTTGCACCAATTGGTACGTGTTTGTGATGGGAGTGTCACATTCTTAAGTTAAATTATTTTAGACGCTGTGAGAGATCACATGTTAATGGAAGGGATTTTATTAAAGAGATTTTAAGGAGCTTGATATTTTTTATATCATGTTCATACACAATGTTCACAATGAACATATATCATCTTCATGCTTATACATATCCAATAGACAATAGGTGCAGAGTAGGCCATTCGGCCCTTCGAACCAGCACCGCCATTCAATGTGATCATGGCTGATCATCCCCAATCAGTATCCCGTTGCTGCCCTCCCCATATCCCCTGACTCCACTATCTTTAAGAGCCCTATCCAGCTCTCTCTTGAAAGTATCCAGAGAACCGGCCTCCACCTCCCTCTGAGGCAGAGGATTCCACAAACTCCACAACTCTCTGGTGAAAAATGTGTTTGCTCGTCTCCGTTCTAACTGGCTTACCCTTGTTCATATATGAATGAGATGTTGGTGAGACCGTATTTAGAATATTGGGTTCAGTTCCGGGCAGCAGGCTATGGGAAAGATATTGTCAAGCTAGAAAGGGTTCAGAGGATTTACAAGGATGTTGCCAGGACTAGATGGTGTGAGGTAGAGGGAGAGGTTGAGTAGGCTGGGTCTCTATTCCCTGGAGCGGAGGAGAATGAGGGGCGATCATATAGAGGTGTACAAAATTATGAGAGGAATAGATCGGGTAGATGAACAGAGTCTCTTGCCCAGAGTAGGCGAATCGAGGACCACAGGACATAGGTTCAAGGTGAAAGGGAAAAGATTTAATAGGTATCCGAGGGGTAACTTTTTAACACATAGGGCAGTGGGTGTATGGAACAAGCTGCCAGAGGAGGTAGTTGAGACTGGGACTATCCCATCGTTTAAGAAACAGTTCGACAGGTACATGGATAGGACAGGTTTGGAGGGATATGGACCAAGCGCAGGCAAGTGGGACAAGTGTAGCTGGGGCATGTTAGCCGGTGTGGGCAAGTTGGGCCGAGGGAGCTGTTTCCACACGGTATCACTCGATGACTCTATATTGCATCTTGAAAATGAATAGTTTGCCACAATCAATCAGTTACAGTTCTGATTTTGAGATGGACGCAAAATGCTGGAATAACTCAGCAGGACAGGCAGCATTTCTGGAGAGAACGAATGGGTGACATTTCGAGTCGAGATTCGTCTTCAGCTGAGAAGGGTCTAGACCCAAAAATGTCACCTATTCCTTCTCTTCAGAGAAACTGTCTGCCCCGCTAAATTACTCCAGCATTTTGTGTCCATCTTCAGAAGAGAGTTGGCGCTCTGTCGAGAGCCCTTTATGATTAACGGTTTTATCCTGCCGCATCAGAGTGTCTGATAAACCTTAATTTGCAATCGGCACATACAATTTCCCCCCCTCCCTCTCACACGCTGCTAAAAATAGCTACTTGATAAAAATTGCTTGCTTGAATTCCCTGTTCAATTTTGAGTTGCTGCCTGCATCTGTTCCTTGGGTTCTCTTGTGCAGTACAAACATTTTCTGTGACTAATTTGTGTTGTACTCCCATCGGTCTGGGCAGAGCCAGACTATAGATGTTGGTGGTCTTGTTATACACCTTCACCCTCACCCATCCACAATCAACATGGTGCAATGGCTTCTAGTGACCCTGACACTGCAGGATCCTGACAAGCAGCATTGATTTAGTTTAGTTTAGAGATACAGTGCGGAAACAGGCCCTTCGGCCCACCGAGTCCGATCCTGGCACACTAACACCATCGTACACACGCTAGGGACAATTTGACATTTACAAATGGTGGCACGGTGGCGCAGCGGTAGAGTTGCTGCCTTACAGCGCTTTCAGCGCCAGAGACCCGGTTCGATCCTGACTACGGGCTCTGTCTGTATGGAGTTTGTACGTTCTCCCCGTGATCACATGCGTTTTGATCCGAGTTCTTCGGTTTCCTCCCACACTCCAGAGACGTGCAGGTTTGTAGGTTAATTGGCCTGGACAATTTACACTTACACCCGAGCCAATGAAACCTACAAGCCTGTACGTCTTTGGAGTGTGGGAGGAAACGGAAGATCTCGGATAAAACCCACGCAGGTCACGGGGCGAACGTAAAACTCCGTACAGACAGCACTCGTAGTCGGGATCAAACCTGAGTCTCCAGCCTGTTTCCAAAGATATGATGGTTCATGGCACCGTTTGGACCTGTACCCCACGCAATGGGTGGGTAGCCCTTAATCACCTTTAATAAGGTAGGTCCCCGACTGCTTGCTCCATGCATCAGGTTTGGACCTCATACCAGATTCCGAGGATTGTCTTGCTGGAAATCCCCATATTGTGTACCCGCAGTCTCAGATGTACACTTGCACTAAGAACTTGAAGCTTAAGAGGTACAGTGTAGGAAGGAACTGCAGAGGCTGGTTTAAACCGAACACACAAAATGCTGATGTAACTCAGCGGGACAGGCAGCATCTCTAGAGAGAAGGAATGGGTGACGTTTTCGGGTCGAGACCCTTCTTCAGACTAGTCAGGGGAAAGGGAAACGAGAGATGGCGGTCGCAGTGGTGCAGCGGTAGAGTTGCTGCCTTACAGCGCATGCAGCGCCGGAGACCTGGGTTCAATCCTGACCACGGGTGCTGTCTGTACGGAGTTTGTACGTTCTCCCCGTGACCTGCGTGGGCTTTCTCCAAGATCTTTGGTTTCTTCCCACACTCCAAAGACGCACAGGTTTGTAGGTTAATTGGCTTGGTAAATGTAGAAATTGTCCCCAGTGTGTGTAGGATAGTGTTAATGTGCGGGGATCACTGGTTGGTGCGGACCCGGTGGGCTGAAGGGCCTGTTTCCGCGCTGTATCTCTAAAATAAACTATAAATGTGGACAGTGATCTAGAGAGATAGCTAACGATTACCTGTTTCTTTTATCATCGTTAGATTTTTGCATATCTTTAATTCATTCGTTCTATACCAATCTCTCGTTTCCCTTTCCCCTGACTAGTCTGAAGAAAGGTCTTGACCCGAAAAGTCACCCATTCCTTCTCGCCAGAGATGCTGCCCGACCCGCTGAGTTGCTCCAGCATCAACATCTGGCCGTTCCTTCCTGCACATTTCATCTAGATACTTACCATGGTTTCTCAACTGATATAAATACAAATTTCCGAAGTGCATACTGATAATTTGATGAATGTTCAGACGGATGGTCTCTGCGATATTGATGCAAATGATGGGTAAAGGAAGGAAGGTATTTGCTGCTGCGCTAGACTGGTTTCTGACTAATCATGTGGTAAGAATACATCAGAGAGCAGATGTCCTCATGTAATATTCATTGTACTTACATATTGTTAACTTAGCATTAGATAACGCCTTGATGGCTTTGGGCAGTTTATTGCAATTACCGATCCCTCACATTGTTCTTGTCAGACTTGGACAGGAATGTTCGAGAGGGTTCTGGAAAATCCAAAGGAATTAGTTACTGACGGACAAAGATGAGATGTTTCGTTGAGCGTCGCAGTAAGTTGGAAGAATTTGGAAAATAAATCACCAAGCAGCTCATCGTAAAGCAGTGTGATAGTTCCCCATTTACCTTTTTGACTTTAGAGACAGAGAGTGGATACAGGCCCTTTGCCCGAGCAATCCCCGTACACTAATGCTATCCGATACGCATTAGGGCCAATTTACATTTATACCAAGCACATTAACCTACAAACCTGCACGTCTTTATAGTGAGGGAGGAAACCGGAGCACCCGGAGAAAACCCACGCAGGTCACGGGAACAACGTACAAACACCTGCCTGCAGTCAGGATTGAACCCGGGTCTCTGGCGCTGTGAGGTAGCAACACTGCCGCTGCACCACTGTGCCGATACTTCCTAAAACCCTCTTATTTGTCCCATTAATTCATCTATCCGACTTCCCTTTAAAGTGAATATCCAACGTGCTTCCAACAGCCTCTCCGGAATCAACGTAGATCCCGGTGAAATGAAAGTCCTCTTCAAGTCGAGGACTCTGGGCGGCACGGTGGCGCAGCGGTCGAGTTGGTGCCTTGCAGCGCTTGCAGCGCGCCCGGTTCGATCCTGACTGCGGGTGCTGCCTGTGCGGAGTTTGTACGCTCCCCCCTTGACCACCTGGGTTTTCCCCCAGATCTTTGATTTCCTCCCACATTCTAAAGACGTGCAAGTTTGTAGGTTAATTATCTTGGTATAAGTGTAAATGGTCCCCAGTGTGTGTAGGATAGAGTTACTGCCAGGGGATCTGTGGGCCGAAGGGCCTGTTTCCTGTGCTGTATCTCTAAACTAAACTATAAATGCCTTTGCTTTGCGAACAAACTTTCATATGGTTCATTTGACCCTCAGACCAATGAAAACAATTTGCTCTTATTTACTCAAAAATACTTAATCAATTTGAACACCTCTATTAATTAACCTTTCATGTTGCACAGAGGCCTTATCCATCTTCCCCGACTTGCCATATAACTGAAGACCTATTCTCTGATAACATGTTAGTAAATATTTGTGCATGCTCTTCAAAATCTTGCCATCCTTCCGATATATCATATCCAAAAATGAAATTTAAAAGAAGCCAACTATGGTGAGAGTATAGACTATGAACATTGACACAACAAGGTGGAGTAACTCAGCGGGTCTGACAGCATCTCTGGAGAAAAGGAATAGGTGACACCTCGGGTCGAGGCCTTTCTTCAGACTCGAAACGTCACCCATTCCCCTCCTGAGGTACTGCCTGTCCCGTTGAGTTACTCCAGCTGCTTGAGTCTAACTTCAGTTTAAACCAGCATCTGCGGTTCCTTCCCGCACATTGACAATGAATAGTCAGTCAAGGAACAGGCAGTTAACGGGATTAAAGATAGTCTGAGCATCTTCAATGAGGTCGATGGCAGGTCAGGACCGCCCTCGAGTTGCTGACAGGATGGTGTTTACCTCAACGTCAAAGAGATGAAGTATGTTGCTGGGAAAATATTGGACGATCATAAGATCAAGTGATAGTAGTATTAGGCCCTACGGCCCATCAAGTCTACTCCGCCATTCAATCATGGCTGATGTATCTCTCCCTCTCAACCCCATTCTCCTGCCTTCTCCCCATCACCTCTGACACCTGTACTAATCAAGAATCTATCTATCTCTGCCTTAAATATATCCACTGAATTGACCTCCACAGCCTTCTGTGGCAAAGATTTCCACAGATTCACCACCCTCTGACTAACGAAATTTCTCCTCATCTCCTTCCTTTAATTCTGAGGCTATGACCTCTAGTCCTAGACTCTCCCATGAGTGGAAACATCCTCCCCACATCCACTCTGTCGAAGCTTTTCACTATTCTGTACGTTTCAATGAGGTTCCCCCTCATCCTTCCAAACTCCAGCAAGTGGAGGCCCAGTGCTGAAAAGCTGTGATTGTTAACTTTGAGACAGAGAAGAGCCAGGGGCAGCAAGGTGGCACAGCAGTAGAGTAGCTGCCTCACAGCGCCAGAGACCCGGGTTCGATCCTGACTAAGGGCGCTGTCTGTGCGGAGTTTGCACGATCTCCCCGTGAGCTGCGTGGGTTTTCTCCAGGATCTCCAGAGACGTACAGGTTTGGAGGCTAATTGGCTTGGTATAAATGTAAATTGGCCCTACTGTGTGTAGGATAGTGTAAGTGTTGGGGGATCGCTGGTTGGTGCGGACTAGGTGGGCCGAAGGGTCTGCATCTCTAAACTAAACTAAACTAAACTAAACTAAACTAAACTAAAATAAGGCAGAAAGAAAACATTCCAAGAAAGATTTTTTTCATTGGGGTAGCTGGAAAAATGCTATTCCATTAACATCGACAGGGAGATTTGACAGGTAATTTCAACATGCCCATTGAGAATAAACCTTAATTTGCACCTCTGACAGGTGAGATATATTTTTTATTATCTTGTATGCGGGACAAGTCTTCTTTCTTCTGTTTGACAGCGTTTTTATTTTGTATTCTTACAATGTCAAATGGAAAAAACTAATGATTCTGACGAACAGCGCACTTGCTTCTCTGTAAAGAAAAGAAAGATGTTCTCTTGCAAACACTGCTTCAGTAAAAGCTCCCATTTCAACAAGTATTGAGAGGGGTTTGCATTTATTTAAAACCCTACCCGTGTGTTTTTTCCTCAGTTTAAGCTTAAATAAAACCCATTGATTCTCGATGGCAAGTGCCTAGTGTTGAGTGTCAATTAGATTCCTAGTTACCCAGGTAACAAGGGTGGCACGGTGGCACAGAGTTTCTGCTTTACAGCGCCAGAGCCCCAGGTTCGATCTTGACCACGGGCGCTGCCCGCACGGAGTTTGCACGTTGGTTTTCTCCCGGTGCTCCGTTTTCCTCCCACACTCCAAAGACGTACAGGTTTTTGAGGTTTTTTAATTAGCGACTGCACATTTTAGTTTGGTTGAGAGATAGTTTAGTTTAGTTTCGAGATTGTCCCCAGTGTGTAGGATAGAACTAGTAATTCGTACAAGAGTCAGGGGTTGTGGGGAGAAGGCAGGAGAATGGGGTTAGGAGGGAGAGATAGATCAGCCATGGCTGAATGGCGGAGTAGACTTGATGGGCTGAATGGCCTAACTCTGCTCCTATCACTTATGAGCTAGCGTACGGATGGTGGCTGGTGTGGACCCGGCGAGGAGATGGGCCTGTTTCTGCGCTGTATCCCTAAAACAAAATCTCTAAACTAAACCAAGCAAGGAGGTAGTACTCATGTAAGGGTGATCGCTGGTCCGGCGCAGACTCGGTGGGCCGAAGGGGCCCGATTCCACTCTATCATTAAACTAAAATGAAATAAACTATATCCAATACATTAGAAACCTGACAGCAGATTTTAGACGCCATCTAATTGATAGAATGAGCATCCCATTATCAGAAAATGGAATAAACATTTTACACATAAAACCCGTTCCATTTACCAGGAAAGGAAGAGATAGTTTGCTGAACAGTCTTTCATGACCTCAGAATGTCCCAGAGTAAATCATAGCCATTAAAATACCATTAAGATGCAGACAGTGTCCTAATGCATGAAATATAACAGCTATGCTCTGCATTCTGAGTCTAGGCTCCTTTCCATTCATTTAACCTCCACAGGGCAGATTTTTAATAACTGATCCTATGTCCCCACAATTATTATCAAGCTGTGCCTCGGAATATCTAACCAGGTATCCCAGGTGCTCAGCAATCCTCAGTACATCATCTGGAGCGTAGGAGGACCGTCGAGATGGAGGGGACCATCGAGAATGAGGGGACCATGCCCAGCATAGTGATACATCAAGAGTGTAGCGGGAACGTCGAGAGTCTAGGGGGACTATCGAGAGAGTAGGGGTGGTCCCAGTTCACAGACCCGCCAGCCGCCGGCCACTTTTGCGGGCTTGAAGAGTCACGTCTACATGGAGTGTGTGAGGCTGCAGCCAATATCCAAAGGGGCTGCTCCTTGCCTTCTAGCTGCACTCACACCCACCATCCTCATCTTTGGACACCCTGTGCATAGGGGAGAGGGTAGGGCCGAGGATGTCCTGTTTGGGTTGCTCCTGGACCTGGCCAAGCTGACCATCCATCCGCGAGTCACGGCGCCAGCGGGAAGAGGGCTCTGCCCAAGCCGGATGCCCGCCCCTTTTCCGGGTGACGTCCGTGCCCGGGTGGTACTAGAGAGGGACTACGCGCTGTCCACGGGCACCCTGGGGCATTTCCGGGACAGCTGGGCACCGCGGGGGATTGGAATGCATCCTTAATAAGGACGGGGAAATAGTTGGAATATTTGTTTTACTTGTATTGCGGTGGTGGATTTTGGTTTAGTGTTGAAAATAGTGTTGTAAATACTTGAATAAATCTACTTTTTGGTTAAAAAAAAATAGAGTGTATGTGGACCGTCGAGTGTGAGGTGGCACTTGTTTGCAGGTGGCTTCAGGAACTTAGTTCATTGCCTTTGACGTGAAAATAATTGGAAGATAAAATGAAGTAATTAACGTTAGTAAGTAGCAGGGAAACTGAGGAGGAGGTGTGAACCGTAGTATACAAAAAAAAACAGATTTTGGTTACTTCAGGTGGGGAGTTATTGTACCAACATAATTTTATGAACAGCAAACTGTGTGTGTGTTTCTTCCCAAAGAGTATCTCATGGGGAGGTTAATCCGAGATGATGAGACAGTGTTCCTCCTCACATCGACTCGACACACACGGATGCCATGTAGTGAATTTGAAGAGAAGTGCAGATTTTTTGACAGCACAGTGTATACTAAGATAGACACAAAAAAACTGGAGTAACTCAGCGGGCCAGGCAGCATCTCTGGGGAGAAGGAATGGGTGAGGTTTCGGGTCGAGACACTTCTTCAACCAGGATTACTCTCCAGGCAGCATCTATTGTGATCTGGAGATCAAGGCTGCATCACAGGATTGTGGCTATCTTAGTATAGTACAGTCTATCGAGCTTTTTGTGTCTATCTTCGGCTTAACCCAGCGTCTGTACTTTCTTCCTACACAGTGCATACTCGGTTCTACGAAATGTGGTTTGTACCCTAAAATATATGTTTGCCGAAATAACGCGTGGCCTTTAAATATGATAAATGAGATAACATTTCATAGTGGAATTATTGGTGTCAAAAATTTGACTAACACTGTATAAGTTTCTACTCAAACATTTATGCAGGTTTCTCCCCCAAAATCGATGTGCATTTGTGGTATTGTATCAAAATAAAGCTATGTTGGGATTAGAACAACAAAAAGAGAGCAGGGGGGGACCATAGTGGGTGGTTGGCTCCTGGGCCTAGCCAAGCTGGACCATCCATCCGCGAGTCATGGCGCCAGGCGGAAGAGGCTTTTCCGGGCTTAAGTCCACGCACGGGTGGTTATAGAAAGGGACTACGTGCTGTCCACGGGCGCCCTGGGGGATTTCCGGAACCGTTGGGCACCAGAGGGGTGTGGGGGGGGGGGGGGTGGACTGCATCCTTAACAAGGAGTGTAAAATAGTTATTTAAAATTCAGTATTGTAATGTTTTGTACTGTAGGTATAATTTTTGTAAATAATTGATTTAAATTATTTTTGGTATTTTTGGTAGGGGCACCATCGAGAGCGCTTGATGCTGCCTGACCCACTGAGTTACACCAGCATTTTGTGTCTATTTAGGGGAATCACAAACCAGAGGATGAAGGTTTAAGGTGAGGGGGGAAAGACTTAATGGGAACCTGAGGGGCAACTTTATCACAGCCTCCTCTCGAATGTCATAAAACCTAAGGAGCTGATTGTGGACTTCAGAAGGGCACAACATCCGAGGACGTACACGCCACTGGAGATAAAAGGGACTACTGTGGATAGGGTGAGCTGCTTTAAATATCTGGGAGTCCACATCACAGAGGATCTGACATGGACAACACACGCTGCCGCACCGGCAAGGCAGCACCTTTACCCCCTCAGGCAGCTGAGGAAATCCAGAGTCCCTCTGAGAATCCTTCAGTGCTTCTACTCTGGGGCAGTAGAAAACATCTTGTCCGGCAACACCACAACCTGGTTTGGGAACTGCTCTGCCCTGTACAGGAAGGCTCTGCAGAGAGTAGTGCCTTCGGCCGAACGCACTATGGGAACTACACGCGCCCCTCTGCAGGACCCATACACCAGGAGGTGCAGATCCAGAGGCAGCAACATTAAGGGGGACCCTACCACCCCAGCAACGGACTGTTCCAGCTGCTACGGTCAGGCAAACGCCTCCGCTGTCAGGCTGCGAAAACAGAGAGGATGAGACGGAGTATCTTCCCACAGGCCATCAGGACCGTAAACCCTTATCTCACCAGGGACTCATTTACTAATTTACTGTTGTGTTGTGTCTTTTTTAAATTGTTGTTTTTTTTTTCTAATATGTAAATACTGATTCTGTTCTATTCTGTTCTGTAGTTTTTTGCACAATCCCGCAGGCATTGCCACTTTCATTTCATTACACATCTTGTATGTGTATGTGGCAAATAATGTTGACTTGACCAAGGGCGGTGGGTGTGTGGAACGAGCTGCCAGCGGAGGTAGTTGAGGCAGGAATTCTAACAGCATTTAAAAGGAATTTAGACAGGTCACTGCATAGGATAGGTTTACAGGGATATGGGCCAAACGCGGGCAGGCGGGGCTAGTGTAGAAGGGGCATCTTGGTCGGCATGGGTAAGTTGGGCCGAAGGGCCTGTTTCCACGCTGTACGGCTCTACGACTCTATGTCAGAGCACCAACTCCCAATTAAAAATCAGCAATTAAATACAGTGCTGAGTCTGGGAGTGGGGTAATTAATTAATTATACACATTTCTGGCTATTTATTCAAGTACTTCCTCAGCACAGCAAGTGCGTAACAATAAAGAGGATGAACTGCCTTTAAAATATTCCATTGTCACTCCGGTGCTGAAAACACACAGGCCTTTGCTGATTGTGTAAAGATTCCCGACCTTTAACAAGGCGAGGCTGGTAATAGCGGTGATCAATGCGGCTCATTAGGCTTTATGATCCCCTGCGTCTGACGGGGAAACCGTTGGAATAGCAAGGTGACTTTACGCTGTGTTATTACTTGAGAATGATCTCTGCCAGTGGAAACGAAAGGGAAGGCAGAGAAGGAGAAAACAAAGGAAACTGCCTCAGATAGGCACAAAATGCCGGGATAACTCAGCAGGACTGGCAGCATGTGTGGAGAGAAGGAATGGGTGATGTTTCGCGTCGAGACCCTTCTTCAGATCACCTTGGAGCTGAGAGTTCTGGGTGAACAGATCTTTCAAGCGGAAGGGTCCAAGCGAAACGCTGCCCATTCTTTTTTCTTTTTCGCTCGCCCATCCGTTGGGCGGCACGGTGGCGCAGCTGTAGAGTTGTTGCCTTACAGCGCCGGAGACCCGGGTTTGATTCTGACTGCGGGTGCTGTCTGTACGGAGTTTGTACGTTCTCCACGTGAGTTTTTTTACCAAGATCTTCGGTTTCCTCCCACACTCCAAAGACGTACAGGTTTGTAGGCTAATTAGCTGTCTATAAATATAAATTGTCTCTTGTGTGTGTAGGGTAGTGTCAGTGTGCGGGGGTCGCTGGTCAGCGCGGACTTGATGGGCCGAAGAGCCTGTTTCCACACTGTATCTCTAATCTAAACTAAACTAAACAAGTATCACTTTGGAAAATGAGCAGATTGGGACACATTGTTGGAACGTTGGATCAAAGTTTGAGTGCACCCTTCATCCAGAAGAAGATTCCATGTGGAGTGGGATTCTTAAAACATCTTTTTAATCCTTTCTGGAATATTAGAGCGCTTTGCAAAATGTCTAGCATAAAAATCCTCAGGAGTTTCATTCCTTTCTAACTATGGTACATAATGTTCTAACATTACTAAAGATCGTGCATAAGAATGCCAACGTTAATTGACTTTTATTGTCATCTCAACTGATATACAAACTGTCTCGAGTTCCTTCAGAGAAACAGAAATGAATTAAGGTAGACAAAAGTGCCGGAGAAACTCAGCGGGTGAGGCAGCATCTATGGAGCGAAGGACATAGGCAACGTTTCAGGACGAAACCCTTCTTAAGACTGAAGATGTTGCCTATTTCCTTCGCTCCATAGAAGTTGCCTCACCCGCTGAGTTTCTCCAGCATTTTTGTCCACCTTCGATTTTCCAGCATCTGCAGTTCCTTCTTAGAAATGAATTAAGGATTTTTTTGGAGTGTAGAAGTAGGAAGGTTAGCCACAAAACTGAAGAAGGGTCCCGACACGAAGCGTCGCCTGTCCATTCTCTCCATAGATGTTGCCTCACCCGCCGAGTTCCTCCAGCACTTTGTGTTTTCCTCAAAATTCTAGTGTTTGCTGTTCCTTTTGTCTCCTCAGGTTTTTAATTGCCCAGTGTTGTGTGTCAGGGTATAGCAGGCAAATGCACAAAAGCTTACCATGCACATACACAAACAAGCACACGCACACGCACACACACACACACACGCACGCGCGCGCGCACACACGCACACACGCACACACACGCACACACGCGCAAACACAAAGTCACACACACATGGGGTGGCACGGTGGCGCAGCGCTAGAGCTGCTGCCTTGCAGCACCAGAGACCCGGGTTCGATCCTGACTACAGGTGCTGTCTGTACGGAGTTTGTACCTTCCTCCTATGACTGCGTGGGGTTCCTCCGGGTGCTCCGCTTTCCTCCCACATCCCAAAGACATGCAGGTTCATACTGTAGGTTAATTAGCTTCAGTAAAGAGAGTAAAGATAGTAAACTTTCCCTAGTGTGTGTAGGATAGTGGTAGTGTACGGGAATTGCTCGCCGGCATGGACTCGGTGGGCCGAAGGGCCTGTTTCCGTGTTGTATCTCTAAAGTCTAAAATCTAAACACACACTCTCACACTCTCACACTCTCACACAGTGGGGGACATTTCGGGCTGGGACCCTTCTTCAGACCTTCTTCAGACCACGTCTGAAGTCCGAAGAAGGGTCTAGGCCCGAAACCTCACCTGTCCTTTTTCTCCAGAGATGCTGCCTGACCCGATGAGTTACTCCAGCACTTTGCATCTGTCTGTTTGGTATTAACCGGCATCAGCAGTTCCTTGCTTCTGCCTACTGGACATCTCAGACCCTGAACAAAGCTCCGAAAAGTCTCGATCTGAAACGCCGCCTGTCCCTGCTGAGTTACTCCAGGACTCTGTGTCATTTTCAGTAATGGAAGCACTGGATTTGTAACATCGTTTTATGTTCATAGACAGGGCTTTCGGTAAGAATCCATTTCATTCAATAGAGCTAAAGATTGCCACAGAAATGTCACAAATTTCTGGATAATTCGGTGAATGACTGACACTACGTGACCAGTCTGGGACTTACACTATAACCATGGAGGATAATTGAGCAGTGGTCCAGACTGGCGCTTCAGAACAGAGCATGTCACCTTGCGCTGTCAGCCCCTCACTACTCCAGTTGTTTCATTAATGAATGTCAAAGATTCCACCCTACTTCCCAATTAACCTTAGAGTCCTCTCTATTTCTTTACAGCCAGGTGCTCGCTGTCCAATGGGCCTTTGTATGTTTAGAAAGCAAACACAAACTTCTCCTTTCATGAACTCAGGTCAGCCCATGGGATGTTACTGTCAGCGAAATACTTCTTAGTCGCTGCTGTGAAATAGGAAGCAAGGCTGTGAGCTTGCAAACATCATGTTTACCTAGTTAGCTAATAGGTTAGCCAGTCAGTCAGTTAGATAGTTATTTAACTAGTTAATTGGTTAGTTAGTTAGCTAGTCTATCTAGTAGTTAATTAATTAGTTAGTTAGCTAGTTAGTTAACTAGCTTATGTGTTAGTTGGTTGGTCAGTCAGTTAGTTAGTTAGTTAGTTAGCTTAAGTGTTAGTTGGTTAATCAGTTCATTAGTTAGTTAGTTAGTTAGTTAGTTAGTTAGTTAGTTAGTTAGTTAGTTAGTTAGATAGCTAACATATGTGTTGGTTAGTTAGTCAGTTAGTTGGTTGGTTAGTTAGTTAATTAGCTAGTTAGTCAGTTGGTTAGTTAGTTAGCTTATGTGTTAGTTGGCTAGCCAGTTAGTCAGTCAGTTAGTTAGTTAGTTAGTTAGTTAGTTAGTTAGTTAGTTAGTTAGTTAGTTAGTTAGTTAGTTAGTTAGTTAGTACGTACAGTTTAGCTGTTTATATCCCTTCATTATCGCCTCTTCCACAGGCAATAATTGACCATTGTGGACTGCACCTTTCCTGTGTTTTTGGTGCCGGCTCGGATTTCCTCTGGACCTTTTCATACGTCTAGTCTCCCTCTGCCCTGACTCTCAGTCTGAAGGTGGGTCTCGACCCAAAACGTCACCAATTCCTTTTCTACAGAGATGCTGCCTGACCCGCTGAGTTCCTCCAGCCTCTGTCTTTGATGTAAACCAGCATTTGAAGATCCTAACTACACATAATTAATTAATTATTCAATCAGCCACATGTACTGAGGTACAGTGACAAGTGTTTTTGTTGTATGCTATCCAGTCAGTGGAAGGAGTATGCACAAATACACTGATGGCGTCCACAGTGTGCAGATATAGGATAAAGGGAATAACGTCTAGTGCGAGATATAATCCTGCAAATTCCAATTAAAGATAGTCCGAGGGACTCCGTAGATAGAATACATAAAAGGGGCTGCTCCATGCCGTCTGACTGCACTTCACACCCACCGTCCTCATCTTTGGACACCCTGTGTGTAGGGGAGAGGGTAGGGCTGAAGATGTCCTAGTTGGGTTGCTCCTGGGCCTGGCCAAGCTGGCCATCCGTGACTCACGGCGCCAGGCGGAAGAGGGCTCTGCCCGAGCCGGCTGCCTACCCCTTTTCCGGAGCTACGTCCGTGCCTGGATGCTACTAGAGAGGGACTACGCGGGAACGCTGGGCACCGCGGGGGGGGGGTGGAATGCATCCTCGACAAGGAGTGTGAAATAGTTATTTAAGAATATTTGTACTATTTGTTCCATGGTGGAGGGTTTATTTAGAATAATTTCATATTATTACGAGTAAATACTATTTGAATAAAATAGATTTATTCAATACTTGAATAAATCTATTTTTGGTTTAAACGAAAAACAAAGTATATAGTAAGTAGTAACGAAGAAACTGCAGATGCTGGAGAATCGAGGGTTACACAAAAAGCTGGAGAAACTCAGCGGGTGCAGCAGCATCTAAGAGGCGAAGGAGATAGGCGACGTTTCGGGTCGAGACCCTTCTTCAGACTGTAAGTAGCTCAGGACTGCTCTCTAGTTGGCGATAGGATGGTTAACTTGCCTGATAACAGATGGGAAGCATGATCTCATACACAACAGTGGGAAAGCGACTGTGTAATTGCTTTGACACTTGGTCAGTAGCTTTAAGTGAACAACATTCAGTTGATCCCTGACCAGTCTGAAGAAGGGTCTCGACCCGAAACGTCGCCTATCTCCTTCGCTCCTTAGATGCTGCTGCACCCGCTGAGTTTCTCCAGCTTTTTGTGTACCCTCGATTCTCCAGCATCTGCAGTTCCTTCTTTAAAACATTTAGTTTAGTTTAGGAAGGAACTGCAGATGCTGGATAAAAACCAAAGATAGACGCAAAAAGCTGGAGCAACTCAATGGGAAAAGGCAGCATCTCTGGAGAGAATGAATGGGTGACAATTCGGTCCGAGACCCTTCTCCAGACTGGTTAGGGAAAAGGGAAACGAGAGATATGAACGATGATGTGGAGGGATCGTCTTCTTATCGAGTCCACACACAAGATTAGAAGGGCTCTGCCAGAGCTGACCACACTTCTCGGCATCTGCATACAACGGTGTCTGTCTTGTCGCTTCTTGTATGTGGTGGTGGGAAGATTGGTGGAAACAGGCTCTTTCCTTGGCCCCATGCAGAGGGACAAAGAACAATGAATTAAAGATATGCAAAAAAGTAACGATGATAAAGGAAACAGGCCACTGTTAGCCGTTTACCTTATTATTGTTACATGTACTGGGGAACAGTGAAAAGCTTCTGTTTGCGTGCTACAGTATCTAGTCAATGGAAAGGCTATACATGAATATAATCAAACCATCCACAGCGCACAGATGAAGGGTACAACATTTTAGTGCAAGATAAAGTCCGATTAAAGATAGTATAAACGTCCCATGAGGTAAGACACAAAAAGCTGGAGTAACTCAGTGGGTCAGGCCGCATCTCTGCAGAAAAGGAATTAGGTGATGTTTCGGGTGGAGACCCTTCTTCCATCCCTCCAATGGGTTGTCAGCACCGCACTCTAGTTGGTGATAGGATCATAAGGTCATAAGTGATAGGAGTAGAATTAGGCCATTCGGCCCATCAAGTCTACTCTGCCATTCAATCATGGCTGATCTATTTCTCACTCCTAACCCCGTTCTCCTGCCTTTTCCCCATAACCTCTGACACCTGTACTAATCAAGAATCTATCCACTGACTTGGCCTCCACAGCCTTCTGTGGCAAACAATTCCACAGATTCACCACCCTCTGACTAAAGAAATTCCTCCTCATCTCCTTTGTAAAAGAACGTCCTTTAATTCTGAGGCTGTGACCTCTAGTCCTAGACTCTCCCACTAGTGGAAACATCCTCTCCACATCCACTCTATCCAAGCCTTTCACTATTTTGTATGGTTCAATTAGGTCCTCCCTCATTCTTCTAAACTCCAGCGAGTACAGGCCCAGTGCCGACAAACGCTCATCATATGTTGACCTCCTCATTCCCTGGATCATTCTTGTAAACCTCCTCTGGACACTCTCCAGCGCCAACACATCCTTCCTCAGATATGGGGCCTAAAACTGCTCACAATATTCCAAATGCGGTCTGACTAGTGCAGGGGCGGGGAACCTTTCCAGGTCGGAATGCCGCATTAAGTTAGCTGTAATCTAATAAAGTCGCATCCAAGAGACTTCAATTACATATACTTCAAAATGTACATTATTTTGTAAACAATAGCCCTCATGACTTACTAATGTTTTAATTGTGGCCGTCAGTCGGGGAGGATTATTTTGTTGAATCTTCTTTTACTCTATTATTTTAAATATTTTCATTTTAAGATAAAAATAAAAATAACAAAAGCCAAACAAAAACATACTAATAAAAATAAAAGGAATTGTTCTACAAAATTTGGATTTATTCACAAGGCCGCATTTAAATTTGGATTTATTCACAAGGCCGCATTGGCCTAGAAGGCTGCATGCGGCCTTAAGGCCGCAGGTTCCCCACCCCTGGAGTAGCACCTTATAGAGCCTGGCATTACATCCCTGTTTTTGTACACAATCCCTCTTGAAATAAATATATGCTCGCAATAAATGCTAGGCTGGCTCAGTTGCCCGATAACAGCTGGGAAGAAACCGTCCCTGAATCTGGAGGTGTGCGCTTTCAAACTTCTGGACCTCTTGCCTGACGGGAGAGGGGAGAAGAGGCAGTGACCAGGGGTGAGAGTGGTCCTTGATTAAGCTGGTGGCCCTGCCGAGGCAGCGGGCGGTCTAGATTGGAGTCAGTGGATGGGAGTGCGTGATGGGTACGGGCTGCATCCACAACGCTCTGTAATTTCTAGTGGTCTTGGATGGAGCGAGACCGCAAGAAATAACGCAAGCCAGGAATAACATACGAGAGTTTCTCAGCACTTGCGTTCGTATTCCGCCCAGATGTGGGCCATCCGGTCGGCAATTCATTTAGAATGATAATAAAACGGCATTAATCCCGCGATCCCCCCGCGGCAAGACACCGCAGACGAACACTCAGCTGGATGCCGCCCCATTTATTGCTACGTTGTACGGCATTACACAGAATTAAATTGGATGGCCCTGAAAACCGATGTGGAAATCACAGTGTGGGATAACACCCGTGAAGACCCTTAATTAACAGACAGCAGCATCATTTAGCAACAATTTCACTGGGTGCCCACCTGATCTAGTTTCCCAAGTGCCAGGGTCCAGTTTAGTTTAGTTTAGTTTAGTTTAGAGATACAGTGTGGGAACAGGCCCTTCGGCCCATCGAATCTGCGCCGACCAGCGATCCCCGTACACCAGCACGATCCTACACACACCAGGGACAATTTACAATCTTTTACCGAAGCCAATTAACCTACAAATCCAACCGGCTGTCTGTCTATCTGTCTGTCTCTCTTTCTACCTATCTAAAGATACAGCATGGAAACAGGCCCTTCGACCCACTGACTCCATGCCGACCATTGATCGCTTGTCTTCTCCCACTTTCACCTCCACTTCATACACGCCAGCAGCAATTTTACCGAGGCCAATTAACCTCATTTTAAGGGTCGTGGGAGGAAACTGGAGCACCCAGAGTAATCTCAGGGGGGTCCCAAGGAGAACGTGCTAACTGCACACAAACAGCACCCAAGGTCAGGATCGAACCTGGGTCCCTGGGGCTGTGAGGTAGCGGCTCCACCAGCTATGCCGCTGTGTCTGAGATCAAGATTTTTAGGCCACAATGAACCCATCTCTACTTCTGCCTAAATTGCCATTCTACCACCAGCTACCCACAGAACCATAGGTCACTGCCCATGATGCATTACCTCCATGACACAATTATTAGCCTTTGTATTAATGGCATTTCATGAAATTTATAATTCAGAATTTCAATTGGAATTTGTCAATAATCATGATGTCAGTGGTTATTAATATTCTCTGTACTGAAGGAACAAAGATGATCAATCATAGCACCGAGTTAAGCAATAATTAATAAATATGCAAGTATAATACTTGCAGAATTCTCACATAATCCATCAATTTTGGGTCCTTTAAATTAGAAAATCTTTAATGGCCTGAAGCTAAGTGGTAGAGAATAAGACAGTAATTACTTTTGGATCTATCATTACAAATATCACAAACTAACACACCACAACAGACAATGGACAGAAACCTCATTATAGAATAGTGTTGGTTCTGATCTAAACATCGCACCTTGTAAAACTTGGTGTTCAATGGCGTTCCTATTCGTTCTTTGTGAGTTCCTTTGCTTCTTTCAATAGTCCCTGTCTCATGTTGCTAAAGTGATAAAGTAACTTTGGAGGGTACATGGATAGGAAACATCAGTCTGAAGGACCGAAACGTCACCCATTCCTTCTCTCCAGAGATGCTGCCTGGCCCGCTGAGTTACCCCAGCGTTTTGTGTCTATCTTTGGTTTAAACCAGCACCTGCAGCTCCTTCCTACACTTGGAATAGGAAAGGTTGAGAGGGATACGGACCAAATGTGGGCAAATTGGATTGGCTTAGATGGAGCGTCTTGGTCGCCATGGATGAGTTGGGCTGAAGGGCCTGTTACCTTACTCTGTGCCTCTATGGGCAGCACAGTGGAGTAGCGGTAGACCTACTCCCGTACCGCGCCAAAGACCCGGGTTCAATCCTGACTACGGGTTCTTGTCTGTACAGAGCTTGTGCATTCTCCCCATGAGGGGAGGGGGGATCTTATAGAAACGTACAAAATTCTTAAGGGGTTGGGCAGGCTAGATGCAGGAAGATTGTTCCCGATGTTGGGGAGGTCCAGGACAAAGGGTCACAGTTTAAGGATAAGGGGGAAATTGTTTAGGACCGAGATGAGAAAAGTATTTTTCACACAGAGAGTGGTGAATCTCTGGAATTCTCTGTCACAGAAGGTAGTTGAGGCCAGTTCATTGGCTATATTTAAGAGGGAGTTAGCTGTCGCCCCTGTGGCTGTAGGGATCAGGGGGTATGGAGAGAAGGCAGGTACAGGATACTGAGTTAGATGATCATCCATGATCATATTGAATGGCGGTGCAGGCTCGAAGGGCCGAATGGCCTACTCCTGCACCTATTTTCTATGTTTCGATGTTTCTATGACCTGCGTGGATTTTCTCCGAGAACTTCGGTTTGCTCCCACACTCCAAAGATGTACAGGTTTGTAGGTTAATTGGCTTGGTATTAATATAATATGTCCCTAGTGTGTGTAGGATAGTGTAAGTGTGCGGGGATCGCTGGTCGGTGTGGGCCCGGTGGACTGAAGGGCCTGTTTCCTCGCTGTATCGCCAAACCAAGCTAAAGACTATGAATCTCGTATGAGGAAACTATTTTTCCCAGAGTTGCGGAAAGAGGGACCAGAGGACATAAGTTTAAGTTAAAAGCGGCAAGATTTAATGGGAATCTGAGTGGCAACTTTGTCACTCAGAGGGTGGTGTGTACTTGGAATGAGCTGCCAGAGGAGGTAGTTGATGCAGGCACTAGAACAACCTTCATAAGACATTCGGACAGGTACATGGATAGGAAAGGTTTAGGGGGATGTGGGCCAAATGCAGGCAGGCGGGATTAGCGTCGATGGGGCATCTTGGTCAGCATGGGCAAGTTGGGCCGAAGGGCCTATTTCCGTGCTCTGTGACTCCGTGACTCTAAATGCACAAGAGGGATGGAGAGGGGGGAAGTTGAGGTTTGACACCTGTAAGCAAAGAATGCAAAAGGGACAATTGGCAGAGAGAGGTGGAGGGGTGAATACGTAAACGAATGTCTGTGTAAGACACAGAAACAGGAGGGGATTACTTACATTCTTGATTCTGCACGACCTAGACACACAAGGGAGGGTCCTGACCTGAAACGTCGCCTATCCTTGTACTCCAGAGATGCTGCCCGACCTGCTGAGTCACTCCAGCATTTTGTGTCTATCTTTGATGACCTGTCCTTGTACTCCCCCCACCTCCCATCAGTCTGAAGAAGGGTTTCGGCCCGAAACGTTGCCTATCTACTTCGCTCCTTAGATGCTGCTGCACCCGCTGAGTTTCTCCAGCCTTTTGTGTACCCTCCAGAGATGCTGCCTGACCTGCTGAGTCACTCCAGCACTTTGTGTCCTTGTTGGCTCAACTATCCTTGTACCCTCCAGAGATGCTGCCTGACCTGCTGAGTCACTCCAGCACTTTGTGTCCTTGTTGGCTCAACTGATCCATGGATTCTGGTCTGCACATGCTTCCTCCCACACCACTATCTAAACACATAACTATCACCTATTCCTCCTCTTCTCTGCAGTTAAACCAATTTTGCGTCAAGTACATCTATGGTCCTTGATTTAAATACACGTGACATCAATGAATAAATACTCTTTGAACAAATCATTTTGCCCTGAGTTTCTTGCTGCATTTTTTTTTACTGATACAGAGAGTCTTGAAAGAAGGTTTTGATGGATGAAGAAATTATATTGTGGATATTTGGTGACACAAGCAAACTGCAGATGTTGGAATCTTGAACAAAACACAAAGTGCTGGATGAACTCAGGCAGCCTCTGTGGAGGGAATGGAGAGACAGTGGCTGGGGTCAGGACCCTTCTTCAGTTTGATTAGGCCACGGGAAGAAGGCAAGAGAATGTGGCAGAGGGAAAAATAGATTGGCCGTGATCGGATGGTGGAGCGGTTTCGATGGGCTGAATGGCCTATTTCTGCTCCTAAGTCTTATGATCCTATGATTCAATTAGCTTAGTTTAGTTTAGTTCAGAGATACAGCGTGGAAATAGGCCCATCGGCCCACCGAGTCCCCGCCGACCAGCGATCCCCTCACATTAACACTATCTCACGCACACTAGGGACAATTTACATTGATCCCAAGCCAATTAACCTACAAACCTGTACATCTTTGGAGTGTGGGAGTAAACCGAAGATCTCAGAGAAAACTCACGCGGGTCACAGGGAGAACGTACAAACTCCGTACAGACAGCACCCGTAGTTGGGTTCGAACCCGGGTCTCTGGCGTTGTGAGGCAGCAACGCTACCCCTGCGCCACCGTGCCGCCCGCGAGTTAGTTCCACGGCATCATATTTGGCTCGGCCATTGTGGGACGAAGGGCCTGTTCCTGTGCTGTACAGTTTTGTGCAGGAAGGAACTCCAGATGCTGGTTCAAACCGGACAGGCAGCAAAAGCTGGAGTAGCGCAACGGGACAGGAAGTATCTCTGTAGAGAAGGAATAGGTGACGTTACGGGTCTGAAGAAGGGTCTGGAAACGAAACATCTCCTATTCCTTTCCTCCAGAGATGCTGCCTGACTTGCTCACACACACACACACACACACATGCGCACGTGCGCACGCGCGCACACACGCACACATACACACACGCACACACATGCACACACACGCACGCGCGCACGCGCGCACACACACACACGCACATGCGCACACACGCACACGCGCACGCGCACACACACACACACACACGCACGCGCGCACACACACACACACACGCACGCGCGCGCACACACACACACACACACACACACACACACGCACGCGCGCACACACACACACACACACACACACACACACACGCACACACACGCACACACACACACGCACACACACACGCACGCACACACACACACGCACACACACACACACACGCACACACACACACACACACACACACACACACGCACACACACACACACACACACGCACACGCACACACGCACGCACGCACGCACGCGCACACACGCACACACGCACGCACACACACACACACACACACACACACACACACACACACACACACACACACACACACACACACACACACACACAATCGTTGGTCTGCTCGGATCTAGAGGACCAAAGGACCTGTCTCTGCACTGTATCTCGGAAATCTAAAGTCTATTTGAATAGAATAGAATGCCTTTTATTGTCATTCAAACAGACAAGGTTTGAACGAAATTTCATTCCTACAGTCATGACATTACTAAAAAACCAAGACACACATCACAATTTACACAAACCTGGGGGGAGGGGGGGAGGGGGAGAGGGAGAAGAAGAGAGAGAGGGTGAGAGAGACAAAGAGAGTGAGAGTGAGAGAGACAAAGAAAGAGAGGCAGAGAGAGAGAAAGAGGGAGTGAGAGAGGTAGACACAGTAAAAGAGAGACAGTGTGTGAGAGAATGAGACCAAGAAAGAGAGAAAGCGTGTGAGTGAGGTGTGTGCGTGCATGAGAGAGAGGTAGCGACACAGAGACAGAGACAGGAGAGAGGGAGACAGAGACAGAGGACGGGAGAGTGAGAGAGAGAATGGCAAGATCCCACCCCTCAGTCTGTGGACGAGAGGGTTGTGTACACTTTTGAGGACGTAATTTGTCAGAAGATGTGCGGTCTCACAGGCTGAAACCGACTGTATATACACAGGAGGGTGATTGGGTGTGAATAATTGGTCTCTAATTTAATTGCGGGGGTCTAGATGTAATCATACAACACGAGGAACAGCTTGAGACCCCCAGAGATTAAATCGCAGTCTCATTAGTCGTTCTCTGTCATCTGTTATAATACGTGGCAAGACCTCAGGAAAAGGTAGACGGCACTAATTATAAGCACGAGTAATGGTAAAATCACACTGATTAAACACAAAGAGACACCATTGTGATCTGCTTGTAACGAGCAGGGGCAAACGTCCCATGGCTTTTTGTACCAGCACGGACTGCCAAGAGCAGTCCCACTGGTTTTACGATGCCTTCGTTACATGGAATTAACAGTTTAGAACCATCCAGCCATTTGGCCCGACTGAATGACACCCAGTGGAAACATTCCCCCCCCCCCCCCCCTCTGTTTTATTTAGTTTAATTTAGTTTAGAGACACAGCGCGGAAACAGGGCCTTCGGACCAACGGGTCCTCCCCACCATCAAAATGGCTGCCAGCATCGTCAGAGACCCACACCACCCTGGCCACGCACTCATTTCACTCCTGCCATCGGGAAGAAGATATAGGAGCCTAAAAACTGTAACGTCTTCTTCCCTACAGCCATCTGGGTATTAAACACTACAACCTCAATTCTAGACTACACTTCTTCCCACCCTGCTTCCTGTAAAGACTCTATCCCCTGCTACCAATTCCTCCGTCAACGCCGCATCTGCGCCCAGGATGAGGTTTTCCATACCAGGTCATCGGAGATGTCCTCATTCTTTAGGAAACGGGGGTTCCCCTCTTCCATTATAGATGAGGCTCTCACTCTGGTCTCCTCGATTTCCCGCGGCTGCGCTCTTGCTCCCCCTCCCAGCATTCGCAACAAGGACAGACACCCCCTTGTCCTCACCTTCCACCCCATCAGCCGTCGCATACAGCATAGAATCCTCCGACCTATTCGCCACCTCCAACGGGATCCCACTACTATCCACACATTCCCATCTCCACCCATCTCTCCTTTCCGCAGAGACTGTTCCCCCCGCAACTCCCTGGTCAACTCATCCCTTCCCATCCACCCCCTCCCCAGGTACTTTCCTCTGCATCCGCAGGAGATGCAACACCTGTCCCTTTACCTCCCCCCTCCCGACTCCATCCAAGGACCCACGACAAGCTTTTCAGGTGAGGCAGAGGTTCACTTGCTCCAACCTCCTCCAACCTCATCTACTGTGTCTTTTAGTCAGTACCTTGGAGCAATGTGGGGGCAGTTTCTCAGGAGGACTGGGTGGCTCATGTTGGATGATGTTGACAATGATGAACGCAGTTGGTGTAAGCCAGCTGTAGGCTTTCCAAATTAACGGAAAATAGATGGATGAAATCTCGCCCCGGATCAGCACCAGGCAAATGCAAACCAAGAGCAAAATCTACCCTGTTCTCATCTGTCATTAAAAGGCTTTAATTTCTTGCAATGACATTCTTAGCGCACTGTTTAATGCATTGACACATCTGCACTATCTCACTCGAGTCATTCAACAGATTTTGTTTAATATAAGAAAACACACTGATAGGTACCAGAGAAAGAAGCCATTCCAATCCTATCCACAGATCTCTACCAGCCTTGCGATAAAACAGACAAATTGTCTCTCAAATAATTTGAGGGATTTACTTTTGTTTTATGACCAAATAGCAAAAATTCAGAGCACAACAGAGGCAGACTGTAATTGATTTCATCCATCTAGTTTCGTATGTTATTATTTGTAGGGCAGTCACTCGCGCAGCTGGTGGTAGAGCGACTGCCTTACAGCGCTAGAGGCCCGGGTTCCATCCTGACCTCGGGTGCTGTCTGTGTGGAGTTTGCGCGTTCTCCCTGTGAACTGCCCAGTCCATCGCCGGCTCTGACCTCCCCACCATCGATGGGATTTATGCCTCAAGTAGGCAGCCAACATCATCCTGGCCTCACACTTATTTCACCACTGCCATCGCGAAGAAGGTACAGGGGCCTAAAATCTGTAATGTCCAGGTTCAGGAACAGCTTCTTCCCCACAGCCATCAGGTTATTAAACGCGACAACCTGAAATGAGCTCCAAACTACAATAGACTATTATTATTATTATTATTGCACCATTATGGTTTGTTTTTTGAGTATGTGTGGGTGCGTATGTGTGTATGTATATATATGTATATATGTATATGTATATGTATATGTATATGTATATGTATATGTATATGTATATGTGTATGTATATATATGTGTATATATATATATATATATATATATATATATATATATATGTATATATATGTGCATATTTGTATACTTGTATACATATGTATATATATGTGTGTACTTGTGAATATGTATATATATAAATTATATGTTTTACATATGCTTACATATTCTGTTGTGCTGCAGTAACTAAGAATTTCATATTCTGTTCTACCTGGGACATATGACAATAAAACGTGACTCTTGACCAGGTGGGTTTCCTTCCAGAGGCAAAGGTTTCCTCTCACATCCCAAAGACGTGCGGGTTTGTAGGTTAATTGGCCCTCTGTAAATTGTCCCTACTGTGTGGGGCAGAACTAGTGCACAGGTGATCATTGGTCAGCATGGGCTCCTTGCTGTACCTCTAAACTGCAAGCCAAACAAATACACGAGGGATGGGTTGGGCAATTTGCTGCAGTACATTAATTGTAGAATTCTAGAACTCAAAGTGCTGGTCATGTCCTCCAGAGATGCTGAGTTACTCCAGCATTTTGTCTGGTTTAGTTTAGTTTAGAGATGCAGTGAGGAAGCAGGCCCGTTGGCCCACAGGGTCTGTGCCATCTTATTTTTTAAGGCAGAGATAGATAGATTCTTGATTAGTACAGGTGTCGGAAGTTATGGGAAGAAGGCAGGCGAACGGGGTTAGCAGCGAGAGATAGATCAGCCATGATTGAATGGCGGAGTAGACTTGACGGGCCGAATGGTCCACTTCTACTCCTATTCCTGGTGACTTTATGTATGTAATGGAAGAATTGGAGTGAGGTAATGATCTGAGAACAGGGTTCAGAGAACTGATTGGGGGAAGGGATTGATAGTGTTGGCTTCTTGAGAGTTAATCGTTCATCCTGATTCTTTCAGCCTGAGTCCCTCAACTCTCTGATTGATTAAGATTTTGAACTTTACTATGGAATCTAATTTCAGCAAACACATTCCACCTCGCAATGCAGAGCGTAAGAAATCATTTTCGCCCTGTCATAATTTGAGAGAGTTGGATAGAGCTCTAGGGGCTAGTGGAGTCAAGGGATATGGGGAGAAGGCAGGCACGGGTTATTGATCGCGGACGATCAGCCATGATCACAATGAATGGCGGTGCTGGCTCGAAGGGCCGAATGGCCTCCTCCTGCACCTGTTTTCGATCACTGATTTGGGGCGGCACGGCGGTAGATACGCTGCTTTACAGCGCTTACAGCGCCAGAGACGCGGGTTTGATCCCGGCTATGGGCCAATGTCTGTTTGTACTTTCTCCCTGTGACCGGTGTGGGTTTCCTCCCACACATCTCCTCCCACACTCCCGAGATGTACAGGTTTGTAGAATAAAATTGGCTTGGTATAAATGTAATTTGTCCCTAGTGTGGGATAGTGATAATGTGCAAGGGATCGCTGGTCGGAGTGGACTCGATGGGCCGAAGGGCCTGTTTCCGCGCTGTATCTCTAAACTAAACTAACTAAACTGTATCTCCAAACTAAACAGGCCTTTTGCCTGTCACCTTAAACTAGTGTCCCCTGAAGAAGGGTCTCGACCCGAAACGTCGCCTATGTCCTTCGCTCCTTAGATGCTGCTGCACCCGCTGAGTTTCTCCAGCTTTTTGTGTCCCCTGAGTATTGGTTCTTCTGCCACTAGATGCTGCTTCTCATCACTTTATCAACACCATTCACGGTTCTGTACACCTTGATCTAATGTGCCCTTCACCTTCTTGGCTCGGAGGAGAACACTATGTGCCTCTCGAGAACACTCTCAGCAATGACCTTTCACCATAGCCCTGCTATTTTTTGCCTTTCTGCTGTTTTAACACCCAGTGAAAAACAACAATTGAGCTGATCCAAACCACAGTCTGTGCTGCCAGATTTAAATTGCATGCCCAAAAATAAGAATTCATTCATACTATACGATGAGTTTGGAGGAATGAGGGGGGACCTCGTTGAAACGTACCGAATGGTGAAAGGCTTGGGTAGAGTGGATGTGGAGAGGATGTTTCCAGGAGTGGGAGAGTCCAGGACTAGAGGTCATAGCCTCAGAATTAAAGGACATTCCTTTCGGAAGGAAATGAGAAGGAATTTCTTTTTTTTTTTTTGCAGATGCAGCGTGGAAACAGGCCCTTTAGCCCACTGAGTACGCGCCAACCAGCGATCGCCCATATTCTAGCACTATCCTACACATTGGGAACAATTTTTACAAAGCCAATTACCCTACAAACCTGGGAACGTGGCAGGGAACTGGAGCACCCTGAGAAAACCCACGCAGTCACAGAGAGAAAGTACAAACTCCGTACAGACAGCGCCCGTAGTCAGGATCGAACCCGGGGTCTCTGGCGCTGTAAGGAGCAGCTCTACCGCTGCGTCGCTGTGCCGGGCCATTTTAGGTTAGCTTAAATAATACTGTGGTATATCTGAGATGGATGAATCTCATGTAAACACTGACGGGGAACACTTACAAACTCTATGCTTAGAGTGTTAACATTGTCCCTTGTGAATTGAAATGTCTCCTTTGTGTGTAAGTGCAGGTACATGAACAGCTGCCATTGCATGGGAATGCATCCTCTGTTGTTGGGATGGACTTCCTTGCAACTGAATTGATTAATTTTTGGAGAAATAGGGAACTGCAGATGGTGGTTAATATAAAAAGGACTTCACAAAGCGCTGGAGTGAATCAGCAGGTCAAGCAGCGTCTCTGGAGAACATGGGTAGGTGACGTTTCGGGTCGAGACCCTTCTTCAGACTGATTGTGGGGGGAAGGGGGAGAAGAAAGCTTGAAAAGGACAGAGGCAGGACAAGGCGTGGCAGGTATCAGGTCGACGCAGGCTTAGTTTAGTTTAGTTTAGTTTAGAGATACAGCATGGAAACAGGACCTTCAGGTCCACCGGGTCCGCACCAACCAGCGATCCCCCGCATATTGGCACCATCCTACACACTAGGGACAGTTTACCTTTATACCAAGGCAATTAACCTGAAAATCCTGTACGTCTTCGGAGAGTGGGAGGAAACAGATGATCTTGGTGAAAACCCACGCCGGTCACGGGGAGAACGTACAAACTCCGTACAGACGGCAGCCGTAGTCAGGATCGAACCCGGGTCTCCGGCGCTGTAAGGCAGCAACTCCACCGCTGTGCCACTGTCCCGCCCGGGCGAGCAGGGTTTGTTCAATGTTCAATGTTCATACTGTTGGGTTGTAAGATACCCAAGCGGAATATCAGGCGCTGTTCCTCCAGTTTGCGTGTGGCCTCACGCTGACAATGGGGAGGAGGCCCAGGACAGAAAGGTCAGCGTGGGAATGGGAGGGGGCGTTAAAACGGTGGGCAACCGGGAGATTCAGTAGACCTTGGCGGACCGAGCGCAAGTGGTCAGCGAAACGGTCGCCGATATGAAAGTGGAGAAGAGCATGTAGCCTCTGCCTACCTGATCTCCCGGTGGCCAAACACTTCCCATTCCCACACCGACCTTGCGGTCCAGGGCCTCCTCCACTGTCAGAGTTGAGGCCCGACACAAATTGGAGGAACAGCACCTCATATTTCGTTTGGGCAGCTTACACCCCAGCGGTATGAACATTGACTTCTCTAACTTCAAGTAATCCTTGCGCCTCCTCTCACTCTGTCCCTCCCCCACCCTGGTCGTCGTAACAGTTTCACTGTTGTCCTGCTGAGTTTCACTGTTTGCATATCACCTTCTCCAGAGCCATCAATGGACCATTGTGGGCTCCACCTTTCCATGATCATCGTTGCTGGCTTTGATTTGTCTTCTCTACACCTTTCTTTCACTTTTTCTACGTACCTCTTCACATCTCTAGTTTCCCTCTCCCCTGACTCTCAGTCTGAAGAAGGTTCTCGACTCGAAACGTCACCTATTGCTTTTCTCCAGAGATGCTGCCTGACCCGCTGAGTTACTCGAGCATTTTGAGTTTAAGAAGGAACTGCAGATGTTGGAACAATCGAAGGTAGGCCAAAATGCTGGAGAAACTCAGCGGGTGAGGCAGCATCTATGGAGCGAAGGAATGGGTGACGTCTCTCCAGCATTTTTGTCCACCAGCATTTTGTGTCTAACCTCTGCAACATGGTGTGTTTGGCATCACCAATTGAGGATGTTTTTACGAGCTACACATTGTTCATCCCCATAACAAGAAATTCAGAAGCAATTCTTCCATTTATTTGGGGCTTTTTTGCACTCTCGTGTTGTTGTAAATCCTTTTGAAGTGCAATCACCATTGTAATATATAAATTATAATCGCCAATTTCTGCGCAATTACCGCTTGCAAACAGTAACGTGTTACCGACCAGAAAATCTATTTCAATGATTGAGGGATTTATATCAGCCATGGAAATGGGGAGGATTCCTCTACTCCTCTTTGAAACAAACACATGGGATGCCAATCCACCCCCTCCTGCCTCGGTCTACACACTAGTTTAGTTTAGTTTAGTGATACAGGCCCTTCGGCCCACCAAGCCCGCGCTGACCTGCCATCCCCGCACACTAACGCTATTCTACACAGGAGGGGCAATTTACATTTATACCGCAGCTGACGAGCCGACAAACCTCTACGTCTTACGGGAGTGCGGGAGGAAACCGCAGAACTCAGAGAAAACCCACGCAGGTCACGGGGAGAACGTACAAACTCCGTACGGACAGCGCCCGTAGTCAGGATCGAACCCACCGGGTCTCTGGCGCTGTGAGGCAGCGACTCTACCGTGCTGCCCTAAGCAGGTGAAAGCCGGGGGATTGCGATTCCTCCTTGGCGCTGAGGCACTGCATCCCAGCCTGCTTGTTTCAACCTTGAAGTGGTGCATGCATGGGGTTATCGCTGGTTGGTGCGGACTTGGTAGGCCGTAGGGCCTGTTTCTGCATTGTATCTCCAAAGTCTAAAGTCGAAAACTCTAAATCTGAGATCCCAAAAATGTTGGACCATTAGTAGTTCTGATGTTCTTAAACCATTTTCCATCCTCTCTCTCTCTCTCTCTCTCTTTTTTTTTTTTTTTTTTTTAGTTTCAAAAACTTTATTGACACAATCATATAATACAACACATCAAACCATAATCAAAAATGGCACTATATACAACCATTATAGTACAACAATACAATCATTGTTCACAATACACTGAACCCCACGCGGTGACCAGCGCCCACGGAAGGCCTCCAGAGTCCCCGTGGACACCGCATGTTCCCGCTCCAGGGACACACGTGCACGGACGTAGGCCCGGAAAAGGGGCAGGCAGCCGACTCTAGCCTGACCATCGACCGCCCGCTGCCTGGACCCGCGAATGGCCATCTTGGCCCGGCCCAGGAGCAAACCGACAGGGAAGTTCCCCCCCCCCCCCCACTCGGCTCTCCCCACTCCCTGCCTTGCGTCTGAACACCAGGATTGTGGGACTAAAATGCAACCAGAACTTGAGGAACGTCCCCTTCAGATATTGGTACCGGGGCAGTAGCCTCTCACACTCCATATACGGTCTCTTCCTTGCCGCAGAAAATACAGGCGGCGATCGAGCCCATGAAGTGACTCAAAAGTTTGTCTCTCTCTCTCTCTCTCTCTCTCTCTCTCTCTCTCTCTCTCTCTCTCTCTCTCTCTCTCTCTCTCTCTCTCTCTCTCTCTCTCTCTCTCTCTCTCTCTCTCTCTCTCTCTCTCTCTCTCTCTCTCTCTCTCTCTCTCTCTCTCTCTCTCTCTCTATCTCTGTCAAAAAGGCACATTGGCCTTCATCAGAGTATAGAAGTTGGGACGTCATGTTGCAGTTGTGGAAGACGTTGGTGAGACTATATTTAGAGTATTTTGTGTTCAGTTCCGGGCACCATGTTATAGGACAGATTTTGTCAAGCTTGAAAGGGTTCAGAGAAGATTTATGAGGATGTTGCCAGGACTAGAGGGTCTGAGATATAGCGAGAGGTTGAGTAGGCTGGGTCTCTAATCCTTGGAGCGCAGGAGGATGAGGGGAGATCTTACTGAGGAGTATAAAATCATGAGAGGAATAAATCGGGTAGATGCACAGCATCTCTTGCCCAGAGTAGGGGAATCGTGGACCAGAGGACACAGGTTCAAGGTGAAGGGGAAAAGATTTAATAGGAATCTGAGGGGTAACCTTTTCAAACAAAGGATGGTGGGTGTATGGAACAAGTTGCTGGAGGAGGTAGTTGAGGCTAAGACAATCGCAACGTTTAAGAAACAGTTAGACAGGTACATTGATAGGACAGGTTTGGAGGGATGTGGACCAAATGCAGGCAGGCAGTATAGCTAGGACATGCTGGACAAGTCGGGCCGAAGGGCCTTTCTCCACACTGTATCACTCTATGACTATGACTCAAAGGCAGATTAGCATCCTGAAAACTGCCTGGCACAGGCATGGAGCAAATGTGAGTCTTGATATCTAAGCGAGGTCCTCTTGGCAAGAATGGTTTGGGTCAAAATAGCCAACATTGTTGTGACCCCTGCAAAATGAGGTCTTCACTTTGACTGTGAAATGGGGAGTGAGCAAGTTAGCAACATTCTGTAAACAGACAAACACAACTGATCCATTTTAAATCATTCAAAGTTATATTTAATGAACCCATCATCTTTCTCTCAAACACAATTTGCCAGCTTTCAAAACAAGCTTTGCTTTGTGGTAAAAGCACATTTCAGAATAACGTGATGACCTTTAATGCACAAAATCGATGTTCATTAACGTTTTCACTGGAATGGTTTAACAAAATTTAACTCATGATTTATTTCATCTATTAGATTTCATTCTCAATCTAAATTCTTCATAATGAGAAATATGGAAACAAAGTGCCCATAATGAAAGTCTGAAATAAAAGCAGGAAATGGGGCGGAATTCTTTGTGTCAGAGGTGCGGTGAATCTGTGGAATTCATTGCCTCAGACGGCCGTGGATATTTGTAAGGTGGAGACCTCACATATTCCCCATATCCCCTGACACCCGTTCTAATCAGATTCTTGAATTGTACAGATGTCAGGGGATATGGGGAGAAGGCAGGAGAATAGGGTTGAGGGAGAAAGAAAGAGCAACCATGATGGGCCAAATGGCCTAATTCTGCTCCTATGACTTATGAACCTATCAACTGATTTAATAGCATGCAAAACGTAGGTCGGCACAGTAGCACAGTTGGTACAGACACTACCTCACAGCGCCAGAGAACCGGGTTCGATCCTGACCTCGGGTGCTGTCTGTGTGGAATTTGCACACAGTTCTCCCTGTGTGTGGGTGGGTTGCTTCCGGCTGCATCATCCCGAAGACGTGCGTGTTTGCAGGTTACTTGGCCCCCTGTAAACCACCCTGTAAATGTGTAAGGAGTGGTTGAGTAACATGCGATCAGTGTGGACGGGCGATCGATGGTCAACATGGACCCGGTGGGCCGAAGGGCCTGTTTCCATGCTGTTTCTCTAAGCTGCACTAAACTAAATAATTTCCACCAATAAAGGAGAAGACATTTCATTTTTTGGTCAATGCAGTTTTTGCAATCGCACCTGAAATGGTAATTTCATTGCTTTAATTACCACGGTGGCGCAGCGGTAGAGTCAAAGGTCAAGAGAGTTTTATTGTCATGTGTCCCAGATAGGACTAATCAAATTCTTGCTTGCTGCAGCACAACAGAACATGTGAACACAGTACATAACGGGAGAGGAAAACAAGTTCAGTGTGTGGTTATACACACGCGCACATACTGCATTACAGCGCTTGCAGCACCGGAGACCCGGGTTCAATCCTGACGGATGCTGTCTGTACGGAGTTTGTGCGTTCCCCCTGTGACCGCATGGGTTTTCGCCGAGATCTTCCGTTTTCTCCCACACTCTAAAGACGTACAGGTATGTAGGTAAATTGGCTTGGTAAATGTAAAGAATTGTTCCCAGTGTGTGTGTGTGTGTGTAGGATAGTGTTAATTTGCGGGGATCTGTGGGTCGGCACGGACCCGGTGGGCCGAAGGGCCTGTTTCCACGGTGTATATCTCTAAACTAAACTAAACTAAACTAAAAATACATTAAATTCAAGGCTGGGCCTTCAAGCCAGATTATTTCGCAACCTTTGAGTTTCCATCCGTCCCCTTTTGCAACGCACTCATCTGTAAAAGCCAAAATGATATAGTGAAAGCCAACACAGACTGAACAAAAGATGCAGCCTTCCTTGACCAAGGTACACAACAATACATTGATGATAGTATTTGAGCTGAAAAAGAAACAAAGGGTCACCCTGTTTTATTTTATTTCTCCACTGTTTAAATTGGTTCTGTTATCACAAATCACAGGAGTTGATTTGAAATTCCAAAATAGAGACCAATAAAACGGCTTGCCCCTGAAAATCAGACATTTGCTGCTCATTTTAACGCTAACATAATTAAATATATTGACCAAGTTTGAAAATGTTGTCTTCTTTTCATCTCTCACCTTCGTCCACCCATCTGATGATCAATCCCATCAGCTGTATCCACCCATCACTTGCCAGACTTTGTTCCCCCCCCCCCCCCCTGTCCCCCCCCTACCTCTTTTCCAGCTTTCTGCCCACTGCTACAATCAGTCTGAAGAAGGGTCCCAACCAAAGCGTCACCTATCCAGGTTCTCCAGAGGTGCTGCCTGACCCGCTGAGTTACTCCACCACTTGCTGTACTTTTTTTTGCTAACTAGCATCTGCAGTTCCTCTTGCCTAAAATGTATTATTTTCTTTCTTAGCTCCTATCGTAAGTTCCTTATGATGGGGCGCTGCATTTATGGCAGCCTCTGCCTACAGTCTGTCTGTTTTTCTGTCTTTTTTTAAATTTTAGTCAGTTTTAAAAGTTTGTTTTTGGAGATTTCTGTAGCTTTCCTATGTGGGGGAGGGGGTAGGGTAAGGGGGAAACTGTTTCCCAGTCACTTCCTGGCGAGGATGCGAGGATCATATATATTAATGATCTGGATGAGGGAATTGAAGGCAATATCTCCAAGTTTGCGGATGACACTAAGCTGGGGGGCAGTGTTAGCTGTGAGGAGGATGCTAGGAGACTGCAAGGTGACTTGGATAGGCTGGGTGAGTGGGCAAATGTTTGTCAGATGCAGTATAATGTGGATAAATGTGAGGTTATCCACTTTGGTGGCAAAAACAGGAAAGCAGACTATTATCTAAATGGTGGCCGATTAGGAAAAGGGGAGATGCATCGAGACCTGGGTGTCATGGTACACCAGTTATTGAAAGTAGGCATGCAGGTGCAGCAGGCAGTGAAGAAAGCGAGTGGTATGTTAGCTTTCATAGCAAAAGTATTTGAGTATAGGAGCAGGGAGGTTCTACTTCAGTTGTACAGGGTCTTGGTGAGAACACACCTGGAGTATTGCGTACAGTTCGGGTCTCCAAATCTGAGGAAGGACATTATTGCCATAGAGGGAGTGCAGAGAAGGTTCACCAGACTGATTCCTGGGATGTCAGGACTGTCTTATGAAGAAAGACTGGATAGACTCGGTTTATACTGTCTAGAATTTAGGAGATTGAGAGGGGATCTTATAGAAATTTACAAAATATTTAAGGGGTTGGACAGGCTAGATGCAGGAAGATTGTTCCTGATGTTGGGGAAGTCCAGGACAAGGGATCACAGCTTAAGGATAAGGGGGAAATCCTTTAAGACCGAGATGAGAAAGACTTTTTTCACACAGAGAGTGGTGAGTCTCTGGAACTCTCTGCCACAGAGGGTAGTTGAGGCCAGTTCATTGGCTATATTTAAGAGGGAGTTAGATGTGGCCCTTGTGGCTAAGGGGATCAGAGGGTATGGAGAGAAGGCAGGTACGGGATACTGAGTTGGATGATCAGCCATGATCATATTGAATGGCGGTGCAGGCTGGAAGGGCCGAATGGCCTACTCCTGCACCTAATTTCTATGTTTCTATGTTTCTATTCTTGAGTCGCGTCCTCGCCCCCCTCCTCGCGGCCTACCACCTGGAGCAGCGGAGGCGCAGCGCGGGATAAATCGCGGGGCGGGCGATGCCTTACCTGGATCGCCGTTGAAGCTCTGGAGTGTTGGGCCTGCTGCTTTAACATTGGAGCTGTTGTTCGTCGAGCTTCCAGCGCGGACGCCGCTGACCTCAACATCGCGGAGTCCTGGGGTCGTTTGCCGAGCGCTGAATCTCCGCCCAGCACGGCCTGTGGACTTCGGAAGCCGCGGGCTCCGGTCGGAGGTGGCCGGTTCGGATGCCCGAGCCGCTGAGGAGGTCCTCCAGTCCTGACGTCGGACTTCCATCACCCCGGTGAGCGGGCCTGAACATGGGGACTCCCGTCGCAGCGACAGCGGGGGAGCCCCCCGACCACGGGAGGACAACAGAGCAGGATGACTGAATTTTTTGGAGCCTCCCCTCACAGTGGGAAACTTTGATCCCACTGTGTGGGGATGTCTGTGTTTAAAACTATCGTGTTCTGTGCTCTTTATTATCCGCATGGCTGTATGGTGACCACACATTTCACTGTAACAATTGGTACATGTGACAAATAACTGTATCTTGTATCTTGTACCTCGCTTTCAATTGATAATATTTAGATTCTATTTTGGGGTGCTGCCTAAAAGCCCTTCTGCAAGGATGTAGCAGAACTAAAGGAATAGATCGGGTAGATGCACAGTCTAATATTACGAACTGTCAGGTGGCTGTACCTCTCCTTATTCCAGGCGTATCTTCAATGAAAAACCCTTTTTACAATGGGCGGACTGTAAGATCTCATTCCGCACTCCTTTCCTAATGATGTAGCCTACTTCAACGTAGTCGGTAGAGTTGCTGCCTTTCAGCGCCGGAGACCCGAGTTCGATCCTGACTACGGGCGCTGTCTCTACGGAGTTTGTACGTTCTTCCCGTGTGCACGTGGGATTTCCCCGGGTGTTCCAGTTTCCTCCCACACTCCAAAGACGTACAGGTCTGTAGGTTAATTGGCTTCTGTACGTTGCCCGGAGTGCGTAGGATAGAACGAGTGTACGGGGATCGCTGGTTGGCGAAGAGCCTGTTTCCAAGCTGTATTTCTACAACTACACAATAAACTAGGTTAATTGGCTTTTGTAACGTGCCCCTAGTGGATAGGATGCAAACGTGGTGTAACATAGATCTAGTGTGTGTAGGAAGTATCTGTAGATGCTGGTTTACACCAAAGATAGACACAAAATGCTGGAGTAACTCAGCAGGGCAGGCAGCATCTCTGGAGAGAAGGAATGAGTGACGTTTTGGGTCGAGACCCTTCTTCAGACTGAGAGTCAGGGGAGAGGGAGGTAGGCAGAGATAAGGAAGGGTATGGTGGGAAAATGAGACATCAAAAGAGATTAGGATCGAGGAAAATGGAGACTAGATTGTTAGCTAGGAGGTGACAATAAAGCAAACAGAGATAAAATGTAATTGGGGACAGTCAGACCGGTCAGAGAACTGGGAAGGGGGAGGGGATGGAGAGAGAGGGAAAGCAAGGGCTACTTGATGTTAGAGAATGGGCAGTCACGGTGGCGCAGCGGTAGAGTTGCTGCCTTACAGCGAATGCAGCGCCGGAGACCCTGGTTCGATCCTGACTACGGGAGCTGTCTGTACGGAGTTTGTACGATCTCTCCGGCCGTGACCTGCGTGGGTTTTCTCCGAGATCTTCGGTTTCCTCCCACACTCCAAACTCCCTGTAGGTTAATGTAAAAAGTGTCCCCAGTGGGTGTCGGTCGGATAGTGTTAATGCGCGGGGATCGCTGGTCGGCGCGGACCCGGTGGGCCGAAGGGCCTGTTTCCGCTCTGTATCTCTAATCTAAACTAACCTAAAGTCAATATTCGTACCGCTGGGGTGTGAGATGCCCCAAGCGGAAAATGAGGTGCTGTTCCTCCAATTTGCGCTGGGCTTCACCTTGACAAGGGAGGAGGCCCAGGACAGAAAGGTCAGTGTGGGAATGGAAGGGGGAGGCGTGATGGATGGTCGCCGTGTACTCAGTGGGCTGAAGTGTCTGTCTCCATGCTTATCGTTCAAACAAACGCCGTACTATCACTCCTGAAACGTTCTTTGTTGGCTGCTGACAGCTTTGGGATATTCCGAGAAGCAAATGCTTTCTTTGACGACCCACCTTCTGTTTCTTGTGGGTAAAGTAAGCAGTGTGTTTCTGTGGAGACCTGGGGATAGCATCGAACTAGTGTGAACGGCTGATCAATGGTGGGCCGAAGGGCCTGTTTCCACGCTGTATCTCAAAAATATAACTGAAATTCCCTGTGGTTTAGAAACAAAGAAACATAGAAAATAGGTGCAGCAGTAGGCCATTCGGCCCTTCGAGCCTGCACCGCCATTCAATATGATCATGACTGATCATTCAACTCAGTATCCCGTACCTGCCTTCTCTCCATACCCCCTGATCCCTTTAGCCACATCTACCTCCCTCTT
Source organism: Okamejei kenojei (assembly GCA_035221665.1). NCBI lineage: Eukaryota > Metazoa > Chordata > Chondrichthyes > Rajiformes > Rajidae > Okamejei > Okamejei kenojei. The sequence goes on from CM069154.1 coordinate 10,207,395, forward strand.
AAATATAGCCAATGAACTGGCCTCAACTACCTTCTGTGGCAGCTAATTCCAGAGACTCATCACTCTCTGTGTGAAAAATGTTTGTGTCGGGAATTATCTACAATACTCCAACTGATGACCGCCCAGTATTTCGTAAAGCTCACGATAACTTTCTTCCTTCTACATTCTATCCACAATAGCAAGGATGTTTAAGAAGGGACTGCAGATGCTGGAAAAATTGAAGGTAGGTAAAAATGCTGGAGAAACTCAGCGGGTGAGGCAGCATCTACGGTCCCGATCTGAAACGTCACCTATTCCTTCGCTCCATAGATGCTGCCTCGCCCGCTGAGTTCCTCCAGCATTTTTTTTATCAACCCACAATAGCAAGGACCTCTGTTTAATCCTCTGTTTGATCTTTAGCAGACCTGTGTTGAAGCAGAAAGCCAGCTCGCTGAACCCGACTGATTTCCACACATACAAGTGAAAGAAAAGCCACACATTTCTCGGGGACCCAAGGGCAGAGAATATATAGGCAGCATTTTTGATCCAGAGATGTTGTCTGACCCGCTGAATCACTCCAGCTTTTTTTTTGTGTGTCTGTCTTTGAATGGATATTCCGCCCTGTTGCACTTTAGATTCAAAGCTCGGCCCACGGTGGGGGGGGGGGGGGGGGAGGAGGATAGAGACCGGCCTTGTCAATATTCACAGCAGGTACACACAATGCGCCGATCTATTTATAGCCTCTTCATTTTCATGTTTTTTTCCTTCTCCTCTCTCTGCAGAGCTGGGACGAGATCCTGCGGAGATATTCGGCTCCACGGGCAATCTGTCTTGCGTAGCGGCAGGAGGCGCTTGGCACAGAAAATAACACATAAGCAGCACACGTTTTTATCGCCATGGTAAAGGTTGAACTTTTTTATTTTAGCCTCTTCTCCCAGCACCCTGGCGCTCTCCCTACTTAAAATCGTGTTATTCCCCATGATATTCTTGGCCTTTTCCCCGCGACATCATGCAGGGCCAAGACAATCACAGCGCTCGGCGTGACTTAGCTACGATTCACTCGTGCGTGAAAAGCAACCGTTATGGGCCTGTCCCACTCAGGCGACTGCAGGAGACTATGCGGATGCCACATGTTCGCGGGTGGTTGCCGGGGAGCCGCCTCCCTGGTCGTGAGGGGTTCCCGCATTCTGGGAACTAGTCGCGCGGCCTCATTATGGTCGCGGCGAATTTTTCAACGTGTTGAAAAATGGGCGGCGACCAGAGCGAAGCCGCCATGGAGAGTAGCGAGAATTCTCGAGTCGTAGGAGGTCCTAGTGGGTTGCCAGGAGGTCGAAGTGTCTCGTAGATTCTTGTGGGTTGTAGCCGGTGCTGACCGGTGAATTTCATTGGCTCATTGGGGAAAAAAAACTTAAGCAGTAGTTTTCAGAACCAAGGATAACCGACGGGTAATTTTAATTGTCCGCCGAACTTCACAGCCGTGTATCTCGGGCTTATAAAAAGTTGTATCCACTCCTTCTCTCTCCTTATCCCCCCCTCTCCCCCCTCTCCCCCCCTTCTCCCCTTCTTAGGAAGGACTTACCGCACACTGTCTGTAGCCGCCTTAATTACAGCGCCAACCTTCCTGTTCATCGCGGAGTGTGTCTGCATCACCTTGGCTTTGCACCGTGTGAATTTCAGACAGCGCTCCCCTCCCCGCTTGCCCTGTCCCTTGCCTGCAATGTGTGTGTGTTAGCGTGTTCCACTCTGACAGTCGCCGTTGCAGTTGCCGGTTTTTCAGGCGACTGTCGGCAACTCGCTAAGTGGGACAGGCCCATTACCCACGCCTTTAACTGACCAAAGATAGACACAAAAAAAGCTGGAGTTACTCGGCGGCTCGGGCAGCATCTCTAGAGAGATGCCGGGTCGAGACCTTTCGGGTCGAGACCTTTCTTCAGACTGAGAGGCAGGGAAGAGGGAATCTGGAGATATCATAAGATCATATGTGATAGGAGCAGAATTAGACCACTCTGCCCATCAAGTCTACTCCGCCATTCAACCATGGCTGATCTGTCTGTCCTTCCTAACCCCATTCTCCTGCCTTTTTCCCATGATATGAAAAGGTATGTAGAAAAAGTGAATGGGGATGAAAGGTGTGCACACAGACAAATCGAAGCCAGCAACAATAATCAAGGACAGGGAGAACCTTTCACAGGTTTGCGAACCTTGTGTGGTCTCCAGCACTAAAGCCCAATTAGATTGAAGACAGACACAAAATGCTGGAGTAACTCAGCGGGTCAGGCAGCATCTGTGGGGAAAAGAAATAGGTGACGTTTCGGGTCGAGCCCCAACTTCAGTCTGAGAGTCGGGGGAGAGGGAAACTAGAGGTATGAAAAGGTACAGAAGAAATCGGAGCCAGGAAACCGATGACCCAGGAAAGGTGGAGCCCACAATGGTCCATTGTGGGACCAAAGCCGCCTGACTTGTTGAGTTACACCAGCATTTTGTGTCTGTCGAAGAGAATAAAGTACCGGGGGGGGGGGCAGAGTTTTAAGGTGACCCTTCTTCAGACTGAGAGTCAGGGGAGAGGGAAACGAAGAGATATGAAAAATGTGCATAGAAAATAAATGCACGGAAGTATGCAAAAGGACAAATCAACGCCAGCAACGGTGACCAAAGGAAAGGCGGAGCCCACAATGATCCATTGTTGGCTGTGGAGACGATGGTAACGAGTGGATACAAATAGCGAAACTCAGCGGGACGACAGTGAAACTAGTACAACGACGAGGCTTGGGGAGGGAGGGAGAGATGGGGGATGCAAGGGTTACTTGAAGTTAGAGAAATCAAGATTCATACCGCTTTAGTGTAAGCTGCCCAAGCGAAATATGAGGTAGCATCTGCAGTTCCTTCCTACATTTTTTAACTGACTGATTATGCTTTGTTACGGCAGCAAGATTAAAAATGGCAGGCTAGCCTGGAAGCCAGATTACTTTATGCTATTTATCTCGGTTATATGCGATTGGGCAATGACGCGTCAGGGAGAGAAATACAATAAAACCCATTCCAATTTCATTTTCAATCACCCGGAAAATTCAACCGGTTACTTCCCTGAAGAAACAAATCACAGAGGCAGAAGCAACTGCAGATGGGGGAATCTTGAGCAAAACCTAACGCGCCGGAGGATCAGGCAACGCCTGTGGGGGATTTTTTAATTCCAAAAATAAAGTTTACGCAGAATTTTAATGAAGGACACAGAGAGATGGAGAAACTCAGCAGGCCAGGCGGTATATCTTGGGAGACATGTACGGGTCGAGACCCTTCTTCAGACTCCGAATGCTTCTGAAGGAGTCGCAAACTGAACCGTCACTGTCCGTGTTCTCCAGAGATTCTGCCTGGCCCGCTGAGTTGCTCCAGCTCTCTGTGTCCTTTTGTGCACTAACCAGCATCTGCCCCGTTCCTTGTTTCTACATCCATACGGAATAACAACGATATACAGAAAGCACTGTGCCAAAAACTCCTCATACATTCACAGGGTTGACACGGTCAGTGGTGTCATAAGGGTCTGTCTCACTTGGGCGTCGTTTATGCGACATCATTTACGCCCCACGACGCACGCATGGTGCGCATTACTCACGCATGGTGTGTGGTGACGTGCGGTCGCGAGCGGCGTCCCCAGGATATTGGGATGTACAACATCTTCGCGCGCCATCTGCGTGACGTGCAAATGACACCCAAGTGGGACAGGCCCTATAATCAGCACCTATCTTTACACAAAATATCCTTGCCACTCATGTGTCATATTCTGTGCATGCCACCCTGGCGTCATATGCTGTACTTTCCTTGTTTGAGGGGTGTCCCCCACCGGACCCTGCCCCTCGATGTCCAGCGGTGGAAGGAACCTTAGACTGTGGTCTTTCCCCACAGAGCCTTGGTGTTAGCTGCACCGAGCTTCAGCGCGTCCCTCGGCAAACTCATCGGGAAGGCCGGCTCCGTCCAGGGGGCGCAGAGTTGGATTCAAGGGAGGTTGGTCCTGGAGGGGAGGATGCTCCTCAAACTGCGGAGCATCCTGGACAATACAGCTCACCCCCTCCGTGACACACTGGTCAACCTGAGGAGCACCTTCAGCAACAGACTGGTCCCACCAAGGTGCAGCACAGAACGCCACAGGAGATCCTTCTTCCCTGTGGCTATCAAACTGGACAACTACTTCCCCTTCTGTCGTGGGGTAGACTGAGACTGACTCCCCTCCCCCTCGGCAATCTTCGCACATCCTCAATCCTTTCCACTCGTCACTTTAATTTCATGTATTTTGTGTCTTTGTGCTTTTATGACTGTTGGCAGAACAATTTCGCTCCTGTCATTAATAAAGTCCTATCGTATTGTATAGTACTCCTGCAGTCTGGAATGGACTCCAATTTTCTCCCATGCTCCAAAGGCGTACAGGTTTGTAGACTAATTGGCTTCTGTATGTTGTAAAGTGTCCTTAATGTGTGTAGGATAGTGTGCTGGGTGATGGGTGATCTCGGCGGGCAAAGGGCCTGTTTCCATGCCGTGTCTCTAAAACTAAACTAAACTTCTGTCCAAAGCAGAGGAGGCAAGAGCAGTTAAACTGGGCCTACCCATTCCTTCTCTCCAGAGATGCTGCCTGTCCTGCTGAGTTACTCCAGCATTTTGTGTCTACCTTCGATTTAAACCAGCATCTGCAATTCCTTCCTGCGCGCTCTCTTAAACTGCTCCCTTAAACTCTTGAAAGAGATGAGCATAATGATATGTTAACTTCCATCGTCGCCTGTCAGATTTGACCTCAGCACATGAGAGATAACAGCTGAAGCTGTGCAAACATCAGTGGATGGCAGAACGGACTCGGGGGAATGCCGCCAGGCAAGAGTTTTGACAGAGTTTTTCTAACCCGTCTTGTTTTGTTTGTTCACTACAAGTTCTACAACGTGCCAAGCTGTGCAGGCTGAACGACAGCCTTGCATTTACTCAGCATCCTTCATCACTTCTCAACGTCTTCGCTTAGTTTACTTTAGAGATACAGCGTTGAAACAGGCCCTTCGGCCCACTGTCCACGAATCCCTCTGCTATCTATCCTACTCCCTCTACTAAAATGTGCCAATTTTACCAAAGGCGATGATCCTACAAATCTGTACCTCTCTTTGGGGTGTGGGAGGGAACCGGAGCAGCTGGAGAAGACCCGCGCAGGTCACGGGGAGAACGTTCAGACAGCACCCGAGGACAGGATCGAACCCTCAAGCTGTTAGGCAACAACTCGACCGCTGCACCACTGTGTGGTCCTGGGTGGTTCTCTATTATTATTTTCTGGTGTTTATTCGTCAGCTTTCCTCCCAATAACACTGTCAAAAGTGATTAATAGCCCCAAACTTGCCTGTTACACAACCTGAACTCTTAACAGCCCCTCCCACCTCGAATCGGTAGCAAGGGAGGCAAATTCAATGCTAGCATTTATATCAATAGGACTGGAGCACAGAAACAGAGATGTAATGCTGAGGCTCCATAAAGCACTGGTCAGGCCACATTTGGAGTAAAGTGCCGAGGGCTAAAGAAATCAAGGGATATGGGGAGAAAGAAGGAACAGGGTACTGATTTTGGTTGATCAGCCGAGATCATATTGAATGGCGGGTACACAAAATGCTGGAGAAACTCAGCGGGTGCAGCAGCATCTATAGAGCGAAGGAGATAGGCGACGTTTCGGGCAGAAACCCTTCCTCGGCCCTAAACGTTAGCTACCTCCTTCACTCCATAGATGCTGCTGCACCCGCTGAGTTTCTCCAGCATTTTGTGTACCCTTGATTTTCCAGCATCTGCAGTTCCTTCTTTAACATCATTTTGAATGGCGGTGCTGGCTGGAAGTGCAATTCTCCTGCGCCTATTTTCTATGTATCCATGCCTAAGTGTCCAAGCTTCAATTCTATCCTCGTAAGGCTGCAGACACATTACAGAGAGTAAACAACACCAGGCAGCGCGTAGAGCTCGGTTGCAATTTGTGCCTGGGGCTGGAAGAGTGATTAATTTTCATAATTGAAAATTAATTTTGTAACTACAGGTTTTTTTTTTTTCCGAAAGGGAGAGTGGGAGCTGAGAACCGTCTGTGAAGGCACTAGTTGACAGGCTGCCTGGGGGGGCCGGGGGCATTCAATCAGTATTCCAACGTACCCTCCACTGTAGTCACAGCTTCTATAAGCAGATGGAGGCACTGCGCTAATATATTTGTACCACATAATGACTTCAGCAATCTTGTTTATGTATAAATTATAGTTATGAATAATGCAGCAGATGATGAGGGTCGCGCTAATCCCTTGTGATTAATCGATCGTCCCTTGAGAGTAGGCGGGAACTACAGATGCTGGGTTCAGATGGACGCAAAATGCTGGAGGGACTCAGCGGGACAGGCAGCATCTTAGTTTAGTTTGGGGATACAGCGCAGAAATGAGCGACGTTTCGCGTCGAGACCCTTCTTCGCCCTTGAGAAGGGTCTCGACACACGAAACGTCGCTCGTTTCCGCTATCCGGAGATGTCGCCCGTGCCGATCGTACATTGTCGTCCACAGTGGCTCAGCGGTCCAGTTGCTGCCTTATGGGCCTGTCACACTTAGGCGTCTTTGTCGGTGACTGCAGGAGACTATGCGGTCGCCACATGGTCGCCGGGGTGTCGCCTGTACGGCCGTGAGTAGTCTCCTCGGTCGCCAAATGAGCGCCAGACCCAAGACAAATGCTTGACTTAGATGCTGTCGTAAGTTGGCGCCAGGATAGTGTAGGCAGTCGCCAGGATGTCGTAGGGTGTCGCCAGGCTGTCGTCGGTTGTCGACAGGTGACGTAGGTTGTCGCCGGCGCTGACTTCGGTGAATTTCAATGTCGTATTCGCCGGCAGTCGCCCAAAAAAAATCGCCCAAGTGGGACAGGCCCATTAGTCCAGCTGCCGGTTTTTCGGCGACCTGCTATGACTATGACGGTCGCTGGCAGTCGCCGAAAATAATCGCCCAAGTGGGACAGGCCCAATACAGTGCTTGCAACGCAGGAGTCCCGGGTTCGACCCCAACCACGGGTGCGGTCTGTACGGAGTTTGCACGTTCTCCCCGTGACCTGTGTGGGTTTTCTCCGAGATCTTCGGTTTCATCCCACACTACTAAGGCGTGCAGGTTTGTAGGTTAATTGGCTTGGTATAAGTGTAAATTGTCCCTGGTGTGTGTAGGACAGTGTTAATATGCGGGGATCGCTGGTCGGTTTATCTCGGTGCGCCGACGGGAAGGTTTCCGCGCTGTGTCTCCAAACTAAACTAATCTAAGCTCAATTGGCCAGGTACACTAACACTAACACTAACCTAGAGGCACTGGGGACAATTTACAATTATGCCAAGCCAATTAGCCTCCAAGCCTGTACGTCTTTGGAGTGTTGCAGGAAACTGGGGATCCCAGAGAAAACCCACGCAGGTCACGGGGGGAACGTGACGGTCTTGACATCATGTTCGGTGCAGACATTGTGGGCAGAAGGGCCTGCTCTTGTGCTGTACAGTTCTTTGTGCTATTAAACACCCCTGCTGCTTGGATATTAATGTCCCTGGCTAACATTCATAAGGTCATAACCACATAAGTGAGAGGAGCAGAATTAGGCCATCAGGCCCATCAAGTCTACTCCGCCATTCAATCCTGGCTGATCTATCTCTCCCTCCTAACCCATTCTTCCCATAACCCCTGACACCCGCACTAATCAAGAATCTCTCTATCTTGGCCTTAAAAATATCCACTGACTTGGCCTCCACAGCCTTCCGTGGCAAAGAATTCCACAGAGTCACCACCCTCTGACCAAAGAAATTCCTCCTCATCTCCTTCCTAAAGGAACATCCTTTAATTCTGAGGCTATAACCTCTAGTCCTAGATTCGCCCACTGGTGGAAACATCCTCTCCACATTCTCTCTATCCAGGCTTTTCACTATTCAGAACATTTCAATGAGGTCCCCCCTCATTCTCCTAAGCTCCAGCGAGTACAGGCCCAGTGCTGTCATATGCTCATCATATGCTATCACTCATACAAGAGCAATGCAATTTAAACGTGTCATCAAGTCTTTGCTGCCTTTAGTGAGCGCTGTGCTGTGTGCAGCAAGTCCACTGACATTTTCCCACATTGTAGAGCGCCTATACTTTGTGTACACTGTCTGCCGCCTAGAGATATTGTGGGCTCGTTGAATGTGCTTTATAGATCGATTTTACTTCGGAGTCACGTGAGTGACTACGTGAAGACCCCGTCCAGCACGCATGCGCGACATTAGCGTTCATGCAGTGCACCCGCGACGAACGGGAGTTCAAGGCGCTCCCGCTACAATTTGAAAAGTCGGGCCGACAGGTAAGTTTTACCGTGGCCGTGTGTCTTTTCTCTGTGGTCTGCTTGTTTTCCAGAAAGAATGAGCAAGACCAGAGGAAAAAAGTCTGCAGCTCGCCCCCCGTTTCGTCCTCCGTTGAGAGAATGCTCTTTGGAGGGGGGGCAAGAGGCGGCGTGTATAACTACCGAGCCGAGCCCCAGCACCGCTCGTGCTGCCTGAGCAGCGGGCTGGAGGTACCTGCAGCCAGAAACCGGGCGGTAGTGTCCGACGATTCGGATGAAGATGCCTCACCGCTCGAGAGCGACACAGGCAGCCGCCTAAGCCGCATGGAACGGCTTTATGGAGCAATTTGCTCCAGCGAGATCTGCTGAGAGAGCAGCAGCAGCCTCGCCAAGGGAGTTCAGGCACTCCCGCAGTGCCTTTACGGCACTGGCCATTGCTTCACCTTCTTTTGAAGGCAGCATTGGCGACCAGGTCTGGGCTGGTCAAGAAGAGGGGTCACTGGCTGAAGATATCGGGAGTACGCAGGGTGTACAGGATCAGGAAGAGCTGCTGGGTGTGGTCAACCGCTACGTTGGCCATTCCACAAGCGGGTCGGACATTAGAGCCGAAACTTGCAGCCAGCATTAACCACCTGTCCTCAAAACCCTTACAAGAAACAGGTGGTCAATGAGGCTCTTGAACTATATACAGCCCAGTAAATTGTACATCTTTGAATGTACCCGCTGTAAACAGCCAAATTTGGGGACATTTGGGGCAGAACTTCAGGAACCTGGAGTTGTAGCTCCAGAAAATCCTTAAACTCCTGACTGCAGGAATAACATCTTATGCTCGGTCCATGATGGTGCGGACATCTCCACAAATCAGCAAGACACATTAGCTCTGCTGTGCACCACTCAATATGAAATAAACAATTTATGGAAGGAAATTATCAAGCCTGCCCTCAACCTAAATTTTGCGGGAACTATGCAAAACACCGGGTTCAGAACCTCCTATTCTGCTCTTTGGGGAAAGACTTCCAAAAAAGGTGAAAGACCTAGAGGAAGAATCCAAGACCTTTGGTCTCGTGAGGGCAGGTTTGGGACCGAGCAGACCTAACAAACCCAGGCGGCAGTACCCCATGGCGTCCACCAGTCGTCGACCACACTATGGGACTGGTGAAAGCTCGGGGTCCGCAACCATTCCCCGTAAGCCTTTTTTAGGCCAGGGCCCAGAGCGGACCCCATGGAAAATGCGCCACCCCCAACACATCAACATCAACATCAACCCTCTACAGCCCAGCAGACGGCCTCATCGCCCAGCGAAGAGGCAGAAGAAGCACCAATAACCATGGAGGTAGGTGGGTCTGGTTCCTCTCAGCATATGAGCAGTAGGGGCTCTATACTAAACAGGGGGGAGATTGCACTTGTTTTTGGATGCATGGGAATCCATCACTAATGACAAGTATATACTCAGCAGCGTTCATGGCTACAAAATTGACTTTGTTCATGAAAACATTCCGCCAGTTCAGCATATACCCAAAAGGGTATTCACCCTCTCAGTCAAAGAGAAACAAGAGGGTCAAGCTGAACTGATGAGGTTACAAGCAAAAGGTGTCATTGAAAGAACAAAACATGAACCTTTGGAATTTGTGTCTAATATTTTCACTAAAATCAAAAAAGATGGTGGACGTCGCATCATCATTGACTTAACTACTTTAAACAAGTCTGTCAGGTATATACATTTCAAGATGGATACTTTTGAAACAGCCAGACTATTGGTTTCTAGAGGGTACTTTCTAGCAAGCATTGATTTAAAAGATGCCTACTACTCAGTACCCATACACAAGGAACATCGTAAATACTTAAAATTTATCTGGTAATGAAACAGCTATGGCAATTTAAAGCCTTACCAAATGGGCTAACCTCCGCTCCAAGGCTGTTCACTAAAATCTTAAAACCTGCCTTGGCATTATTGAGGAAACAAAAGCATATAGTCATGGCGTATTTAGACGACATTTTAATAGGTAGGGAAAACCTTGGAGACAGCCATTTTGGCAGTAGCAGCCACCAAACGTTTGTTTGAAACTTTGGGGTTTGTCATACATCCAGATAAATCCAATTTTACACCGTCCACTGCCATGGACTATCTTGGATTTACGATTGATACTGTTCGCATGATTGTAACTCTGCCGAAGGGAAAGCATCAGAATTGGCACTATCATGCAACGAACTCATGAATAAACATCAGCCAACCATACGGGAGGTAGCTAGAGTTATTGGCAAAATGGTAGCAGCTTTTCCAGCTGTACAATTTGGGCCTTTGCACTATCAAAATTTGCAAAGAGCAAAAGTGCATGCACTAAAGCAAAACTCAGGTCACTTTGACCGAGCTATGAGTTTAACTGCTGAATCCATTCCAGAGTTACAATGGTGGGCAAGGAACGTAAGGCTCAGCTCCACTCCCATAATAATCACCAACCCAGTATTAACCATTCAAACGGATGCCAGTGCTTTGGGCTGGGGAGCAACTAACATGCAATCCAGCACAGGGGGCAGATGGACTAAATTTGAATCATCTTGCCTACAGACACGGGGTATCAACTACTTAGAAATGTTGGGTGCGTTTTATGGGTTAAAAGCATATTCATCTAATACACATCATGCACATGTCCGGTTGCAATTAGATAATACCACGGTGGTGGCTGATATCCAACCACATGGGTGGTGTAAAGTCGATTATCATGTGACAATTTGGCCAACCTAATCTGGCAATGGTGTGTTGAAAGACATATTTGGTTATCAGCAAACTTACCTACCAGGTAAGCAAAATTACAGTGGCAGACACCAGGTCACGCAGATTCAATGATAACATCGAATGGATGTTAAATCCCAAAATATTTGCTGAAATTACAAAGCAATATGGCACACCAGATATCGATCTATTTGCATCCAGGCTGAATCACCAGGTACCAACGTATGTCGCTTGGGAATCAGACCCTGAGGCAGCAGCAGTTGATGCATTCTCGCTGCATTGGGGGAAAATGTTCTTTTATGCTTTTCCTCCCTTCTGCCTCATCAGTCGGGTATTGCGCAAGATTCAATTGGATTCCGCTTCAGGAATCTTGATACTACCCGACTGGCCTACACAGCCATGGTTCCCAGTGGCCTTCGAGAGTTATTAATCAACCCAGTGTCAGGCATTAGTCACCCGTGCCATGACAGAGTCAATCTCCTGGCTTGCAGATTCTAAAAAGACCTCTACTGGGCCTGGGACTGTCTGAGGCTGCCATCAACATGATGACCGCATCCCACCGGGAGTCCACCAGGAGACAATACCTGACCAACATAAGAAAATGGGAACGGTATTGCTCCAAAACAGGAACTACCTACACTACAGCTACAGCCACCAGTGTTGTGGAGTTTCTGGTTGGATTACATAGAAACATAGAAACATAGAAATTAGGTGCAGGAGTAGGCCATTCAGCCCTTCGAGCCTGCACCGCCATTCAATATGATCATGGCTGATCATCCAACTCAGTATCCCGTACCTGCCTTCTCTCCATACCCTCTGATCCCCTTAGCCACAAGGGCCACATCCAACTCACTCTTAAATATAGCCAATGAACTGGCCTCAACTACCCTCTGTGGCAGAGAGTTCCAGAGACTCACCACTCTCTGTGTGAAGAAAGTCTTTCTCATCTCGGTCTTAAAGGATTTCCCCCTTATCCTTAAGCTGTGACCCCTTGTCCTGGACTTCCCCAACATCGGGAACAATCTTCCTGCATCTAGCCTGTCCAACCCCTTAAGAATTTTGTAAGTTTCTATAAGATCCCCTCTTAATCTCCTAAATTCCAGAGAGTATAAACCGAGTCTATCCAGTCTTTCTTCATAAGACAGTCCTGACATCCCAGGAATCAGTCTGGTGAACCTTCTCTGCACTCCCTCTATGGCAATAATGTCCTTCCTCAGATTTGGAGACCAAAACTGCACGCAATACTCCAGGTGTGGTCTCACCAAGACCCTGTACAACTGAAGTAGAACCTCCCTGCTCCTGTACGCAAATCCTTTTGCTATGAAAGCTAACATACCATTTGCTTTTTTCACTGCCTGCTGCACCTGCATGCCTACTTTCAATGACTGGTGTACCATGACACCCAGGTCTCGCTGCATCTCCCCTTTTCCTAATCGGCCACCATTCAAATAATAGTCTGCTTTCCTGTTTTTGCCACCAAAGTGGATAACCTCACATTTATCCACATTATACTGCATCTGCCAAACATTTGCCCACTCACCCAGCCTATCCAAGTCACCTTGCAGTCTCCTAGCATCCTCCTCACAGCGAACACTGCCCCCCAGCTTAGTGTCATCCGCAAACTTGGAGATATTGCCTTCAATTCCCTCATCCAGATCATTAATATATATTGTAAATAGCTGGGGTCCCAGCACTGAGCCCTGCGGTACCCCACTAGTTACTGCCTGCCATTGTGAAAAGGACCCGTTTACTCCTACTCTTTGCTTCCTGTTTGCCAGCCAGTTCTCTATCCACATCAATACTGAACCCCTAATACCGTATGCTTTAAGTTTGTATACTAATCTCTTATGTGGGACCTTGTCGAAAGCCTTCTGGAAGTCCAGATATACCACATCCACTGGTTCTCCCTTATCCACGCTACTAGTTACATCCTCGAAAAATTCCACAAGATTCGTCAGACATGATTTACCTTTCGTAAATCCATGCTGACTTTGTCCAATGATTTCACCACTTTCCAAATTACATCGGGAAGGACTCAGCTACAGCGCCATTAATACAGCCAGGAGTGCGTTGTCAGCTTATTTGGTTCCAGCAGCAGGACAACTGACTTTGGGGTCCCATCCACTAGTGGTCAAAATTATGAGGGGCATTTTTAACACCAATTCCCCTAGGCCTAGGTACACTCAGATCTGGGATGTCAGCATTGTACTGACGTACCTTAGGGGATGGCCACCACCCAGGTCACTCACGCTGGAACAACTTACACTGAAATCAGTCATGCTCATGGCACTAGTGTCAGCTCAAAGGGTACAGTTCCTCCACCTTCTGAGGCTGGACAGCATGACAGAGTCATTGGACTGTATCACATTTCACATTCAGGGACTGGTCAAACAAACTAGACCAGGTACCACGCCTCCAGTAATGGAGTTCCGGGCATATTCACCTGACCCACGGTTGTGTGCCAAGACCCATCTCGCCAATTACATAGATACAACATATAACTTAAGAGGGAGAGAAAAAGCCTTATGGATAAGCCACAAGAAGCCTCATGGTCAGGTGACGAGCCAAACCATTTCAAGATGGCTCAAGCAGGTGCTTAAGTCCGCGGGAGTCGATACTAATGTTTACAAATCTCATTCCACCAGGGCTGCATCTACGTCGGCGGCTAGGCGAATGGATGTGCCTATGGACCATATTCTGGCCAGAGCAGGATGGTCCTCAGAGAGAACTTTCCAAAGGTTTTATAATAAGCCGCTGGCGGAACCTGCTACATTTGCAGACAGAATTTTAGAGTCTGCAGCTAATATTTAATTTAAGCCGGGGGTAGTTTAGTATCTCTGTTTTTTGTTATCATTAATAAACCTTTATTGTTCACAAACAGGTTATTGTTGATTGTATAACATGCTTCCTCCCTCTAAGGTCTTCAGGCAGTGAGTGAAGCATGAACTGGTTCACGGTTCGGATTCACAGAGCTTTGAAGTCTTCACGTAGTCACTCACGTGACTCCGAAGTAAAATAGTAAGATTAAATGAGAACTTACCAGTTCGAAGTTTGATCTGTATTTTATAAGGAGTTACGATGAGGGATTACGTGCCCTCCGCTCCCACCCTCTATTATACAGATCAACTGGTAATTAAGTTCTTATTTTTTCTTTACTATATTTTTTTCAATTGTTGTGTTTTTCTGTGAATCCACACCGCTGCTTTGAAGAATGTCGCGCATGCGTGCTGGACGGGGTCTTCACGTAATCCCTCATCGTAACTCCTCATGAAATACAGATCAAACTTCGAACTGGTAAGTTCTCATTTAATCTTACTAATTTATTTCATTAACTAACACTGATTGCTAATGACGCCTAGAGTGCTCCGTGTACCCATGAATAATTGGAATCAAACTTCTCGTTCCAGAGACGAAAGATATGCAGTGAAATTATGCACCATGGTTGATCTCTTCAATGATACAATGGTTCTTTATCGTCATGTGTACCAGGGGGGTTTTCTCAGGGGTTCCTCAAGGGTTATGGGGGAGAAGGCAGAAGAATGGGGTTTGGAGGGAGAGATAGATCAGCCGTGATTGAATGGCAGAGTAGACTTGATGGGCCGAAGGGCCTAAGATCAGCCAGATTATTGTCATATGTAAAGTACACACCCCGATTAAGTACAAAATGCATAAAAACAGCCCGCTGAGTCCAAATGCAAGAGTTTTGGCATCATTTTCAACGCCCCTGCTGCAGCTTGGAGGAAGGGGGGGCACAGTGGCACAGCGGTGGAGTTGCTGCCTTACAGAGCCAGCGTACCGTGTTCGATCCTGACTCCAGGCGCTGTCTGTATGGAGTTTGCACATTCTCCCTGTGACCACGTGGGTTTTCTCCTGGTGCTCCGGTTTCCTCCCACATCCCAAAGACGTGCAGGCTTGTCGGTTACTAGGCTTCTGTAAGTTGTTCCAAGTGTGTAGGATAGGACTAGTGTGCTGGCCGGCATGGATTTGGTGGGCCGAAGGGCCTGTTTCTAAACTAAACTAAAATTAGAATATAGATTTATGTTACTCAATCCCAGACTGCACCTGCTGCAGCTTAACCCACAGTTGTAATATAGATATTAGAAGGTTGAGAAAGTTCGGCATGTCCACAATGACTCTCACCAGCGTCTACAGATGCATCGTAGAAAGCATTTTTTTATTGGGTTGCATCGCAGCACGGTTTGGGAACAGCACCCTTCTATACCGCAAGAACTTGCAAGGAATTGTGGACGCAGCCCAGACCATCGCACAAACCCTTCCACGGACTCCATCCACCCGTCACGCTGTCCTGCCACGGCCAGCAGCATCGTCAAGGGCCAGTCTCACCCCGGACACTCCCTCTTCTCCCCTCAGCCATCAGGCAAGAGGCACAGAAGCGTGAAATCACGCACCTCCTGATTCAGGAGGAGTTTAGAGACATAGAAACTTAGAAAATAGGTGCAGGAGTAGGCCACTCGGCCCTTCGAGCCTGCACCGCCATTCAATATGATCATGGCTGATCATCCAACTCAGTATCCTGTACTTGCCTTCTCTCCGTACCTTTAGCCACAAGGGCCACATCTAACTCCCTCTTAAATATAGCCAATGAACTGGCCTCAACTACCTTCTGTGGCAGAGAATTCCACAGGTTCACCACTCTCTGTGTGAAAAACAGAGTTTTTCCCTGCTGTTATCCCAGGCATCAGAACCATCCTATCACCAACTAGAAAGTGGGCCTGAGTTATCCTCTACCTCAATGGAGACCCTCGGACTATGTGCAATTGGACTTTCCTGGACTTTATCTCTTGCGGTCGACATTACTCCCTTTAGCATGTATCTGTACACTGCGGACAGCTTGGAATCACGTACAGACTTAGCGCTGACTGGATAGCACGCAACAAAAAGCTTCTCACTGCACCTTGGTGTACGTGACGACAAAGCAAAGTAAAGTTAACTAAACTAAATCATCTCCATTGTAAACAAGTAAACAGAGAAACATGTTCAAGGTAGGCAAAAGGTCTTTCACGAATATGAATAGTTGCATACGCCTTGTTTTCTGTTGCGTGTCTTTGCAAAGTGACTCAACTCATGCATGGTCAATAAGGCCCGTAATTTCATATATATTGAATACTAAACCAGGTAAGCCTCATTAAACTTCATTAAAGTGTGATTAATTTCACATTTTCATTCTTAATTAGCAATCTGCAGTAAACCTGCCTTAAAGAAGTGAAATGTTTTGTAAAGTGCATTTTGCTCCATTTTACATTGCTGATTTAATGTGGGATAAACAGACTTGAAAGTGACATGTTTTGTTTTGACAGTTTAACCATTACTGTGTCCCTGCCCTGCCTTGTATCATTCACTTCAATAATTCACTGATTCTATTATTACACGCTCTGAGGTACAGCGAGATTCTTTGTGTTTGCGTACATTCCGGTAATGCCATACAGCAGACTTCACTTCCGACTACGGGTGCTGTCTGTACGGAGTTTATACGTTCTCCCTGGGACCGCATGGGTTTTCTGTGAGTTCTTCGGTTTCCTCCCACACTCCAAAGAAGAACAGGTATGTAGGTTAATTGTAAACAGTCCCTGTGTGTGTAGGATAGCGTTAGTATGCGTGGATCGCTGGTTGGTGCAGAGTAGGTGGGCCTCAGGGCTGTATCTCTTAACTAAAACTAAATAAATCAATCAAAGACTGATACATATATATATATATATATATGCTGAGAACCACAACAAAATGGTTGTTCCCTCAAGGACAATAGATTCCCTAAACTGATAGATTTGTAGTCAGTATTATATAAATAGCATTTAATAAAAATAGCTATTCATATTTTGCAGGAACCATGATGAGATTTGACCTAATATCTGCGGATGATTTATTCAGCTTTTTGGTTATTAGTTCCCATATTTATTATATCCAGGCCTGGTAGAATCCAATTCGGTTTTTAATGAGAAAAGACATCAATGTTTATATGTCGGCATTTATTCTGATTTTTACCAATTTGAATGTTCAGAACTGCACAAACGAGGGGGCAGCCTATCTATCAAACAGCACTGCCCCATTTAAAGCTTTACATAATCAAATGCTGTCAAATACGTAAACTAATAAATTATAAAGCGTTTCCTGCTCCTTTCGCCTGAACCCAATTGACTTTGACCTAAATTCCGAGGCACTGCAAATATATTTTGGTTTTCCGTAAGTTCATGAATAGTCCCATTAGTGGGCCAATGGTGGTGAACAAATTGGGATCGAAAATTCTAAGCATAGTTGAGTTTGTGAATTGAGCTTATTTTATTGTCGCTTGTTCACTGAAAAGGTTTTTGTTGCGTGCTAACCAGTCAGCGGAAAGACAATACACGATGCCAATCGAGCCGTCCACAGTGGACAGATACATGATAAAGGGAATAACGTGAATAAGGTTTAGTGCAAGATAAAGTCCAGTAAAGTCCGATCAAAGATAGTCCGAGGGTCTCCAATGAGGTAGTTAGTAGCTCACTAGATGTCGTTAGGATGGCTCAGTTGCCTCTGCTGCTGTACCACTGTCTTATTTTTATTATTTTAAGTAAAACATTTTTCCCATTGTTTCCAAATCTCCCTGTTCACCAGGGGCTTGGAGTAACAGTGGAAGGTGTCTTCACATGACACACGTACAGGTGTCATGAGGTTGTACGGGGTTATGGGGAGAAGGCAGAAGAACGGGATTAGGAAGGAGAGATAGATCAGCCATGATTGAATGGCGGAGTAGGCTTGACGGGCCGAACGGCCTCATTCTACTCCTTTCACTTATGATCTTTTTATCTTATGATAACAGCTGAGAAGAAACTGTCCCTGAATCTAGGCATGTGCGTTTTCACATTTCTATACGTCTTGCCTGACGGAAGAGGGGAAAAGAGGGAATGGGCGGGGTGCAACTCATCCTTGATTATCCTGCTGGCCTTGCCGAGGCAGCGTGAGGTGTCGATGGAGTCAATGGAAGGGAGGTTGGTTTGTTTGATGTTCTGGGCTGTGTCCGCAATTCTCTGGAATTTCTTGCGGTCTTGGATGGAGCTGTTCCCATACCAGGCTGAGATGCATCCTGATAAAATAAGTTCTCCTCATGACATGTATCCGTTTTCTCCGAGATCTTCCGTTTCCTCCCACACTCCAAAGATGTACAGGTTTGAAGGTCAATTGGCTTGGTGTAAATGTCCCCAGTGCCCCCAGTGTGTGTAGGGTAGTGTTAGTGTGCGGGGATCGCTGGTCGATGCGGTCTCGGAGGGCCGAAGGGCCTGTTTCCGCGCTGTATGCCTAACCAAAACTAAAATAAACGAAACTAAAACTGAAATTGCAGTGGCTGGGAACTTAAGTCAAAGACATGGGCCAATGATTCCCAGGAGTCCGTGAAAATATAGCGAATATTTGAGGAGCCTTTGAATGTATCCTTGTATTTTTTTATTCTGTCCAAACTGGTAATCAGTTTCTGTGACAGATCTCGGAGAAGAGTGTATGTTGTTTGGGCCTGGGGTTAGGCCGGCAAACAGACTGCGCTGCCCATCAGAAGTGACTTAGTGTAACTAGTATTTACAATGATGCAACTGGGGAGCGGGGAAGAGTAGGGGTTAGGAGGGATATTACTTAGTCATAGAAGCACATAGCATTGAAACTTCGGCCCAACTTGCCCACACCGACAAATATACCCCTGCTACACTGGTCCCACCTCTGCCTGCGTTCGTCCCATATCCCTCTACACCTGCCCTATCCATGCACTCATCTAAATGTTTCTTCAAGGTTGTGATAGTATTTGCCTCAATTACCTCCTCCGACAGATCGTTCCATACACCCACCACCCTTTGTGTAAAAAGGTTTCCTATTAAATCCTCCCCCCCTCACTCTAAACATCTCTCTGGTTCTCAATTCCCCTACTCTGGGCAAGAGACTCTGTGTATTTACCCGATCTACTCCTCTCATGATTTTGTATACCTCTATAAGATCACCCCTCGTCCTCCTGTGCTCCAAGGAACAGAGTCCAGGCCTGCTCAACCTCGCTCTATAGTTCAGGCCCTCGGGTCCTGGCAACATCCTTGTAAATCTTCTCTGCACCCTTTCTTCTACCTTCAAATTGGAGAATTCAATGGTCATACAGTCGGGTAGTCAGCTATTCAAGTGGGATCTGAGATGTTTGCCATTCCAGCTACTGCCTAAAGCCCCTGTCCCACGATGCGAGTTTACCCAAGAGCTCTCCCGAGTTAAAAAAAATCAAACTCGTGGTACTTCATCGCAAGTATTTTTTTACTCTTGGAAATGTTTCACACTGTTGAAAAAACCTCACGAGTTACCGCGTTTCCCGGTTACCTGCCGTTAGCATTACGAGCCGCTACCAGACATCCACGAGCTCCGACGTACCCGCTACGTACATTCTACGTACTTACCACGAGTTTGATTTTTTGTTAAACTCGGGAGAGCTCTTGGGTAAACTCGCATCATGGGACAGGCCCTTTACAGCTCCAGAGACCCGGGTTCGATCTTGACCGTGGATGCCGTCTGTACGGAGGTTGTACATTCTCTCCGCAACCTGCACGGGTTTTCTCCGAGACCTTTGGTTTCCTCCCACACTCCAAAGGCGTACAGATTTGTAAGTTAATTGGCTTGGTATCAATGTAAACTGTAAAAAAAAACGGTCCCTAGTGTGTGTAGGATTGTGTTAATGTGCGGGGGATCACTGGTCGGTGAAGACTCAGTGGACCGAAGGATCTGTTTCCGCATTGCATCTCTAAACTACTGAACTAAACTGTCTCTGTACACAGCGGACGGCTCGATTGTGATCATGTATGGTCTTTCCGCTAACTGGATAGCATGCAACAAAAAGCGTTTCACTGTACCCAGGTACATGTGACAATACACTAAACAAACTAACTAAATAACATCCACACTAACCTGTGAATTAAGAGTAACGTCCTCTCCCTAATTTATTCCATTAGTATAGGAAGCCTGAAGGCAATGTGAAGCGGTATTAAATATAAAACAGGCAGGTTAATAGTTGGATTTAAAAAACCAGAAGCCATAATTTAGTGTGAAAGTTGTTGCTGATGCACTGAAATAGATCAGATGCAATTAGGTCCTTCAGGAAAAAGAGACAAATTTCTAAGTCTGACTTCACCTTACGAATGAAGTACCTCTTTCCCTGCAAATGCCCAGGTAACCTTTGAAAATGCCATGGCATTTATTTATTTCCTTCAATGCTGTAACCGAGCTTTTTTATAATACATCAGGTGAGTTTAGTTTAGTTTCTAGTTTAGTTCAGAGACACAGTGCGGAAACAGGCCCTTCGGCCCACCGAGTCCGCGCAGACCAGCGATCCCGGCACAGTAATGGCCCTGTCCCACAGTACGAGTTCATTCAAGAGTTCTCCCTAGTTTCCCCTGATTCGAACTCGGAGATTTACGGTAATGGCCGCTCGTAGGTACTCGGGGCTCTCGTGGACATTTTTCAACATGTTGAAAAATCTTCACGAGTCTTCACGAGCTTACCGCGTTACCCGAGTACCTGCCGTTAGCGTTACGAGCCGCTAAGCGACGTCCCGAGCTCCGACGTACCCGCTACGTACATTCTACGTGCTTCCACGAGTTTGATTTTTTTTTTAACTCGGGAGAGCACTTGAATGAGCTCGTACGGTGGAACAGCCCCTTAACTCTACCCTACACACACTAGGGCCAATTTTACATTTACACCAAACCAATTAACTTACAAGCCTGTTTGTCTTTGGAGTGTTGGAGGAAACCGAAGATCTTGGAGAAAACCCGCGCAGGTCACGGGGAGAACGTACAAACTCCGCACAGACAGCGGCCGGAGTCAGGATCGAACCCTGGATCTTACACACCTCTCTAAACAAGATCATCCCTCATCCTCCTGCGCTCCAAGGAATAGTCCAAACCTGCTCAAGTTACTCCAAAGTTGTGTCTAATTTTGCGAGATATCAGCACGAGGTCTTTCACACCCCGTGTGAGTTTGCGTATTGCTTCCTCTCCACAGCTCTGAATGGCTTCTTTCACTTCCACGATGTTAAAAACGCATTCATAAAAAGAAATGTAAAATTAGAAAATGAAATGATTCAAAATACAGCAGGGTTTAATTTTCTCTGCAGACTGATGCGGTGAGATAACATGCATTAAAAGGACAGCAGTAGGAGTAGAGGGGAATTGTGTTAATCAGTTGATTAATGTATGTGTGCAGTGGAAGTTAATCTCGTGTATTATCATTCACATAATTAATATGATTATTGCCTTGTGCCCAGTGCAGAATGGTGACAGCTATTATCAGAAGTCAATGCTGAGGCTTAATGGTGTTAAAAAGCCAGTTTAATTGTCAGGAGAGAGTTTTGGGGGGGGTTTGGAGATTACACATCATCAATGAAGGAAGATACTTTGTGCGTAGGAAAGGACTGCAGATGCTGGTTTAAACTGAAGATAGACACAAAAAGTTGGAGTAAAGGGCCTGTCCCACTTAGGCGACTTTTTAGGCGAGTGCAGGCGACTCTCGCTCGCCACATGACCGCCACATGGTCGCCACATGTTCGCTGGTGGTCTCTGGTGAGTCTCCTTCGTGGTCGCGAGGAGTTCCCGCATTCTGGGAACCAGTCGCGGCCTCAGTATGGTCGCCGCAAATTTTTCAACTTGTTGAAACATTTTCTGCGACCAGAAATTGGTCGCCATGGAGAAAATCGATCGTTTTGTAGTCGTGGGTGCAGTTGTAGTGGGGTCGCCAAATAGTTGTGGGCAGTCGAGCTAGTCGTGGGTAGTTTTAGTTAATCGCCTTTGCTGACCGGTCATTTTCATTGGCTCATTGGGGGGAAAAAACGTAAGCACGAGTTTTCAGAACCAAGGAAAACCGACCGGTCATGTTAAAAGTCCGCCGAACTTCACAGCTGTGTATCTCTGGCTTATTAAAAGTTGTCTGGCTTCTTAAAAGTGTCTCCACTCCTTCCCCTCCCTTCTCCCCCCTCTTTTAAAGGACTTACCGTACACTGTGCTTGCTGTCTTAACCATCCTGTTCATCGCGGAGTGTGTCTGTATCACCTTGGCTTTGCACCGTGTGAATTTCAGACAGCGCTCCCCCGCTTTCCCTTTGCGATGTGTGTGTGTGTGTGTGTGTGTGTGTGTGTGTGTGTGTGTGTGTGTGTGTGTGTGTGTGTGTGTGTGTGTGTGTGTGTGTGTGTGTGTGTGCGTGTGTGTATGTGTGTGTGTGCGTGTGCGTGTGTCTGTGTGTGTGTGTGTGTATGTGTGTGTGTGTGTGAGTGTGTATCTGTGTGTGTGTGTGCGCGTGTGTGTGTGTATGTGTGTGCTTGTGTGCACGTGTGTGTGTGTGTGTGTGTGTGTGCGCGTGTGTATGTGTGTGAGCGTGTGAGTGTGTATATGTGTGTGTGTGTGTGAGCGTGTGAGTGTGTATATGTGTGTGTGTGTATGCATGTGTGTGTGCTCCACTTTGACATTCGCATTCCAGGCAAACTTGACACTCGCCTCAGTCTGCTGAAAAATCGCCTAAATGGGACAGGTCCTTAACTCAGTGGGACAGGCAGCACTCTGGAGAGAAGGAATAGGTGATGATTTGGGTCTAGACCCTTCTTACTTCATTGGTTCAAAGGTGCTTTTATCGTAACGTGTGCGAACACACGACAGAATTATTTTCTTACAAAACAGTCCAGTAGAGTATTGCCATACTCAAGCACATCCCCGATTAGCAAATTGTACGGAAATGGTCCACTGCAAGGGACGCAATGTTTTGGCTCAATTTTCCAAGTCCAGTCCGGGCTCTAGTTGTTAAGGGCGGTGCCCGTTGCAGGTGAGCCCCAGGCTCTCGCGGGGCCTCCAGCCCATCGCCTTTCTTGGACATAGAAACATAGAAAAATAGCTGCAGGAGTAGGCCATTCGGCCCTTCGAGCCAGCACCGCCATTCAATAAGTTAATGGCTGATCATCTAAAATCAGTACCCTGTTCCTGCTTTTTCCCCATATCCCTTGATTCCTTCAGCCCCAAGAGCTAAATAATTATCTCATGAAAAGAGGGTCGACCAGCGAACCTACGTCCATGTCCTCGCCCGTCCACCCTCTCTGTGCCCGGAGGGGATGGGAGCCCACCTCGATGGCCCGACCCCGGTTCCCTCTTCTCTACTCTCCCATGGGCCTTGCACCTCGCCCCTTGTTGCCGCCGGCTCCATCCTGGTGGAGTTTTGGAGGATGGCTCGGCGGACTCCTCCCTTCCAGGCCCTGGTCCGCTGGGATCAGACAACGAAAGAGGAAGCATGGACGACGGAACTGCAGATGGAGCATTTGGTTCGGAATGAGCTGCCCGCGGCAGCTTTGCCAGCGGCTGCCAAGCCAAGACTACACATCACCAACCCATTAAACCCCGCATTAACTGTCGGGATAAATCTCAGTCAAAGTGAAGGAGGACAGAATAATTTACTAAGAGAAGATTACAAGGTTGTAACAAGCAAGGAACACAGGCAAGACAGAGAAGCCAAAACAAATTGTCGCTAAATTCACTGATTGATTCAGAGAAAAGTAGCTGCAGGTCTGTGGTGAAAATGTAATTAATTCACTGGGAGAAAAAAAATCAATAGCTGTTTACAGCGAAAGCACAAATGACCAGATGATTATGTCCTCGTTCACCCTCTCCAATTCACTCCTGCCATTGGCCTTTCGTAGTGTGTGTGATCGCAAGAAAAATTACAAGAGAGATGAGAGTTTGTCCTGGTTGCCTTTTAATAACAAGAAAATCTCTGCGTCTCTCTCTGTGTGTGGTTCGAGAGATGTTCCTCCACCTTGGCAACAATCACTAGGCAACACCTGGTTTAACATGTGTGTAGCTCGACGCAAAATGCTGGAGTAACTCAGCGGGACAGGCAGCATCTCTGGATAGAAGGAATGGGCGATGTTTTGGGTCGAGAAGGTTCTTCTCACCCCGAAATGTCACCCATTCCTTCTATCCAGGGATGCTGCCTGTCCTGCTGTGTTAAGGGCCTGTCCCACTGCACGAGGTAAATCAAGAGTTCTCCCGCGTTTTCCCCTGTTTCAAACCGGAGAATGTCCGTAGCCGGTCCGTAGGAGTTTGTGAATGTCCCGTAGAGGATCGTACGAGTAACGGTAGGTACTCGGGAAATCCGGTAAACTCGTGACGTTTATTCAACAGTGTGAAAAATGTCCACAGTGAGTAAAAAAATACTCGTGATGAAAAAAATAGTTACTTTTTACTCGTACGAGCCGCTACGAGACATCCACGAACTCCTACGGACCCGCTACGGACATTCTCCGAGTTCCAATCAGGGGAAAAATCAGGAGAACTCTTGAATTACCTCCTACAGTGGGACAGGCCCTTTTCTCCAGCATTTCGTGCCTACCTTGCTTACCATTATGTTTGCTTCTAACCCATTATTGAGGGGGATGACTGTTTGCAGATCAGAAATCTATTCAGGTGCCCTACATACCTCCTTTAAACTTTGCCCCTCTCACCTTAAAGTTATGCTTTCTAGTATTTGATTTTTGCACCCTGAGAAAAAGGTCCTGACAGTCTTAGTTTTGTTTAGTTTGGAGATACAGCGCGAAAACAGGCTCTTCGGCCTACCGAGTCCGTGTCCTGCACAGTAACGCCACCCTACACACACTAGGGACAATTGTACATTTAACCTACAAACCTGTTCGTCTTCGGAGAGTGGGATGAAACCGAAGATCTCGGAGGAAACCCACGCAGTTCACGGGGAGAACGTACAAACGCCATACAGACGACGGCCGTAGTCAGGATCGAACCTGGTTCTCTGGCACTGTAAGGCAGTAGCTCTACCCGCTACACCACCATGCCACCAATCGATCCTTCTGTAAAGGTTCAGCTTTATTATTGTCACATGTTCACAGTGAAAAGTTTTGTTTTGCTTGCTATGGTTCAGGATGCCATGGTGACGTAGCGGGTAGAGGCGAAATGGGCTACGCTGCAGTGAAGTGTTGCTCAGTTTAGATTAGAGATGCAGCATGGAAACAGGCCATGTCCACACCAGCCAGCGGTCGTCCATGAACGGAGTTCTTCCTACACACTAGGGACAATTTACAGACGTCAATTAACCTACAAAACCTGTACGTCTTTGGAGTGTGGGAGGAAACCGGAGCACCCGGAGAAAACCCATGCAATCACAGGGAGAATGTACAAACTCCGCACTGACAGGCACCCTTAGTCAGGATCGAACTCGAGTCCCTGGTGTTGTGAGGCGGCAACTCTCCCGCTGCCTCACCGCGCCATGACATGGAGTCAATTCTCAGCCATAACTCTCGGAGTCAATAACTCTGTTTACTGCTTTAAATAGAATATAAACACTGACAGTCCCCTGAATGTATTTCAAAGATGAACAGAGGATTCTACCCTAACTAAAACAATATTTATGTCCCAACGGAGATCATTAAAACTGATCATCTTACCAATATCAAACTGGAGATTGCAGCAGCTTACTGTGCTCAACTGGGTGCTTTCCGACATTACAATTTAATTTCACTTCAAAAGTACTTCATTAACTTTAAAATGCTATGGGAGCCTCCAAGGTCATGAAACATTTTTGGATTAAAAAAAATAATTTTAATATATTTTCCCCATCTATTAATTCAGTCTAGCTGCAATTTTCACTCTTGTCCCAAGGGATGTTAATGGAGTCGGATATTGCCGGTACAATGGATATTATCATAATATTACACCAGTCAATTAGTTCCATGGTTTGCCTTTGAACTGGCGACGTTTTTGCTGGGAGGAAGAATTTTGCCAGTGACCCAGGCTGAGCATGAAACTCTCAGCATTCATTTAGGAAAGTATACGGTGATGCCCTTAAAGGAACAGTTTTATTTAATTAGGAACCAGTTCCACCAGTGGAAAGGATTCCTCTGGAGCAGCAGAGAGGAGCAGAGCATAATTACAATTAAGCCATCCACAGTTTACAGATACAGGATAAAGGGAATCACATTTAATGCAAGATCTGTGGAATTCTCTGCCACAGAAAGGCAATGGAGGCCAGTTCACTGGATCTTTTCGAGAGAGCGTTAAATTTAGCTCTTAGGCTTAAAGGAATCAAGGGATATGGGAATAAAGCAGGAACGGGGTACTGATTTTAGATGATCGCCCATGACATTATTAAATGGCAGTGCTGGCTCGAAGGGACGAACGGCCAACTCCTGCACCTATTTTTCTATGTTTTTATGTTTCTATGTTAAGAGAAAGTCCAGTAATGTCTGATTAAAGATAGTCCGAGGGTCTCCAGCAAGGTAGATGTGAGTTTAGGACAGCTCTCTGGTTGTTGATAGGATGGTTTAGTTGCACCAGGTTCATGCAGTTCTTATAGGGAGTGGAAAACATTTTTGTTCCGTGCTAACCAGTCAGCAGAACGACTACACATCATTACAATGAAGCCATCCACAGTGTACAGATACAGGATAAAGGGAATAATGTTTAGTGCAAGATAAAGTCTAGCACAGTGCGATTAACGATAGTCCGAGGTAGATGGTAGATCAGGACTGAAGTGAATATAATTTTTAGAAGGTACCTAATGCCCCTGTCCCACTTAGGAAACCTGAACGGAAACCTCTGGAGACTTTGTGCCCCACCCAAGGTTTCTGTGCGGTTTCCGTGCGGTTCCCGGAGGTTTTTGTCCTCCGGCAACCACCTTCAACTAGCATCGCAACCGGCTGCGACTAAAAAATTACCGATTTTTTAAACGGAAGCCGCTTTTGACCATTAGGGATAATGACAAAAACTTTCCGTTCAGGTTTCCTAAGTGGGACAGGGGCTTAAGGGTCCAGGCGGCCGTTTAAAACATTCTGCAATGTTGGGGTAAAAGTTGCAATCCCTTGTTGTACACGGGATGTCGAGGTTCAATTATTCAGGTGTACAATTCAGCAGACAAACCGGTCGCATCAATTATTCAACCACCGGTCAATAAAAGACCATAACGTTAACTACAAAATGTCAGGACTGTACAGTTGGAGAATTTTGCTTTTGTAATTTTTTGAAAAGAGTTCGGAGATCAGTGCAGCAGCGTTGAGATCAGCGAGGCAAGACTGTCTGCATTCATCACCCGGCACGTATTTGAGTAATGCAGATGGCACGCCAATTTGTGGAAGGTAAAATGCAGACTGATGCGATGTTCCTCTCACGTCCCGCCAGGATGTCAGACACTGAGTGGAATTAACTTCGAAGACTGTAGATTTAAGACTGACTCTGGGGAGTTTATCTTGGCAGATTCTCCAATGATGGGACTGCAGACTTGCCAGGGTGATATCATTCAAGTGTCACAATCAATGAGGACTGTCTTAGAACATAGAACATAGAACATAGGACATAGGACCTATAACGTTGGACAGAGAACATAGAACATAGGACATTGGAGGGAAGGAATGGGCGACGTTTCGGGTCAGATCTGAAGAAGGGTCTCGACCCGAAATGTCACCTATTCCTTTCCTCCAGAGATGCTGCGTTACCCGCTGCGTTACTCCAGCAATTTGTGTCTGGAGTAACGTTGTGTCATAGTCAAGAGTCAAGAGTATTTTATTGTCATACGTTCCAAACAGAACAGTGAAATTCTTACTTGCAGCAGCTCAACAGTATATGTAAGCATGGTGTTCGATCTTGTCTACGGGTGCTGTCTGTACGGAGTTTGTACATTCTCCCTGTGGCTGCGTGGGTTTTCACCGGGTGCCACTGTTTCCTCCCACAATCTAAAGACGTACAGGTTTGCAGCTTAATTGACTTTGGTAAAATTGTAAATTGTCCCTTGTGTGTAGGATAGCGCTGGGTGTACATGGCTCGCACTTTGGCACGGCCTCGGCACGGCCTGTTTCCGTGCGGTATCTGGAAAGTTAAAAGTCTAAAGTCATTTTGTGCATTTTCACTCCTTATCTTATCTAACAGCCTTCCGTCTTCTTCCAGTCACTGGCTTTTGTCCACCCTTCTGCCAAACAAACACCCCTCACCTGTATCCACCTATCACTCTATCAGTTGCCAGGCTCCCCCCCCCCCCCCACCCCCCCCCCCCCCATCTTGCTCCCTCCCTACTGCAGTCAATCTGAAGAAGGGTCCTGACTCAATACGTTGCCTGTCCATGTTCTCCAGAACTGCTGACTGACCTGCGGAGTTACTCCAGCACTCTGCAACTATTTGTTCTCGTAATCCAGCTACTGCAGTTCCTCGTGTCTCTCTGCCTGAAGTACAAGAGATAGCTGTACAAAGCAATCTATATCTGGCTTCAACTGAAAAATCTTTTTATGATGTGACCAGCCAACTGGAAGAAGAAACACTTTGCGTTTAAAACAAAAATCTCTGTATCAAACGAGATAAATGTTGGGATTAAGCTGCCAAGCAAGGCTGAAAACTACGAGACACTCAAAAATCCAGTTATTTATCAGATGGTCTGCTGGAATAGTTAATGGACCAAGACAGCTACTGTTTGGTTCTGATCTCTCACTACCTTTAGTTTAGATTAGTTTAGTTTAGAGATACAGCGCGGAAACAGGCCCTTCGGCCCACCGAGTCCGCACCGACTAGCAATCCCCACACATTAACACTATCCTACATACACTAGGGACGATTTACACTTATAGCAAGCCAATTAACCTACATGGAGTGTGGGAGGAAACTGAAAACGTACAGACAGCACCCGTTGCCGGGATTGAACCCGGGTCTCTGGTGCTGCAAGAGCTGTAAGGCAGTAACTCTACCACTGTGCCACCATGCCACACCTCTGCCCTGATGAAATTAAGTGATAGTGTATGTTAGTTCCATGCGTATTATAATAAGAATTAATCATTCCTTATCTACTCTAGGCAATGGTGTGCTCGTACGTGTTGTACTATTCACTACTCACAGTAAGAATAGAACCTGCTGAATAGGCTGTAGGAAACAGCACATCCTTTATAGAATAAAACAATATCTTCATAAAGTGACAACATATTTATTACTGGGAATAATGCACACTATTTTCATACAAGCTAGATACTTTCCAACTTGCATGTATTTCATTGCTTGAAAGAAACAGCATGGGAGCAGGCCCTTCGGCCATCAGAGTCCATGCTGACCATCAATCACCCATTCAAGCTAGTTCTACGCTATCACACATCCGCAGCGGGCACTTTACAGAGGCAGGTTAACCCACATTGGGTGCCAGTAGGCTGCGAGCCTAGTGGGCGGCACAGTGGCTCAGTGGTCGAGTTGCTTGCTTACACTGCCAGAGACCCGGGTTTGATCCGGCTTGCGGTAGCACTATCCTACGCACTAGGGACAAATTTTCAATTTTTACCAAGCCAGTGAATTAGCCTACAAAGCTGTGCGTCTTTGGAGTGCGGGAGGAAGAAAACCCACGCAGGTCACGGGGAGAACGTATAGACTCCACACAGACAGCACCCGTAGTCAGGATCGAACTCAGGCCTCTGGCGCTGTGAGGCAGCGACTCAACCACTGTGCCACCGTGCCGCCCAAACGCGGACAAAACGCGGGCCAATGAAACAAATGTAGGTAAGCAGGGGATGAGCTGGGCTGTTTCAAGCTGTTTGACTCCATGACTATAACTCGATGACTTCCGTATCTGAGTCAAAATGTGCCGTCTCACACTGGTCTATTCTGATATGTATTTGCTAATTATATTCTCATATTGCAAGTTTATTAATGTCTAGCTGTAATTTAAAGCAACCACCTTCAACGCCCATCGCTCTCACACCTTGGATCACCCATAAATTCAGAAGTCGATCTCGTTCTCCGAGTTTTTCTTTGAGTTACTTGCAGTTGACCTACTGCCTGGAGCCAGCACTATAGGCAAAATCAAACCTGTTAGAACTCTGCCACCAATATTCATCTTCCTGTGAACCGCATTAACGTCTACTGCAATATTCAGCACCATATGGCATAACGTGGAATAAAGGAGTAAGGTGCAAAAAGACAGCAGCAGATTTCTTCAAATAGAATCTCTAGCTTATATTTCAATTCAATTAAATTCAATGGTTCTTTATTGTTGGGATGTATAGCAAGGAACTGCAGACTTCAGTTCAGTTTTGTGTAGAGATACAGAGCGAAAACAGGCCCTTCGGCCCACTGAGTCCGCACCGACCAGCGATCCCTGCACACGAACACTACCCCACACACACTAGGGACAATTTTACAATAATACCGAGCCAAGCATGGTGCGCACTACGCGCGCATGGTGCGAGTGGTGGCGCTCGGCGCCCCACGATTTTGGGATGCACGAAGATCTTCGCGCGCCGCCAGCGTGACGCGCAAATGACACCCAAGTGGGACAGGCCCTTTACTGTACACTATCTGGGTTCACTTATTGGCACAAACTAGGTTCACTGGTCGACAAGGGCTCGATGGGCTGCAGGGTCTGTTACCGTGCAGTATCTCTATAGTCTAAAGTTTAAAGGGCCTGTCCCACTTGGCGATTTTTTTCGGCAACTGCCGGCATCATCGACTGACCGTCACCGAAAAATTTGCGGCGTGACGTGGCGGTGACGTCTGGCGCGCGGTGTTTTTTCAAGTGTCGCAACATTTTTTTTGTGTCGCCGCTGGATTTTGGAATGTTTAAAATCTTTTGTCAAAAAAATCGCCAAGTGGGACAGGGCCTTCAAGCTTTTTAATTGATATCCCTTTACATTGACACTAGGTGGCGCATAAAGCCACTTCAGACCTCTTTCTCTAAGGATCTTGGCTCGAATAATCAAACAGAATGAAGTAAATTATTGTGTGTGTCATATACTGGAAAGGTTAACCTGTTTATTTAAGACAAATCATTCATGGGATCAGAATGTTAGAGGAAAATCTATCATTTATCGCTCATCGCCAATTGTTCTCAGGGTGATAATTCATAAATACATAAGTGATAGGAGCAGAATTGGACCATTTGGCCCATTCAGTCATGGCTGATCTAGCTCTCCCTCTCAACCTCATTCTCCTGCCTTCTCCCCATAACCCCTGACACCCGCACTAATCAAGAATCTATCTAGCTCTGTCATAAAAATATCCATTGACGGCCTCCACAGCCTTCTGTGGCAAAGAATTCCACAGATTCACCACCCTCTGATGACATAAATTCCTCCTCATCTCCGTCCTAAAGGTCCATCCTTTAATTCTGAGGCTATGACCCCTTGTCCTGGACTCTCCCACTAGTGGAAACATCCTCTCCACATCCACTCTTCAGTAATAGGGCTTTCACTATTCGGTAATTGATGAGCTGTCTGCTTTAATCTTTGCAGTACACGAGGTTTGATGCTAGTGTGTTTTGCTCAGACATTTCGGAGATCGACCGAGTTAAATACATTTAGTCTGTAGTCACATGGAGGCCAAGGTGGGTAAAGAAGGCATGTTTCTGTTATTAAAGGACATTTAAGTTAGGAAAAGGGGAAGTACAATGAGATCTGGGTGTCCTTGTTCAGCAGTCACTGAACGTAAGCATGCAGGTACAGCAGTGAAGAAAGCTAATGGCATGTTGGCTTTCATAACAAGAGGAGTTGAGTATAGGAACAAAGTGGTCCTTCTACAGTTGTACAGGGCCCTAATGAGACTACACCTGGAGGATTGTTTAAGAAAGAACTGCAGATGCTGGAAAAATCGAACGTAGACAAAAGTGCTGGAGAAACTCAGCGGGTGAGGCAGCATCTATGGAGCAAAGGAATAGGTGACGTTTCGGGTCTCGACCTAAAGCGTCACCTATTCCTTTGCTTCATAGATGCTGCCTCACCCTCTGAGTTTCTCCAGCACTTTTGTCGACCCTGGAGGATTGCGTGCAGTTTGGATCCAAATTTGAGGAAGGACATTCTTGCTATTGAGGGAGTGCAGCGGAGGTTTACAAGGTTAATTCCCGGGATGGAGGGACTGCCATATGCTGAGAGAATGGAGCGGCTGGGTTTGTATGCACTGGATGCACAGAAGGATGAGAGGGGATCTTATTGAAACATATAAGATTATTAAGGGATTGGACACGCTAGAGGCAGGAAACATGTTCCCGATGTTGGTGGAGTCCAGAACCAGGGGCCACAGTTTAAGAATAAGGGGTAGGCCATTTACAACGGAGATGAGGACATTTTTTTTCACCCATAGAGTTGTGAATCTGTGGAATTCTCTGCCTCAGAAGGCATTGGAGGCTAATTCTCTGGAGGCTTTCAAGAGAGAGTTCGATAGAGCTCTTAAAGATAGCAGAGTCAAGGTATATGGGGAGAAGGCAAGAAAAGGGTACTGATTGTGGATGATCAGCCGTGATCACATTGAATGGTGGCG
Organism: Okamejei kenojei; assembly: GCA_035221665.1. Lineage (NCBI taxonomy): Eukaryota > Metazoa > Chordata > Chondrichthyes > Rajiformes > Rajidae > Okamejei > Okamejei kenojei. The sequence continues at coordinate 10,239,684 of CM069154.1, forward strand.
CTAGTTTGAGGGGCCAAATGGCCTACTCCTGTCTATTGTCTATTGTCTATTATTTACCTAATGTGTTCTCAATGGCTATACCTCCATGGTTATCATTAGTGATAAGGTAACAATGTGTTGGAGTCACTCACTGGACAAGGGGTCACAGTTTAAGGATAAGGGGGAAGTCTTTTAGGACCGAGATGAGGAAATCGTTTTTCACACAGAGAGTGGTGAATCTGTGGAATTCTCTGCCACAGAAGGTAGTTGAGGCCAGTTCGTTGGCCATATTTAAGAGGGAGTTGGATGTGGCCCTTGTGGCTGAAGGGATCAGGGGGTATGGAGAGAAGGCAGGTACAGGATACTGAGTTGGATGATCAGCCATGATCATATTGAATGGCAGTGCAGGCTCGAAGGGCCGAATGGCCTGCTCCTGCACCTAATTTCTATGTTTCTATGTTTCTATGTTAGGCAGCATCCGAGTTCATTTTGGACTTTAGACTTCGGAGATCCAGAGTGGACTCAGGCCTTTCGGCCCCCTGACTCCGCGCCGACCAGGGATTACCCTGTACGCCTGCACTATCCAACTATACACACTGGGGACAATTTACAATTAACAGAAGCTAATTGACCTCCAAACCTGCACGTCTTTGGAGCGTGGGAGGAAACCGGAGCACCCGGAGAAAACCCACGTGGTCACAGGAAGAGCGTACAAGCTGCGTACGGCAGCACTTGTGGTCGAGCCTGGATCTCTGGCGCCGTGAGGCAGCACCACCGTGCTGTCCTTACTCCAGCACTTTTTCCATAAACCAGCATTTGCAGTTAATTTTTTCCACATTCTCGCCATTACTGATGCTGGCTTTATATGCCAGATTCATTTAAAATAACCACTTTTCAATTGCCCGGGTTGCCGTGGTGACATTTAGACTCATATTTCTGGATCGTTAAAAAAATAAAAAAGGGGAAGTAAGAAATAGATTTAAAACGCTAGTTATACTGAGCAGGTCAGGCAGCATCTCTGGAGGGAGAAACATACGGTAGTTAATGTTTCAGATCAATGACTCTATCAGAGCTACCCACTGGGTGAAGATAGACACAAAAAGCTGGAGTAACAGAGGGTCAGGCAGCATCTGTGGAGCGTTTTGTGTCTATCTTCGGTTCAAACCAGCATCTGGAGATCTTTGCATGTGGGCAAAATTGCGTAGGCTGGTATTGAAGTCTTTCCCTTATTATTCTTATGGAACTGAACATTTACCAGGCCACACATGCTGGTTAACATACAAAAGGACACAAAGTGCTGGAGTAACTCAGCGGGGCATCTCTGAAAAAAAAAGGAATAGATGACTATTCGGGATAATACCTGTTATCAGGCGACTGAACCATCCCCCCACACTGTGGAGCGTGGGGTTTTCTCCGAGATCTTCGGTTTCCTCCCACACTCCAAAGACGTACAGGTTTGTAGGTTAATTGGCTTGGTAAATATAAAAAACTGTCCCTAGTGGGTGTAGGATAGTGTTAACATGCGGTATCGCTGGTCGGCACGGACCCGGTGGGCCGAAGGGCCTGTTTCCACACTGTATCTCTAAACTAAAGTAAACTAGAGTGCAGTCCTGAACTACTCTCTACCTCACTGGTGACCCTCAGACTATCTTTGATCCAGCTTTACTAGCTTTACCTTGCACTGAACGTAATTCCCTATTCTTTGGAGCGCAGAAGGTTAAGGGGGGACTTGATTGAGGTCTTTAAAATGATGAAAGGGATAGACAGAGTTGACGTGGATACGTTTTTCCCATTGAGGGTAGGGAAGATTTAAACAAGAGGGCATGACATGAGAATTAAGGGACAGAAGTTTCGGGGTAACGTGAGGGGGAACTTCTTTACTCAGAGGGTGGTGGCTGTGTGGAATGAGCTTCCAGCAGAGGTGGTGGAGGCAGGATCGATTTTAACATTTAAGAGTAAAGTGGATAGGTATATGGACGTGAAGGGAATGGAGGGGTATGGTCTGAGTGCAGGTAGATGGGACTAGGGGAAAACAAATGGTCGGCACGGACTGGAAGGGCCGAGAGGGCCTGTTTCCGTGCTGTAATTGTTATATGGTTATATGGTTTCATGGTTATCATGTATCTGCACACTGTAAATGGGTAGATTGTAATAATGTGCTGAATTTCCACTGACTGTTTAGCGTGCAACAAAAATGTTTCACTCAACCTCGGTACACGTGACAGTAGACTAAACTGAAGACCTTTCTTCACATAGGATCACGTCTTAAGAAGGGTTCCAACCCAAAACGTCACCTATCCATGTTCTCCAGAGATGCTAGTTTGGCAGGAGAGATCAATGTTAATCACATTAGTACAAGATTAGAGTCACCTACAGGCCAGACCACGTTATTTTACTGAATGAGTCATTAGCAAAACAGCAGGGAGACAATTAGCAATAATATAACAACTTCACACTAATTGTAAGCAGGATTTCATTTCATATTTTTACCTAGAAGTTGAATTTTACATATTTTTTGAGATGTGAAACCTGCGCTGTCTCTAGCACTAAATACCAATTAGAATGAAGGTGGACACAAAATGCTGGAGTAACTCAGCGGGCCAGGCGAAAAGGAATGGGTGACGTTTCGGGTCGAGACTCTTCTGCAGACTGAGAGTCAGGGGGGGAGGGAAACTAAAGGTATGAAGAGGTACAGGACAAATCAAATCCAGCATTGATTTCCCGGCAAAGGTGGAGCCCACAATGGTCCATTGTTGGCTGTGGAAGAGGCGATGATGAGGGGATACGAAGAGTGAATCTCGCAGGATGACTAGGGTGGGGGAGGGACAGAGAGAGAGAAATTGCCAGGGGTACTTGAAATTAGAGCAATCAATATTCATACCTCTGGGTTTTAAGCTGCCAAGCAAAATATGGCGAGCTGTTCCTCCAATCTGCCTGTGACCTCACTCTGACAATGGAGGAGGCCCAGGACAGAAAGGTCAGTGTGGGAATGGTTTCAAGGTTTCAAGGTCAGTTTATTGTTACTTGTACCAATTAAGGTATAGTGAAATTTGAATTCCCATACTAAAAAAAAGCTACAAGGCATACAACTACATAAAAGTGACCATAAACATCCACCACAGCAGATTCCCCACATTCCTCATTGTGATGGAAGGAAATAAGGTCCAATCTCCTTCCTCTTTATTCTCCCGCTGTCGGGGCAGTTGAACCATCTGTAGTCAGGGCGGTCGAAACCCTCGCGTCAGGGGGATCGAGCCTCCCGCATCAGGGTGGTCGAAACCCCTGCGGCATGGAGTCCCCGATGTTGGTCTCTAACCAGGGACCGCAGGCTCCGCGATGTAAAAGCCCTGCCGGCACCCACGGTTGGAGCCCCAAAGACGACCTCCGGCAGGGATCGTGAGCTCCATGATGGTAAGTCCAGAAGGCTCCCCCCAATGGCGCTCCCGGTTGATCTCCAGCAGAGGCCGGCAACTGCACGGTGTTAGGCTGCAGTGCGGACGGAGGTACGATACGGAAAAAAAATCACATATCTCCATCGGATAAGAGATTAGAGAAAGTTTTAGAGGAGATAGTCGAGGCAGGGACTATCAAGATGTTTAAGAAACAATTGGACCGGAATGTGGATTGGGGCCAAATGCAGGCAGGTGGGACTAGTGTAGATGGGACATGTTGGACAGTTTGGGTGAGTTGGGCTGAAGAGCCTGTTTCCACACTGTATGACTATGACTTTAACAGAACGATGCCTGGAATAGTGGGTATATCCTAGATAGAGGATGGGCAGACTTGAATTATTTACTCAGGAACACTGGAGGTAGTGGCGAGAACTGATTATTAAACCAATTAAGGTAGAGTGAAATTTGAATTCCCACACAGCCAAACTAAAAAAAAGCTACAAGGCATACAACTACATAAAAGTGACCATAAACATCCACCACAGTTACAATTATTAAAGGCATAAGTATGGCAGATGGTGAGAACCTTTTTCCCAGGATGGAAATATCAAGTATCAGAGGACATAGACTTTAGACTTTACACCTTAGAGATACAGCGCAGAAAGTGGCCCTTAGACCCACCCGAGTCTGTGCTGACCAATGATCCCTGCTCGCAGACACTATCCTACACACACTCGGGAACAATTTACAATTTTACCAAAGGCAATTAACTTACGAATCTGTACGAATTTTGAGTGTGGGAGGAAACCGGAGCACCCGGAGAAAACCCACGCGGTCACAGGGAGAATGTACAAACTTCATACGGACAGAACCCATAGTCAGGATTGAACGCGGGTCTCTGGCGCTGGAAGGCAGCAACTCTACCGCTGCGCCACCGTGCCACCTGATAGGGGTAAGATTGGATAGGAGCCTGAGAGCAAACCTTTTGCAATGTGGGTACATAGAACAAGCTTCTTCTTCTTATCGAGTCCACAATAAGATTAGAAGTTGCTCAGCCAGAGCTGAACCCACTTCTCGGCATCTGCGTACAATGGTGTCTGTCTTGTCGCTTCTCGTGCTTCTTGTGTGTGGTGGTGGAAAGGTTGGTGGAAACAGGGCTGCGACGTGACCGCTCTGTCCTTCACCCCATGGAACAAGCTGCCCGAGGAGGTATTAGAGGCAGGCACCATTACATTTGGACAGATACATGGATGGGGAAGGTTTAGAGGGTTAGCGGCTAAACGCGGGCAGGCGGGGCAAGTAGATGGTCGGCACGGGCAAGTTGGGCTGAAGGGCCGGTCCCCTTGCCCTGTGACTCAACGACTCTTTTGCGTTCCCATCGGATGTCAGGCTAGCAATCAGGGACTTGCGTTTCAATCCTGATCTCTTCCTGGAACCTACATGCAACACAAAGGGAACTAAAGGCTGCAGAAGTCAATTCATCATTAAAAAAAAGCGAAACAAAAACCTATTGTGCGTAATCTGAGTAATGACAGTGGAAAACAAGCAACCTGGTTGCTTGGAGGTTTTCAATCTCAGTACTGAGTCACATCAGTATAAACGAGGAATGATGAGTCAACATCTGCTTTTATAGTTGATTGACTTGCTGACTCGTTCCCAGGGAAATAACTCCCACATGACTGCCCTTGATTTTTTAATATGGATCTGTTTGGCTTCATCTTTTTTTCATTCCTTTAGATATTTTTTCCCTTTTCTTTCAAAAGTTTGGCATTCAGAAGGACTGCTAATGCGAAACGTTAGCCCGGTGAGATGCTGTCAATGTGGCTTACTTTAGTTTAGTTGGAATGTTAAGACAGTTCATCAACATTTGTAACAAGATGGACGCAAAAAGAAGATGAACAAAACCGCCCGCATGTCATGTGATGGTGTTTGCAGGACATGAGGTCAGAAGGACACATGCCTATTTCTGAAGTGTTGGAGCTTTACTTCTTACTTACAAGTTCACACGTTATCGGAGCAGAACTAGGACATTCGGCCCATCGATTCCATTCCGCCAGTCAATCATGGCTGATCTAAACCCATTCAACCCTTGACACCCGCTCTAATCAAGAATCGGTCCATCTCTGCCTTAAAAATGCAATCCGCATTACTCTGCACTAATTGGTGTATGTGACAAATAAGGAACCTTTGAACCTTTGAAATATCCACTAACTTGGTCTCCACAGCCCTCTGTGACAATGAGTTCCACAGATGAACCCTACCCTCTGACTAAAGAAGTTCCTCCTCACCTCCTTTCTAAAAGAGCACCCTTTAATTCTGAGGCTACAACCTCTGGTCCTAGACTCTCCCACCAGTGGAAACATCCTCGCCACATCCACTCTATCTATGCCTTTCATTATTCTGTAAGTTTCAATGAGGTCCCCCCTCAACCTTCCAAACTCCAGCGAGCAGAGGCCCAGTGCTGCCAAACGCTCATCATACGCTAACCCACTCATTCCTGGAATAATTTGTATGCCAGGCAGCAACTCTACCACTGCGCCACCATGCTGCCCTTGTAGTTAGGAGTATATGTTTTTAAAGAATTCTTTGGCTCTGAAATGGGATTGTGTAGTACTGTTCACTTTGCAGCTACAGATATTAATTTGTTGCCTGAACTGTGAACACACATTTCTAGTGCGGCATGCAGTCTGGCAAGTTGATTAGTGTGATAACGCGTTCTTGCGAGAAGTTTACAGCGATTGACGGTTGCAATGTGACTTCTTGGGCGAGGCTCTTGTGTGGGGCTGCATCAGTCAAGAGTCAAGTGCGTTTTATTGTCATATGTCCTGAAACTGAACAATTCAATTCTTACTTGCAGCACACAACACATATGTATGTAAACATAGGCACAAAAATGCCGGAGCAGCTCAGCGGGACAGGCAGCAAATGCGGATAAACGGATTGGGTCTGAAGAAGGGCCTCAGTCTGAAGAAGGGTTCCGACCCGAAACGACACCCATTCCTTCTATCCAGAGATGAGGCCTCTCCCGCTGAGTTACTCCAGCATTTTCTGTCTGTCTTTGGTGTAAACCAGCATCTGCAGCTCACTCCTACACAGATATGGAAACATAGTACCCTGTAGCTAACATTAATAAGCAACAAAAAGAAACTCAATACATTTTTAAAGAACGACATAACGCAAAAATAAGAACAAAACTGGATGCCCCAAGCACAATTAAGGTAGTTGGTAGTTCGGAGATTAGTTGGAGTTTAATTTGGTCAAAAAGGGGAAGGGAAAGGGATTGAGGGTGTGTTGAGGGAAGGGGAGGGGATGGGAGGGGGGAGGGTGTGGGAGTAAAGAGACAGAGACACCCAGAGATACAGCGCGGAAACAGGCCCTTTGGCCCACGGAGTCGGCACCGACCTGCGATCCCCGCACGCGAGCACTATCCTACACACACTAGGGACAATTTACAATTTTACCAAAGCCAAACACCAAACCTGTACGTCTTTGGAGTGCGGGAGGAAACCAGAGCACCCGGAGAAAACCCGCACAGGTCACGGGTTGAACGTACAAACTCCGTACAGACAGCACCCGTGGAGTCGAGATCGCAATCAGCTTGAAGTGAAAACCATTATCACACCAGCAGTTAAAATGCTTATTAGACACAACAATTGTATCATCCTTTATTATGATCAGGACATTGTATTAACTGCGGCAGAGCTGCTGCCTCACGGCACCAGAGATACAGGTTCGATCCTGACATCGGGTGCTGTCTTTGGGGAATTTGAATGTTCTCCCTGTGACTGCGTGGGTTTCCTGTGGGTGATTTGGCTTCATCCCACGTCCCAAAGACGTGCGGGTTTGTAGGTTAATCAGCACACTGCAAATTGCCCCTAGAGTGTAGGGACAAAAAGCTGGAATAATTCAGCGGGTCAGGCAGCACCTCCGGAGAGAAGGAATAAATGAAGTTGCAGGTCAAAACCCTTCTTCAGACTGAAGCAGGGTCTCGACCCGAAACGTCATCTATTCCTTTTCTCCAGAGATGCTGACTGACTCGCTGAGTTACTCCAGTGTTTTGTGTCTATCTTCGGTTGAAACCAGCATCTGCAGTTCATTCCTACACCAGATGTGTAGGGAGTGGATGTGAAAATGGGAAAGCATAGAACAAATGTGAATGGATGGTCAGCATGGACTCTGTAAGCTGAATCATCTGGGGCGGAAATTGCTTTTACAACATGGGGGGGACACAATGAGGCCTGACATCTAGGACAGGGGTCGGCAACCTACGGCCCGCGGGCCGAATCCGGCCCGTAACCCAATATCAACCGGCCCGTGGGCGTATTTTATTTTCAACTAGTTTTCGCGACCTGGGAACTGCAGCCAGTCCCGGGGCAGGCTGGGAACTGCAGCTAGTCCTGGGGCAAGCGCAGCCGGCCTGGGCGCGCCACAGCCAGTCCCGAGGCAGGCTGGCAACTACTGAAAGTCCCGGGATGCTAGATTCCAGGAGCTGGCGGCCTCCGACTGTAATCGACCTTGAGGGATCCTGTCACAGAGCCCGTGGACTTACCATCACGGAGCTGGCAGACTTCGGAGGCTGTGGTGGCGTCGCGGCTGCGTCTCGACGTTGGAGGCATCGGTTTTGCTGCAATGTGTTCCACAAATCATGGGGGGGATTGTCCCCCACCTCTCAAAACATGGGGGGGGGGGGGGGGACAGGTCCCACCCGCCTCCCCCCAGGATTTCCGCCCATGGCTGAATGGCCCGTTTCCATGCCCGTATCTCTAAACTATTTACTCTTTAATTTTTCGATAGGCCTGTAGCAGTTAGCGAGCATTTTTCTATTTTCATTGCAATGATTTTTAGTGCATCATTGGGACACTGAATTTATTCCAAAAAACTAAAATAAATACACGTTTCAGTTAAACTTGGAATTAAGTGCACCATAATCCTAATGACGTTTTCTGAAGCTTCCCTTCACGTGGTATTTGCAGTCCGCACAAATAATTGAAGGTATGTTTGTGTATCTGATGAAGAACATAATTGGGGCTTTACAAGAATAAAAAAGGAAATAATGTACCTTTATATAGTTTCTTATCACATTCTCTCAGATATGTCCCAAAGCTCATCGTATATAAAGAATCCCTTTGAAGTGTAGCCTCTCTTGTTACTTCAGTTAGCGTGTCAGCCAATTTGCACGGCAAGATCATACAAACGGGCTTTGACGAATTATTGGTCAATGTCATTCTATTTAAAGAATAGTTGTCGAGTCGTAGAGCCATACGGAATGGAAACAGGTCCTTCGACTTAACACATCCAAGCAGACCAAGATGCCCCATCTAAGCCAGTCCCATTTGCCCCATTTAGTTTGTGTTCATAAGTGATGGGAGCAGAATTAGGCCATTCGGCCCATCACGTCTACTCCTTCATACAATCATGGCTGATCTATCTTTCCCTCTCAACCCCATTCTCCTGCCGTCTCCCCATAGCCCCATGACACCGGCAGTTCGTGCTACCTGCGATGCCACCGTGCCACCCTGTGAAACGTCTGGAAGTAGAGCAATGACAGTATCGGTTGGACAAAGCAAAGCAGCAAGGTTAATTCGTGGCTGCATGCCCTTCGCTGGTTGGAGACAGTCTTTGCATCTTTCAGATGCATCTGACCATTGTCTCTGTATGTCCCTTGGCGAGGTCCCTTGGCAAGCAGCGTGAGCTGTGACGGCTGGTTTGCTTGATGGTCTGGGCTGCGTCCATGACTCTCTCGTGGATGCTTGGGATCTGGGGGGGGTGGGGGGCAAACCCAGTTATGACGCATCCCGATAAGATGTTTTCCACCGTGCATCCGGTAAAAATCATCGAAGGTATCCAAATTTCCTCAGTCTTCAGAGGAAGCAGAGGTGTTGCCGCACTTTCTTGGCCAGAGCAACAATGTGGTTGGGCCAAGGCAAATTGTGGGTGATATTTATGCCTAGGATCGACCATCTCGAAATATACAGAAACATACAGACCATACAAATACAAAGACCATACAACGCGGAAATAGGCCCAACTTGGCACTGATTTAGAGTGCGGGTTTAGGGTTTCACTGCTAAATTGTAGAACTGCGACCATCTCCAAAGATACAAAACAAAAGTAATCTCCTTGCTGTTATTCAGTGAACTAAACCACTCTCTTTACTCCAAGTGCATGCTTTAGGTTTTGAAGCGCGAGGCACGGCCATGGATATCTCTGATTCACAGTCACACAAGGAACAATCTTCCAATTATTCACTCCTTCACACCCTCAGAATATTCCAGGAATCAACCCAGCGAACATTCTCTGAAGTACCTGCCTTGCAAGCATGTCCCTTCTTAAGTATAGAGATGAAAACTGTACACAGTACTCCAGATATAGTCTCGCCAACGCCGCACACACTTCTAACAAGTCTTGTCTATTTTTGTACCATATAATGAAGGGCAAAATTCAATTTCCCTACCTAATTACCTGCTGCACCAGAATTCTAACTATCGGTATTTCATGTACTCCCAGTTTCACTTCCAAAGCTGTCTCTCTCCAATTACGCAATGTTCCGTTTTTCTATTATAAGTTCATAAGTTTGTAAGTCATTGGAGCAGAATTAGGCCATTCGGCCCATCCACTCCACCATGGCTGATAGAATCTTTCCCTCACGACCCCATGCTCCTACCTTCTCCCCGTAACCCCTGATGCCCTTGCTAGTCAATAATCTGTCATTCTCTGCATTGAAAACAGCCACGGACTTGGACTCCACAGCCGTCTGTGGTGATGGTTCCACAGATTCACCACCCTCTGACTAAAGAAATACGTCCCCATCTGCTTCCTATTCTTATTGCGAGTGAATTATCTCACATTTATCTTAAATATAGCAGAATCAGGGGATATGGGGAGAAGGCAGGAACAGGGTACTGATTGTGGATGATCATCCATGTTCACATTGAATGGCGGTGCTGGCTCGAAGGGCCGAATGGTCTACTCCTGCACCTATTGTCTATTTTGCCCCATAGAGCACAGAAATACACAGACCATAAATATACACTGACTATACAGCATGGAAATAGGCCCAACTTGCACATGCCGACCAATATGCCCCATCAACGCTAGTCCCACCTGCCTGCATTTGGCCCATATCCCTCTGAACCTTTCCTATCCATTTTAAACTCCGTCTGCTGAATTTTTGCAGCTTAATATTGAGCATTTGTTTCTGCTAGGTTTTCTAGCATTTCCAAATGCTCTGTCCCTGTGTTCAATGTCCAAAGGGCTTGGGATATTCCTATGTTTGTGGAATCACAGTGAAATTCTTGGCAAACAGTTATGGAGCCACAGAGTCGTAGAGTCATAGAACACAGAAAGAGGCCCTTCGGCCCAACTTTCACATGCTGCTCAAGATGCCCCATCCACACAAGAGGCAGCAAGGTGGCGCAGCGGTAGAGTTGCTGCCTTACAGCGCCAGAGACCCGGGTTCGATCCTGACTACAGGTGCTGGCTGTACGGAGTTCGTACGTTCTCACTGTGACCTGCGTGGGTTTTCTCCAGGTGCTCCGGTTTCCTCCCCCGCTCCAAAGGCGTGCGGGTTTGTAGGTTAATTGGCTTTGGTAAAATTGTAAATTGTGTGTAGGATGGTGCTAGTGTGCGGGGGTGACCGCTGACCGGCGCGGACTTGAAGGGCCGAAGGGCCTGTTTCCACACTGTATCGCTAACCTAAGCTCTAAACATTCCAAAGTTTTAATCGGGTTATTGAACCCTGAACATCTCAGAAGGTTCTTTATCCTTGATCTCCATTTTTTGTTTCATGACGTCAATTAATTAATATGGAGTTCAAATGTAAAATTATTGAAGCACATCACCTCAGTTCAGTTCAGCCTTTGTTCAGCTCGACTCTCCTGAAAGGATTCTCTGCCATTGTTACTTTACATTTGCTGTGCTTTTGTTCTGAATTTATTAATTGGCTCTCTTTCCTGCTTCTGGAGACATAACATTCCTGGGGAAACACATCTATCAAAGCCGAGTACGAGCGGAGGAATGAAGAATGAAACATCGGCACAGTGGCCCAGATGTAGAGTTGCAGCCTTACAGCGCCAGGCACCCAGGTTCGATCCCGACTACAGGCGCCGTCGGTACATTCGGCCCGTGAATACGCGGGTTTTCCCCCGGGTGCTCCGGTTTCCTCCCGCGCTCCCAAAGAAGTACGATTTTTGAAGGTAAATTCGGCTTCTGAAAATCGTAAATTGTCCCCAGCGTGTAGGATAATAGGATAAGTTAGAGATGGTCGTATTGGCGCTGGTCAGCCCGGACTCGGTGGGCCGAAGGGTCTGTTTCCATGCTGTATCTCTAAAGTTTAAAGTCTGAATCAAACTTTGGATTAAAAATCTCATGGTGTGAATTCACATTCAGGAATGGATTAGAAACTATTGTTTTCTCTTTGGATGACCCCCCTGCAGTAGAAAAATAAGCAGATAAATTCACTAAGCGACAAGGAAATAGATAATAAAATATTATTGATTACTCGCCTTGCTAAATTGAATTCAACATAACTCCATCAAAATGAAGCATTCTGTATTACATCTGACACTAGCTTTGTTCAGTTTGACCCTGATGGATATTTTCATAGACAATGTTGTAGGTCTGTGGGGGATAGACAACTGGCAATAGGTGCTTGGGTAGGCCATTCAGCCCTTCGAGCCAGCACTGCCATTCAATGTGATCATGGCTGATCTTCCCCAATCAGTATCCCGTTCCTGCCTTCTCCCCATATCCACCGCCCTCTGAGGCAGAGGATTCCACAGACTCACAACTCTTGTGAAAGTTTCCTCATCTCCGTTCTAAATGCCTTACCCCTTGTTCTTAAACAGTGACCCCTGGTTCTGGACTCCCCCAACATCGGGAACATGTTTCCTGCCTCCAGCGTGTCCAAACCCTTTATAATCTTATATGTTTCAATAAGATCCCCTCTCATCCTTCTAAATTCCAGAGTATTCAAGCCCAGCTGCTCCATTCTCTCAGCATATGACAGTCCCGCCATCCCAGAACAGTGGTGAGGTAACCACCCTACAAGGGTCAGCCATTAAAAGGGATAAGGTGAATGGCCTCCAATTGAGTCCTTTATTCCACCTTCCAGATCAGCAGGTATTACACAATAGAGATTAAGTGTGGAAACAGGCCCTTCAGCCCTCTGAGTCTGTGCCGACCAGCGATCAACTAGGATAGTACTAGATAGTGTCTAACACTATCCTACTAAGGACAATCTACAAAGCCAATAAACCTACAACTCTGTGCGTCTTTGGAGTGTGGGAGGAAACCGGAGCTCCTGGAGAAAACCCACGGAAGAACGTACAAACTCCGTGCAGGGAGGGCCCGTAAACAGGTTCTCTGGTGCAATAAGGTGGCAGCTCCACTGCTGTGCCACTGCGCTGCCCCATAATACGTTTTATGACCGTGTCATAAATTTTATACATTTTCATGCCTCGTCTTGGAAATTGGTGCAGTTTTTGTTTTGCCTGCAAGCATTTGAGTTAATCCATTTGGTGAACTCACGCGGCTGAACTAAAACGGGCGCAGGAGAGATTTCGAATTACAATTCAATACAAACCACCCAGGAATTTGAATGAAGCGTCTTTGGATTGACATTGACTCATTTAATGGTAGGCGTCAATGAGATGAAATATGAGAGCATGGTCTACCTTTTAAACTGACATATAATGGGTTATGTGGAAGGCACCCTAGAGATAGGATGGCACAGTGGCGCAGTGCTAGAGTTGCTGCTTTACAGTGCCAGACACTCGGGTTCGATCCTGACTGCGGGCGCTGTCTAAAAACAAATTTACACATTCTTCCTGTGACCGCGTGGGTTTTCTCCGGTTTCCTAACACACTCCAAAGACGTAACAGGTTAGTTGGTAAAATTGTAAATTGTCTCCCATACGTGTAGGATAGTGCTAGTGTACGGGGATCGCTGGTCGGCCCGGACTCGGTGGGCCGAAGGGCCTGTTCCGCGCTGTTTCTCTAAAGTCTAAAGTCTCAGGAACATACTTGGTATCTTCTTCATGCAAGAGAGAGGGGGAGAAGGAGAGGGAGAGGGAGAGGGAGAGGGAGAGAGAGGGAGAGAGAGAGAGAGAGAGGCAGATGAGTCTGATAGTTCAAGACAATCCAGTGTGGCCATTTTCCTCAACCAATCTTTGCTCCCTTCACCATGTATCTGTCCACTGTGGATGGCTCTATTTTAATCAGGTATTGTCGTTCTGTTGACTGGTTAGCGCGCAACAAACACTTTTCACTGTACCTCGGTACACGTGACAATAAACTACACTAAACACGTCTGCTCCACTGCGAAGGCTCCTCCAGGTATGCCTACTTTGAAGTTTTCCTCCTCTCTCCAAAGAGAGTTCTACAACACCCCCTCTTACTGGTCCCTCTCTGAGATCCCTCCAGCTCTACGCATCGTTTGCATATCTTTCATTCATTTTGTTCCGCATCTCTCTCCATCACCGTCTATATCTCTCGTTTCCCTCTCCCCTGACTATCAGTCTGACGAAAGGTCTCGACCCGGAACGTCACCTGCAGTATTCCTCTTCTCCAGAGATGCTGCCTGACCCACTGAGTTACTCCGGCTTTTGTCTCCATCTTTGCAGATCTCCCATTCATTCATTCTATCTATGCTCCTTCTATATCTCTCGTTTCCCTCTCCCCTGACTCGCAGTCTGAGGAAGGGTCTCGACCCGAAATGTCACCTGTTCCTTTTCTTCAATGATGCTGCCTGACCCGTTGAGTCCCTCCAGCTTTTTTGTGTCTGTCTTCTCGTTAAAAGTAAACTAAACTATTGCACAAGAAGGTAAGTTACCGAAGGGCAATGAGGGGAGTGTTTTCCTCTGTCCCATCCCCTTGCATTCACACAGCGGAGGCGTAGAACTGTTTTGGTGCAGCTAATAGAACTCAGAAGAGCCAAGAAGCCTAAAGTCTGGGAGTTGCCTGGTCTATACTGGCAGAATAAAACGTTTAGTTTAGTCTAGCGATATAACACGGAAACAGGCCCTTCGGCCTACTGAGTCCGCCCCGACCAGCAATCCCCGCACACTAACGCTACCCTAGGGATTCATACCAAGCCAATCAACCTACCAACTCGTATGACTTTGGAGTGTGGGAGGAAACCGAAGATCTTGTAGAAAACCCACTCCGGTCACGGGTCTCGGGTCTCTGGCGCTGCAAGCGCTGTAAGGCAACGACCCTACCTCTGCGCCACCGAGACAAGAAGTCCAAAGTCTGTGAGCTGCCTGGTCCATAATGGCAGAGATTAGAACTTTTCTTTGGATAACATCACAGACACCAGCAACTGTGCTTTAAAAATTGCCATTCATCAGACAGTTGGGAGAAGGCTTAATGCATTCATGTGATTATTTTAGCAGAGACATTAACAAATAAACAATTCACAGTTGACAGAGAATGTGAAATGAATAATTTATTGATTGATCAGCTAACACAGTCAATGGCAATTTGGCTTTTTATATCCATTCAATGGTCCACCAGTTGGGAAATACAAGGTCATAAGGAATAGGAGTAGAATTAGGCCATTCGGCCCATCAAATCTACTCTGCCATTCAATCATGGCTGATCTTATCTCTCCCTCCTAACCTGCCTTCTCCCCATAACTTCTGACATATAATGGCTACATTCACCGTTTGCTGTGTCCATTGAATCAATTAAGGGCCTGTCCCACGTAGCGATATTTCCGGCGACTGTAGGCGTCATGTTAGGGTCGCCATAAGATTTTGAACATTTCAAAATCCAGTGGCGACAAGAAAAATGTTGCGACACTTGAAAAATCGCCGCGCGTCATGCGTCATCTCGCCGCGTCACGCCACACCGCCGCATCACATCTCGCCGCGTCACGCCACATCACGCCGCCGCACGCCATATCACACCGTGTCACGCCGTGTCGCGCCGTATCACGCCGCAAATTTTTCGGTGACCTGATATGTCAGTCAATGAAGCCGGCAGTTACCGAAGAAAATCACCAAGTGGCCCTTTAGAATCGTAGAGTGGGAGGAGTGGGAGAGTGTAGGGTCAGAGGCAGTAGCCTCAGGATAAAAAGGACACACTGTACCTTCAAAAAGGAGATGAGAAGGAATTTCTTTAGTCAGAGGATTTTGAATCGTTGGAATTCATTGCCACAGGCAGCCGCGGAGGCCAAGTCAGTGGATATTTTTCAGCTGACTCTTCAAACAATTTCTGGAGGAACTCTGAAGAAGGGGTCCAACCCGAAAAGTCGTTTGTCCATTTCCCTCCGCAGATGCTGCCTGACCCACAGAGTTCTTCCAGCAGCTGTTTTTTTCCCTCAAGATTGCGTCATCTGCAGTCTCTAATATCTCCTATGAACTGCGCCTTACCTTTCTGTACACATTCGCAACCAAGCTGCTTACGGGTGGCACGGTGGCGCAGCGGTAGAGTCGCTGCCTCACGGCGCCAGAGACCCGGGTTCGATCCTGACTACGGGCGCTGTCTGTACGGAGTTTGTACCTGTGCCATTTAATCATTCTGAGAAAAGGATGTTAATTAGTGAGAATTGCCGTGGGGGGGGTTCTCTGAGTGACTGGCACGTAATGAGATTGTGGCTTCACAAATTCATGTGATGGGAGCAGAATTAGGCCATTCGGCCCATCAGGTCTACTCTGCCATTCAATCATGGCTGATGTACCTCTCCCTCCTAACCCCATTCTCTTGCCTTCTCCATGTAACCCCTATTAAATAATCTATCAATTTCTGCCTCTACAGTATCCATTGGCTTGGGCCACCACAACCTTCTGTGGCAATGAATTCCACAGGTTCACCACCCTTCAAATGAAGCATGGGCCCTTAACCAGTGGCTTGAAGCAACCTTTCGCTAAATAAAGTACTCAGAGGGAAGACAGCTCAGATCAAACATTCAGCGGCAAAATGAAATGGAACCGAATGAAACAATCCCAAGAAAGATTAAACAGGGAATTAAAAGAAGAGAGATGTTTTTAAAATATCACTACATTATTTGCCAGCGTGCGCATAACCCACAAAATTAGTGGATGATTGTGGTTGAAAGAAATAATTATTTCAGATTGTTCATTTGTGTCAGGAATAAAATTGAACAAATATCCTCAAAGAGTATGCAGCATTAAAACAAGGTCATAATTTTCTGTCTTTGCATTATTAACCAAGAAATCTGAATTTACATAACTCGTCATGGCTTAATAAAAAATGCATTGACGTTTTGAAAAAACATGTTTAATTTAGTTGTTGTACTTCAAATATTGCATTCTCAATTTTTTTTTAACACTCTACAGACCCCTAAAAGTATAATTGAAACTCTGCTTCTGACATTTAAGTTTTAGTAAAGCAAGGCACCACAAGTGCAATCATTTTAACTTTGTAGGGCATTTTTTAATATTGTATTGCCCCAAGATGGCGGCGCGCGCGGCAGCCTCGCCAGCAGCTTGCGTGTTTCATTGGACTTTTTGTCCGAGCCGTCCCGACGTCGGAGTTTGGATCACCCCGGCGAGAGGGTCTGTACATCGGGCCGTCTGTAGCGGCGACTGCGGAGGATTCTCGGACCCGACACAGGTGAACGGAGGAGCAGAACTTTCGTGCCTTGCACCACAGCGGGAGGTGCTGTTTCCGCTGTGGTGGATGTTTATGTTATATGTTGAATTCTGTGATGTATTGTGTTCTTTCCTTCTTTATAGGAGAGGACTGCTCATCCGCCTAGCTTACTTATGAGTGAAACTGCATCATGACGAATGGCTACCACAGCACCAGGACACCATGAAGCAGATGGCACCACTCAACCCCGAGTTGGAGGTAGATAGATAGGTAGGTAGATAGGTAGGTAGATAGGTAGGTAGATAGGTAGGTAGATAGGTAGATAGATAGGTAGGTAGATAGGTAGATAGATAGGTAGATAGATAGGTAGATAGATAGGTAGATAGATAGGTAGATAGATAGGTAGATAGATAGGTAGATAGATAGGTAGATAGATAGGTAGGTAGATAGGTAGGTAGATAGGTAGGTAGATAGGTAGGTAGATAGGTAGGTAGATAGGTAGGTAGATAGGTAGGTAGATAGGTAGGTAGATAGGTAGGTAGATAGGTAGGTAGATAGATAGGTAGGTAGATAGGTAGGTAGATAGGTAGGTAGATAGGTAGGTAGATAGGTAGGTAGATAGGTAGGTAGATAGGTAGGTAGATAGGTAGGTAGATAGGTAGGTAGGTAGGTAGGTAGGTAGGTAGGTAGGTAGGTAGGTAGGTAGGTAGGTAGGTAGGTAGGTAGGTAGGTAGGTAGGTAGGTAGGTAGATATTTGAGCATGAAATAATGTTTTGAATTTGCAGTTTAAGAGGGAACTGCAGATGCTGGAAAATCGAAGGTAGACATAAATGCTGGAGAAACTCAGCGGGTGAGGCAACATCTATGGAGCGAAGGAAATAGGCAACATTTCAAGTCAAGATCCTTCTTCAGACTCGAGTCTGAAGTCTGAAGAAGGGTTTTGGCCCGAAACGTCACCTATTCCTTCGCTCCATAGATGCTGCCTCACCCGCTGAGTTACTCCAGCATTTTTGTCTACCTTTTGAATTTGCAGGGTCGTCTGGTATCAGTGGAGAAAAATAAACAGAGTTAAAGGTCTCGACCCTAAAGATCACTATTCCTTCTCTCCATGTCTATTTCCTTCTTTTAAGTCTTAGGAAATTTGGCAATTCCACGACAACACTCACCAACTTCTACAGATTTTATCGGGGTGTATCGCAACATGGTTTGGGATCAGCTCCATCCAAGACAGCAAGGAGTTGCAGAGAGTTGTGGACACAGCCCAGACCATCATGCAAACCAACCTCTCTTCCATTGACTCCATCTACACTTCACCTTGCTTCGGCAAGGCCACCAGCATAATCAAGGACCTGTCTCACCCTCGGTCGCTCCCTCTCCTCCCCTCTCCCATCAGGGAAGAGGTATAGACGTTTGAAAACCACACCTCCAGATTCAGGGACGATATCTTCCCAGTTGTTACCAGGCAACTGACCCATTCTCCCACCAACTAGAGAGTGGTCCTGACCTCCAACCTACTCCATCAGAGACCATCAAACTATCTTTAATTGGACTTTAACTGGACTTGCTCTCGCACAAATCATTGAACCCTTTACATCAGCTGGAGAGCGGTCCTGACCTCCCTCATTGGCGACCTTCAAACCCTCATTAATTTTACTTTAATGGATGTTATCACGCGCTAAGCCTTATCTTGCCTTTAATCCTGTTTCTGTGCGCTGTGGATCGCTTGATTGTTATCATGTAGAGTTTTCTTGCTGACTGGATATCTCGCAACGAAAAAGCTTATCAGTGTAGCTCGGTACACATGACAAGACAAAAATAAACGGAGCTATTTCAGCCTGATTCATCAAATTGGAGGTGAAATGTAGGAATCTTTTTAATGTAGTCTGTTGATGAGTTTTGCCTTATGCTTAACATTCCTTGGCCTGACACTGACTAGTTCCCATTTTAGTTTAGGTTAGTTTAGTTTAGTTTCGAGATACAGCGCGGAAACAGGCCCTTTGGCCCACCGAGTGCGCACCGACCAGCGGTCTCCGTACCCTAACGGGGATTCACTAATCATTCACTAATGAATATTTTTAAGGCAGAGATAGATAGATTTTATTAGTCGGAGTCACGTGAGTGACTACGTGAAGACCCCGCCAGCACGCATGCGCGACATATCGTCGAACGCATTGCGGAAGCGACAGTCGGGAAGAGCGCTGCTCCTCCAGCGCAAATTTTCAAAAACTTACTGAAGGTAAGTCTTACCTTTTCTGGTGAGCGTGGCGACTCGGTGTGTTTCTTTTTTCAGGAGGAAGCACCATGGAGTCGCGTAAGGGAAAGCAGCAGCTGACACCGCTGCTGTGGAAAGCAGCCAGCAGCGTGCCGTCTCTCCAGAGCTGCAGGTGCTGCCAGCAGCTCCCGGCTTTCTCACCGCTACAGACCGCAGGTGCGCCGCGGTCGGCGGCAAAAACCACCCGGAAGTCGGACAGGTCCGTTGACTCGGCTGGGTCCGCACCTGAAGACACCCCCATTCCCGGATAGGGACGGCGGGCGTCTTTCCCGCAGGAGCGGATGGGGAGCAGTGCTCCAGCGCGACCTGCTTATGCAGGGGCAGAGTCACAGTGGGTCTCCTCGCAGACCCACGGCAGGATCCTTTCAAGGACTGCCAAATGTCTCACCCTCTTCGCAGGGGAGCATTAGGGGTCAGAGCTGGGCTGACCCTGAAGAAGGGGCAATGGCTGAACAGTCAACTGTGAGGGGTGCCAGAAGAGAGAGCAGCAGAAGAATTGTGGGAACACATGCTGTACCAACTCAGGAAGGACTGCCTATACAAAGCTGCAGCCAGTACAAAATACATGGTTACAAAACAGCTACAGGAGCAAGCCATTAACTTTATGGCTGGGAAGTACATTGCTCCAGAGAACTCCATTCTCTTAAAGTACCAGCAGTCTATGACCCCATCTGGGGCAACAGGAGCCCATCTATAAGGAGCCAGGAGGGGAAGCTCCAGGGGAAACTGCTGGCTGCTAAAATCACAGCAGTACCAGGACAACTGATGGGTTGATTTGCCTGAAGAGTTTACTAGATGCTCTAGCAGACTGTGTAATACTCAGTGGAGATTAACAGTTACAGGAAGAGCATCATCAAGAAGTGCGGAATTATGCAAGACAAGTAGCACACAGGCGCCAAAATTGCTGTTGGGGGACCTCCCGAAGCAGGTGAAAGACCTGCATGAGGAAGCCAAGGCTATAGGCCTGATCAAGGTGCCAAGCACCTCTAAAACCCACTATCAACAGCGGCAGCACCCCTACACACCCACCCAGACATCGGTGCTATGGAAGACCATCTGGTGGTGAAAGCTCGAAGGCCGGCCCACCTGCACAGCGGTCTTTCAGACCATGGCCCAGCCCGGCCCTTCATGGAAAATGCGCCAACCCCACAACGCAGCAACACAATACCAGAAGAAACAACTGCGGAGACAACCCACACAACACCGGTAACCATGGAGGTAGGTGGGTCTGGTTGTCTTAAAAAACATTGCATGTCCGATTCATCAAAAGTTGGGGGACGGTTGCACTTGTTTCATCATGTGTGCTGCACCTTTACCTCTGAACTTTTACATACTCGGAAGTATTCAGAATTACAAAATTGAATTTGTATACGAACTACCGTCCCAGTTCAGCATACGCCTAGCAGGAAGTTCATACTTCACAAAAAGAGAGAACAGCAGGCCATGCTGAACTGTTTTAAGACTAAACACAAAAAGGGAATTGAGAAAACAATCAGAGAATTTCAAGAGTTCGTATCAAATATATTTATTTAAAAAAAAACTAAAAAGATGGTGGTTGCCGTATCATTACAGATTTGACCGAACTAAATACTTCCGTTCAGTATGCCCATTTCAAAAATAGACCACGTTTGTCACACACAGGATCATCATAAATACCTGAAAATTTATCTGGATGGGACAGCTATGGCAGTATGCCTTATCCAATGGGTTGTCATCAGCACCCAGGCTATTACAAATTTATTAAAACCAGCTTTAGCATACTTAAAGAAACATAACCATATCGTCATGGCTTACCTGGAATGATATTCTCATTGTAGGTGAAAATTGGAGCTGGCTACATTGGTGGTATCAGCCACAACACAGGGATTTAACGTACATCCAGATAAATCAAAATTGGAACCCTCCACTACCATGGATTATTTGGGGTTCACTATTGACTCTGTTCATATGTCTATCACCTTGCCACCAAACAAAGTGACAGACTTGATGGGAGTATGCAAAAGCCTCACTGGCATCAGGGAACCATCCATTCGGCAAGGAGCAAGAGTGATTGGGAAATTGGTGGCTGCGTTCCCAGCAGCACAATTGGACCACTCCATTATTAAAACCTGGAAGAGGGAAATTTTAGCTCTCAAAAATCATGCAGGCCATTTCAATAGGCCTATGCAACTACCAGGAAAGTAAATCAGAATTAAACTGGTGGATAGAAATGCTCAACATTATTCTAACCCCATCACCCCATTCTATATCCCTAGGGTACATTACAGACTGATGCCAGTGCTAAAGGTTGGGGAGCAACTAATACCACCGCAAGTTGTGGTGGCAGATGAGTGCACAAAAAATTATTCTGTTTAAAGCACTAGGAATTAATTATCTAGAAATGCTGGTAGCGTTTCATGGACTCAGGGCCTACTGCTCAGATGAGCACCAGTTGCATGTACGGTACAAATTGATACCACAGTGGGGGCCTATATATAATAATATGGGTGAAATAAAGTCGATATCATGTGATGAATTGGCTAATAATATCTGGCACTGGTGTCTGGGAGAGAGATTTGGATCTCAACCACTTACCTTCCAGGTAAGCTAAATACAATGGCAGACACCAGGTCACGTAAATTCAACAACAACATTAAATGGATGTTGGATCGGAAAGTGTTTACAGATATTATAGACCGGTATGGGACACCAGATATCGACCTTTTTTCCATCCAGACTAATTCACCAACTACCAACATATGTTGCTTGGGAACCAGACCCAGGGGCAGCAGCGATGGACGATTTCTCGCTGCATTGGGGGGGGAGGGGGGGGATTTGTTTTTGCTATGCATTTTCCCCTTCTGCCTCATCAGGCGAGTCTTACAATAATTAAACAAGACGCCGCAACGGGTACCATGGTTCCCAACAGTACAAATATGGTCTCAGAACCCTGCATCTGGATGAACGACAGGCAAGGAGGTTGGCACACCCCGTGCGGGAAAGTATCCGTGCCATGACTGTATGAACTTGTTGATTTGCAGTTTCTGAACAGGCCATTTCTGGGATACGGACTCTCCAACAGGACGATCAATGCCATCTCAGCGTCGTGCAGGGAGTCCACGAACACTACATATGACTCAGCCACCAACACTGAAGTGCTGGAGTTCTGGCCACCTTTCATTTTGATGAAGGATTGAGTTACAGTGCCATTATTGTGCAAGGAGTGCCCTATCTAATATCTGGGCAGAGGGAGTGATCACCTGGCTATAGGATCACACCCACTAGTACCTAAACGAATGAGGGGTATTTGTACTCTATCCCCCCCAGGCCCAGATACACCCATATATGGGACATAGGTAGTACACCATGTTACGAGGATGGACACCAATATCGGGGCTCACTCTAGACAAACTTATATCCTGGATGGAATGATTATGGCACTTGGATCAGCACAACGGGTCCAGTCCTTACACAAGCTAGTATAGGACGTCATGTCTGTCACAAATGGCATATAACCTGCTACATACAGGGCTACTTAAACAAGACTGACCCGGTTCCTCTAGCCAATATTAGAGTTCTGGCCTATCCTGCAGATAGTCGGGCCTGCATAGTGACACATATTTTCCAATATATAGTCACCAAGACACTTATGGGCACGGAGAGAGCTTTCTCATTAGCCATAAATGCCCTCACCTAAGGTCACAGTGCAAACCATATCCAGATGGTTAGGGTGGTATTACGTGCAGTGATGGATACTAATGTTTCAAATCTCACTCCACCAGGGCTGCATCTACATCGGATGCTAGGATGATGGGAGTTCCTATGGATCACATCCTTGCCACAGCGGGGTGTAGCAATGAACGCATTCAATGCTTTATAATAAACCCGTGGCCGATCCTGAGACGTTTGCAGGGAAAAATTAAGTTCTGTAAAATAAATTACCCAATGTGGGGCATATTATTTTAGGTATGAATAATACCTTTATTGTTTTTCAGCACAGTGTCGTGTGTGAAATACGTTTCATCCCCCTTCCCAGAATGGCAGTGTGTGAGCATGGTCTCGTTCCAGGGCATGAAATCACAGAGCTTTGAAATCTTCACGTAGTCACTCACGTGACTCCGAAGTAAAATAGTAAGATTAAATGAGAACTTACCAGTTTGAAGTTTGATCTTTATTTTATGAGGAGTTACGATGAGGGATTACGTGCCCTCCGCTCCCAAAACCCTCTATTATAAAGTTCAACTGGTATGGAAGTTCTCTCTTATCTTACTATATTAGTCTACTCTGGTATCTGTGATTTCACACCACTGCTTTGAAGAATGTCGCGCATGCGTGCTGGCGGGTCTTCACGTAATCCCTCATCGTAACTCCTCATAAAATAAAGATCAAACTTCAAAACTGGTAAGTTCTCATTTAATCTTACTATTTTTGATTAGTCCGGGTGTCAGGGGTTATGGGGAGAAGGCAGGAGAATTGGGTTGAGAGGGAGAGATAGATCAGCCATGATTGAAGAGCGGAGCAGGCGTGATGGCCTAATTCTGCTCCCATCACTTATGACTTATGACCTAACCTTATGACTTATGACCTTATGACCTAACACTATCCTACACACTGGCGATAATTTACAATTTTACCAAAGCAAATTAACCTACAAACCTGTGCATCTTTGGGGTGTGAGAGGAAACCGGAGCAACCGGAGAAAGCCCACCGGGTCACGGGGAGAACGTACAAACTCCGTACGGACAAGAACCCGTAGTCAGGATCGAACCCAGGTTCCCGGCGCTGTAACTCATCAACTCTACCGCTGCGCCACTGTGCTAGACCAAGGACAAAGGGCCAAGGACATTTATTGTCACATACACCAATTGGTGCAGTGAAATTTGAGTTGCCATTGCAGCACACAGATAAGATAAACACAACATTATAGAATTTAACATTAAACATAAAAAACACCCACCCCCACAGCGGGATCAACGTTTCCCCACTGTGAGGGAAGGCAGCAAAGTTCAGTCCACTTCCTCGATGTCACCCGTGGTTGGGGCCTATTTGAGGCCTTTGCAGTTGCCGCGACTGCGGCCCGATATTTCAGGCCCTCTCGCCGGAATGATGGAACTCCGGCGTCGGACGAACGCTCTCAGCGGCTTGGAGTTCCAAAACGGCCACTTCCTACCGGAGAGCGCGGCTCCCCAAGTGCACGCGCCGCGCTGGGCAGAGCTCCAACGCTGGCGACCTCGGCGAACGATCCCAGGCTCCGCGATGATGAGGTCAGCGCCGCCCGCGGCTGGAAGCTCCGCAGACCACAGCTCCACGATGCGGAAGTCGGCGGTCCCAGCACTCCGGAGCTCCACACGGCGACCCGGGTGAGACATCGTCCCGCTCCGTGATGGCACCTCAGTGCTGAAGCTGCAGCTCGAAGCTCTGGCCCGTCTCCGGCAGGAAAGGCCGCGCCAATCCGAATGGTAGGCCGCGAGGAGGAAGGACATATCCTCGCCCAGATAGGGACTGGAAAAAAACGTTTTTCCCCCCTCCCACCCCCGCCCCCCCCCCCCCCCCCCCCCCCCCCGCATCCTCCACATAAAAAGACTAAAAGGCCTCCAGAACAAAACTTTTTAACAAACTAAAAATAAAAAAGGGTGAAGCACGAACAGCTGCAGGCGAGGCTGCCACGCTCTATGGCGCCACCACGAACACAGACCACGTTTTTCAATCCCTTTAACGATCGCGGTAATATATGACATTTCTCAACATATTAGTGTGGTGCAACATAAGATTGTTAACTAATGAGTGATCACACAGTGCAGACTGTGCACGCTGGCAGCTTAGACTGGGATCTTGAGCAGATAGTTTAACATTGCCATTTTCTGTGTGTAATTGATGGAAAATAGTTTCCATCCTGACCAAAGAACCACAAGAGGCCTGCTGATCTCACCGTAAATTTCTGGTCTCATCTCGGCTGGAGACCATTGATTGATGAGCCCTGTTGTGTTTCCTGGCTACATGTCGACCATTTGTGGAATCATTTCTGCGAGGATTGGAATGAATAAATGATGTGTAGGGAGATGCAGTGAGAGAGAGACGGGGGGCAGTGAGATAGAGAGAGAGAGATACAGACAGACTGACAGAGAGTGGCAGAGAGGGAACGACAGAGAGAGTGGCAGAGAAAGAGGCAGAGAGAGAGAGTGAGAGAGAGAGGAAGAGAGGCACACGGAGGAAGGCATTCAGAGAGAGAGAGAGGGGGGCAGACAGAGAGTCAGAGAGAGGGAGCCAGACAAGGGAGATGGAGAGGCTGAGAGAAAGAGAGAGAGAGGGAGAGAGCGAGAAAAAAATTGAGAGAGAGAGAGCGAGGTAGACAAGTAGAGCAAGAGGCAGGTTGAGAGAGAGAGGCAAAGAAACAGAGAGAGACAGAGGGAGACAGAAAGAGAGAGAGAGAGAGAGGCAGACGGAGAGCGGCACAGAGAGAGAGAGAGGCAGACAACTGGAGAGAGAGAGAGACAGGTAGAAAGAGAGAGCCAGAGAGAGAGGGAGGCAGAGAAAGAGGCAGATGGAGAGAGAGAGGTGGAGAGAGTGCGTTAGACAAAAAGAGAGAGAGAGAGACAGACAGAGAGGTAGGCAGAGAGAGAGGCAGAGAGACAAAGAAGGAGAGAGAGTTGCTGACAGAAAGAGAGAGAGGCCGATAGTGTGGCAGAGAGAGAAAGAGAGAGGAAAGCAGGGAGAAGGAGACAGAGAGAAAGGCAGTGAGAGCAAGAGGCAGACTGAAGGAGCTGCGGACAGAGAGAGAGAGGGAAAAAGAGAGAAAGAAGTGAAGCTGGACTGCTGACATCGAGCTGCAGGAATTAGCACCAGTGCCTCAGCTCCAGGGAGCTGGTTTACAATTCACTTGTCATGTTGTGTGGGGTTTGCCTGCTCTCTGCATTTTTGCTGGGTTTTTGGCTTCCTGAAGCGCTTGTAAACATAAACATGGAAACACAGAAAATAGGTGCAGGAGTAGGCCATTCGGCCCTTCGAGCCAGCACCGCCATTCAATATCGTCCAAAATCAGTGCCCCGTTCCTGCTTTCTCCCCATATCCCGTGATTCCTAAGAGCTAAATCTAACTCTCTCTCGAGTACATCCAGTGAATTCGCCTCCGCTGCCTTCTGTGGCAGGTTAACTGTCTCCTACTTAGTGAAGTTTAGTGATTAAGAAGAAGCTAAAGGGGTTTGATGTCCTTGTTAGAAAAAGTAAGTTGCAGGGCTACACGAAAATGGGGGGTGGGGGTGGGGGGAGTCAGTGAATAGGACAGAAATGATAGGTTTAGTAGGAACACATGGATCGAATGGCATCCTTCTTCGCCACAGCCATGACAAACTATAAGCATCTTTCAAGGATTCGGATCAATGAATGGAGAAAGAACATTCTGGAGCGTGCAGACAATTTTATTTATTAAAGCAAAATACAGGAACATTATTAATAAAGCAATAAGTTCCTTGGCATTTCCACCAAGCGCTTCACAGTGGTGCTCCCTCACAGTTCCAGAGACCCGGGTTCGATTCTGGCCACGGGTGCTGTCCGTACGGAGTTTGTACATTCTCCCTGTGACCGCGTGGGTTTTCTCCGGGTGCTCTGGTTTCCTCCCATACTCCAAAGGTGTACAGGTTTGTTGGTTAGTTGCCTTCTGTAAAATGTAAATTGTCCCTAGTGTGTGTAGGATAGTGCTAGTGTGCGCTGATCGGCGCGGACTCAGTGAGCGGACTCAGTGGGCCGAAGGGCCTGTTTCTGCGCTGTATCTCTAAAGTCTAAAGTAAAGTAAAAGTCTAAATCGTCACAGGTTCTGTGAAATTCATTTTTGCATCAGTTCCGCACGTATTACTGTACATAAGCATATCTAAAGGGCCTGTCCTACCAGCATCCGACTCCAAGCGGTGAGCACGATCAAACCGGCAGCGGGGGCCGCGCGGAGGTGGGGTGAGTGGCGCAACGCGGCGCAAAGTGAGGCGAACCTGGAGCGAAGTCTGAAAGGTAAGTTCGCCAGGACAGAGAGGGACACACAGAGAGGGTCACGGAGGCACGACGTCGAGGCGGTGTGTAATGTGTCGAGGCGACTGCGAGCCGACAAGCCGTTGCCGCGCGGAATTTTTGAACATGGTCAGTTTTTCGGAGCCCCGCGCGATGTCGGGACGAACTCCGCACAATTCCGCACAATTCCGGCGATCGAAGTGGGACCGGCCCCGCGACGCCGGACGGCTCAAGCGACCACGTTAGGTCACGCTCATCGCATGGAGTCGCATGCTGCTGGGACAGGCCCTTTAGACACAGTTCAAGTGTATAGAAATAGTGTAACTAAAACAGTACACGGAGTTGCCAGGGATGGCGCCATTTTCAAGCCCTGCTTGTCGCAAGTGCAGAGTTTCTTGACCTGACTATGAAGGCCCGTTGTCCTGGCAAAGTTGCAGGGTCGGCCTGGCCAAGTGTCCTCTACCGCTGCTCCACCGCTCCATGTAGCTGCAGGTCGCGTCCGGTCCGCGCTCTCGGCCTCTCGGAACGTTGCCCGGTCCAGCTCCCACATGGCCTCGTGATATAGTGGCTGCTCTAAGCCTGAAGAAGGGTCTCGACCCGAATCGCCACCTATTCCTTTTCTCCAGAGATGCTGCCTGACCCGCTGAGTCCCTCCAGCATTTAGTGCCCATCTTCCACAAAACATCCACTTGTTTTCCTCGACAGGTTGTGAAACGCAGTGCCGCTACTGTTGCTGGCAACTCCATTTTAGCTGACAAGAGTCTGTTTAATTTAGTTTTAGTTCAGTCTAGTTTGGAGACACAGTGCATCCGCACCGACCAGCGATCCCCGCATATATTAACACTCTCCTACACACACTAGGGACAATTTTCACATTTACCAAGCCAATTTACCTACAAACCTGCACGTCTTTGGAGTGTGGGAGGAAACCGAAGATCCCGGAGAAAACCCACGCGGGTCACGGGGAGAACGCGGGCAAACTCCGTACAGACAGCACCCGTAGTCGTGATTGAACCCGGGTAGGCGGCGCTGCTAGGCAGCAACTCTACCGCTGCGCCACCGTGCCAACCATCCTCACGTTGCAAAAGAGTAAATAAGACAAAGGGAAAGGCAGCGAGTAAGAGAAAACAGAGAGAATGTGGGGAGAGATGAAGAGAGACAGAGATTGATAGTTAAATCTCTGCCTTGAGCACGAAACAAGGTGATGTTCTTCAACACTAATGGAGACATCCTCTGCCAAAAGTATCACATAACAACATTGTTAGGGTGGACAAATTATGTAGTTACAATTTTGCAGCTTTAGATGACATTAATGATTATACTTCAAAGTACTTAACTAGATTTAGGATCCTCAGAATGTCGAGAAGTTATGATCAGTGTTACAGGAACACAAATAATTCTTCCTCTTCACGGACAAGGAGACTTAATTACAAGATAAGAAGATGGTCATTTAAAATTGAAATGCTAAGGAAACATCTTCATTCAGAGGATGATGAATCTCAGATATTCTCTGCCCCCTGAGGATGGTGAAGGTCAGATCAAGAGAATAGACAATAGACAATATGTGCAGGAGCAGGCCATTCGGCTCTGAGCCAGCACTGCCATTCAATGTGATCATGGGTGATCATCCACATTCAGTACCCCGTCCCTGCCTTCTCCCCATATCCCCAGACTCCGCTATCTTTAAGAGCCCTATTTAGCTCTCTCTTTAATGTATCCAGAGAAACGGCCTCCACCGCCCTCTGAGGCAGAGAATTCCACAGATTCACAACCCTCTGTGTGAAATAGTGTTTCCTCATCTCCGTTCTAAATGGCTTACCCCTTATTCTTAAACTGTGGCCCCTGGTTCTAGACTCCCCCAACATCGGGAACATGTTTCCTGCCTCTAGCGTGTCCAAACCCCTTAATAATCTTATATGTTTCAATAAGATTCCCTCCCATCCTTCTAAATTCCAGAGTGTACAAGCCCAGCCGCTCCATTCTCTCAGCATATGACAGTCCCACCATCCCGGGAATTAACCTTGTGAACCTACGCTGCGCTCCCTCAATAGCAAGAATGTCCTTCCTCAAATTTGGAGACCGAAACTGCACACAATACCCCAGGTGTGGTCTCACTAGGGCCCTGTACAGCTGCAGAAGGACCTCTTTGCTCCTATACTGGACTCCTCTTGTTATAAAGGCCAACATGCCATTCGTTTTCTTCACTGTCTGCTGTACCTGCATGCTTACTTTCATTGACTGATGAACAAGGACCCCCAGATCCCATTGTACTTCCGCTTTTCCCAACTTGACACCAACTAGGCTTACATAGAACTAGTGTGAATAGGGTATCAATAGTTGTCAATGACTCGGTGGGCAGAAGGGCCTGTTTCCATGCTGTACCTCTAAACTAAACTTTAATCTGGATGGTTGGGGATACGTCCTGTTTAGTTTAGTTTAGAGATATGGGGAAGTTCTGACATTTAGTTTAGTTTTAGTTTAGTTTAGAGATGCAGTGTGGAAACAGGCCCTTTGGCCCATCGAGTTCGTATCGCCCAACGAGTTCTGCACATTAACACTATCCTAGGGACAATTTACATTTACACCAAGCCAATGAACCTACAAACCTGCATGACTTTGTAGTGTGAGAGGAAACCGGAGATCGCAGAGAAAACCCACGCGGGCGGTCACGGGGGGAACGCACAAACTCCGCACAGACAGCAGCCGTAGTCGGGATCGGGCTCAGGTCTCCGGCGCTGTAAACGCTGTAAGGCAGCAACTCTACCGCTGCACCACCGTGCCGCCCAGTTTACTGTTTTACATTTGATCCATTTTTGTGTTTATTAAAACCGCTTCGCATCATTAAATCTTGGAACACGCTAAATTATTGGTCTCACCAGTTCCCCTTGCGTCCCTCTCGGGCTATCACTCAGCACAGCCTGTCATATTGTCCTTTAATTTGTTTTGTTCCAAGTGTTAAGGAAACAAGTGTATTATAGTTCTATGTGAAGTAGAGACGGGAACCACAGAAATTAACAGCAAACCAGAGGCTGGTGAATCAGTGGAATTCCTTGCCACAGACGGCTGTGGAGGCCAAGCCATTGGGTATTTTTAATGCAGATATTAAGAGAATCTTGATTGGTGCGGGTGTCAAGGGGAAAGCAGGAGGATGGGGTTGTGAGGGAAAGATAGATCAGCCGTGATTGAATGGCGGAGAAGATCCAATGGGCTGAATGGCCTGATTCTGCTCCTATGACTTATAGGTTTATCTGAATGTCAAAGAACAGGCAACATTTCTAGCTTTATTGCCCCTTCAGCAATCAGTCTGAAGAAAGATCCTGACCTGAAACCTTGCTGATCCATCTCCTCCAGAGATTCTGAAGAAGTGTAACGAAGGGTCCCGACCCAAAACGTCAACGCTCCATGCCCTCCAGACATGCTGCCTGACCCGCAGAGTTACTCCACCACTTTGTATTTTAAGCAATTCTATGTCATTCATTTGAGGAGGATGGTTGAGAAAAATAATGACAAGACCACCATTTCATTTTTGTGGTGTGCACCAAACTGAAATCACAGTTTAGGTTCGTTTAGAGATACAGCGCGAAAACAGACCTCCGGCCCGCCAAGTCCTTCCCGACCAGCGATCCCCACACAATCCCGCACACACTGGGGACACATTACTCATACACCAAGCCAATTAGCCTGCAAAACCTGCACGTCTTTGGAGGGTTGGAGGAAACCAAAGATCTCGGGGGGGGGGGGAACCCACGCAGGTCACGGGGAGAACGTACAAACTCTGTATGGACAAGCACCTGTAGTCGGTATCGAACCCGGGTCACCGGAGCTGCAAGTGCTGTAAGGCAGCAAACCTACCGCTGCGCCACCGTGCCGTCCATTACTGCTGTATTTTTATAATTTAA
Source organism: Okamejei kenojei (assembly GCA_035221665.1). Classification (NCBI taxonomy): domain Eukaryota; kingdom Metazoa; phylum Chordata; class Chondrichthyes; order Rajiformes; family Rajidae; genus Okamejei; species Okamejei kenojei. Next base: position 10,270,755 of record CM069154.1, read on the forward strand.
TCCAAAGCTGATGATACCTGAATGCGTTACTGTTCTAGAGTTAAGTCAAGAGCATTTTATTGTCATATTGTTCCAAAGCAGAACAATTAAATTCTTACTTGCAGCAGCACCACAGAGATTTAGAGACGGTAGTGTTTAACAGCCTGATGGTTGTGCGGATGAAGCTGCTCCTGAACCTGGACGTTACAGTTATCAGGCCCCCATATCTTCTTCCTGATGTCAGGAATGAAACGAGAGCGTATCCAGGGTGGTTAATTGATCAAGTTTTCATGCACTCGGTGGGCCAAAGATCCCGATTCCATGCTGTATCTCCGAACTGAATTAAACACAAATGATGAAGGGGGTGTGTCGAATGACCTGGTTCTGTGTGGTATGACTCTATCTTTCTCCATGGGTGACACGTTGGCATGTCGATAAAGTCACTGCCTTACAGACCCAGAGACCGGGGTTCGGTCCCGTCTACGGGTACTGTCCGCACGGCGTTTGTGCGTTCTCCCCGTGACCTGCGTGGGTTTCCGCCGGGAGCTCTGGTTTCCTCCCACACTCCAAAGACCCAGTCCAGGTTTGTGAGTTAACTGGCTTGGTGGAATTGGAAATTGTCCCTAGTGTGTGCAGGATAGTGTTAGTGTGCGGGGATCGCTGGTCGGCACGGACTCGATGGGCCGAAGGGCCTGTTTCTGTGCAGTGTCTCTAAACTAAACTAAACTAAACTAAATTAAACTAAACTAAATAACACTGATGCAATTATTGCTACACCTGCTCATTTAACACCAGAATCCTATGCACCATTCTGAAACCGTGAAACCCAGCCAGTTAATTATACTGTTCGTATCAATCAGTCAGTGGATTATTTTCTCAGCCTTACCATGGTTTCTAGAATGACGTGCTTGATTAATGTTGGTTAAGCAAAGACTGTTTTCGGGACATTTCATGTGCGGATGCTTCTGACTGGCTTGGTACAGTGCGCTACAGATGATAAGAAGGCTTCTTCCAAATTAGCTGTCACAGCCCAGAAGCAATGAATGCTTTTGTTGGAACTTTGCCCCACTTTGGCAAATACTTGCCCTTGGCTTCCACTGATCGCAGAAACTGGCAGCCGTTTTCAATGTTTTCTTAATTGGAGGATGACTCAATGTTTACGTGGGATTTGCAGGTTTTAAATCTCACTGGTGGTCCGTTCTCGTCTCACTCTCGTGGCGTCAATCCTATTTTCGGTTTGCATCAAGTCTGCGTCATAAAAAAAGCATAATATCCAGTCCAACAGGGCCTACGATAATGTTATCACAGAACGAGGACCTCTCTTAAATTCCTTCATTTCATATGTGATAGGAGCAGAACTGGGCCATTCCACCCATCGTCTACTCCGCCATTCAATCACGGCTGATCTATCTCTCCCTCCAAACCCCATTCTCCTGCTCTCTCCCCATAACCCACGAAACCCGTACTAACCAAGAATCTCTGCATTATAAATATCCATTGACTTGGTCTCCACAGCCTTCTGTGGCAAAGAATTTCACAGATTCAACACACTCTGACTGAAGAAATTCATTTAGGAAAGCATTGCCTTCCTAAAGGAACGTCCTTTAATTCTGAGGCTATGGCCTCTTCGCCTAGACTCCTAGACTCATCTCAGATGCAGCACAGAATGCAACAGGAGATCGTTCTTCCCTGTGGCGATCAAACTGTGCAACCTCCCCCTTCTGTCATGTGGTAGACCCCCCCCCCCTCCCCTCTGGCCTGTCCAATCCTGTAAGAATTTTATAATTTCTATAAGATCTCATCCTTCTAAATTCCAGTGAATACAAGCCCAGTCGACCCATTCCTTCATCATATGTCAGTCCCGACATCCCGGGAATTAACCTGGCAAACCTACGCTGCACTCCCTCAATAGCAATAATGTCCTTCCTCAAATTAGGAGACCACAATTGCACACAATACTCCAGGCATGGTCTCACCAGGGCCCTGTACAACTGCAGTAGGACCTCCTTGCTCCTAAACTCAAATCCTCTCGCATTGAAGGCCAACGTGCCATTAGCTGCTGATTGCTAAATAAGAAATATTAACATCTAGCCAGGCTTTAGTGGTTGTGTTACAACAGCCCAGTTAACAACACTCGTTGGTTAGATCAGCCACGAACCATTTATGGTCCCAGTCACGCACCAGGCACTTTAACCTACTATTCCCCCATGATGTGACTCATCATCTTGCTTCATACAATACTCCTCCTCGCCTGGTTCACGCCCTCTGGTGCAATTCAATGGGGATGTTAGTTCACTTATAAAATGATTAACAAGTACATTAAAAAATAAAATGCATCTTTTTTGAGGCAAGTCTTTACGACATCTGGTGCTCACTTGGCTCGTTGAGAAGATGGCTGATATAACGGGGGCAATGGGTGAATGAGATGCATGAAGAACTGGAGCAGGACAAAGGCATATGGCCACTTGGACCCGATCTGCCACTCAATTACATGCCTCGTCTCAAATTACATTGGCAGCGCAGTGGCGCAAAGGTAGAGCTACTGCCGCACGGCGCCAATGACCCGGGTTCGATCCTGACCTCGGGTGCTGCTGTCTGTGTGGAGTTTGCACGTTCTCCCTGTGACCCCGGGTGCTCTGGTTTCCCCTCACATCCCAAAGATGAGCGGACTCGTAGGTTGGTGTGAAATTTACCCCCAGTGTGTAAGAACAGGATGTGAAAGTGGGATAATACAGAACTAATGTAAAGTTAGTCAAACTCCAAACACAAGCGGAAGAGTCTTTGTCTATTTTTCCCCCGAGTATGGCCAGGATTCTGCCTCTGACTTCCAGGAGCAAACAGGGAAGGGACATGATCAATTTATAGACAATGGACAATAGACAATAGACAATAGACAATAGGTGCAGGAGTAGGCCATTTGGCCCTTCGAGCCAGCACCGCCATTCAATGTGATCATGGCTGATCATCCCCAATCAGTACCCCGTTCCTGCCTTCTCTCCATATCCCCTGACTCCACTATTTTTAAGAGCCCTATCTAGCTCTCTCTTGAAAGCATCCAGAGAACCTGCCTCCACCGCCCTCTGAGGCAGAGAATTCCACAGACTCACCACTCTCTGTGAGAAAAAGTGTTTCCTCGTCTCCGTTCTAAATGGCTTACTCCTTATTCTTAAACTGTGGCCCCAGGTTCTGGACTCCCCACAAAATCTGGGAACATGTTTCCTGTCTCTAGCGTGTGCAAGCCCTTAACAATCTTATATGTCTCAATGAGATCCCCTCTCATCCTTCTAAACTCCAGAGTGTACAAGCCCAGCCGCTCCATTCTCTCAGCATATGACAGTCTCGCCATCCCGGGAATTAACCTTGTGAACCTACGCTGCACTCCCTCAATAGCAAGAATGTCCTTCCTCAAACCAGGAGACGGAAACTGCACACAATAATACCGGGGAAAAAAAGAGAAGGGGCTTCTCCAGACATGCTGCCTAACCCACGCAGTTACCCCAGCACTTTTGTGTTTCGTTTAGTTAAGAGATACATCATGGAAACTGGCCCTTTGGCCCACCGAGTCCACACTGACCAACAATCACCCGGACACTCGTTTCTATCCTCCACGCGATGGACAATTAATGGAAGCCAATTAACCAACAAATCTGCACGTCCTTGGAGTGTGGGAGGAAACTGGAGCACCCAGAGAAAACTCGCACGGTCTCCGGGAGAACATGCCGACAGCACCTATGGTCAGGATCGATCCCAGGTCCCTGGCGCTGTATGACAGCATCTCTACCTTGCCGCCCTATCTGTGTCCTCTTTAGTAAACCAGCATCAGCTGTTACATGTTTCTATCATTTCAGGGAATGCAGGCTTGGTAATATCCGTGGAAACGAGGAACTGCAGATGCTGGTAATATCCGTGGAAACGAGGAACTGCAGATGCTGGTTTGCCAAGGAAAGACGCAAAATGCTGGAGTAACTCAGCAGGTCGGGCGACATCCCTGGTGAATATGAACAGGTGGCGTTTTCAATCTGTAGACCAGTCTGAAGAAGTTCCTGACCCAAAAAGTCACCTGTCCGTGTTTCCCGGGGATGCTGCCTGACCCGCTGTATTAGTCCAGCATTCTGTGTCTTTCCTTGGTAATATCTGGTTATCTGGTAAGCCCAAATCGTGGTCCCACCTCCAAACCTGTCCTATCCATGTACCTGTCTAACTGTTTCTTGAACCTCGGGATTGTCCCTGCCTCAACTACCTCCTCTGGCAGCTCGTTTAGTAACCCCACCACCCCTTGTGTGAAAAAGTTACCCCTCAGATTCCTATTAAATCTTTTCCCCTTCAGTCCGAAGTCCCTCTGATCCTCAAATTCACCTACTCTGGGCAAGAGACTCCCTGCATCTGCCGATGAGCTATTCCTCTCATGATTTTATACACCTCTCTAAGAAGCCTGATCAGTGTTTAGTTTAGTTTAGTTTAGAGATAGAGCGCGGAAACAGGCCCTTCGGCCCGCCGAGTCCTTGCCGACCAGCGATCCCCACACACTTACACTATCCTACACACGCTAGGGACAATTTTTACACTTACCAAGCCAATTTATCAACATACCTGTACGTCTTTGGAATGTGGGAGGAAACCGAAAATCTCGGAGAAAACTCATGTGATCACGGGGGCAACGTGCAAACTCCGTACAGACTGCACCCGTGGTCTCCGGCGCTGCAAGCGCTGTAAAAGGCAGCAACTCTGCAGCTGCGTCACCGTTCCGCCCTGTCTGGTGAGTTTTGTTGCATGTCCCATCGCTTGAGGCTGCATGAGGGAGCTTTACGCTGGGAAAAGTAGTGCTGCAGAGAGTGAAAACCCCAGCAACAAAAATAAAATGAAATGAGTAATTTCCCAATGGGCACACTATCACTAAAAATGTGTACTAAATCACCGTTTCAATAGTTTGGCGATATTTCTTTGAAATTGTGTGAATACTGACAATTGTGTGACAACCAGAAAAGACACAAATGCCTCTTACTGACTTTCAAGAAATATTATCCAAAGTCCTCAATCCATGCCGACTGTCCTTCACTGAAATATGGGTTCCCAATACCCAAGCAATATGTATCACACTTATAACTGCCAACCCTTTGTGTTAGTTACCCCAGCTGCAATTGCGTATGTTTAATGTTTTATGTGTCATTTCTAACTGTCACTGTATGTCATGTTGTCAATAGAAACATAGAAACATAGAAATTAGGTGCAGGAGCAGGCCATTCGGCCCTTCGAGCCTGCACCGCCATTCAATATGATCATGTCTGATCATCCAACTCAGTATCCTGTACCTGCCTTCTCTCCACACACCCTGATCCCTTCAGCCACAAGGGCCACATCCAACTCCCTCTTAAATATGGCCAACGAACTGGCCTCAACTACCTTCTGTGGCAGAGAATTCCACAGATTCACCACTCTCTGTGTGAAAAACGATTTTCTCATCTCGGTCCTAAAAGACTTCCCCCTTATCCATAAACTGTGACCCCTTGTCCTGGACTTCTCCAATATCGGGAACAATCTTCCTGCATCTAGCCTGTCCAACCCCTTAAGAATTTTGTAAGTCTCTATGAGATCACCCCTCAATCTTCTAAATTCCAGCGAGTACAAGCCAAGTGTATCCAGTATTTCTTCATATGGAAGTCGTGCCATCCCAGGATCAGTCTGGTGAACCTTCTCTGTACTTCCTCTATGGCAAGAATGTCTTCCTCAGATTAGGAGACCAAAACTGTACGCAATACACCAGGTGTGGCCTCACCAAGACCCTGTACAACTGCAGTAGAACCTCCCTGCTCTTGTACTCAAATCCTTTTTTATGAATGCCAACAACCATTCGCTTTTCCTTTCACAGCCTGCTGCACCTGCATGCTACTTTCAATGACTGGTGTACCATGACACCCAGGTCTCGCTGCATCTCCCCTTTTCCTAATCGGTCCACCATTCAAATAATAGTCTACCTTCCTGTTTTTTGCCACCAAGTGGATAACCTCACATTTATCCACATTATACTGCATCTGCCATGCATTTGCCCACTCACTCCCAGCCTATCCAAGTCATCCTGCAGCCTCCTAGCATCCTCCTCACAGCTTAAACACTGCCCCCCAGCTTCGTGTCATCCGCAAACTTCGAGATGTTGCATTTAATTCCCTCGTCCAAATCTTTAATGTATATTGTAAATAGCTGGGGTCCCAGCACTGAGCCTTGCGGCACCCCACTGTCTGCCATCCTGAAAAGGACCCGTTCACTCCTACTCTTTGCTTCCTGTCTGCCAGCCAGTTTTCTATCCACATCAATACTGAACCACCAATACCGTGTGCTTTAAGTTTGTATACTAATCTCTTATGTGGGACCTTGTCGAAAGCCTTCTGGAAGTCCAGATACAACACATCCACTGCTTCTCCCTTATCCACTCTACTAGTTACATCCTCAAAAAATTCAATAAGATTCGTCAGACATGATTTACCCTTCATAAATCCATGCTGACTTTGTCCAATGATTTCACCACTTTCCAAATGCGCTGCTATCCCATCTTTAATAATTGACTCTAGCAGTTTCCCCACTACCGATGTTTAGACTAACTGGTTTGTAAATTCCCGTTTTCTCTCTCCCTACCTTTTTTAAAAAGTGGGGTTACATTAGCTACCCTCCCATCCTCAGGAACTACTCCAGAATCTAAAGGGTTTTGAAAAAATTATCACTAACGCATCTGCTATTTCTGGGGCTACTTCCTTAAGTACCCTGGGATGCAGCCTATCTGGCCCTGGGGATTTATCGGCCTTTAATCCATTCAATTTACCCAACAACCACTTTCCAGGCTAACCTGGATTTCACTCATTTCCTCCATCTCATTTGACCCGCGATCCTCTGCTATTTCCGGCAATTATTTATGTCTTCCTTAGTGAAGACAGAACCAAAGTAGTTATTCAATTGGTCTGCCATGTCCTTGTTCCCCATGATCAATTCACCCGTTTCTGACTGCAAGGGACCTACATTTAACTAATCTTTTGCGCTTCACATATCGATAAAAACTTTTGCAGTCAGTTTTTTATGTTTCCTGCCAGTTTTTCTTTCATACTCCATTTTCCTTTCCTAATTAAGCCCTTTGTCCTCCTCTGTTGGTCTCTGAATTTCTCCCAGTCCCCTGGTAGGCTGCTTTTTCTGGCTAATTTGTACGCTTCATCTTTTTCTTTGATACTATCCCTGATTTCCCTCGTTATCCACGGATGCGCCACCTTCCCTGATTTATTCTTTTGCCATACTGGGATGAAAAAATTGTTGTGGTTCATCCATGCAGTCTTTAAATGCCTTCCATTGCATATCCACCGTCAACCCTTCAAGAATCAATTACCAGTCTAATCTTGGCCAATTCACCTCTCATACCCTCAAAGTTACCTTCTTTAAGTTCAGGACCCGTGTTTCTGAATTAACAATGTCACTCTCCATCCTAATGAAGAACTCAACCATATTATGGTCACTCTTGCCCAAGGGGCCATGTACAACAAGGTGCTAACTAACCCTTCCTCATTACTCAATATCCAGTCTAGAATAGCCTGCTCTCTTGTTCGTTCCTCCACATGTTGGTTTAGAAAACTATCCCGCATACATTCCAAGAAATCCTCTTCCTCAGCACCCCTGCCAATTTGATTCACCCAATCTATATGTAGATTGAAGTCAACCCATTATAACGGTTTTACCTTTGTTGCACGCATTTCTAATTTCCTGTTTGATGCCATCCCCAACTCCACTACAACTGTTAGGTGGCCTGTACACAACACCCACTAGCGTTTTCTGCCCCTTAGTGTTTCGCAGCTCCACCCATATCGATTCCACATCCTCCAAGCTAATGTCATTCCTTTCTATTGCGTTAATCTCCTCTCTAACCAGCAACGCTACCCCACCTCCTTTTCCTCTCTGTCTATCCTTCCTGAATATTAAATATCCCTGGATGTTCAGCTCCCAGCCTTGGTCACCCTGGAGCCATATCTCCGTGATCCCAACTATATCATAATTATTAATAGCTATCTGCACATTCAACTCATCCACCTTATTACGAATGCTCCTCGCAGTGAGACACAAAGCCTTCAGGCTTGTTTTTACAACACTCTTGGCCCTTTTACAATTATGTTGAAAAGTGGCCCTTTTAGATTTTTGCCCTGGATTTGTGTTCCTGCCACTTTTCACCTCCCTACCTATTGCTCCTATCCTCATTTTACACCCCTCTGTCTCTCTGCTCACACATTTAAGAAACCCTCCACTTCTTATTCTCCGTTTGTTATTTCTTTCTTCTTTCCTCCCTACGTGTTGTGTCTGACTGCTTCTCTTCTCTGCCTCCTGCCTCACAAACGGACTACTTGCCTTCTCTATTTGAGTCCCTCCCCCCAACCGATCTAGTTTAAAGTCTCCCCAGTAGCCTTTGCAAATCTCCCCGCCAGGATATTGGTTCCCCTCAGGTTCAATAGACAACGGACAATAGACAATAGGTGCAGGAGTAGGCCATTTGGCCCTTCGAGCCAGAACCGCCATTCAATGTGATCATGGCTGATCATCCCGAATCAGTACCCCGTTCCTGCCTTCTCCCCATATCCCCTGACTCCGCTATTTTTAAGAGCCCTATCTAGCTCTTGAAAGCATCCAGAGAACTTGCCTCCACCGCCCTCTGAGGCAGAGAATTCCACAGACTCACCATTCTCTGTGAGAAAAAGTGTTTCTTCGTCTCCGTTCTAAATGGCTTACTCCTTATTCTTAAACTGTGGCCCCTGGTTCTGGACTCCCCCAACATCGGGAACATGTTTCCTGCCTCTAGTGTGTCCAAACCCTTAACAATCTTATATGCTTCAATAAGATGCCCTCTCATCCTTCTAAACTCCAGAGTGTGCAAGCCCAGCCGCTCCATTCTCTCAGCATATGACAGTCCCGCCATCCCGGGAATTAACCTTGTAAACCTACGCTGCACTCCCTCAATAGCAAGAATGTCCATCCTCAAATTAGGGGACCAAAACTGCACACAATTGTCACTTGCGGGCGGAGCACCAAGGCAAATTCCTTGTATGTGAATACTTGGACCAATAAACTTAATTCATAAACTTATCCATAAGCACCATAATCCACACTTTCTACACTGCCAGATTTTGCTCCACTCTTTGTGGAACGATAGAAATATATAATGTACTTAGTTTAGTGTAGTTTAGTTTAGCGTAGTTTATTTTCACGTGTACCGAGGGCCAGTGAAAAGCTTTTGTTGCGTGCTAACCAGTCAGCGGAAAGACACTACGCGATTACAATCGAGCCGTCCACAGTGTACAGACACACGATAAAGGAATTAGGTGAACAACAGCGAGTGAAAGATAAAGTCCAGTAAAGTCCGATCAAAGGATAGTTTGAGGGTCTCCAATGAAGTAGATAGTAGTTCAGGACTGCTCTCGAGTTGTTGGGAGGATGGTTCAGTTGTCTGATAAAAGCTGGGAAGAAACTGTCTGTGAATCTGGAGGTGTGCTTATTCACACTTCTATATCCTTTGCCTGATGGGCCAGGAGAGAAGAGGGAGTGGCCGGGGTGTGACTCGTCCTTGATTTTGCTGATGGTCTTGCAGAGGCAGCTTGAGTTGTAAATGGAGGCATGTTATGTATTTTATGTAACATCTTCTTTGGCGCCATCATGTACTATATCTGCAATATAATATTTCCAAACCCTGTTGCAGAGTGGCCTTGATAGACGAGGCAATTCCCATAACTGGCAATTCCCTCCTTATCAAAAGGTGGTGAATGGGCGGGAGAGTGAACTGGAAGGGAGAGGGAGAGGGAAGGGAGAGGAAGAGAGGGAGAGGAAAGGCAAGGTGGAAGGGGGAGAAAGGAGAGGAAGATGGGATAAAAGAAGGGGAAGGAAGGAAAAAGATGGGGAGGGAGGGAGAGAGATGGAGGAGAGGGAAGGAAATGGTCAAGGAGATGGAGAGGGTGATGGAAGAGAGGAAGAGGGAGAGGGAGAGGGAGAGGCGGGAGATGCAGAGAGAGAGAGGGGAGAGACAGAGAGGTTGATAGAGAGCAAGAGGGAGATGGAGAAGGGGAGAGGTAGAAGGAGAGAGGGAGAGGGAGATGGCGAGGGGGATGGAAGGGAGAGAAAGGGGATGGGAGAGAAAGAAGGAAAAGAAGGTAGGGGAAAAAGAAGGGAGAGTGAGATGGAGACAGAGAGGGAGAAGGAGATAGAGAGGGGCATTGTGAGGGAGCTCTTCCTTACATCCACATGTTCAAACCATGGCAACCTTAACCGCCCGGCATCTCAGGATGGATAAAGTCTCTCCTGTCGGGAACGTGGACCATTCAACCCTCTTCCCAGTAAATCAATAGAAGATGTGTGAATTACATTCCCAATTGCTTCCTTTTCTGGCTGTTGCTTCCATTTACGATTGTAGCAGGTCATCACGCCTTTAATAGCGCGACTGCAAGATTCCATCTGATCTTCAGCTCCTCAAATGGGACATTACCCTTAAACATGCTGATGTGACATAATGGTTACAGCCTCCCAGGGTCTCATCGCTCCACATTAAGATACTGGGAGAGAGCACATTATTTTTTTTATTATTAATTATAAAAAAAGCTGAGTGGGCAATGTATGAAACAAAACATGGGGACATGTGTCCTGGACTAAATCGGATTTGTAGCTCAGCGCTGAGCGTGTAATTTGAAATAATTCAAGTTCTGAATTAAGCACCAGTTTATTTTAACTTCAATTACAGGAGGAGACGGAGTGTAAGGGGCGGCGTGGTGGCGCAGCGGTGGAGTCGCTGCCTTACAGCGCCAGAGACCCTGGTTCGATCCTGACTACGGGTGCTGTTTGTACGCAGTTTGTACGTTCTCCCCGTGACCACGTGGGTTTTCTCCGGGATCTCCGGTTTCCTCCCGCACTCCAAAGACGTACACCCTTTAAGCTAATTGGCTTTCGGTAAAATTGTAAATTGGCACTTTGTGTGTGTTGGGTAGTGTTAGTGTGTGGGGATCGCTGGTCGGCGGGGACTCGGTGGGCCGAAGGGCCTGTTTCCGCGCTGTATCTCTAAACTAAACTGAAGGGTCTGGTGGGTGAGCTGACTGCGGCTTCATCTTGTCCAGGTAAATGATTTACGCAATGGGATACCACTGCACCGTGTTAAAAGTAAAAGACCGATAGCCTCTCCGTCCGCTCCTCCACTGTGCTGCTGCCTAATAGCTCGTCGGTGAAAGAGGTCTTTCTGAATCAGACTGGCGGAGATTATTCCACAAAGAAACGTAGATGATTTCTCAGGGATCCTTGAATTTCTTCCCACCATTTCAGGAATTGATTGAATGATGCGGCGTGGAAACAGGCCCTTCAGCCCACACCGCCCATTGATCACTGATAACATTAGTTCTATGTTATGCCACTTTCCCGTCCTCTCCTTACACACCAGGGGTAATTAACAAAGGTCCACTAACCTAAAATGTCTTTGGGATGTGAGAGGGAAACGGACATTAGAGATACAACGCGGAAACTGGCCCTTCAGCCCTCCGTGTCCATGCCGACCAGCGATCGTCCCGTACACTAGCACTGCTCTGCACAATAGGGACAATTTACAACTATTACCAAAGCCAATTAAGCTACAACGCTGCACGGCTTTGGAGCATGGGAGGAAACAAGGAGGTTGAATGTTATTACCTTCTATCACAGTGTGGAATGTGGAATCCACTGTGGTGGATGTTAATGTTAAATTTTATTTTATGTGGCTGTGTGTCTTGCTGCTTTTCGCCTAGTATGGCGGTATGGTAACTCAAATTTCATTGTACCTTTATTGTACATTTTACCAAGGAGGACTCTCTCCAACTTCTACAGGTGCACAGTAGAGAGCTTGCTGACCGGTTGCATCGTGGCTTGGTTCGGCAACTTGAGCGCCCAGGAGCGCAAAAGAGGACAAAAAGTAGTAAACGCTGCCCAGTCCATCATCGGCTCTGACCTCCCTACCATCGAGGGGATCTATCGCAGTCGCTGCCTCAAAAAGGCTGGCAGCATCATCAAGGACCCACACCATCCTGGCCACACACTCATCTCCCCGCTACCTTCAGGTAGAAGGTACAGGAGCCTGAAGACTGCAATGCCCAGGTTCAGGAATAGCTGCTTCCCCACAGCCATTAAACTCAACTCAAACAAAAACTCTGAACATTAGCAGACCATTATCTGTTTATTTGCACTTTATCTGTTTATTTATCCATGTGTGTATATATTTATATAATGGTACATGGACACACTGATCTGTTCTGTATTCATGCCTACTATGTTCTGTTGTGCTGAAGCAAAGCAAGAATGTCATTGTCCTATCTGGGACACATGACAATAAACTCTCTTGAATCTCGAATCTTGAATCTACATGTGACAATAACCTGACCTTGAAACCTTGAACCAAAGCACCCAGAGAAAACACACGCGGTCATTGGGAGAACATACAAACTCCACACAAGTGGCGCCCGAGGTCAGAATCGAACCTGGCTCTCTGGTGCTGCAAAGCAGCAACTCCACTGCTGCACCACAGAGCCACCCTGAATAGTCCTGGGGACACAATGTGCTGGGGCCACTCAACAGGTCAGGCAGCAACTCTGGAGAAAAAGGATAGGTGACGTTTCGGGTCGGGACCCTTCTCCAGGGAGTGGGAGTGATGTTCTGATAGGGCAAAGGCTCTGGACAATAATACACTTTAGTCTTTAGAGATACAGCGTGGAAACAGGCCCTTCGGCCCAGAGAGTCCATGACGACCAGCGATCGCCCCATACACTAGCACTATGCTACAAGATGACCATTCTACCCATACAAACAGTTTGAGATAGTTTTCCAATTTTGCTGCCCTTGGCCTGTGGACTTCAATAACTGTTTTTGAGTTAGACACAAAATGCAGGAGTAACAGGCAGCATCTCTGGAGAGAAGGAAAGGGTGGGGTTTCGGGTCGAGACCTGAAGAAGGGTTGCCTTCGATTTAAACCAGCATCTGCAGTTCTTTCCTACACTGTTTCAGAGTTGTTTTGCTTCAGATCCACTTTGCTTCTCAAGAGTTATGGATGCTGCTTAATTCATTAAACACTCTGGCAATGTGTGGGTGGGCTCAGTGGGCTGTAACATTCAGACAAATATTCTAGTCCAACAACTTTCCGACTCTCCAATGAGCTCAGAAGCATACTGTTGCTGCATTCACATGGTTTACCAATGCGTAAATGTGCTGGTCTATGTTTAGCGAAACTAAGGTTCCCCACATAACTTTAGGGGCAGCACGGAGGCGCAGTGGTAGAGTTGCTGCCTTCCTGCGCTTACAGCGCCAGAGACCCGGGTTCGATCCCGACTACGGGTGCTTGTCTGTACAGACTTTGTCCGATTCCCACATGACCGCGTGGGTTTTCTCCAAGCTCTTCACTTTCCTCCACACTCCAAAGGTTCAAGGGTTAGGTTCAAAGGCTATTCTTATTGGTCACATACACCATAGGTGTAGTGAAATGTTTCTTGCCAGTGCAGCGCATAAAAAAAGAATACAGACATAACAATAATAAAGAGATTTAAACATAAAAAACATCCCCCCACAATGGTTCCCACTATGAGGGAAGGCACAAAGTCCAGTCCCCATCCCCTGTCCACCCTTAGTCGGGCCTATTGAGGCCTCCGCAGTCGCCTTCATGGAGGCCCGATGTTACAGGCCCTTTTCACCGGGTGATGGTGCTCCAGCGTCGGGAGAATCCTCTCAGCGGCTTGGGACACCTGGAACGGCCGCTTCTTTACCGGAGTCTGCGGCTTCCGAAGCCAACAAGGCAGCGCTGAATGGAGTTCCCCGCACTGGCTCCCGATGTTGAAGTCAGCGCCGCTGGCCGCAGCTGGCCGCTCCACAGACCCGCAGCTCCACGATGTTTTTCTCGGCGGTCTCAGCTCAGCGGCGGCCCAGGCAAGGCATCGACCGCCCCGCGATGGCGCTCCAGCGCTCCGCCGCTGCCGAAGCCGAGGTTCTGGGCGGTCTCCTCAGGAAACGCCGCTCCAGGCCCGCTGGTAGGCCGCGAGGACGGGTCGAAAGTGCAGCCCGGAGAAAGGCTGCCTCTCCGACCAGGTAGGGACCAAGAAAAGTAGTCCCCCATAAAAAGAAAGAAAATTAGATGAAAACAAACAGACAAACCATAAATGACGTAGAGGTTTGTAAAATTGCTTACCCACTATGCCAAGGGCTGTTTCCGCGCCGTATTTCTAAATTAAACCACTAAATGACAACTTCCCAAACAAGTTCAATTCCACACAGCAAGACTTCTTTTGCCCCAATAAACAGTATGTGTAGGAAGGAACTGCAGAAGCTGGTTTACATCAAAGATAGACACAAAATGCCGGAGTAACTCAGCTGGTCAGGCAGCATCTCTGTAGAGAAGAAATGGGTGAGGTTTCGGGTCGAGATCCTTCTTGAAACTTCTTCAGACTGAAGAAGGTTCTCGACCTGAAACATCATCCATTCCTTCTCTCTAGAGATGCTGCTTGACCCGCTGAGTTACCCCAGCATTTTGTGTCTATCTTCAATAAACACATTGACTTCCAAACAGGGGATGATGAATAGATTAACAAAGTGGTCTCAGTCTTATGATTCTCTTCGGTCGTGCAAACAAAAAGTTTGCACTTTCTATTGAATTATTGATGCAAAAAAATAATGAAAATATCAAAATCAAAAACGAATGAAACTGCTGCAAAATATCAAGGGTTATGTTCTTTCATTACAAATAAGCATAGAGCTGTGGGGCTGGCATGGAGGCGCAATGGTAGAGTTGCTGCCTTACTGTGCTTAAAGCTCCAAGAGACTCGGGTTCGATCCTGACAATGGTCACTGCTTCGACGGAGTTTTTACGATCTCCGTGGCCCGTGGGTTTTCTCCGAGATCTTCAGTTTCCTCCCACATTCCAAAGACTTACGGGTTGGTAGGTTCATTAGCTTGGTATAATTGTAGATTGTCCCTGGTGTGTGTTGGCTAATGTTAGTGCGTGGGGATCGCTGGCCTATTTCTATGCTGTATCTCTAAGCTACACTAAGCATAAACTAGAGGCCATCAGTAATTTCTCAGAACCTTTTTTTTTTCTTTCTGATTTAGTTTAATTTAGCCTAGAGATGCAGTGTGGAAGCAGGCCCTTTGGCCCACCGAGTTCACACAGACCAGCGATTCACGCACATTAACACTACCTCACACGGACACACCCAGCGGACACACCCAGACTTAGACAATGGTTAGACACAGTACAGGAAATATTTGTCATGGAGAAAAAGACATATTCTCTAAGAGTGAAAGAAGATGAGTTTAACAGAAAATGGGAAAAATGGATTAGGTATAGAAATAAAGACATCATCACTGTATAATTTTATAGACAATAATGTAAGTTATTGGAAAATGTTTTAATATGAAAATAGTTCTGTATACTGCATCATTAATTGTAAACTGAACCCCCCGCTACACTGTTGTACGCTTCATTGTAATGTTGTATTTTTCGTTGTTATATTGGTGTTTTATTTGTGTATACATAAAAACAATAAAAACAAAAGTGGAAAAAAAACAAAACACTACCTTACACGCACTCCGGACAATTTTCCATCTATACGTTTTTACCAAAGCCAATTAACCAACAAACCTGTACGTCCTTGTAGTGTGGGAGGAAACCGAAGGTCTCGGAGAAAACCCACGTGGGTCACGGGGAGAACGTCACAAACTCCGTACAGAGAAGCACCCGTAGTCAGGATCGAACCTGGGTCACTGGGGCTGTGAGGCGGTAGTAGCTCTCCCGCTGCGCCACCGTGCCAACCACTGTGGTGGCCACAGGTTTCGAACCCCAGAGGTGGAAATAGTTATTCAAACACTTTCAAACTCTAAAATAGCACAAAATTAGTGAAAGTGAGCTGCTAATGGAACACCCTCTTGCTATGAGCAGGGAAGGCGAGGGGGGGGGATGGGAGCAGACACAGTAGCATGCTGACGAGTTAATCTATAAAAAGAAATATAACACATAGGAGTAATTAAATTATAGATTTGGAGATGATACATCAGTATAATTAAAAGGTAGATCTAATTAACAGAGTAATGTAGTCTCTTGACAACACCTCTTTGCCATAATCACTTTCAGATATCTCCTCTCTGAATTAGTGGAGAATTGTTTTATTTTTGATTGAACCATTCACTGTGAAAGATAGAGGGCACCATCAGTTCAGTTTATTGCCACATGTCCCGAGGTACAGTGAAGAGCTCCTATGTTGCAAGATTATAGTCCAGTAAAATGTGATTAAAGAGAATCTTCAATGAGATTGATTGTGGCATAAGGACTGAGTGGATTTTTTTTTTTTTAATTCAAGATTTTTTTAATCAGCTCATAAGATCATGAGACATAGGAGTCAGATTGAACCATTCAGCCCATCAAGTCTACTCCACCATTTGTTCATTTTTGGATCTATTTTTCCTCTACAATCTCCCCACACTAGTCAACCATCTCCTCTGCAAAAAATACCCAATATCTTGACTTCCATAGGTGTCTGTGGCAATGATACCCACTGATTCACCGACCTCCGGCTGTACAAATTCCTCCTCATCTCCATTCTAAAGGTGCATCCTTTTATTCCGAGCCTGTGCCCGCTGGTCCGTCTCTCCAACTTCAGTTGGAAGAAGGGTCCCGATCCTAAACTGTACCTTAATTGGCTAAGTGTCAATAAATGCGAACTTGAACTTGAACTATCCATTTGCTCCAGTGATGTGTAGGAAAGAATTGCAGATGCTGGTTTAAATCGAAGGTAGACACAAAATGCTGGAGCAACTCAGCGGAACAGGTAGCATCTCTGGAGAGAAGGAAAGGGTGACGTTTCAGGTTGAGGCCCTGCTCCAGAGATGTGGCCCGACTTGCTGAGTTATTCCAGCATAACAGTGACATATCGGTATATGTCTATCCCACATACATATCAGTAGCCACTGGAACTACTGGAAATGAGCCACTGGAAATTATCCCCGAGTGACATCGCGTGGCAAGGACATCAATTGGGTATGTGAGAGAGAATAGTTTAGAAATACAGCGTAGAAACAGGTCCTTTGGCCCACGGAGTCCACGCTGACTGGCGATCCCCACACACTGGAACTATCATACACACAAGGAACAACTTACAATCTTTTACCAAAGCCAATTAACCTACAAACCTGTACGTTTTTGGAGTGTGGGAGGAAACCGGATACGGTCATAGGGAAAACGTACAAACTCTGTGCAGACAGGACCTGTAGTCAGGATTGAACCTGGGTCTCTGGCGCTGTGAGGCAGCAACTCCACCATCATGCCATTAGATTAGTGAGGTAATTGAATTGATGGGTTGCACTGAGAGCCAACATAGACTCAATGGGCTGAATGGCCTCCTTCCTTATTGTGAGAAGTTCTGAGAAACTTGTTTTTAATCACATGCAGTAAATTAATTGATTGCTACAATTGGTCACAACTTAAAAAAAATATATATATATATTTTTTAATTTTATTTTATTAGAAGTACATGAATAGGGCACCAAGGTGCCTAATATATATTGACATATTACATTTTATGTACAGCTTCTTATTTATTTTTTTTAATAATGAAAAAGAGAAAGAGAGAATAGATAATAAAAGATAGAGAAACGTGTGATATGTAGTGTGTGAAAAGGAATAAAGTGTGAAAGAAGAAAATTGAAAAAAAGAAAGAAAAAGTGTAGAAAGTAAGAGATTAAGGAGATCGTTATCTATATTCTTGACCATCCCTCACCCAGTCCTGAAACCGTTAGCTTCTACGGTTTTGTCACACCCACATATGCTTCCACAAAATCGACAAATGGAGACCAACTCGTTAAGAATTGGTCTGATTTATCTATTAGGAGGAATCGCATTTCCTCAAGACGAGCAGTGTCCAACATGTTTGAAATCCGCATTTCAAGCGTTGGTATGGATGTAGTGGAGTAGCGATACAGTGGAGTAGCGATACAGTGGAGTAGCGATACAGTGGAGTAGCGATACAGTGGAGTAGCGATACAGCTACTGCCTTAAAGCGCCATAGACCCGGGTTCGAATCTGTCTCCGGGTGCTGTCTGTACGGAGTTTGCACGTTCTCCCCGGGATCTGCGTGGAGTCTCTCCAAGATCTTCGGGTTTCCTCCCACACTCCAAAGACGTAGAGGTTTGTAGGTTAATTGGCTTGGCGTAAATGTAAAAAATGTCCCTAGTGGGTGTAGGGTAGTGTCAATGTGCGGCGATCGCTGGTCAGGTGGGCCGAAGGGTCTATTTCCGCATTTCTAAACTAAACGAAACTTTCATATATTTGGATGGAAATATTGGTTATAATTTTGAGACCATGTCTGAACACTACACCTGAGTTTTATTTCCAAATCCTGTTATTTACTTTAATGCATTTTCCTGGGTTTTGGACATTTCTGTCCCTTGCTGTCATCTTTGAGCAAAACATTTCTAAAAGCATTATTTACTCTTTTTAGGAACCAGTGATACACAAATCACACAAAAGTTAGATTCTGTTTCTAAAGCACTGAATGATCTTCCATTAATGGTATTCTGAAATGTCTCTCCCCCTTAATATCAGGCTGTTTTAAAAGCATATGTGCATTTAGTCAATTTACTGTAATATTAACAGAGTTGGCAGTTTGTGTCTTCTATAGCTTTGAAGAATATCATTACAACATTTTGCTTTAAGCAGATTAGAGGCTTTTCAACTGATTAGCCTCTTCCGCTCTTTGACTTCAGTATCTGTTTATTTCTGAAGCCCCATCTCCTTTTCTGAAGCAATTAAAATGACATTCATTTTAACCCTTCTGTTATGAATAAAATTGTACCCTGGTCGTGTCTCTCTATCGGAACTCTTTGACTTGCTGAGAGCTTCCTAGTTTTCATTTAGGAGCAGTAACCATGTTTCAAAAAAAACAAATTAACCTCAGGATGGCACAGTGGCATGGCTGGTTGAGCTACTGCCTCACAGCGGCAGTGACCTGGGTTCGATCCTGACCTCAGATGCTGTCTGTGTGGTGTTTGCACTTTTCCCCGTGACTGCATTGGTTTCCTCCGGGTGCTACGGTTTCCTCCCACATCCCAAAGACGTGCGGGTTTGTAAGTTAATTGATGCTCTGTAAATTGCCCCCATTGTGTAGAAGGGTGGATGCAAAAGTGGGATAACATGAAACCCAGTGTTGCTCGATCGTCGACATGGACTGAAGGGCCCGTTTCCACGCTGTACCTCGAGGCTGATGGAATCATACTGCGCAGAAACAGGCTGCTCGGCCCAGCTGGCCCATGCCAACCAAGATGCCCCTTATCTGATCTCGATATGGGGCAAAGCCACACAGCACAACAGTTGACCATTCCCTGTCATGCAGCATGGAAACAGACCCTTCAGCCCATCAAATGTGCACTGTCCCTTGGCTCTCAGTCTGAAGATGGGTCTCGACCCGAAACGTCTTATACTCCTTTTCTCCAGAGATGCTGGCTGACCCGCTGAGTTACTCCAGCTTTTTGTGTCTATCTTCGGTTGAAACCAGCGTCTGCAGTTCCCTCCTACACATTGTTTTAACAACGATTATAGTCCTACACTAATCCCCTTATAGTCCTGACATTCTCATTAACTACTCCCACATTCAGAAAGACTCTCAATGTTTAGTTTAGTTTAGTATGGAGATACAGAATGAAAAGAGGAGCTTTGACCCACCGCGTCCACGCCGACCAGCGATCTCCGTACACTAACACTATCCTGCATATGAGGGACCATTTACAATTTTTACCAACGTCAATTAACCTACAAACCTGTTAGTCTTTGGAGTGCAGAGGAAATGGAGCACTCGGAGAAAACCCACGCAGTCACAGGGATACGGACAGGTTGGTAGGTTAATTGGTAAAATTGTAAATTCTCCCTAGTGTGTAGGATAGTGCCTGTATGCAGGGTTCACTGGTCAGTGTGGACTCGGTGGACTGAAGGGCGTGAAAGGTTAAACAGGCACTTTGGCCCACCGAGTCCGCGCCGACCAGTGATCCCCGCGCATTAACACAATCCTACACACACTAGAGAAAATGTATACCAAGCTAACTAACCTACAAACCTGGGGTACACAAAATGCTGGAGAAACTCAGCGGGTGCAGCAGCATCTATGGAGCGAAGGGGATAGGCAACGTTTCGGGTCGCAACCCTTCTTCAGACTGATGGGGGGTGGGGGGAGGCGGGGGGAAGAAAGGAAAATGGTGGGGGAGGAGCCTGGGGGCTGAGGGAGAGGTGGGAAGGGGAGGAGACAGCAAAGGTTAACAGAATTGAGAGAATTCAATGTTCATGCCAAGAGGATGCAGACTCCCCAAGCGGAATATGAGGTGCTGTTCCTCCAATTTGCGGTGTTGCTCACTCTGGCCGTGGAGGAGGTCCAGGACAGGGAGGTCAGATACGGAATGGGAGGGGGAGTTGAAGTGCTGAGCCACCAGGAGGTCGGGTTGGTTATTGCGGACCGAGCGGAGGTGTTCGGCGAAACGATTGCCAAGCCTCCGCTTGGTCTCACCGATATAGATCAGTTGACATCTAGAGCAGCGGATGCAATGGATGAGGTTGGAGGAGGTGCAGGTGAACCTCTGTCGGACCTGGAACGACTGCTTGGGTCCTTGAATGGAGTTTCTCCAGCATTTTGTGTACCCTCGATTTTCCAGCATCTGCAGTTCCTTCTTTAACACTGACCTACAAATCTGTATGTTTTTGGAATGTGGGAGGAAACCGAAGATCTCGGAGAAAACCCACACAGTCACAGGACGCCGGTAGTCGCCGAAAAAAATCGGCAAGTGGGGCAGGGCCTTCATTCTCAGAAGTCACTCAATGCACTGCAAAGAAACATATTCATTCAATATATATATATATCGCTACTTTTTACATCAGCATTACAGCAGCAACAGTGAAAAGTAATCTGGGGCTAATTCTGTTTTCTACCGTTACTGACGGAAGATTTATTTGTTTTTATGGCGACGTTCCTGATATTTTAGCACTTAAGAGTTTTAAAATTGTCTTCATGGTCTCGCTTAATGCACAAGAGTATTTCTGTACATATGCATTTTTCCCATTCACTCTCCTTTTGCCATTAACACTGTTTGTCAGTGTCTGTTATAGAAAACTTTCCCGCACTCTCAGGAAGTGTCACATTGGATATTATATCAACCTATTTTCTTAAACCACCACAAAGGCTCAAAATCTTTGGAGTCTGCACTTCATAGAGTCATCCAGCGTGGATACAGGCCCTTCAGCCCAACTTGCCCACACCGACCAACAGTCCCTATCCATGTGTTTAAGAAGGAACTGCAGATGCTGGAAAATCGAAGGTAGACAAAAGTGCTGGAGAAACTCAGCAGGTGCGGCAGCATCTATGGAGCGAAGGAAATAGGCAACGTTTCGGGCCGAAACCCTTCTTCACCCTACTAGTCTCGCCAGCCTGCGTTTGGCCCATATCCCTCTAACCTGTCCTATCCATGAACCTGTCTAAATGTTTCTTAAACATTGCGATAGTACCTGCCTCAACCACCTCCTCTGGCAGATCGTTCCATACACCCACCACCCTTTGTGTGAAAAGGTCTTGTGGCAGCTCCCAAGGGTCGGGCCATCCTAACAGTCAAACCCCTCGGCACGGGAATGGTTCAGTCCAGAGGCGGCCCCTAACCAGAGGGTTTAAAGGCAAGGGTTTTGGGTGCCATCTTTCTCTCTTGGACTTCCTGGCGACTTGAAAGAACTAAATAAAAAGGTACTTCCCACTACACCTGGCTTCTCGCCTTGATTTCGGGATCATACCCCACATCTATCTACTTCCTGTAAATAAAGTTCTCACAGGCAACCATTAGATCAGGGGACTGGCAACTTTAATAGGACATAACAATGTTATTTCACTTATTTATGAACGACTAATGATGAACAGATACCGGTGTACCAGAACCAAACACATTCAGTCAATGAAAAAAAATATGTACACATCCCGAATCAAAAAAATTTACCATATTTACATTAGACGATGGCCCAATTCCGTTAATGATATTAAGTGAGAGATAAATATGAAACAGGAATATTGCCATAAATCGTTCAAAGACATTGAGATTCAATAAACTTTCACCATGGAAAGTGTTGAGATTTATTATTTTGCCTTCCCCACATCCTCTTCCCTTTTCAGGTTGTCAGTGTGCCGTCTCTGCACAAGCATGCTGTTTTAATCAATATTTTATGGGGTTATCTATGATTGAGAGATTCCTTTTATAGAACGCATCTGCTAAGTAATTAATGACACACCTACCCAAGATTTATCTGCAGTCTACTGATACTTTGTGTAATCCCAGGTACTTACTATGGTTCAGAATCAGTGAGTTATGGGCATTAACAGAGATTCTTTCAGTTTATATTGTTCTCTCTTGCATCCTACAACCTCAATGTTACAGACATTACAGCTCTTAGTCAGCAAGGTTGGGTTAACATAACAAGAGATCCGGGTTCGATCCTGACTACAGGTGCTGTCTGTACGGAGATTGTACATTCTCCCTGAGACCGCATGGGGATCCTCCGGGAGCTCTGGCTTCCTCCCACATTCTGAAGAGGTGTAGGTTAATTGGCCTCTGTAAATTGTCCTTAGTGTGTAGGACAGAGCTAGCGTATGGGTGATTGCTGTTCGGCACGGACTTGATGGGTTAGTTTCCTTGCTGCGTCACTAAGCTAAACTAAACTAAATAGGAAGACCTGGCGTGGGATACTTTGTAACTTTCTTGGTGCCCTTTATGTGACAGCTCTTTGCATACCTGGGTATGTTAAACAAATAATTTCACTGTGACTTGTCCCATGTGACAATAAAATATTCATTAATTCATTAACTAAACTAAATTAAACTAAATTAAACTAGCTACAGAGTGGGAAGAGTTCTGATCCCTTTTTGGTCTGTTTAGTCAACAACACTTTGGTGTGATGTCGAGCAAGGCCCTGGATTTGCCCACTGCAGTTGTGTTCTCCCATTTGCTTTTGATCAATTAGGTTTGGGTTTAGCCTTATTATTGTCACGAGAAACATTGTTTTGCATGCTATTCAATCAGGTCAGATGGATACTCTACATAAATACAATTGCATTGAACTTAAGCACAATGGGTAGAGCAAAGGGGAAGATACAGAATGCAGAATATAGTTCTCAGCATTGGAGTGCACCAGTTTCATAGGGAAAGTCCAAGGTCCGTAATGGTGTAGAGGCGAATCGGACAGTACCCTAGATTATGGAGGGACCGTTCGGAAGCCTGGTAGCAAAGGAGAAGAAGCTGTTCCTGAGGGATGTCTTTACTGATTTTAGCTTCCAGATATCAACATCAAATAGCTGGCGTGGAGCTTCCTTTAAATGCTCCACAGTAAACAACTCTGGTATCTTAGTTTACACACACATCCATCGTGTGGCTTTACGTCCCTAGTTTAGTTCAGCTTAGTCTAGCGATACAGTGTGGAAACAAGACCTTCGGCCCAACGAGTCCACACTGGCCAGTGATCGCCCGTACGCTAGTTCAATCCTACACACTAGGGACAATTTACAGAAGCCGATTAATCTACAAAACTGCATGTCCTTGGTAGACAAAAGTGCTGGAGAAACTCAGCGGGTGCGGCAGCATCTGTGGAGCGAAGGAAATAGGCAACGCTTCGGGCCGAAACCCTTCTTCAGCTTGGTACATGGGAGGAAATCCGAACGCACAGAAAAGACCCACGCAGGTCACGGGCAGACTCCGTGCAGACAGCGCCCGTGCTCAAGATCGAACCCGGGTCTCTGATGTTGAAAGGTAGCAGTTCTACTGCTGCTCCATCCCTGTGGCTCCATTCAACAATTCGAGAGCACTCCTGTTATTCTGAATATGAACACATTTCTCAACCTGCACCACCAAAGGAAGTCTTGTCGAGGGCGTTTGTCGAACAGTGCTGTATCACATTGCCTCATATTGTAAAAGTAACAGGGCTTCAAAAGAAAATAATTGGCTGTAAAAAGCCCTGTAGTTCCATGAGATCCTAATATCACTATGCCACATATAAATTCAAATTCACATTAAAAACATTAGTGGATGCAGGTAGGCGATTAAACTCTAGAACGAATTTAAGTATTTATTTTGAGACAAATCTATTCTTTTTAGTTTAGTTTAGTTTAGAGATACAGCGCAGAAACAGGCCCTTCAGCCCACCAGGTTCGCGCTAACCAGCATTCCCCGCACATTAATACTGTCCCACACGCACTAGGGACAATTTACATTGATACCAAGCCAATTAACCTGCAAACCTCTACATCTTTGGAGTGTGGGAAGGAACTGAAGGTCTCGGAGAAAACCCACGCTGTCACTGGGAGAACGTACAGATTCCGTGCAGACAGCACCCATAGTCAGGATCGAACCCGGGTCTTCTGCGCTGCAAGCGCTGTAAGGCAGCAAGTCCACCGCTGCCCAAACATGCCACCCTTAACCAACCCAAAGTACAGGCTTTGGGGGTTAGAAGGATGAGGCGGGGACCATATTGAAACTTACCAAATAGTGAAAGGCCTGGATACAGTGAATGTGGGGAGGATGTTTCCACTAGTGGGAGAGTCTAGGAGCCACCACCCTCATCATAAAAATATATCTCTTTAGAAAGGAGATGAGGAGTAATTTCTTTAATCAGAGGGTGGTCAATCTGTTGGATTCATTGCTATGGAGGCCAAATCCTTGGAGATTGTTATAGCAGAGATAATGGTTCTACTAATTGTCCCAGTTAGTACCATGGATTAAACATTTTCTCAGATCTTCCAGACTAGAACCTCCCACACTGCATTCGTTCATTGAGCCATTTTTGGGTGATCTGTACCACTGCAATAAAAGAGAAATGCTGGAAATACGCAGCATGCAAGCCAACGGCCCAGGGAGAGAGCTTCTTTAGAACTAAGAAAAGAGAAGAAAATGAGAAACGAGAAGAAAATAAAATAATTTGATTCCTCCCACCAACAATACGCTGGAGCTGCAGTCGGGTTCACCTATAGAAGGCACTGCAGTTATTCACACAAGCCAGTCTGATGGTATCTACCAACCTTGACCAGCAGCAAGGATTTGACATATGGGAACAATATCAACTTATAGATCTCCTCCACTAACCCCCTCCCTCCACCACCCCACCATCCCCCAACCCCCTTCTTGACAAGAGCCAAGAGTCGTGAGCGTTTAATTGTCATATGTCCCAGATAGAACAATGAAATTCTTACTTGCTGCAGTCAGGATCCCTCTGGAGTATTTATTACATTTTATCTTTTGACCCGAACACCAACAGCATTTCATTTTAGTGAAGGAAGGAACTGCAGATGTTGGTTTACACCGAAGATAGACACAAAATGCCAGAGTAACTCGGCGGGACAGGCAGCATCTCTGGACAGAAGGAATGGGCAACGTTGAGGGTCTCGACCCGAAACGCCACCCATTCATTCTCTCTTGTATTTCTTTTTTTTGGTCTCCTCAACTTTGATTTGGTTCCAGTGCCTACGTTGCAAGTGAAGAATTAAGATTCCAAGTGCAGTGTGAAAATGGAAATGATTGCAAGTTTATTAAATCAGAAGGAAGAAAGCTACCCCAGGACCCAATGGACCGAATTCCTTAGCAATGCAAAAACCGTGGTGATAGATCTGTCAGCTATCATCAGAAGGTGGGTGTTTACCTCATGCGGCATTAGCTTATTCATTTCTGCTCTTGTATATTCATGCCACTGGTCTTCGGAACTCAACAGAGACCAACCTTGTACTCTGACTGAATATTAACTGCTCGTTGCATGCAAGAGCCTTTGGTTGCCACTCAAGATCATTTTTCAATATGTTTTTGCTGCATCATGCAATAGTTATTACAGATATTGTGTCTGGATGACTAATTCTGCGTTAAAGCCCCCAGAGCAAGTCGTGGAGACTTGCACAAAGGGTTTGGCAGCAGTCATACACACTTCAGCAGTGTTTAGTTCAGTTAAGTTTAGTTTAGTTTAGAGATACAAGGCGGAAGCAGACCCTTCGGCCCACTGAGTCCGTGCCGACCCGCGATCTCCGCACATCAACGCTACCCTACACACACGAAGGACAATTTTTACATTTTTACCAAAACCAATTAGCTGACAAACCTGTACTTCTTTGGACTGTGGGAGGAAACCGGAGATCTCGGAGAAAACCCGCGCAGGTCACGGGGAGAACGTACAAACTCAGTACCGGCAACACCCGAGGTCAGGATCGAACCTGGGTCTCTAGCGCTGCAAGGCAGTAGCTCTAACGCTACGCCACTGTGCCGCTCATGTTTGTATCTTTTCCACTTGCTCCTACTTAGGATGGAATTGGAATTCAAGAACATTTACCATTGATGCAATGATGGAAGACTGACGTGGAAGAGAAAATAATAAAGTAATTCATCAACTTTGTCTAATCTTAAAGATACAGCACGATTACGTGCCCTTCGGCCCATCAAGTCCGCACTGACCAGCGATCCCCGCACACTGACACTATCCTACACACACTAGGGACAATTTACAATTATACCAAGCCAATCAACCTACAAACCTGACGTCTTTGGGATGTGAGAAGAAACCGAGAGATCCCGGAGAAAACACATGCACATCGCATACAAACTCCGTACAGGCAGCTCCCATAGTCAGGATGGAACCCGGGTCTCTGGTGCTGCAAGGCAGCAACTCCACTGCTGTGCCACTGTGCCACCCCGTAAACTAAATGGTAAAGAGAGCACTTAGGCTAGCCTCGTGTTTTTTTCCTCCCGCCATTCACCAACCCCTCTCCATCCCCCAACTTCCAACAAACAGAAACTGGAGATAGACGCAAGGTGCTGGAGTTACTCAGCGGGTCAGTCGGCCTCTCTGGAGAAAAAGTGCTAGTGTATGGGGTGATCACTATATTAGACCATGAGTGAACGGACTCCAACTGTGCGAAGTCGCTGACTCGTAAATTCATACGTTCTAGGAGCCGAATTAGGCCATTTGGCCCATTAAGTCTACTCTGCCATTAAATCATGGCTGATCTATCTTCCCTCTCAACACCATTCTCCAGCCTTGCCCCCGTAAAGGGCCTATCCCACGTAGGTGACTTTTTAGGGGAGTGCAGGAGACTCTGCGCTCGCCTCATGACCGCCACATGGCTGCCACATGTTCGCTGGTGGTCTCTGGTGAGTCTCCTTCATGGTCGCGAGGAGTTCCCGCATTCTGGGAACTAGTCTCGGCCTCAGTATGTTGACATTTTTTCTGCGACCAAAAATTGGTCGCCATGGAGAAAATCGATAGTTTTGTCGTCGTAGGTGCAGTTGTCGTGGGGTCGCCATGTAGTTGTGGGCAGTCGAGCTAGTCGTAGGTAGTTTTAGTTAATCGCCTTTGCTGACCGGGCATTTTCATTGGCTCATTGGGGAAAAAAAAGGTAAGCAGGAGTTCTCAGAACCGAGGAAAACCGACTGGTAATGTTGAAAGTCCGCCAAACTTCACAGCTGTGTATCTCCGGCATATTAAAAGTTGTCTGGCTTCTTAAAAGTGTCTCCACTCCTTCTCCCCACCCTTCTCCCCACTCCTCTCCTATCCCCCCTCTTTTAAAGGAATTTCAGACAGCGCTCCCCCCGCTTTCCCTGGCCCCTCGCCTTTGCAGTGTGAGTGTGAGTGTGAGTGTGAGTGTGTGTGTGTGTGTGTGTGTGTGTGTGAGTGTGAGAGTGTGAGTGTGAGTGTGAGTATGAGTGTGAGTGTGTGTTGTGTGTGTGAGTGAGTGAGTGAGTGAGTGTGTGTGGGTGTGTGCGCGTGCGTGAGTGAGTGAGTGAGTGAGTGAGTGAGTGTGTGTGTGTGTGTGTGTGAGTGAGTGAGTGAGTGAGTGTGTGTGTGTGTGTGAGTGTGAGAGTGTGTGTGTGTGTGTGTGTTTTCCGCTCTGACGGTTGCCGTTCCAGTTCACGGTTTTTCAGGCGCGTGCGGCGAGCTTGAAGGTCGCAGGCAGTCCGCTGAAAAGTCGCCTATGTGGGACAGGTCCTTAACCCACTGACACTCTTACTAATCAAGAATCTGTCAATCTGCGTTTCAGAAAGATCTCGGTGAAAACCCACGCAGCTCACGGGGAGAACGTACAAACCCCGTACAGATCGGCACCCGTCGCCAGGATCGAACCTGGGGTCTCCATCGCTGTAAGCAGTGCAAGACCGTGCTGAAGGGCCTATTCCTGTGTGGTGGTGTTCTATCTTCCGTATTTGCACGGAAGAAAATGCTCGGCTTATGGAGATAATGCAGGAAGAAAACCAAGTCACGAACTGTTGGGAAATTAGAATGGGGAATAAGCCGAAATGAACAATTTATTGAAGTTTCGATCGGATACCCTCCGCACAATAAAATACCTTGCTTGAATGGTTGGCAATGTGGGACCCCCAACTATCACTGCTATTTCAGGCCAGCATTAATAAAGATTATCGAGCACCATTGGTGGGGAAATTGATAACATTTTCTCCCTTCTGTGCAGTAAAATACTAATTGTGTTCTGAACCGTAAATCTTTTCTGCCTTCGCTAAATTGATTTGCAGTAATATTAATTGGAAATAAATGTGAGAATTTACTACAAAGGAACTGAGTCCTATTGATGTTGCAATCGAATATGCCATTGCCTTTAGGGGAAACTGTAAAACTACTGGTGCTCCGATGTGGATTCGGGACAATGCATTAAAAAAAAAAAATAATAATCCAAACTGGGAACAAGGTTAAAGTGAATACATTTGCTTAATATTGTTCTTTTGGATTTAAAGGAGAAAATACAAAAGATAAAGAAAAACAGTCTTAATGATGAGTCCGGATTAGACGTGAATGATTGTATTCCAACTGGGTTAAGGGTGTGTGTGTGTGTGTGTGTGTGTGTGTGTGTGTGTGTGTGTGTGTGTGTGTGTGTGTGTGTGTGTGTGTGTGTGTGTGTGTGTGTGTGTGTGTGTGTGTGTGTGTGTGTGTGTGTGTGTCTCTCTGAATTTACATTAACACTTCAATCTACTGTATCGTTATAACAGAGAAACATGGAAATTAGGTCCAGGAGTAGGCTGTTCGGCCCTTCGGCCCTTCGAGACAGCACCGCCATTCAATATGATCATGACTGATCATCCAGAATCAGTGCCTCATTCTTGCTTTCTCCCCATATCCCTTGATTCCGTTACCCCTAAGAACGATATCTAACTCTCTCTTGCATACATCCGGTGAATTGGCCTCCACTGCCTTCTGTGGCAGAGAATCCCACAGATTCACAACTCTCTGGGTAAAAAAGTTTTTCCTCATCTCAGTCCTAAATGGCCCACCCCTTATTCTTAAAGTGCGACTCCTGGTTCTGGACTCCCTCAACATTGGGAAAGTTTTACCTGCATCTATCCTGTCCAATCCTTAATAATTGTATATGTTTCTATAATATTCCCTCTCATCCTTCTAAATTCCAGTGAATATAACTCCGCCATTATCCTCATAACTGGGCCAGACCATTTCTTCTTTAGCCAACCTTCAGTTTAGTTAATTGTCACCTGTGCTGAGGTACAGTGAAAAGCTTGTATTGCGTGCTATCCAGTCAGTGGAAAGGCTATACAAACGGGCGGCACGGCGGCTCAGCGGTAGATTTTCTGCCTTACGGCGCCAGCGAGCCGGGTTCGATCCTGACTACGTCCGTGCTTGTCCGTAGGAATTTGCACGTTCTCCCCGTGACCTGCGTGGGTTTTCTCCGGGATCTCCGGTTTCCTCCCACACTCCAAAGGCGTACAGGGGGTTTGTAGGTTCATTGGCTTGGCATCATTGTAAATTGTCCCCAGTGTGTGTGTGTAGGATAGAGTTAGTGTGCGGGGATCGCTGGTCGGCGCGGACTCGGTGGGCTGAAGGGCCTTTTTTCCGCGCTGTATTTTAAACTGAACTAAAGATGATTGCAATCAAGCTGTCCAGCATGCACAGATACTTGATGAAAGGAATAACGTTTAGTCCAAGATACAGCCTAGTAAAGTCCGACTAAAGCTAGTCCAAGGGTCTCCAATGAGGTAGATGGTAGTTCAGGACTAAAAGGTCTTGGGTTTCCAGACACATCCATATTGTTTCCTGAGACCCCAAGACTTACAAAATTCTTAAGGGGTTGGACAGGCTAGATGCAGGAAGATTGTTCCCGATGTTGGGGAAGTCCAGGACAAGGGGTCACAGTTTAAGGGTAAGGGGGAAGTCTTTTAGGACCGAGATGAGAAAATCGTTTTTCACACAGAGAGTGGTGAATCTGTGGAATTATCTGCCACAGAAGGTAGTTGAGGCCAGTTCGTTGGCTATATTTAAGAGGGAGTTAGATGTGGCCCTTGTGGCTGAAGGGATCAGGGGGTATGGAGAGAAGGCAGGTACAGGATACTGAGTTGGATGATCAGCCATGATCATATTGAATGGCGGTGCAGGCTCGAAGGGCCGAATGGCCTACTCCTGCACCTAATTTCTATGTTTCTATGTTTCCATGCAAAATTAATAAGATGTTGGGTTGTTTGTTTGTCAGTCTGTATATTGCACTTTTTCTTATTTTATTGTTTTATATATATATATATATATATATATATATATATATAGATTTTCTTATTGATTGATTGTGTTGTGATGTGTTTAACTTGTTTATTTAACATCAACCTGCCAAAGGGACTATAAATGGAAATTAGCTACTGGCTATAATCTTGCATATTTGCATGTAAATGTTTATTAATATGCACTGTCCCTGTTTAAAAAAATTAAAAAAATTAAATTACATCTTGGTTGCTAGGAGTGGAATTTGCTAATTTTCCTCGTGACTCAATGGTTTCCATAGGTGTTCCAGTTTCTCCCACATTCCAAGGGTGTGCCAGTAAGTTAAATAATCTATTGCCAATCCTCCTTGGAACAGAACATAGAACAGTACAGCACAGGAACAGGCCCTCCGGCCCACAATGTTTGGGCCGAACATCATGCCAAGTTAAACTGATCTCGTCTGCCTGCACTTGATCCATATCCCTCTATTCCAGACACGTCCACGTACCAATCCATCCAAAAGCCTCTTAAACACCACTATTGTATCTGCCTCCACCACCTTCCCTGTCAATGTGTTCCAGGCCCCCACTACTCTCCTTTAAGAACTTGCTCCACACATCTCCATTAAACTTCCCCCCCCCCCCCCCTCTCACCTTATAGCTACGTATTCTAGTGTTGGACATTTTCACCCTTGGGAAAAAGGTTCTGACTGTCTGCCCTCTCTGCGCCTCTCATAATTTGATATACTTCTCTCAACCTCCGACATTCTGGAGAAAACAGTCCAAAGTTTATCCAAACTCTCCCTGTAGGTGAAACCCAGCATTCGGGTGATTTCTCTCATTTCAAGTAACTCATCCCCCCCCCCACTCCCACCCTCTTCTCTGCCTCAGGAGGTCGGTTCTCAGGATGCTTTCAAGAGAGAGCTAGATAGAGCTCTTAAAGATAGCAGAGTCAAGGGATACGGGGAGAAGGCAGGAACGGGGTTACTGATTGTGGATGATCGGCCATGATCACAGTGAGTGGCGGAGCTGGCTCGAAGGGCCGAATGGCCTACTCCTGCACCTATTGTCTGTTCTCCAGTCATCCTACTAGTTCCACTGTCGCATCCTTGTATCCCTGTCATTAGCACATCTTCTCCAGCCAACAATGGGCCATTTTGCTCTCCACCCTTCCTGAGGTCATCTGTTGCTGACCCTGTTTTGTTCTGGCCTTTCCCGTTCCCGTCCCCACCCACCCACCCCCCCTTTATCTTTCAGTCCGAAGAAGGGATCTGACCTGAAACGTCACCCATTCCTTTCCAGAGATGCTGCCTGACCCGCAGAGATACCCCAGCATTTTGTGTCTATCTTCTGGTAAATCTCCTCTGCAACTTCTCCAAAGCCCCCACATCCTTGCGCCTTCCGTAGTGTGAATGGAAAAAGAACCAAAGAGGGGTCGTGTGGGAGAGATGCCAGTGCTGTTCTTCATTTTGAGTTGAGTCCTTGAACCGTGAATGGCCTTTTGTTTAATAACATGCATA
This sequence comes from Okamejei kenojei, assembly GCA_035221665.1. Lineage (NCBI taxonomy): Eukaryota > Metazoa > Chordata > Chondrichthyes > Rajiformes > Rajidae > Okamejei > Okamejei kenojei. Next base: position 10,302,779 of record CM069154.1, read on the forward strand.
TTTTCACATCCCTCAGCAATTTTTCTTAACAGAGCTGCAAGATAAACAATTTGTGGATTGATTGAAGATTCGTCAAAGTTAGTCAGCGAGCTTGACATTTCGAGAAAGCCTGTCAGATAGCAACGTTGATGGAACGGATAATGTTAAATTCAGAGGAGATTAGACCTCTCCAAATGACTCTTGCTGCGAATAATAATAATAGCACTGTTGAGCAGACTGCAGCAACGAACCGCGGTCTTAGATAAATGATTGCATTTAGAAGGCTTACATGTGGGAGATGCAAAGGCAATCAGCCAGAACCTATGATGAACGTTTGTCGGCACTGAGCCTGTACATGCTGGTGTTTAGAAGCATGAGGGGGGACCTCATTGAATAGGGAAAGGCTTGGATAGAGTGGATGATGTTTCCACTAGTGGGAGCGTCTAGGACTAGAGGTCACAGCCTCAGAATTAAAGGACGTTCATTTAGGAAGGAGATGAGGAGGAATTTCGTTAGTCAGAAGGCAGTGAATCTGTGGAATTCTTTGCCACCGAAGGCTGTGGAGGCCAAGTCAGTGGAAATATTTAAGGCAGAGATAGATAGATTCTTGATTGGTACAGGTGTCAGAGGTTATGGGGAGAAGACAGGAGAATGGGGTTAGGAGGGGAGAGATAGATCAGCTATGATTGAATGGCAGAGAAGGCTTGATGGGCCGATTGGCCTAATTCTACTTCTATCGCTTATGATCTTATAAACTATGATGCAAAGTTCAGAACAGCTGTCCGTTGCAAAGGGCAATAATAATATTTTGCAGCATTTCTTTCAGATGGCAACTCTGCGAAGAGTGAAGATGAGATCAGAGGATCTTGTTGAAGCTTAGTGCATGGGGATGGTTAAAGCCCTGTCCCACGGTACGAGTTCATTCCAAGAGCTCTCCCGAGTTTGCCCTGATTCGAACCTAGAGAATTACGGTAATGGCCACTCGTCGGTACTCGGGGCTCTCGTGGACATTTTTCAACATATTGAAAAATCTTCACGAGTCTTCCCGTGCTTACCTGCCGTTAGCGAGTCTTCCCGGGTACCTGCCGTTAGCGCTAAGAGACGTCCCCGAGTTCTGACGTAGCCGCTACGTTCATTCTCCGTGCTTACCACGTGTTCGATTTTTTTTTTAAACTCGGGAGAGCTCTTGGAACGCACTCGTACTGTGGGACAGGGCTTTTAAAATGAAGAAGAAAGTAACTAACGTGCAAGGAGTAAGCGGGCAATAATGTGTCTTGATCAAGCACATTGAGATGAAAATTGATACCGTTTGCAGAAGACTTTTTGGTGAGCCGAGATACATATCTGCACTATTTTTTAGTTTGGTTTAGTTTAGAGATACAACATGGAAACAGGCCCTTTGGCCGCACCGACCAGCGCTCCCCGCTCACGAACACTATCCGACACACACTAGGGACAATTTACATTTATACCAAACCAATTAACCTACAAACCTGGTTGTCTTTGGAGTGTGGGAGGAAACCGAAGGCCTCGGAGAAAAACCAAGTCGGTCACGGGGAGAACGTGCAAACTCCGCACAGACAGCACCCGTGGTCGGGATCGAACCCGGGTCTCTGGCGCTGTGAGGCAGCAAGTCTACCGCTGCGTCACCGTTCAGCAATTCAGCCTCCAGCTGCTTCATTTCAGCAATGTTTTCTAAGGAAAGCCACTGTACATAAGTGATAGGAGCAGACCTAGGCCAGTCAGCCCATCGTCTACTCCACCATCCAATCATGGTTGATCCCTCTTTCCCGCTCAGCCCCATTCTCCTGCCTTCTCCCCATAACCCCTGACACCCGTACGGATCAGGAATATGTTAATCGGCACCTTAAAATTATCTATCGACTTTGCCTTCTGTGGCAATGAATTCCACAGGTCCACCACCCTCCTCCTCATCTTCCTGAAGGAACGTCCCTTAATTCTGAGGCTATGACCTCAGGTCCTAGACTCTCCCACTAGTGGAAACATCCTCTCTACATCCTCTCTATCCAGGCCTTTCACTATTAGGTAAGGTTCAATGTGGGCCCCCCCCCTCGTCCTTCTAAACTCCAGCTAGTAGAGACCCAGTGCCGTCAAATGTTCATCATATGTTAAACCAATTTTTTCCTGGGATAATTCTCGTAAACCTCCTCTGGACCCTCTCCAACACCAGCACATCCTTCTTCAGATACAGGCCGAAAACCGCTCACAATACTCCAAATGTGGTCTGACCAGTGCCTTATAAAGTCTCAGCATTACATCTATGTTTTTAATATTCTAGTCCTCTCGAAATAAATGCTAACATTTCATTTGTCTTCCTTACTACTGATTACAGTCTAACCGATGATAATTTAAGGGAACATTCTCCAACTGTTAGGACAAATGGAACACAATGGTCTTTGCATAATCCTACCTACTGTACCAGTAATATATTACAAGTTGACTAACTTTGTTAGGGAGTTGATGTGTTTGAGAAAGAATTTCAGAAACTTTTAATCTGGAGATAGGGTTGGGATCCTTCTTCAGACCTGAAGGTACTAACTAACTAACTAACTAACTAACTAGCTAACTAACTAACCAACCAACTCAACATCGCCGGTCACTCGAAACAAGTATGACTGTCCTCTCCTCACCATAGGGTTGTCTACTTGTGGGTCTGCAGATGTCCGCGATCCACACACCTTGGTGCAACGTGGGCAGTGGAGACTGGCGGTGGTCGGTAGTCGTCGAGCCCTCTTCTCTCTTTCCTTAAGGTGCTGTCGCTCTGTCTCTGCGACACGGCGTAGTCCCATTTCGTGACGTGCACCTCCTTCCTGCACGGATTTCCTCCAGGGGCGCCTGTCCAGTGCACTGTGCTCCCAGTTGCTCGATGTGATGTGGAATTTCTTCAGACTGTTCTTAATGTTGTCCGTGAAGCGTTTGCTCGCCGACCATCCTTCAATTGAGAGTACAGGATCTGTTTAGGGAGACGTGTGTTGGACATCCGGATGACATGGCCAGTCCATCCAAGTTGGTGCTGCAATATTGTGGGGGTGAAGCTGGTCATGTTGGCTTCCTCCAAAACGCTGATGTTGGGGCTTTGAACCAACTAATCAACCGACCAACCAACTAAGCCTTCTTAGAACGCGTTGACTAGATTTGATTTTAGTCAGCTTTCCTAAATAATTAGTCATTTCTTTGTTGATTATTGCCTCCAGCATCTTGCCAACAACAGATGTTAAACTAACTGGTCCATAGTTAACCACCTTCTGTGCTCTCTACTCGAACAAAAGAGTCACGTTGGCAGTTTTCCAATCTACTGGTACCCTGCAGGAATTTAGTGGGTTTTGAAACATTTCAGTCAATGGGTTACCCATCTGTGCAGCCACTTCCCTTATATACCCTGCTTTCGGACCATTGAGTCATAGTTTAGTTTAGCTTAGAGACACAGCACGGAAACAGGCCCTACGGCCCACCGACCAGTAGCCGACCAGCACACACTATCTTACACACAATGGGGAGAATTTAGCATTATAACCAAGCCAATTGGCCTACAAACCTGCACGCCTTTGGAGTGTGGGAGGAAACCGGAGAACTCGGAGAAAATCCATGCAGGTCACAGGGAGGACGCACAAACTCCGTGCAGACAGCATCTGTAGTCAGGATCGAACCCGCACCGCCGTGCGGTCCTAAAGTTACAAATACATGCCAGTTATTCCACGCAGGCCTGCTGGTCCTGTAGCCAGCAGGACTCGAACCTGCGTGGTGAAACCCCTATGGATTTCCAGTCCATTGCCCTAACCACTCAGCCATGACTGCCGGTTACTAGCAGTTAGTTCGTCTTTAGCTCTATGACTTTCTTTCATGCTTTATCCCTTTGGATTGGGATTTTTTTGCAATGTTAATTGAAATTAGCCGGCCTGTTATTGTTGGGATATTTGTAGTGTCCCCGATAATGAGGACCAACAAAAGGCAATTGATTTAATGAATCTCCAATTTCTTTCCTGCTATTAATCCAACAGCCGTCAACTCAAGAGGTTTCACACTTACCTTGGGTATATTTTTCCTATATACAGTGGCTTGCAAAAGTATTCATAGCCCTTGAACTTTTCCACATTTTGTCACGTTACAACTACAAATGTAAATGTATTTTATTGGGATGTTATCTGATAGACCAACACAAAGTGGTGCATAATTGTGAAGTGGAAGGAAAATGATACATGGTTTCTAAATTTTATTACAAATAAAAAACTGAAACGTGTTGTGTGCAAAAGTATTCAGCCCCCCCTGAGTCAATACTTTGTAGAACCACCTTTCGCTGCAATTACAGCTGCAAGTCTTTTGGGGTATGTCTCTACCAGCTTTGCACATCTAGAGACTGAAATTTTTGCCCATTCTTCTTTGCAAAATAGCTCAAGCTCAGTCAGATTGGATGGAGAGCGTCTTTGAACAGCAAATTTCCAGAGATTCTCAATTGGATTTAGGTCTGGACTTTGACTGGGCCATTACAACATGAATATGCTTTGATCTAAACCATTCCATTGTAGCTCTGGCTGTATGTTTAGGGTCGTTGTCCTGCTGGAAAGTGAACCTCCGCCCCAGTCTCAAGTCTTTTGCAGACTCTAACAGATTTTCTTCCAAGATCGCCCTGTATTTGGCTCCATCCATCTTCCCATCAACTCTGACCAGCTGTCCTGTCCCTGCTGAAGAAAAGCATCCCCACAGCATGATGCTGCCACCACCATGATTCACAGTGGGGATGGTGTGTTCAGGGTAATGTGCAGTGTTAGTTTTTCCACCACACATAGCGTTTTGCATTTATGCCAAAAACTTTCAATTTTGGTCTCATCAGACCAGAACACCTTCCTCCACATGTTTGCTGTGTCCCCCACATGGCTTGTGGCAAACTGCAAACGGGACTTCTTATGGCTTTGTTTCAACAATGGCTTTCTTCTTGCCACTCTTCCATAAAGGCCCGATTTGTGGAGTGCACGACTAATAGTTGTCCTGTGGACAGATTCTCCCAACTGAGCTGTGGATCTCTGCAGCTCCTCCAGAGTTACCATGGGCCTCTTGGCTGCTTCTCTGATCAATGCTCTCCTTGCCCAGCCTGTCAGTTTAGGTGGACGGCCATGTCTTGGTAGGTTTGCAGTTGTGCCATACTTTTTCCATTTTCGGATGATGGATTGAACAGTGCTCCGTGAGATGTTCAAAGCTTGGAATATACAAGTGGACTCTATTATTAATTAGGTGACTTCTGAAGGCAATTGATTGCACTGGATTTTATTTAGGGGTATCAGAGTAAAGGGGGCTGAATACTTTTGCACGCCACACTTTTGTTTATTTGTAAAAAAAATTGAAAACCATGTATCATTTTCCTTCCACTTCACAATTATACACCACTTTGTGTTGGTCTATCACATAAAATCCCAATAAAATACATTTACGTGTTGTAAATTGACAAAATGTGGAAAAGTTCAAGGGGTATTTTGAAAACTTTTGCAAGCCACTGTATGTATCTATAGAAACACTTCCAGTGGTTTTGATATTACACAGAAGTTTTCTCTCCTAAAAGTTAATTTTCTTCTCTTTTTTTGAGCCGTATTTTCTTTTGCTGCTGGAACAGATAAAGTTCCAAGTCTTACTTTAGTTTAGAGATACAGCGCCGAAACAGGTCCTTCGGCCCATCGAGTTCGCACCGCCCATCGCTCACCCACTAACTAGTTCCGTGTTATCCCACATATTCGGGGCAATTTACAGAAGCCAATTAACCTACAAACTTCCAAGTTTTTACAATGTCGGAAGAAACCGGAGCACCCGGAGAAAACCCACGCGGTCACAGGGAGAACGTACAACCTCCGTACAGAAAGCACCCGTAGTCAGGATCGAACCCGGGTCTCTGGCTTTGTTAGGCAGCAATTCTACCGTGCCACACACATTCCAGGAAGCACAATCTGAGTGAGTCGCCAGGTAGCAGTGTTTCTGAATTTAAGTCATCCTTGAGAAGGCTGTAGAATAACATGTTTCCGGCTCGATTTTGTTGTGGTGTTCTTGACCCTCCAATGGTTAAAGGATGACGTCCTTCATGATGGTGCCCACAATGATGTGAAAGAAAGGTGTCGGTGAGGAGGTCGGGACTGGCGTTCGAGGCCAGGGGGTCGCGGTTCAGTAAGGGGTCGGCGGTCAAGGTGGAGGATAACGCTTGCAGCCCGAGACGGGCCACGTGGGTACCGGAGGTCAGACGGCTGTCGAGATCAAAGGGGAACCCAGCGAGGGGGGATAACTGAGAACTAAGTGGGACCACAAGTGGAATGTGCTGCAAGTAGTTAATGTTACAGTGGGATACTTGTAACTTTGTGGGTGCCCTTTGTGTGGTGACTCTTTGCCTACCTCTGTGTGCTTGCAATGTGTGCAGAGGAGAATTATGAAGCAGAGCTCTTTCTCTTAAGATACTAGGTGGGAATTCAAGTTGGAGTATGATGCTTCAGGTTTGGGACATTGATCAGCCAGGCGATGAACAACGCTTAAGAAACATCTATTACTTTGGCATCCTTCATTGAAATTAAAAACAAACAAAAAATAGGTCTGCAGAGAACGCAAGGTTCTTGCTGTCATATTTGGTGTTAAAAAGTTCCACCGGTTCTTTATTCACGCTGGTAGGAGATCACATATCACAAATGGAACATTGAGCCTAAAGGGAGCTTACGCTGCAATAAATGTGACAGAATCTCAACTGCAGTGAAGGGGCCACTTCCATCACAAACATGAAAACAAGAGAAGACGCAAGATGTCCATGCAGGATACAATGGCAGCGGCATTGTCTAGACAGTCCTATAAAAGCTAGAATGTGGGATGTATCATTTACACCCTGAATTCAGGGAGTGATTTCCCAGTGGAGGAAGGAGCTGCGGATGCTGGTTTAAACTGAAGATAGACACAACATGCTACAGTAACTCAGCGGGACAGGCAGCATCTCTGGAGAGTGGGAATGGGTGATTCAGGTCGAGGTCTGAAGAAGGGTCGCAACTCGAAACGTCACCCATTCCCTCTCTCCAGAGATGCTGCCTGTCCCGCTGAGGTACTCCAGCATTTTGTGTCTATCTTCAGTGATTTTCCAGTTACAATTTCGGAAATTGAGGATCAAATGAGGAAGGCCATCAGTGATAGGAACAGAATTAGGACATTCGGCCTATCAAGTCTACTCCGCCATTCAATCATGGCTGATCTATCTCTCCCTCCTAACCCCATTTGCTTGCCTTCCCCCCATAATCCCTGACACCGGTAATACCAATTATGAATTATGCTTTATGGACACACTCTTAAAGGCTGGGTGAAATTGTGAGCATTGCAAGATAAAGTTTTAAGACCATCTTATTCCTGCCTTATTTTTCCTTGATGCTTCTCCATCTTAATTCCCCTAGTCATACATCACGGAAACAGGCCCTTCAGCCCAACTTGTCTGGCTTGTATACTCTGGAATTTAAAAGGATGAGAGGGAATCTTATTGAAACATGCAGATTATTAAGGGTTTGGACACGCTAGAGGCCGGAAACATGTTCCCAGTGTTGGGGGAGTCCAGAACTAGGGGTCATAGTTTAAGAATAAGTGGTGAGCCATTTAGAACGGAGATGAGGAAAAACTTTTTCACACAGAGTTGTGAGTGTGTGGAATTCTCTGCCTCAGGAGGCTGGTGGAGGTGGAGGCTGGTTCTCTGGATGCTTTCAAGTGAGAGTTAGATAAAGCTCTTAGGGATAGCGGAGTTAAGGGATATTGAGAGAAGGCAGGAACGGAGTACTGATTGTGGATGATCAGCCATGATCACAGTGAATGGGAGTGCTGGCTCGAAGGGCCGAATGGCCTACTCCTGCATCTATTGTCTATTGTCTATTGTCTCATTTGTCTGCATTCCGTCCATATCCCACTAAACATTTCCATAACACCACAAGACATAGGAGCAGAATTAGGCCATTCGACCCATCGAGTCTGCCTTCCCTCTCAACCCCATTCTCCTGCCTTCATCCCGTAACCTTTGACTCCCTTAGAAATCAAGAAATTATTCATCTTCTCTTTAAAAATTGGAGGCCATTGACTTGGCCTCCACCGATGTCTGTGGCAATGAATTCCACAGATTCACCACTTCTGGTTTAATAAACTTTCCTCAACTTCATTCCGAAGGTACTTTCTTTTATTCTGAGGCTGTGCCTTCTGGTCCTAGACTCTCCCACTACTGGACACATTCCCTCCACATCTATATTTTGGCCTTTCATTATCTGGTGGGTATCAATGAGATCCCCTTCATTCTTCTAAACTCAATCGAGTATCGGCCCAGAGCCTTCAAATGCTCCTCATATGTTATCCCTATTATCCCCGGGATCATTCTCATAAACCTCCCCTGGACCCACTCCAAAGCCAGCACATCCTAAAGGACCTGTCCCACTTGGCCATTCTTTCGGCAACTGCCGGCGTCATGTCAGGGTCGCCAAAAGTTTTAGAACATTTCAAAATCCAGCGCGCGACAAAAAAAATGTTGCGAAACTTGAGGGAACACCAGGCGTCAATACGTCAACAAGCTGCATCACGCTGCGACTTTATCGGTGACCTGATACGTCAGTCAATGATGCTGGCAGTCGCGAAGTGGGACAGCCCTTAACCGAGATATGATGACATGTGTGCATGGGTAATTGCTGTTACAAACTCTGTACGGACAAGCACCCGTAGTCAGGATCGAACCCGGGTCTCTGGCGCAGTGAGGCAGCAACTCTACCGATGCGCCACCGTGCCGCCCGCGTGTAGAACAAACTGGGAAGCCAACTGGGTGCAGTTGGTACGTTCATCGATCAGTTCTGGGTCAGAATGTAGAGGAGCTGATGTGTCAGAGAGCAGTAATATCGAACCATCTTTGAACCATTGAGGTACTGGGAACTAACATCACTCATCGATAGGCACAAAAAGCTGGAGTAACTCAGCGGGACAGGCAGCAGCTCTGGAGAGACCCTTCTTCAGACATTGAATGTTACTCATTCACTGTTTTGGTCATGCCTTTCCAAGAGAGGAATTCAGCAAGAGCCCAGTCTCACAGCATTCTTCTAACCCATTGAAGACAGTTGAAGGTTTTGAACATCCTGAAGAATGGAACGCATCTATGCTGACGGCAGAGTTTTTATTTTATTTTTGGCCACTACCGATTTGTTGATAATGAAATATTGCTGATTTCAAAGGTGAACATCGTTCAGCTGCCTTTGGCCCCAAGCTGACTAAGCCAGAGAAGTGACCTATAATGAGAATGCATTATTATGTCGAGGACTATAATGTGGAAAGTATGAAGTGTCAAAGAGCTTCCGAGCTATTACTGCTCAGCAATTTACTGTTTTAATGGGACTAAAAGAATGAGTGATCTGCAACTTGAGAACCCTAGGCTTTCAGCTCAATTCCCAATGAGAGTTATAAAGTGGATTGTTTTAAGGTCTTAAAAAGATGGCATCGCTCAAAAACGATTAGCCATGTGGCTGTATTTTAGTCATTTTAGAGATACAGCATGGAAACAGGCCCTTTGGCCCACTGAGCATGCCGACCATCGATCACCCATTCACATTAGTCCTATATTATAGAACGCACAATAATAGAACAAGTAAGCTTAATTTATTTGCATTATTATTGATTGGTTGTTTGCTCATGTGTGTATGTATATATATATATATATATATATATATATATATATACAGACCAAATGGGAGACACAAAATGCTGGAGTAACTCAGCGGGACAGGCAGCATCTCTGGAGAGAAGGAATGGGTGACGAGACGTCCTGAATATATATATATTTATAGACCACCAGATGGCGCCGTACGATGGCAGCCTCGCCAACGGTACGTCTTGCTCTGTCTTCTTTTATGCTTTTAGTCTGTTGTAAAATGTATGTTTTAGTGTATATTTAGTTTTGTATTATGTGGGGGTGTGGGAGGGACACACTTTTTAAAAATCTCTTTCCTTGATGGAGATGTGACTTTTCCGTATCGTATCTCCGTCCGCACTGCGGTCCCTTTGCTTGGGGTCGACTTCGGGAGCTCCAACCGCGTGAGACTGCAAACTTAATATCACGGAGCTGCAACCGCAGGAGCTTCGACCACCCCGGTGGCGGGGGCTTTGATCGCCGCCTGCCGGAGCTTTGATCGCCCCGACTGCAGATGGTTCCACTGCCCGAACCGTAGGAGAAAAGGAGGGAAGAAGATAATACATTGTTGCCTTCCATCACAGTGTCTTGTTGCTTTTCTGGTATGACTGTATGGCAAATCTAATTCCTTGTATGTTTTTACATACTTGGCTAATAAATTAATTACAATACACTTATAATGTATATATATATTCATGCGTCCATCTGTGTATGTTGTGGCTGCATGTGTCTGCGTGTGTGTCCGCGCACGTGTGTGTGTCTCTGCGTGTGTGTGAGTGCGTGTGTGTGAGATCGTGTGTATGTCTGTCGCTCTGTGTGTGTCTCTGCGTGCGTGTGTGTTTGTGTGTGTGTGTGTGTGTGTGTGTGTCTGTCTCCGTGTGTCTGGATTGTGTGTATCTCTGCGTGTGTGTCTGCGTGTGTGTGTGTGAGTGTCTGCGTGTGTGTGAGTGTGTGTGTGTGTGTGTATGTCTGTCGCTCTGTGTGTCTCTGTGCGTGTGTGTTTGTGTGTGTGTGTGTGTGTCTCCGTGTGTCTGAATTGTGTGTGTGTGTGTGTGTGTGTCTGTGTGTGTGTGAGTGTCTGCGTGTTTGTGTGTGTGTGTGCGTGCGCGCGCGTCTGCGTATTATTCTGTTTGGGACATATGGCAATAAAAGATACTTGACTTTTACTTTCTCACCCACTCTCTACACACAGGGGGCGATTTACAGAGGCCAATTAACCTACAAACCCGCACGTTTTTGGGATGTGGGAGGAACCCGGAGCACCTGTAGCAAATCCACTTGGTCGCTAGTAGAACGTGCAAACTCCACAAAAAACGCACCCGAGGTCAGGATCTAACCTGGGTGCTGTAAGGCAGTAACTCTACCAGCTCCACAATTATACAGTTCTTTTGCAATTATATAGAAGCTTTTTGCCTCTCCTTTAAATTGAAAATTGGCTCTCCTTAGTATTTTTGACTCAAGTGAGGATATTGGCAAAACTCAGTCAGAAAAAGGAAGAAGGCATCTTGTATCTTCATCGTACCTTTACTGAGGACAAATCATGTTATTGTTGAAACTGGAGGACCCGGAGGAAACCCACGAGTTCACAGTGAGAACGTACAAACTCCACACAGACAGCGCCCGAGGATCGAACCTGGGTCTCTGGAGCTGTAAGGTAGCAACTCCGCCATTATGCCACCGTGCCATCCACTGAACCAGGCAAGTGAAGCATTGAGAGGGGGAGGGATGAGAGCAAACAAGGAAATCTGTAGATGACTTAGTAAGCAAACATGAACGATACCCTATGTAGGAAGGAACTGCAGATGTGGATTTACACCGAAGATAGTCACAAAACGCTGGAGTAACACAGCGGGACAGGCAGCATCTCTGGAGAGAAGGAATGGGTAACATTTCTGGTTGAGATACTTCTTCGACCCGAAACGTCACCCATTCCTTCTCTCCAGAGTTGCTGCCTGTCCCGCTGAGTTACTCCAGGGTTTTGTGTCCATCCACGATTACTTCATTGGTAAATGGGTGGAGAACGTGACAAAGGTAGGAGGTGAATAGGAGACAAAGGGTATCTGAGGAAAGGAGGGGAGTGAAATATAAAGCCAGAGGGAGGGATACAGATGGGGAGGATGGGAGGGTAAGAAAGAGGAGGGATCATTGGGAAACGAGCGATGAAGGAAGCAAAAGGATCGGGTGACTGGGGTGGGATAGTCAGAGAAATGGGTGCGCACTAGCGTAGGAACACATAGGAGAGAGAGAGAGAGAGAGAGGGAGGAGCTGGTGGGGATATTACTTAAAATTGGAGATTTCATAGTTCACACCGAAGATGGACACAAAATGCTGGAGCGACTCAGCGGGTGAGGCAGCATCTCTGGAGAAAAGGAATAGGTAACGTTTCGGATCAAGATCCTTCTTCAGACTGACAGTCAGGGCAAAGGGAAACGCGAGATATAGACGGTGATGCAGAGAGATATGGAACAAATGTATTCATACTGTTAGGTCGCAAGCTTCCCGAGGGACCTCCCTTGCACTAGAAACTCCACCTGAAAGCAAAGTTAGGAAAGTTGCTGAAAGCATCTTCCAAAAGACAGCACTTCTGACAACCTACATGGTAACCCACGCCCTGGGTACTGAGTGGATGTGTAAGATGGAACTGCAGATGCTGGTTTAAACTGAACATAGACACAAAAAAAGGTGGAGAAACTCGGTGGGTCAAACAGCATCGCTGGAGAAAGGGAATAGTTGACGTTTCTGATCGAGACCTTTCTCTCCAGAGATGCTGACTGACACACTTTTAGTTGTAGAGATACAGCAAAGAAACAGGCCCTTCGGCCCACCGAGTCCGCACCGACCAGCGATCCCCGCACATTAACATTATCCCAACGCACACTAGGGACTATTTGCACTTATACCAAGCCAATCAAGGTAGATTCTTAATGAGTACGGGTGTCAAAGGTTATGGGGAGAAGGCAGGAGAATGGGGTTAGGAGGGAGAGATAGATCAGCCATGATTGAATGGTGGAGTAGACTCGAAGGGCCGAATGGCCTAATTCTACTCCTATCACTTATGATCTTTTGAATACCTAATCCATTCCAAAAATCTGACAGATGTTAAGGTCTTACCATCAACAGAATGCTCGTCCACAAGACCCTTCCACAACGAGGGGCAGGTAGTCATTTGATACCATGGACGTAACTTTGTTTTAATTTCTTTGCTGCCATTATGCTCAAGTTACATTGTTCTACACCCCCTCACTGGAGAGGCGATGCCGTTTCTAATTAGTTCAATTTCCAATCTATCTGTCCACCTGTTCCATGATTACCTCATCCAAACTCTAAAGACCAATTATGGTGAACAGATGTAGCACAATTTTATCTTGTCTTGCAAGACTTACAGGCTCAATAAAACACTGATCATTAACACAGCTCCTAGTAGTAAAACGTGCAATTCTATAGCACGTTTTAATTGAAGTGATAACCCTTAGTTACAACCAGATATTATTGTGCTGGATCAGTCATGTCTACGGTCTGTAATGGGCATGATATTTAGTCCGAAAAAGTGCTCCTTCTTTGTAGCTCATCTCCATAACATCTCAATGACCATCTTCCCAAAGGAGAATTCGGGCCTTAACAAAGTGATTTCTTAATATCGTGAGTTTTGAGATAATATGACAAGCTTTTGTTTTAAGTGCTATTTTGACTTTCTTCATTATCTGGAAAAAAATGGCCTGGTCTTTTTAACATAGCTTATTTAGATAAGTAAGTAAGTTTATTGGCCAAGTATTCACATACAAGGAATTTGCCTTGGTGCTCCGCCCACAAGTAACAACATGACATACAGTGCCAGTTACGAATGACTCAGAAAACGCTAAACATTAATAATAATAAAACATTAATGATAAAACACCATTGATCAAGCATGCGAACCAACAAAATACCAGATCAAAGGGAGGCTACAGATTTTTGGCTGTTGAGTAGAGCAACTACTCATGGATAAGAACTGTTTTTATGTCTGGCTGTGGCAGCTTTGACAGTCCGACGTCAGAGGGAAGTGATTCAAAGAGTTTGTGGCCAGGGTGAGAGGGGTCAGAGATGATCTTGCCTGCTCGCTTCCTGGCCCTTGCAGTGCACAGTTCATCAATGGAGGGAAGGTTGCGTCCAATAATCTTCTCTGCTGATCGGACGATTCGCTGCAGCCTCCAGGTGTCGTGCTTGGCGGCTGAGCCAAAGCAGACCATGATGGAGAAGGTGAGGACAGATTACTTTCACGAGCTTATTTAGTTCCCTGATATTTACATGTTTAGTTTAGTTTAGAGATACAGCGTGAAAACAGGCCCTTCATCCCATTGAGTCCGCACCGATCAGCAATCACCTGTACACCAGTTCTATCCTGCACACTAGGGCAGAATTCACAGAAAGCCAATTAACCTACAAACCTGCACGTCTTTGGAATGTGGAAACTGGAGAAGCCAGAGAAGGCCCACGCGGTCACAGGGAGAATGTGCAAACTCCGTACAGACAGCACCCATGGTTAGGATTGAACCAGGCATGTGCCGTCAGGGTAAGCAAGGTAGGCAGTGCCTAGCCTGACTAAAATTATAAAATGGTCATTATTTTATATATATAAAATATATATAAAATATAAATAAAATATATATAAAACATATATAAAATGGTCATAAATAGTAAAGGCACAGGAGAATTATGCTTCCCTAAGAGATTGATCTCTTAGGGAGGCATAATTCTCCCGTGCCTCTCATCCGCAGTACATTTAAAACACGGAAGTGTGTGCTACTCACGTGCTGTCGACGACGCTTCAAGCCATCAGTGGCAACGGTCCGTAAAGGCAGCTGAAATACTGCCTTTACACCGTGGACTGCGTGCGTGTGCTGCGCTGCGCACCAGCCTATTGCGCATGCGCAAGTTTCTTGGCGGGTTCTTCAAAGATGGATGGTGATTACCTGAAGAGTTTCTCAAAGCAAACTTACGAGGAAAAGACCAAAACAATTAAAAGTGGCAGACCAACGCCGGAACTTAAAAGAACTTCAACAGCGCAAAGGAACAAAAATAATTAGAACATTTAAAACGGCTTGGTACAACAGGAAACAAAGAGACAAGAATGGACTTTATGTACAAATAATATGGTAAGTAAATTTCTTTGAGCTACATGTTTTTAAATATTTTATTAAGAGATAGGACCTATTGAAGACAAATTACTTCATAAAAGTCGAGAGAACAATCTGCGCATGGGCGGTTTCCAAGATTTTTAAAAGCCACTGCCTACCCTGACTAATTACTCACGGCACGTGCCTGGATTGAACCCAAGTCCCTGGCGATATGAGGCAGCAACTCTACTGCTGTGCCACCCAGGAAGGGTTCAACACAGTATTAGATGTGATGGGGGTCTCTAGTCCAAGCAGTCCTGTCCCAATTGGGGATAACTTTCCGAAATTGGCACAGTAGACAATTGTTAGCCGTTGAGAAGAGATCATGGTGTTAGCTGTGAATCCATGCTGTTATTCTTTTCCTTACCTGCAGTTCCTATCAGCAAAGTTATTGAAGATGTTATCTATCCTCCCCTTGTAGCTGAAACCCTCTAATCCAGGCAATATTCTGGTAAACCAGCTCTGCACCCTTTCCACATTAGCCACTGGGATCAGAACTGTGTGCAGTACTCCAGACGTGGCCTGACCAACACCTCTGTATGATTGCAATTAAACTTGCTTATTTTTAAGATGGGCACAAAATGGTTCACGGTTTATGGTTCACAGATGCGTTTATAAAGCACCTGTCATGAAGTTGGCAGCTGAGCAACACAAATCATTGCGTAAAAAGGAACTGCAGATGCTGGTCTACACAGTGGATAGACACAGAATGCTGGAGTAACCGAGTGGGTCAGGCAACATCTCTGGCGAAAAGGAATGGGTGACGTTTTGGGTCAAGACCCTTCTTCAGGCTGAGAGTCAGCGGGGAGGGAAACTAGAGGCATGAAAGGGTTAAGAGCCGGCACTGGTGACCAAGGAGCCCACAATGACCCATTGTTGGATGTGGAAGAGGAGATAATGGAGTAATGCGAACAGCGAAACTAGCAGGATGGCCAGGGTGGGGGAGGGGCGGAGAGAGAGGGGATGCAAGGGTTACTTGCCATTAGAGAAATCAATGTCGTACCGCTGGGTTGTAAGCTGCCCAAGCAAAACATGAGTTGCTGTTCCTCCAATTTGTGTGTGGCCTCACTCCAACAATGGAGGAGGCCCAGGACAGAAAGGTCAATGAGGGAATGGGAAGGGAAGTTAAAGTGTTTGGCAACCCGGAGATCCAAACCCATTGCAATAAAAGCTAAACGCCTAGAGGCTTGGAAACTGCCAGCTCAATAAATAACATGGACAGGAGCAATTTCAATTGTAAAATACTTGCCAATAAGTTATGCAATACATTTATTGTCAATTTGGTTGGAATTAAAATTAGTTTGAAGCATAATGAGCAAATGCTGATCTTGTTAAATTGCAAGTGCGTCAGACCTATTTGTTGAAAGGCAATCTTTCACAAGCGGCACGGTGGTGCAGTGGTAGAGTAGCTGCCTTACAGCGCCAGAGACCTGGGTTCGATCCCGAGTACGGGTGCAGTCTGTACCGAGTTTGGACGCTCTCACGATGACCTGCGCGGGTTTTCTCTAAGATGTTCGGTTTCCTCCCACACTCCAAAGATGTACTGGTTTGTAGGTTAATTGACTTGTATAAATTGTCCCTAGTGTGTGTAGAATAGTGTTAATGTGAGGGGATCGCTGGTCGGTGCAGACTCGGTGGGTCGAAGGACCTGTTTCCACGCTGCATAGAGTCATGGTCATAGTGTGATACAGCGTGGAAACAGGCCTTTTGGCCCAACCTGCTCACACCGGCCAACATGTCCCACCTGCCTGCGTTTGGCCTATATCCCTACAAACCTCTCCTATCCATGCACTTGAGATCTGATCTAAACCTGTATCTCTAAACTAAACTAAACTAAACTACAGACTTGTAATTTGTTTAAATGCTGGAGGCAGCCCCAGCAAATAGTGCTCCAACTGAGGTAACAGAACTTAAAACATTATCCCACAAAAAGGTGCAAAGTTTTAAAAATCAAAAGGAGTAAAAGTTCACCTCAATACTTAAGGGCAATGCATCAAGTGGCTTACTAGTTAGAGATGTAGGCATCACTAATGGTTAAGATTTTTGGCAATTAAGGCATTTGACCCAATCTTAGACCATTGTCATCAAAGGTTTGATCTCATGAATCACTGCAACAGTGGTAAGGGGCTCTGCTATTAGTAAATGCGATGGCAGTGTATGGATTTGAATGGTAATGTCAAGTTTCAAGTAACTCCTTGAAGGTAATGAGGGCTGAGGGGAACTTTAACATTTCCATAGATAGACACAAAGAGCTGGAATAACTCAACGGGTCAGACTGCACTTCTGGAGAAAAGGAATGGTGACGTTTCTGGTCGGGACCCTTTTTGGCAACGAGAGACGGTTTAGCAGAACTCTCGTCAATTGTAAATTGTTCCCTAGTGTGTAGGATAGTGCTAGTGTATGGGGTGATTACTGGTCGACATAGACTCAGACGCAAGAGGCAATTTAGACTTTGTACTTTAGAGATACAGCGTGGAAACAGGTTCTTCTTGCCTCTGAGTCTACACTGACCAGCAATCACTTTAGACTAAAACCTGGACTATTATTTAACTTTTAGCATGTGCTCAATTCAAATCACTTGGCTCTTGTCTTCTAAATGTCCCTGCAGATTACAAGGGCTGATATTTCTTTGCATTATAATGGAGATTGAACAATAACTTTATAAATCAGTCCATCTCTGTTAGATACGGCCACTTATGGACCTTGCGCACATTACAAGGAATTGAAACTGTAATAGAAGTGCTTTATACAACATTAAAAACAAATATTAAACATAATGGTCACAACCAAGTGTTCATCCCACTTGGACCAAAATAACAATGATAATAGCAAAGTGAAGTTATTAGATAATTCATAATTAAATTAGCAAGCCCTAATGTTTCCCAATTGAGTTTGTCTTCCTGGTCTTACATATTTGATTTGGTGCATTACTTTTATCAAAAGCCATCCTAGGGGATGGGCTAAAACTGTGCATAATACCGCAGGGGTATTTTCAGAAGAGCCCAAAATAATTTCAGCAAGGCTTCATTACACTTGCAGCCAATGCTCTTCAAACTCAGATCAAAATATCTTTTGAATTTCGAGCAGCTTGCCTAGAACGTAGAACAGTGCAGCATAAGAACAGCCCCTTCAGCCCACAATGTTTGTGTCGAATAGAATACCAAGACCAATTCTTATCTGCCTGCACATAATCCATATCCCTCCATTTCCTGCATATCTATATCTATCATATATTATATATCAACATAAGGGCGGCCTTGGTGGCGCAGGGGTAAAGTTGCTGCCTTGCAGCGAATGCAGCGCTGGAGACCCGGGTTCGATCCCGACTATGGGTCTGTACGGAGTTTGTACGTTCTCGTGGGTTTTCTCCGAGATCTCCGGTATCTTCCCACGCTCCAAAGACGTACAGGTTTGTAGGTTAATTGGCTTGGTAAATGTAAAAATTGTCCCCAGAGGGTGTAGGATAGTGTTAACGTGCGGGGATCGCTGTTCGGCGCGGACCTGGTGGGCTGAAAGGCCTGTTTCTGCGCTGTATCTCTAAACTATATGCATATTCAGAAGTCTTTTAAACACAGGTCCAACACCGATTTTCCAGCACCCTTGGTTCCAGAGCCTTTCTGCATTGTCCATATTACGTGACCAACAGAGGTCACGGCCTCCGAAAGGAGTCCAACGGTACCGGGGCGGTCCACCTAGGCCACCCAGGGGCCGAGATACCGGCCCGCAAAGTCGGCCGTGGAAGTCGACTGGGAGGGGATCTGCCGACTCCATTCCGGAGCCCTGGCCACAGAGGGCCCGATAGGCTGCAGAAGCCCCGAAGAGGAGGAGATCAGCCGCTTCACCCGGCCTCGGTGCCACATTTCTGGGGAGACTTCCAGGGGGGATTTCGTGCACGCTCCCATAAATTAACATTAAGAGCTGAAGAAAGATCCCGACCCGAAACGTCACCTTTCCATGTTCTTCAGGCTTTGGCCTGCCCCCACCTCTCCCCACTACTATAATCAGTTTAAAGAAGGGTCCTGACCACCACCAAGGATGCTGCCTGGCCCGCTGAGTTACTCCAGCACTTTGTGTCCATCTTCGTAAACCAGTATCTGCATTTCCTTGTTTGCACTCTGATTTATCTTGGCTTCTTGCTTCCCTCCCAATTCCTTTGTTGATTTAGTTTAGTTTAGTTTAGTGGTACAGCGCGGAAACAGGCCCTTCGGCCCACCTGGTCCGCGCCGACCAGCGATCCTCGCACACTAACACTTTCCTACACACACTAGGGACAATTTTTACATTTTATACCAAGCCAATTAATCTACAAATCTGTAGGTCTTTGGAGAGCTGGAAGAAACCGAAGATCTTGGAGAAAACCCATGTACTGTAGGTCACGGGGGGGGAGGGAGAATGTACAAACTCCATACAGACAGCATCCATGGTCAGGTTCGAACCTGGGACTCTGGTGCTGTAAGGCAGTGTAACTCCAGACTCTTATCTGCCTGCGAATATCTTTTACTCAGAGAGTGGTGGGTGTCTAGATTGCAATGCCAGAGGTGATGATGGACGCAGATAAGATAGTGGCATTTAAGAGATGTTTGGATAGGCATATAGATACTCAGGGAATGGAGTCATATGAGTCATAGGCGTGGTGGCGTAGACCACCAGGATTATTAGATTCACAAACACTTTGCGCGCCACCTGCGTGACACACAAATAATGCCCGAGCGGGGCAGGCCCTTTAGTCTTAGCATCATGTTCGACACAGTCATTGTGGGCCTGTGATGTACTGTTCTATGTTCTATGTTCAGTGCTAAAAATATCACCTTGGAGGGAATGCTTCTGACTATCTTTTACAGTGTATGCTCATCTCTGAATGACATTTCCTTCTTAGCAGCTTTTTTGGAGGCAGTTAGAGAGATTAAACACTAACTTAACATTGAAGGGACTGCACTAATAAGCTTACCAAAAAAGTGCAGGTTTTGTAGGTTAATTGGCCTTTGTCAATTGCCCCTAGTGTGTAGGGAGTGGATGTGAAAGAAGGATAACAGAACCTCCAGCGCCAGAGACCCACACTCGATCCTGACTACGGGTGCTGTCTTTACGGAGTTTGTACGTTCTCCCCATGACCTGCGTGGTTTTTCTCCGGGTGCTCCAGTTTCCTACCACTCTCCAAAGACGGACAGGTTTGTCGGTTAATTGGCTCTGTAAATTTTCCCTAATGTGTCGGATGGGCCTACTGTATGGATGATCGCTGGTCGGCATGGACTCAGTGGGCTGAAGGGCCAGTTTCCACACTGCATCTGTCAGCAGTAAAATGCTGCAGATAGTCTACCAGGATGTGGCCAGCGCCATCTTCTCCGCTGCCGTGTTCTGGGGCAGCAGGGCGAAGGCTGCGACTGCCAACGGGATTAACAAGCTCATCAGGATGTCTGGCTCTGGAGTTGGATGCACTGGAGATGGTCTAGGAGGGGAGGATGCTCCTCAAACTGCGGAGCATCCTGGACAATACAGCTCGCCCCCTCCATGACACACTGGTCAACCTGAGGAGCACCTTCAGCAACAGACCGGGTTCCACCAAGATGCAGCACAGAACGCCAGAGAAGATCCTTTTTCCTTGTGGCTATCAAACTGTACAACCCCTCCCCCTTCTGCCGTGGGGTAAGCTGACTCTCTCCCCCCCCCCGCCCCCCACCCCACCAATCTTTGCACATCCCCAATCCTAGACTTTCTATGCGTCACTTTAGTTTAATGTTTCCTGTATCTTGGTATGGTTTTATGACTGTTGGCAGACCAATTTCCTGGGATGAATAAAATTCTATCATATCGTGTCGTATCTTTAAACTAAACTGTTACGCAAAGAGTGGTGGGTGCCTAGACTAAAGACATGGAACCTTATTGGTTCCGGAGCAGTAATCAACCTTCCACGAGTTCTGTCCTACAGGGCGACGGATCATTTACAGAAACGATGTTCATGTAGTGTGGACACGGTGGGACAAAAAGCCTGTTTCCATTCTGTATCTCTAAAAGCGAAAACTCGAATAAAGTCTTAGCCTTATGATCCAAGGTTCTTTCAATATTTTTTAACTTCTGGTACTCACACCAGGGGCAGGAATGTGATCGATTATCTTTTAACTTAATTAAGTAATTCTTTGCTGATGCTGTGTAGATGTCAGGATTGTACTGATGGTTCCACCTACACTAACCTCGCTGGCATCGAACTGACAACATTGGTGAAACAAATCAAATCCAACTAATAACCATTTAACCAGACTGCTTTAAGTCCTCGAAAAGTCCTCGAAAGTCAAGAGTGCTTTATAGTCATATGTCACGAATGGGACAATGACATTCTTACTTGCTGCAGCACAACAGAATATGTGAATATGTAAACATAGTATATAACGGGGGAAAGAGAAAATAAAAGGTGAATAAATAACAACTGTAGTGCAATAACGATCGAACCCGGGACTCTGACGCTGTAAGGCAGCAACTCAACCGCTGCGTCACCGTGCCGCCCTAATTTACTGATGCAGGCCAATCAACCTACAAACCTGTCTGATTTTTGGAGTTTGGATGAAACTGGAGCACCAGGAGAAAACCCATGGCAGTCACGGTGGCGCAGCGGCAGAGTTGCTGCCTTACAGCGGGCGCAGCGACGGAGACCTGGGTTCGATCCCAACAACGGTTGCTGTCCGTACGGAGATCGTACGTTCTCCCCGTGACCTCGTGGGTTTTCTCCGAGATCTTGGGTTTCCTCCCACACTCCAATGACGCACAGGTTTCTGGGTTAATTGGCTCGATGTGGATGTAAAAATTGTCCCCAGCCAGTGGGTGTAGGATAGTGTTAATGTGCGGAGATCGTTGGTCGGCGCGGACCGGGAGGGCCTAAGGGCCCGTTTCCGTACTGTATCTCTAAAACTAAAACAAGAAGAACACTACAAACTTCACAGAGAAAGTTGCAGCCAAAGTTAGAATCGAACCTGGGACTCTGGCGCTGTGAGGCAGCAACTCCAATGCTGCCCCACCCTGCTGCCCTTGGTCCAAATATGGGGGTTCCGGAGGTGAGGAAATATTGTCTACCCTTGACGTCAAGGACGCATTTAATTGAGCAATGCATCATTGCGGCGTGCCAGTGTCGCAATGATTGCCATCGCCTTACAGCTCGAGAGGCTGGATTCCATCTTGACCTCTGGTAGTGTCTGTTGGGATTGCCATTAGGTTTTCTATTGTCACGTGTACCGAGATAGAGTGGAAAGCTTTCGTTTGCGTGCTGTCCAATTAAATAATAAAATACTATACATAATTAACAAGTGGTAAAACGTGATAAGGGTCTCACTAACGCGATTCTCATGCAAAGTCCGACATCAAACCACACAAGGACAGAAAATCAAAAGCTTAGTCCGAGAGAAAGAACCTACTGCGTGTTCTGAAGGCGGAGAAAAAGAGTCCAGTTCGTTGTCACGCGTACCGAGGTGCAGTGAAAAGCTTATGTTGCGTACTACCCAGCCGGCGAAAAGACTATACATAATTGTAGATACAAAGTGCTACAAAGAGATACAAAGTGTGAAAGTCATCTTGCGGGTCTGTGCATTACTGTTCACCCGCATCCTCTAGATGTGCTATTAGGTTAAGTGCCTGCTCTCAAAATACTACATATCTTAGGTTAATGGCAAACATAATGTTACAGGGAGTGAGGAAAAGGGACATGAGTTTACTTTAGTTTTGAGATATAGACCAGCAGAAACAGGCCCTTCGGCCCACCGAGGCCACACCGACCAGCGATCACCACACATTAACACTACCCTACACACACTAGGGACAATTTACACTTATCCCAACGCAATTAACCAACAATCCTGTACGTCTTTGGAGTGTGGGGTGAAACCGAAGATCTCTGAGAAAGCCCACATAGTCATGGGGTCAACCTACAAACTCCATACAGACAGCACCCGTAGTCGGGATCGAACCTGGGTCTCTGGCGATGCAAGAGCTGCAAGGCAGCAACTCTACACCCATGCCACCGAGCCGCCCCACTACCCAAGTGCCGATCTAAAAGCTACTTAAATGCCACTATCATGCCTGCATCCACCACCACCTCTGTCAGTGCGTTCCAGGCACCCACCATTCTTTGTGTAACAGAATTAGACGTTTGACTTTAGAGATACAGCGTGGAAACAGGCCCTTCGGCCCACCGAGTCCATGCTGACCAGCGATCAACCCGTACACTAGCACTATCCCACACATTAGGGATTATTTACAATTTGCAGAAGTCAATTAACCTACAAACCTGTGCATCTTTGGAGTGTGGGAGGAGAGCGGAGCACCCGGAGAAAAGCCACGCTGGTCACATGGGGGAACGTACAAACTCTGTACACACACAGCAGCCATTGTCAGGATCGAACCCGGGTCTCTGGCACTGCAAGGCAGCAACTCTACCGCTGCGCCACCGTGCCGCCCTTTGTCCCACACATCTCCTTTAAACCCTGCCCCTCTCACCTTAAAGCTACACCCTCTGGTCTTTGATATTTGCAAGCGGGAAAAAAGGTTCTGGCAGGTCCGTTCCCACAACCAATGCTGCGGGCTGGTATCTCGCCCCTCCCCAGTTGCTGAACCACTGTTGGTGCGGCAAAACTGATAATATGACAAGGCTCTGGAACCAAGGGTGCCGGCAAATCGGTGGCGGACCTGTAGTCAGGAAGGTAGTTCACCGTGATCCTCTTGGGCACTGGTTCAATAGATGCTTTTGCACGCAGGTAGCAATAATAATACCAGGACTACTACCGCTTTGTAATTCCGGTTGGGGATAAAAACGTTAGGAGGCATGGCGTAACAAAATGATGAAACCTGCTCAGTGCAACTGTTTTAACCTGTTCAAGTGATGACATTTCTTCTTCACCCATATACTGCAAGTTCATAAGTGATAGGAGCGGAATTATGCCCATCAAGTCTATTCCGCCATTCAATCATGGCTGATCTATCTCTCCCTCCTAAACCCATTCTCCTGCCTTCACCCAATAACCTCTGACACCCGTACTAATCAAGAATCTATCTATCTCTGCCTTTAAATTATCCATTGACACGGTCTCCACAGCCTTCTGTGGCAATGAATTCCGCAGATTCACCACCCTCTGACTAAAGAAATTCCTCCTCATCTCCTTCCTAAAGGAGCGTCCCTTGATTCTGAGGCTGTGACCTCTGGTCCTAGACTCTCCCACTAGTGGAACCATCCTCTCCACATCCACTCTGTCCAGTCCTTTCACTGTAGATTGCAAATGGCAACATCACCAATTCAAATCTGACAGTGGGCACATAATACAGGGCAGGCACGGTGGCGCAGCAGTCACAGTGGCAGATTCCCGGGTTCGATCCTGGCTACGGGTGCTGTCCGTGCCGAGTCTGTACGTTCTCCCAATGGCCGCGTGGGCTTTCTCTGGCATTCTCCGGTTTCCTCCCACATTCCAAAAGACGTACAGGATATTAGGTTGATTGGATTTGGTAAAAATGACAAATTGTCCCTGGTGTGTGTAGGATAGTGCTCGTGTACGGGGCGATCGCTGGTCGGCCCGGACTCAGTGGGCCGAAGGGCCTGCTACCATGCGGTAGCTCTCAAACTCCAAACTCTAAACTCCAAAAACATCTCTGAAACAGATCCATCGGTTCACAGCTGGCATGCGTACAATTTAGCTATGCAGAGCAAAAATAATAAGCTGGATATAAGGCAGTATCAAATAAGGAGAGCAAAAATAATTCAATGCTGCAACAGAGTGAAGTAATGCCTTAGAGAATTACTTTTGATTTTGATTTTGAAGATGCAATGAAGCAATCAATAAAAGGCTTTTAGTTTGGCCCTTGCACCATCTTCAGCAATAATACATCATTGGACTAGGCTGCCTTGTAAGAAGGGATATGAAGATCAAACGGAACTGGACTTAGTTGGAGTGGTATGATGTGAGGTTCAATGAAGAAGTCAGTCTACACTTTTGTTTGAGGCTTACTTGGAGATTTTAAATGTAGGCGAGATCGAACCTGGGAAAGTGCAGTTAAAAGCTACGTCAGAAAATTATTTAGTTGCACAATCTTTAATTGAAAACTAATTGTTAAATAAATGTTGCCTCTCAGCCAAAACAACTCTAGTTACCAAACAATTGGAGGGAAATGGTGTTCCTTCTCTCTTCAGTATTGGCACAAATATAAAGATCCCGTCGTTTCCATGAAGGCAAATTGTTCCTAGATTTTCAATTAAGCTGTAAGCACCATTAGACATTGGCGGTGAAGCAGATTGGTGTACTAAAGACTGAGGATGTCAATTGGTTTTCTATGGGGTTTGCAAGTAGACTCATGCCCATGATTAGATTAGTTTAGTTTAGAAAATACAGCATGAAAACAAGCCCTTCGGCCCACCGAGTCTGCGCCGACCACCGGTCACCCGTTCACACGAGTTCCATGTTATCCCACTTTCTCATCACGCTAATGGCGATGTACAGAGGCCAATCAACCTGCAAACCCGCACGTCTTTGAGATGTGAGAGGGAACCGGGGCACCAGGAGAAAACCCACGCGGTCACGGGGAGAACGTGCAAACTCCACCCAGACAGCATCCGAGGTCAGGATCGCACTCTGGCGCTGTGAGGCTACAATCAGCACATGGATATGCAGGGAGATCGAACCTGCCATGTCTATCTATTGTCTATTGAATGGAGGGACATGGATTATGTGCAGGCAGATAAGAGTTGGTCTAGGCATCAGTAATAATCTAAACTAAACTAAACAGTTGGACCCACAATTGGTGGTGGACAAACCGGAGGAAACCCACACAATCGCGGGGAGAATATGTAAACCATCAGAATAGTGAAACAAACAGAATAGAGTGGATGTGGAGAGGATCTTTCCACTAGTGGGAGAGTCTAGGGGAGATGAGGAGAAATTTATTTTGTCAGAGGGTGGTGAATCTGTGGAATTCTTTGACACAGAAGGCCGTGGAGGCCAAGTCAATGGATATATTTAAGGCAGAGATAGATCGATTCTTGATTAGTACGGGTGTCTGAGGTTATGGGTAGAAGGCAGGAGAATGGGTTCAGGAGGGAGAGATAGATCAGCCACGATTGAATGGCGGAGGAGACTTGATGGGCCGAATGGCCTAATTCTACATCTCTGTTTTCAAGAGAGAGTTACATATCGCTCTTTGGGCTCATCAATGGAATCAAGGGATATGGGGAGAAAGCAGGAACGGGGCACTGATTTTGGATGATCAGCCATGATCATATTGAATGGCGGTGCTGGCTCGAAGGGCTGAATGGCCTACTCCCGCACCTATTTTCCATGTTTCTATGTGTCTACTCCTTCAGACCTTATGACCTAAACTCTGCATGGACGGACGTCAGGATTGAACCTGGGTCTTTGGTGCTGTGAGGCAGCAAGTGGACCTCTGCGCCACTGTGTGCCACCCCATGTGATTTACTCTGGGATCACTTAACCATGTTAAACGCAGACTTAAAAGGCAACTTAGACCAGGGACTGGGGGAAGGGACTGTAATATAGCTGGCATCAAATTAACCTGGATTATGCTGCAAGACAAGATCATTATTTTTTAATAAAATGAAGTTCAATTATAGATCCATTCTTCAGACCTTTCCTGAGTTGTTTCATCAATTGTAAAATCTCTAGATTTATACTGAGGAGCCCAGGGTCAGGTATGTGTCAACTGTTTCTTGCACACAAAAAAAAATACTCGGAACAGAATAATGAGCAGGACCTATTCTCATGACATATTAGATCACCTTGCCTACAGAGTTGTTAATGAATCCGTAGCCAGCAACCAGAATACAATCTGAGCTGACCTAAATGAATATAACACATCATCTCCAGTCTCGCAAAGTGTAATAGAGTGGTACAGCGTGGATATGAACCCTTCGGCCCAACTTGCCCACGCCGGCCATCATGTCCCAGATCAGTCTGAAGAAGGGTTTCGGCCCGAAACGTTGCCTATTTGCTTCGCTCCATAGATCCTGCCGCACCCGCTGAGTTTCTCCAGCATTTTTGTCTACCTTCGATTTTCCAACATCTGCAGTTCCTTCTTGAACATGTCCCAGATACACTAGCCGCACCTGCCTGCGTTTGGCCCACATCCCTCCAAACCTGTCCCATCCATGTGTCTGTCTGACTGTTTCTTAAACATCGGGATAATTCTTGGATCTAAGACCTGAGATGCTGCTATGTTTAGGTTTAGGTTTATAATTGTCATGTGTACCGAGGTAAGTTCATAGGTTCATAAGTTATAGGTTGAAGAATTAGGCCATTCGGCCCATCAGATCTACTCCGCCATTCAATCATGGCTGATCTATCTTTCTCTCTCAACCCCGTTCTCCTGCCTTTTCCCCATAAAACCCCTGCCACCCTAAACAATCAAGAATCCATCAATCTCCGCCTTAAAAATAAATATTCATTGACTTGGCCTCCACAGCTGTAGATTGGGCTATACCATGTTAGCCAATTAGAATGCTTACTAATTATAACCCGGCCTAATTATAACATTCATAATGTAAGATCCTACCCACTGTCTTCCAGTGCGAGTAGCAGTGTGAACGTGTGAAGATCTGCTTAGTAGTCAATGACCTGAACGATAAAGATGCTTGAGTTTGAGCTCTTTACAACGGCCTTCTGTGGCAATGAGTTCCACAGATTCACCACCCTGTCCAGTATGGTGGAAAGGTCCAGTGTACAGGTCCAGTGAAAAAGTGTGCTGTCCAATCTTCCGCAACATCTGCCCATTGGGAACGGGACGAAGAAGAAATGATCGGGGTGGGACAAATCGTTGAATTTTTATCCAAAGTAGAGTGAAGTGTAGATGGAGCAGACTGGTCTATGTGATGCGCTGGGCTGCATCCACAACTGTGCATTCACGGGTGGCACGGTGGCGCAGCGGCAGAGTTGCTGCCTCTCAGCGCCAGAGACCCGGGTTCCATCCTGACTACGGGTGCTGTCCGTACGGAGCTTGTACGTTCTCCCTGTGAGCGCGTGGGTTTTTGGCCGGTGAACCCACGTCCCGCTCCTCGCCCACCCGACCTCCTCCATGTCTCGAGGCACACTCCAAAGACATACAGGTATGCAGGTTAATTGGCTTGGTGTATGTGTAAATTGTCCCTAGTGCGTGTAGACAATAGACAAAAGGTGCAGGAGGAGGCCATTCGGCCCCTCGAGCCAGCACCGCCATTTAATGCGATCATGGCTGATCATCCCCAATCAGTACCCCGTCCCTGACTCCGCTACCTTTAAGAGCTGTTAATGTGCGGGGATCGCTGGTCGGTGTCGATTCGTTGGGCCGAAGGGCCTACTTCCACGCTGTATCTCTAAACTAAAGTGGTCCATGTACTCAAGCCCTCACTTGTGAAAGAATGAATGAATAAATGAATGAACTCTTTATTGTCATATGTGACAAGTTACAGTGAAATTCCAAGGTGAAAACCCAAGGTATGCAAACAGTCACCACATAAAGGGCGCTGACACAGTTACAAAGTACGCCCGCGCCAGATCCTCCTTTGCTCTCCCTCTTTCACAGGGTTTACAGGGTTAGAAGATTAGAGGGTGAGGAAATAGCTGAGAGGGATTAGTATCGAAAAAATAAGATCAATGTCGTTCACCGTTTGGAAGGGAACAGTACATGGAAAGTGAAGGTTTCACAGGAGATCTGAACAATATAGCATTCAAAATCAGTCCGAAGATTGAGATTGACTGAGGGATGAACCATTGGGCTCACAGGCAATTATGTTACAGGCAATTAATTAAAATTTCCAAGTAGCCCACGTGTTCAAAACATTGAAAATTATATCTGTTTCCTATTAATTTCTCCCACTCCTCTGGTACAAATGCATCCACTTACAGTTCCCCAGCAGATACCTGTGATGGCTCAAGGCTAATTCACTGCTTAATTCATTCTGACTCTATCATTGCTGGGCCTTGCCCTTAGTGTTAATGCAATGATGTTATGACTGTAACTGTTAATTAATAGATAAGCACCTGAACACATCTGTTAGTGTTCTTGACTAAAGTACAAATATTCTTAATAAATTAACAATCTCTCTCCCTCTCCCTCTCTCTCTTTTTTTTTTTCTTTTTTTTTAATTTCAAAAACTTTATTGACACAATCATATAATACAACACATCAAACCATAATCAAAAATGGCACTATATCATTATAGTACAACAATACAATCATTGTTCACAATACACTGAACCCCACGCGGTAAGGCCTCCAGAGTCCCGTGGACACCGCATGTTCCTGCTCCAGGGACACCTGCACGGACGTAGGCCGGAAAAGGGGCAGGCAGCCGACTCTAGCCTGACCATCGACCGCCCGCTCTCTCTCTCTCTCTCTCTCTCTCTCTCTCTCTCTCTCTCTCTCTCTCTCTCTCTCTCTCTCCCTCTCCCCCTCCCTCTCTCTCGCACGCGCTCCCCCTCTCTCTCTCTCCCTCTCTGGTTGCTGCATATGGACAAAACCCTAATAAAATATAAATCACGGGGCAAAGCCAGCACAAAATATAAACCACAGGTGGCCCAGCGGCAGAGTTACTGCCTTGCAGCACTTACAGCGTCAGAGATTCGGATTTGATCCAGGTTCGATCCAGGCTCCGGGTGCTTGTCTGTACGGAGTTCGTACGTTCTCCCCGTGACCTGCGTGGGTTTCCTCCGAGATCTTCTGTTTCCTCTCACACTATAAAGACGTACAGGTTTGTAGGTTAATTGGCTTGGGGCGTAAACGTAAAAATGGTCCCTCGTGTAGGATAGCGTTAACGTGCGGGGATCGCTGGTCGGTGTGGACTCGATGGGCCTGTTTCCGCTCTGTGTCTCTAAACTAATCTAAACATTCTGGTAAACGTCTTCCGCACCTTCTCAGAAGCCTCCACAATTTTCCAGAACCAAGTGGCGTAGTTGGTGGAACTGCTGCCTCACGGCGCCAGAGACCCGGGTTCAATTCTGACCATGGGTGCTGTCTGTGTGGAGTATATTTGAGTTTGGTTTATAATTGTCACGGGTACAAGGGTACAGTGAAAATCTTTTTTTCTGCACGCTATACATTCAAAGAAAAGACTTTACGTGCATACAATCGAGCCCCCCATTGTGAGTAAATAAAGGGTCAACATTTAGTGCAAAGATATACGATTGAACTCCGATGGAATCTGATTAAAGAGAATTCAAAGGGCTTCATTGAGGTAGACTGGTTTCCTTTGGTTTCCTCCCACATTTCAAAGACATGCGGGTTTGCAGGTTAATTGGCCTCTGCAAATATTGTCCCAAATGTGTCTTCGAAATGAATGAGAAAGTGGGATAACATAGAGCCTGTGTGAATGGGTGATCGATGGTCGGCGTGGACAGAGTGGGCCGAATGGCCTGAATCTATGCTGGATCTCGAAAACAAAAATCGCTAAAATCCTATCTGTGTTGCATCCATCCATTCATCCACACACCTCATCCTCCACACCAGCCTTGTACAAGGGCATAAGTAATCATAATCGTAATCATACTTTATTAGCCAAGTATGTTTTGCAACATATGAGCAATTTGATTTGCCATACAGTCATACCAATAAAAAGCAACAGAACACACAAAATACATTTTAACATAAACATCCACCACAGTGACTCCTCCACATTTCTCACTGTGATGGAAGGCAACAAAAGTTCAATCTCTCCCTTCTTTGTCCTCCAGCGGTCGGGGCCCTCTAACCTTCCCGTTGACGGGACGATCTTACTCCCGTAGCCGGCGGCGGGCCTCCTCGTCGGGGCGATCGAGCTCCTGCATCGGGGGGGTAATCTCAGCTCCCCGCGCCACACGATCGACCCCAGGTCGGGGCTAGTCAAACGCCGTGCGGCTTTTGGGGCTTCCCGACGTCGGTCTCTTACCCGAGACTGCGAGCTCCTTGAAGTTAAAGCCCACAGGGCGTGGTTGGAAACGTCGATCCCGAGCAAG
Organism: Okamejei kenojei; assembly: GCA_035221665.1. Taxonomy (NCBI): domain Eukaryota; kingdom Metazoa; phylum Chordata; class Chondrichthyes; order Rajiformes; family Rajidae; genus Okamejei; species Okamejei kenojei. Next base: position 10,333,522 of record CM069154.1, read on the forward strand.
GCCTCCAGCTCCACGATGTTAGGCAGCAGAGCGACCGGAGATACGATCCGGAAAACAATCCCATCTCCGGCACGGTAAGGGATTGACAAAGAATGACCCCCGATCCCCCCGCCCACCCCCCACATAAAACAAACCAGATGTTTGGCTCCATTAACTTCTGTCATACAAGGTGGTGCAGCATTACCACATTCAAATAAAAACGTTCACATCCAACCACCACAGAATGCAAATAGCGTTGTGTGTGGAGGGGAGCGATTATAATTTCCACAGACATAATTAATTCAAGCTCTAGTAACTGTGATTCCAAGGATGCTGTGACTGAATAATTCATAAAAAGAAGCTTGTAAAATGAGTGACCTTCGCCAGCTCCGTTTCTCTACAGCTCCAGAATCTCTACAAGGTTGAAGCTCAGATATGTGAAGTAAGGTGTTCGTGGAGTACATTGTGCTGCGGGATATTCAAACAGAGTGGTTTTATCAGTTCAGTTCAGCTTTGTTTAGAGATACAGTGCAGTAACAGGCCCTTCGGCTCACCGAGTCCGCACCGAGCACAGAGCCCCGCACATTATCACCATCCTACACACACACCAGGGACAATTTACACTTATAGCAAGTCTATTAACCTACACACCTGTATGTCTTTGGAGTGCTGGAGAAAACCCACGCGGGCAATGATTTGGATGAAGGGGTTCAAAGTAACATTAGCAAATTTGCAGATGACACAAAGCTGGATGGCAGCGTGAACTGTGAGGAGGATGCATGGCAGATGAAGTTTAATGCGGATAAATGTGAGGTTATCCACTTTGGTACCAAAAAGAGGAAGGCAGATTACTATCTAAATGGCGTCAAGTTGGGAAAAGGGGAAGTACAACGGGATCTGGGGGTCCTTGTACATCAGTCTATGAAAGTAAGCATGCAGGTACAGCAGGCAGTGAAGAAAGCAAATGGCATGTTGGCCTTTATAACAAGAATCGAATATAGGAGCAGAGAGGTCCTTCTGCAGTTGTACAGAGCCCCAGTGAGACCACACCTGGAGTATTGTGTGCAGTTTTGGTCCCCTAATTTGAGGAAGGACATTCTTGCTATTGAGGGAGTGCAGCGTAGGTTTACAAGGTTAATTCCGGGGATGGCGGAACTGCTGAGAGAATGGAGCAGCTGGGCTTGTATTCTCTGGAGTTTAGAAGGATGAGAGATAATCTCATTGAAACATATAATATTGTTAAGGGCTTGGACACACTAGAGGCAGGAAACATGGATGCTTTCAAGAGAGAGCTAGATAGGGCTCTTAAAAATAGCGGAGTCAGGGGATATGGGGAGGCAGGAACGGGGTACTGATTGGGGATGATCAACCATGATCACATTGAATGGCGGTGCTGGCTCGAAGGGCCAAATGGCCTACTCCTGCACCTATTGTCTACTGTCTCCTGAGAGGCCCAGGAGCCGTTGGAACAAGAGGAGGAGTCTCCGGGCGGTGAGTTTAAAAATCGAGCGCGGGGCTTTACTCCACAGAGGCCCAGGAGCTGTTGGAGCAAGAGGAGGAGGAGGACCCAAATCTGTAACGTTCCACACTTCAAAGGAAGTGGTCTGGTGGAAGCCGCTGATTGGAGGAAGCGGACTGGATGAAGCAGCTGACTGGGTGCAACCCCTGGTTTGCATTTCTGCTTTCTGGTAAAGGGTACAGTGAGTTAGTTCAGTGAGAAAAGGGTACAGTGAGTTAAGGGTTCAGTGAGAAAAGGGTACCGTGAGCTAATGGTTCAGTGAGCAAAGGGTTCAGTGAGCTAAGGGTTCAGTGAGCTAAGGGTTCAGTAAGCTAAGGGTTCAGTGAGCTAAGGGTTCAGTGAGCTAAGGGTACAGTGAGCTAAGGGTTCAGTGAGCTAAGGGTTCAGTGAGCTAAGGGTTCAGTGAGCTAAGGGTACAGTGAGCTAAGGGTACAGTGAGCTACGGGTTCAGTGAGCTAAGGGTACAGTGAGCTAAGGGTACAGTGAGCTAAGGGTTCAGTGAGCTAAGGGTTCAGTGAGCTAAGGGTAGTGAGCTAAGGGTTCAGTGAGCTAAGGGTACAGTGAGCTAAGGGTACAGTGAGCTAAGGGTACAGTGAGCTAAGGGTACAGTGCTTTTTAGTAAAGGTTAGTTTAAAGGATTAAGATTTTTATAGTGCAAGTTGATTTAATTTGGGGGCAAGCCATGTCATTTGCGATCGGCCCCATGGTTTGCTCATCCTGCAACATGTGGGAGATCAGGGATATGGTCGGTGTCCCTGGTGACTACGTTTGCAGGAAGTGTGTCCAGCTGCAGCTCCTGGCAGACCGCATTGAACGATTGGAGCTGCGGTTGGATTCATACTGGAGCATCCACGATGCTGAGAAACTCGTGAATAGCACATACAGTGAGTTGGTCACACCGCAGATAAAAGTTAAGCGGACAGAAATGGAACGGGTGGCCAATAGCCAGCGTAGCAGTAGGCAGGTAGTGCAGGAGTCTCCTGCGGTCATCTCCCTCCTAAACAGATATACCATTTTGGATGCTGTTGGGGGAGATGGCTCATCAGGGGAAGGCAGCAGCAGCCAATGTTCATGGCACCGTGGGTGGCTCTGCGGCACAGGAGGGGAGGAAAAAGAGTGGAAGGGCAATAGTAATAGGGGATTCAATAGTAAGGGGAATAGATAGGCGTTTCTGCGGCCGCAAACGAGACTCCAGGATGGTATGTTGCCTCCCTGGTGCAAGGGTCAGGGATGTCACTGAACGGCTGCAGAACATTCTGGAGGGGGAGGGTGAACAGCCAGCTGTCGTGGTGCATATTGGCACCACCGATATAGGTAAAAAATGGGATGAGGTCTTACAAGGCGAATTTAGGGAGCTAGGAGATAAACTTAAAAGTAGGACCTCAAAGGTAATAATATCTGGATTACTACCAGTGCCACGGGCTAGTCGGAGTAGAAATTGGAGGATATTGCAGACTAATACGTGGCTTGAAAAATGGTGCAAGGGGAAGGGATTCAAATTTCTCGGGCAATTGGAACCAGTTCTGGGGGAGGTGGGACCAGTACAAACAGGACGGTCTGCACCTGGGCTGGAATGGAACCAATGTCCTTGGGGGAGTGTTTGCTAGTGCTGTCAGGGAGGATTTAAATTAATGTGGCAGGGGGATGGGAGCATGAGCAGAGAGACAGAGGGATGTAAAATGAGGGTAGAAGCAATAGGTAGCAAGGTGAAAAGTAAAAGTGGCAGGCAGAAAAATCCAGGGCAAAAATCAAAAAGGGCCACTTTTCAACATAATTGTATAAGGGGTAAGAGTGTTGTGAAAACAAGCCTGAAGGCTTTGTGTCTCAATGCAAGGAGCATTTGTAATAAGGTGGATGAGTTGAATGTGCAGATAGTTATTAATGACTATGATATAGTTGGGATCGTGGAGACATGGCACCAGGGTGACCAAGGCAGGGAGCTGAACATCCAGGGATATTCAATATTCAGGAGGGATAGACAGAAAGGAAAAGAAGGTGGAGTAGCGTTGCTGGTTAGAGAGGAGATTAACGCAATAGAAAGGAAGGACATTAGCATGGAGGATGTGGAATCGATATGGGTAGAGCTGCGAAACACTAAGGAGCAGAAAACGCTAGTGGGAGTTGTGTACAGGCCACCTAACAGTAGTAGTGGAGATGGGGATGGCATCAAACATGAAATTAGGAATGCGTGCAACAAAGATAAAACAGTTATAATGGGTGACTTCAATCTACATATAGATTGGTTGAATAAAACTGGCAGGGGTGCTGAGGAAGAGGATTTCTTGGAATGTATGCGGGATAGTTTTCTAAACCAACATGTAGAGGAACCAACGAGAGAGCAGGCTATTCTAGACTGGGTATTGAGTAATGAGGAAGGGTTAGTTAGCAGTCTTGTTGTGCGTGGTCCCTTGGGCAAGAGTGACAATAATATGTTAAAGAAGGAACTGCAGATGCTGGAAAATCGAGGGTACACAAAAGGCTGGAGAAACTCAACGTGTGCAGCAGCATCTAAGGAGCGAAGGAGATAGGCAACGTATCGGGCCGAAACCCTTCTTCAGACCATAATATGGTTGAGTTCTTCATTAGGATGGAGAGTGACATTGTTAATTCAGAAACAAGGGTTCTGAAGTTAAAGAAAGGTAACTTTGAGGGTATGAGACGTGAATTGGCCAAGATAGACTGGCAAGTGATTCTTAAAGGGTTGATGGTGGAAATGCAATGGAGGGCATTTAAAGACTGCATGGATGAACTACAACAATTGTTCATCCCAGTTTGGCAAAAGAATAAATCAGGAAAGGTAGTGCATCCGTGGATAACAAGGGAAATCAGGGATAGTATCAAAACAAAAGATGAAGCATACAAATTAGCCAGAAAAAGCAGCCTACCAGGGGACTGGGGGAAATTCAGAGTCCAGCAGAGGACAAAGGGCTTAATTAGGAAAGGGAAAATAGATTATGAAAGAAAACCGCTGGGAACATAAAAACTGACTGCAAAAGTTTTTAAAGATATGTGAAGAGAAAAAGGTTAGTTAAAACAAATGTTGGTCCCTTTGCAGTCAGAAACAGGTGAATTGATCATGGGGAACAAGGACATGGCAGACCAATTGAATAACTACTTTTGTTCTGTCTTCACTAAGGAAGACATAAATAATCTGCAGGAAATAGCAGGGGACTGCGGGTCAAATGAGATGGAGGAACTGAATGAAATCCAGGTTAGCCGGGAAGTGGTGTTGGGTAAATTGAATGGATTAAAGGCCGATAAATCCCCAGGGCCAGACAGGCTGCATCCCAGAGTACTTAAGGAAGTAGCCCCAGAAATAGTGGATGCATTAGTGATAATTTTTCAAAACTCTTTAGATTCTGGAGTAGTTCCTGAGGATTGGAGGGTAGCTAATGTAACCCCACTTTTTAAAAAGGGAGGGAGAGAGAAAATGGGGAATTACAGACCAGTTAGTCTAACATCGGTAGTGGGGAAAATGCTTGAGTCAGTTATTAAAGATGGGATAGCAGCACATTTGGAAAGTGGTGAAATCATTGGACAAAGTCAGCATGGATTTATGAAAGGTAAATCATGTCTGACAAATCTTATAGATTTTTTCGAGGATGTAACTATAAGAGTGGATAAGGGAGAACCTGTGGATGTGTTATATCTGGACTTTCAGAAGGCTTTCGACAAGGTCCCACATAAGAGATTAGTATACAAACTTAAATCACACGGTATTGGGGGTTCAGTATTGATGTGGATAGAGAACTGGCTGGCAGACAGGAAGCAAAGAGTAGGAGTAAACGGGTCATTTTCAGAATGGCAGGCAGTGACTAGTGGGGTACCGCAAGGCTCAGTGCTGGGACCCCAGCTATTTACAATATATATTAATGATCTGGATGAGGGAATTGAATGCAACATCTCCAAGTTTGCAGATGACACCAAGCTGGGGGGCAGTGTTAGCTGTGAGGAGGATGCTTGAGGCTGCAAGGTGACTTGGATAGACTGGGTGAGTGGGCAAATGCATGGCAGATGTAGTATAATGTGGATAAATGTGAGGTTATCCACTTTGGTGGCAAAAACAGGAAAGTAGACTATTATCTGAATGGTGGCCGATTAGGAAAAGGGGAGATGCAACGAGACCTGGGTGTCATGGTACACCAGTCATTGAAAGTAGGCATGCAGGTGCAGCAGGCAGTGAAGAAAGCAAATGGTATGTTGGCATTCATAGCAAAAATATTTGAGTACAAGAGCAGGGAGGTTCTACTGAAGTTGTACAGAGTCTTGGTGAGGCCACATGTGGAGTATTGCGTACAGTTTTGGTCTCCAAATCTGAGGAAAGACATCCTTGCCATAGAGGGAGTACAGAGAAGGTTCACCAGACTGATTCCTGGAATGGCAGGACTTCCATGTGAAGAAAGACTGGATAGACTCGGCTTGTACTCGCTGGAATTTAGAAGATTGAGGGGGGATCTTATAGAGACTTGCAAAATTCTTAAGGGGTTGGACAGGTTAGATGCAGGAAGATTGTTCCCGATGTTGGGGAAGTCCAGAACAAGGGGTCACAGTTTAAGGATAAGGGGGAAGTCTTTTAGGACCGAGATGAGAAGATCATTTTTCACACAGAGAGTGGTGAATCTGTGGAATTGTCTGCCACAGAAGGTAGTTGAGGCCAGTTCATTGGCTATATTTAAGAGGGAGTTAGATGTGGGCCTTGTGGCGAAAGGGATCAGGGAGAGAAGGCAGGTGCAGGATACTGAGTTGGATGATCAACCATGATCATATTGAATGGCGGTGCAGGCTCGATGGGCCGAATGGCCTACTTCTGCACCTATTTTCTATGTTTCTATGTATATTGGCCACAGGGAGCACGAGTGTGTCGGAGCATAGGGTTTGAGTTTAGGAGGAAAGAGGTCCTTCTGCAGTTGTACAGGGCCCTGGTGATACCACATCTGGAGTATTGTGTGCAGTTTTGGTCTCCTAATTTGAGGAAGGACATCCTTGCTATTGAGGGAGTGCAGCTAGGTTCACGAGGTTAATTCCCGGGATGGCGGGACTGTGATAGAATGGGTCGACTGGCCTTGTGTTCACTGGAATTTAGAAGGATGAGAGGGGATCTTATAGAAACATATAACATTATTAAAGGATTGGACATGCTAGATGCAGGAAATATGTTTCCGATGTCCAGAACCAGGGGCCACAGTTTAAGAATAAGGGGTAGGCCATTTAGAACTGAGTTGAGGAAAAACTTTTTCACCCAGAGAATTGGAATTTGTGGAATTCTCTGCCACACAAGGCAGTGGAGGCCGATTCACTGGATGCATTCAAAAGAGAACTAGATAGAGCTCTTAGGGCTAGTTAGGAATCGAGGGGTATGGGGAGAAGGCAGGAATGGGGTACTGATTGCGGATGATCAGCCATGATCACATTGATGGCGGTGCTGGCTGAAAGGGCCGAATGGCCTATTCCTGCCCCCATTTTCTATGTATCCATGTGTGTACAAACTCCGTACGGACGCCATCTGTAGTCGGGATCGCGCCCGTGTCTCCGCTGCTCCACCATGCCGCCTGTTGTGTTAAATCCAGCCCTAACCTCTGTTGGGTTTCACTACTCTCCCCCCTCCAAATCTCCCCCCTCTACAATGGAATACGCACCTATTTTTCCAAATATCCCGCCTCTCCTTTCCCATTCCCCTGTCCCCTTCCGCCTATATTCCTCCAGCTTCACCTTGCGGGCAAGCGTGACTATGGGTGTTTGTCTGCATGGAGTTTGTACGTTCTCCCGGTGACCACGTGGGTTTTCTCCTGGTTCTCCGGTTTCCTCCCGCACTCCAAAGACGTACAGGTCTGTAGGTTAATTGGCTAGTGTATAGAATAATGTTAGTGTACGGGTTGACCGCTGGTCGGTGCGGATTCACTCAATGGGCCGAAGGGCCTGTTTCCGCACTGTACGTCTAAAGTCCAGAGTCTAAATGTAGTACGACAAGCATTGCAAAAATGTCGCAATTTGGAGAAGCATTATAAAATAATTTGATGTTGAGCTGGGAGGATAAATTGAGGCAAATGACTGGAAGTCTGGTCAAAGAGAGATTTGAAAGTGTCTTCAGGGAGCAATGTTCATGGAAGGACGATTCGGTGAGGACTTGCCAGAGAATTAAGGGCTTTGGCAGATGAAGACACGCCTGTTAATGGTGAAACAATTAACAATGAGACAATTAAGGGCTCAAATAGCAGAGTGTGAAGCCTCTGCCAGCTATGGGTCTGAAGATAGACCCAGAAAGCTGGAATAACTCAGCGGGCCAGGAAGCATCCCTGGAGAAAAGGAATAGGCACCGTTTCGGGTCAAGACCACTCTTCAGACTGAGAGTTAGGGCAGAGGGAAACTGGAGGTATGACAATGTTCGGAATAAATCAGAGCTGGCACCGACGGCCAAGGAGAGGGGGAGCCCACAATGGTCCATTGTGGGCAGTGGAAGAGGTGATAACGAAGGGATACAAACAGTGAAACTAGCAGGGCGATAGTGGAACTGTTCGTGGGTATAGAAGTGTGGAAAAGCACACTGCCAGATTCAGGGACTGTTTCTTTCCAGCTGTTATCGGGCGACTGAAGTACCCTACCACAACTAGAGAGCAGTCCTGAGAAACTATCTACCTCATTGGAGATCCTCGGACTGTCTTTGATCGCATTTCACTGGCTTTATCTTGCACTAATGGACACTCACGTTATTCCCTTTATCATGTGTCTATACACTGTGGATGGCTCGATTGTAAACATGTATCCTGACCATAAACTAAACTCAAACTAGCAGGACAACTGGGGTGGGGGAGGGACGGAGAGAGAGGGAATGCAGGGGTTACTTGAAATTAGAGCCTTTACATCCCTTTGATCTGGTATTTTGTTGGTTCACGTGCTTGATCAATGGTGTTTTATCATTAATGTTTTATTATTATTAATGTTTAGTGTTTTCTGAGTCATTCGTAACTGTCACTGTATGTCATGTTGTTACTTGTGGGCGGAGCACCAAGGCAAATTCCTTGTATGTGAATAGTTGGCCAATAAACGTACTTACTTACTTACTTAGAGAAGTCAAAATTCATACCAGCGGGTTGTAAGCTGCCCAAGCGAAATACGAGGCGTTGTTCCTCCAATTTGCGCGTGGCCTCACTCTCACAGTGGAGGAGGCCCAGGAGAGAAAGGACCCTGTGGGTAGGAAGGAACTGCAGATGCTGGTTACACCAAAAATAGACGCAGAATGCTGGAGTAACTCAGCGGGCCAGGCAGCACCTCTGGAGAACAGGAAGGGGTGACGTTTCGGGTCGAGACGCTTCCTCAGACTCAGAATGAGAATAGGAAGGGGAGTAAAAGTGTTTGAACTGCAATAGTTGGCTCCTCAAGACAACAAGAAATCAAAAGCATTTAATAACGGTTCTTCCACAAGATTTCCAAATCAGATCTCTCTGTGTTATGCTGCCACTGGTATCTTATTCTTCCTTTTTAATAAAATACCTGTCGCTTCCTGTTAGTTCTTGGTGAGTAATGTCCTGTCCGTGAGCTATTCTCAAGTCTGCAGTTCAACGTGTACTGGATTCTTGAAGCTTACAGTTGCTGTACTACCATGAGAAGATATTACATGGGGTGGAATGGAATGCGTTACGTTATTGTCCCATGTGACAAGACACAGTGAGATTCTTTACTTGCGTACACAACGTACACAAATAACTGCCACCTACGTTGCTGACAAAGTGACAAAGTTACAAAGTACGCCGGCTCCTCTTTTGTTCTCCCCACGCTGTGTCCTCCATTGTCCGTTGTTGCCCCTCTCTCACCCCCTCACGGCATTCCCCCCCACACCCCCATGCTCTCACGCCCATCGACCGCAGGCCGACCAGTGAGGCATCATCCCTCCCAGCTCTCATGTGAGTACAGGGCCTGTCCCACTTGCATGCGATTGCGTGCGTTTGGTGCGACCAAACGAAAATGGAGTTTGTGCGAAGTTCGTGCTAAGCACACGCTAAGTTCGCGCTAAATTCACGCTAGGTTCGCACGTGACGCCATTTACGTCATGCTTACCAATCAGCTGGGCAGGAGGCGGGCCGACTGAATTTGGGCGTCGGACGCCGTCGGGTGGTGACGTCATCACGCAACGCCACGCGCTAGACGTACGCCGTCAAGACGCTGCATACGACCGCAATGCACCTGCATGCCGACAAGCCATTGGCGCGCGAAGATTTCGGCCACTGCAAGAATTTTTTGGAGCCCCGCGCGATGTCGGGACCAGCCCCGCACGACTCCACGCTTCTAAGTGGGACCGGCCCCGCGCGGCCATACGGTGCCCGTACGCCTCAAGCGACCACGAGGTCGGGTAATTTGCGAGCCAAAGCCGCGTAAGTGGGACAGGCCCTTTAGTCGATAAGGCTTAGGATTACAAAGCACAGCAGCTTTCTCATCCCTAGCCGTGTGTAGTGACTCTTTACTGTCCTGAGAAACAGGGTGGACACAGGCCCTTCGGCCCACCAAGTCCACGCTGACCGACAATCACTCAGACACTATGCGTTGGAAGGAACTGCGGATGCTGGTTTTACACGGAGGTAGACACAAAATGCTGGAGTAACTCAGCAGGTCAGGCACCAGAACGGGATAAAAGGAATTGGTGACGTTCTGCAGTCTGAAGAAGGGTCTCGACCCGAAACGACACCTGTTCCTTTACTCCAGAGGTGATGCCCTGACCCGCTGAATTACTCCCGCATTTTGTGTCTATCTTCAGACCCATAGCAAGCTGAGCTATCAAGCTCAGCCATTTCAGCCTTTAATTGTTACACTAGTTCTATCTGACACACTAGGGGCAATTTGCAGAAGCCAATTAACCTACAAACCTCTCGGTCTTTGGAGTTTAGGAGGAAACCGTAGAAAACCCAGGCAGTCACAGGGAGAGTGTGCAAACGCCGCACAGACAGCACCCGCAGTCAGGATCGAACCCGGGTCTCTGGCGCTGTGAGGCAGCAACTCGATAGCTGCGCCCCAGGGCTGCCCTCCATCTACATTCACTGCCTTACCCTGCCCACCAAATATATTGTCAGGGAGAAAAATTGTTTGAATAGGGTTTTGATCCACTTACTGAAAGGGAGGTGTAAGGGAGGTGAATGACACAAAGGTCATGGAATAGAAGGGAATAGAATAGAATGGAATGGAATGCTATTTATGGTCATTTGAACCTGTTCAAACAAAATTAAGTCTTTGCAGTTATACAAACATGGAAAAACCAAGGCACCCAATTAACACAAATCACATAAACATCCACCACAGTGAATCTCCAAACCCCTCCTCACTATGATGGAAGGCAAAGTCTTGTCTCTCCCCTGTTGTTTATTCTTCCCCCGATGTTAAAGCCCCCGGCGGGTGATGGTAAGTCCGTTAAGGCCACGCCGGGCGATGTAAGGGTCCCTCTCCGAGTCTCGATGTTGGAACCCCCCGGTGGGCAATTGTAAGCCCCGTGGCCAGTAAAGCCGCGCCGGGCGAAGTAAGGCCCCGCTCCGGGTCGTTTCAACCCCGCAATCCGGGCGGGAGAAGTTGCCGTTCCGAAAAGCGGTCTCCCACCAGGGACCCGCGAGCTCCCGATGTCACCGTCCACCGGGCGCGCGGCCGGAGCCTCCGAAGCAGCCGGGTCGCAGGCGCGCTCCACCACAGCTCTCCACGCTCCGAAGCCGGCCAGCCCCACGATGGTAAGTCCACAGGCTCCGCGACTGGAGCTCCCAGGTCGACTCCGGCCGGAGGCCGTTCCATGGTGCTAGGCCCCAACGGCAACGGAGACCCGACAGGGAAAGGTCGGGTCTCCCGTGCACGGAAGAGATTGAAAAGTTTTAAAAGTTTCCCCCTCCCCCCCACATATATATAAACTACGGCCAAAACATACACTGAACAAGACAAAAAGAAACAAAAAGACAGACGAACTGCAGAAGCCACTGCCGTGAGGTGCCGCCATCTTGCCAATCTGCAGATGCTGGTTTAACAAGGGATGGTGGAGGAATGGAAAGGCGGGAGCGGGGGGATTGTGGGACGAATGGGTGCACGTCCTGAGATGGACACAAGTTCACAAGTTATAGTAGTAGAATTAGGCCATTCGGCCCATCGAGTCCACTCCGCCATTCAATCATGGCTGATTTCCGCCTCCAAATCCCATTCTCCTGCCTTCTCCCCATAACCATTGACACCCGTTCTAATCAATAATTTGTCTATCTCTGCCTTAAAAATATCCACAGACTTGGCTTCCACAGCCCTCTGTGGCAGTGAGTTCCAAGGATTAACTTAGAAATAAAATTAATGTATTCAAGAGAGAGTTAGATATAGCTCTTAGGGCTAACAGAATTAGCCATGATCATATTGAGTGGCGGTGCTGGCTTGAAGGGCCGAGTGGCCTACTCCTGCGCCTACTTTCTATGTTTCTATGTCTAAGATCCCTCTTTCCTCGTCACCTCCTTTCTAAAAGAGCGCCCTTCAATTTTGAGGCTGCAACCTCTGGTCCTAGACTCTCCCACCAGTGGAAACATCCTTTCCACATCCACTCTATCTCTGCATTTCAGTGTTTGTTGGTTAGTTACCTCAAATTGGAGATGTACATTTGCACAGTTAAGTCTGGGAGCAGTAAAATTATAGACAGCAGTTTCAACACCAGGTCATTCCAGCTGTGCAGTAAGCCAGCATGAAAATAGATGAGTCTCATAGGGAGTTCCACCTACATCCCAAAGACGTGCGGGTTTGCAGGTTAAATGGCCTCTGTAAATGGCCTCGAGTGTGTAGGAAGTGGATGAGAAAGTGAGGTAACATAGAAATAGAAGGTAGACAAAAATGCTGGAGAAACTCAGCGGGTGAGGCAGCATCTATGGAGCGAAGGAATTGGTGACATTTCGGGTCGAGACCCTTCTTCAGAACATAGAAATAGCGTGAGTTTTCACCGGGTGCTCTGGTTTCCTACCATACCCCAAAGATGCACAGGATGTTAGGTTGATTGGCTTTGTTAAAAAATTTAAATTGACCCTAGTGTGTAGGCGCGGGTCGACGCAGACTCGGTGGGCAGGAGGGACTGTTTCAGTGCTGTATCGTACAATCAATCAAAAAAAAGTGTTTTATTCATTTTATGCTGGAAGAGAAAAAAAAAGAATGCATACCACGCTAGCCACATCCCCAATGTATGTAACAGCTGTAATAAGGCACTGCCTGAAGTGTGGTCACTGTCGTACATATTGGCCTTATTAGAATCATAGAGTGATACAGTGTAGAAACAGGCCCTTTGGCCCAACTTGCCCAGCGAACTAGTCCCACCTGCCTGCGCTTGGTCCACATCCCTCCAAACCTGTCCTATCCATGTACCTGTCTAACTGTTTCTTAAATGGTGGGATCATCCCAGCCACAACTACCTCCGCTGGCAGCTTGTGCCATGCACCCACCGGCCTTTATGTGAAAAAGTAGCCCCTCTGATTCCTATTAAAAAAATTTCCCCTTCACCTTGAACCAATGTCCTCTGGTCCTCGATTCCCCTACTCTGGGCAAGAGACTCTGTGCATCTATTGCTCTCATGAGCATGCTGTTAAACTTGTGCATGCTGTTAAACTGAAAGAACCATGATATTGAGTGCTGGCTGTGGTTAAGGTGTGAAGGTTGGCTAGAAACTGCTTTTCCTTGGGAAAAATTATTAAACGTATTCATTTAAACCATCCTTATGTATTTTTAATTCAATGCCAGGCCTAAAATATTGAACCACATCCAGAGCAGCAGTTATCTTGTGTCTGCTAAGTCAAGGACAATTCATGCTAATAATCCAATGTTGTTTATTCCCAATTCAATTTACCAGGATTGATACTGTGATAATGAAAGGAAGCAAATCAGCAAATCCAACCATGCCAAAGAATGTTCTCACACTGCGATGGAATTTAAATACTCCTGTTCTAAACTAATTATGGTCGCAAGGATCCCGGGTTTGATCCTGACCACCATGTGTGGCTTGTACCGAGTTTATACGTTCTTCCCGTGACCGCGTGGGTTTTCTCCGGGTGCACCGGTTTCCTCCCACACTCCAAAGACGTGCGGGTTTTATAGGTCAATTGGCAGCTGTAAAATTGTAAATTACCCCTAGAGTGTAGGATAGTGCTAGAGTACGGAGTGATCGCTGGTCGGCGGGGGCTCGGTGGGCACAATGGCCGGTTTCTACTAAAGTATCCCTAAAGCCCAAAGTAAACAGAACTCTTTTTCTTATTCATCAATGAAGGCGACTGCAAAAACGGATCAGTACAAATTACAATTGCCCCTGTACATTCTCCCCGTGACCACATGGGTTTTCTCCGGGTGCTCTGGTTTCCTCCCACACAGATGGACAGGTTTGCAGGTTAATTGGCTTCAGTAAAGCTTACAAATTGTCCCTAGTATGTTTGGGATGGTGCTAGTGTGCGCGCGGCACGGGTTTGGTGGGCCGAAGGGCCTGTTTCCGTGCTGTATCTCTAAACTAAACTAAACTATAGCCTTTCATTACCACTTTTTTAGTTTAGTTTAGTATTCGTCCATGATGTAGAAATAAGGATCTGCAGACGCTGGTTAGAAACATAGAGACATGGAAAATAGGTGCAGGAGTAGGCCATTCGGCCCTTCGAGCCTGCACCGCCATTCAATATGATCATGGCTGATCATCCAACTCAGTATCCTGTACCTGCCTTCTCTCCATACTCCATGATCCCTTTAGGCACAAGGGTCACATCTAACTCCCTCTTAGATATAGCCAATGAACTGGCCTCAACTACCTTATGTGGCAGAGAATTCCAGAGACTCACCACTCTCTGTGTGAAAAATGTTTTCCTCATCTTGGTCCTAAAGGAATTCCCCCTTATCCTTAGACTGTGACCCCTTGTTCTGGACCTCCCCAACATCGGGAACAATCTTCCTGCATCTAGCCTATCCAACCCCTTAAGAATTTTGTAACTTTCTATAAGATCCCTCCTCAATCTTCTAAATTCTAGCAAGTACAAGCCAGGTCTATCCAGTCTTTTTCTCATATGAAAGTCCTGACATCCCAGGAATCAGTCTGGTGAACCTTCTCTGTACCCCTTCTATGGCAAGAGTGTCTTTTCTCAGACTTGGAGACCAAAACTGTACACAATACACCAGGTGTGGTCTCACCAAAACCCTGTACAACTGCAGTAGAACCTCCCTGCTCCTATACTCAAATCCTTTTGCTATGAATGCCAACATACCATTTGCTTTCTTCACTGCCTGCTGCACCTGCATGCCTACTTTCAATGACTGGTGTACCATGACACACAAGTCTCGTTGCATCCCCCAATTTTCCTAATTTGTCACCATTCAGATAATAGTCTACCCTCCTGTTTTTGCCACCAAAGTGGATAACGTCACATTTATCCACATTATACTGCATCTGCCATGTATTTGCCCACTCACCCAGCCTATCCAAGTCACCTTGCAGCCTCCTAGCATCCTCCTCACACCTAACATTGCCCACCAGCTTAATGTCATCCGCAAACTTGGAGATGTTGCATTCAATTCCCTCGTCCAAATCATTAATATTTATTGTAAATAGCTGGGGTCCCAGCACTGAGCCTTGCGGTACCCCACTAGTCACTGCCTGCTATTCTGAAAAGGACCCGTTTACTCCTACTCTTTGCTTCCTGCCAGCCAGTTCTCTATCCACATCAATACTGAACCCCCAATACCATGTGCTTTATGTTTGTATACTAATCTCATATGTGGGACCTTGTTGAAAGCCTTCTGAAAGTCTAGATATAACACATCCACTGGTTCTCCCTTATCCACTCTGCTAGTTACATCCTCGAAAAATTCTATAAGATTCGTCAGACATGATTTACCTTTCGTAAATCCATGCTGACTTTGTCTAATGATTTCACCACTTTCCAAATGTACTGCTATTCCATCTTTAATAACTGACTCTAGCAGTTTCCCCACTACCGATGTTAGACTAACTGGTCTGTAATTCCCCGTTTTCTCTCTCCCTCCTTTTTTAAAAGGTGGGGTTGCATTAGCTACCCTCCAATCCTCAGGAACTACTCCAGAATCTAAGGAATTTTGAAAAATTGTCACTAATGCATCCACTATTTATGTGGCTACTTCCTTGAGTACTCTGGGATGCAGACTATCTGGCCCTGGGGATTTATCGGCCTTTAATCCATTCAATTTACCCAACACCACTTCCCGGCTAACCTGGATTTCACTCAGTTCCTCCACCTTATTTGACTCCCGGTCCCCTGCTATTTCCGGCAGATTATTTATGTCTTCCTTAGTGAAGACAGAACCAAAGTAGTTATTCAATTGGTCTGCCATGTCCTTGTTCTCCATGATCAATTCACCAGTTTCTGACTGCAAGGGACCTACATTTGTTTTAACTAATCTCTTTCTCTTCACATATCTATAAAAACCTTTGCAGTCAGTTTTTATGGTCCGTGCCAGTTTTCTTTCATAATCTATTTTCTCTTTCCTAATTAAGCCCTTTGTCCTCCTCCGCTGGACTCTGAATTTCTCCCAGTGGTAGGCTGCTTTTTCTGGCTAATTTGTATGTTTCATCTTTTGCTTTTATACTATCCCTGATTTCCCTTGTTATCCACGGATGCACTACCTTCCCTGATTTATTCTTTTGCCAAACTGGGATGAACAATTGTTGTAGTTCATCCCTGCAGTCTTTAAATACCTTCCATTGCGCATCCACTGTCAACCCTTTAAGAATCACTTGCCAGTCTATCTTGGCCAATTCACGTCTCATACCTTCAAAGTTACCTTTGTTTAAGTTCAGAACCCTTGTTTCTGACTTAATTATGTCACTCTCCATCCTAATGAAGAACTCAACCATATTATGGTCACCCTTGCCCAAGGGGCCACGCACAACAAGACTGCAAACTAACCCTTCCTCATTAGTCAATACCCAGTCTAGAATGCACAAGAGGATACAAAATGATGCAGTAACTCAGCAGGTCAGGTAGCATCTCTGGAGAACCCGGATTGGAGGTAACCTTCTCTGTCATGCTTTGTCCTGCCTCTTCTAGCTTTCTTCTCCCTCGCCCCCACATCCCCAGGTCCCCTACAATCAGTCTGAAGAAGGGTCTCGACCCGAAATGTTCCCCAGAGATGCTGCCTGACCAGCTGAGTTACTCCAACACCTGGTGTCAATGTTTAGCTATTCTTACCTCTTGTACTTAGGTACGATCGTACATTTGTTTCGTGAGATTTTACTGAACTGTATCCAAAAAAGAATGTCACTGTACCCAGGTGTACACGTGGCAACAAACTAACATTGAACAATTGAACCATTGGGGTTTTGACTGTTGGCCAGAAGACAAAAAAAAACTTGTTATTTGGCTTTCCTATCTCAAGCATGTAGGTCATTGATGAATTGGCATAAAAATATTTTGCGAATGGACCAAAAAGGGGACATTTCAACAGCGCTCGTCAGCTTACAGAGCAGTATCAACTGATAACCTCCAGCAAAGGACACGGGAATGCTTCACACGCATTGTAGAAGGATCATCTTTAGGGATGGACACAAAATGCTGGAGTAACTCGGCGGGTCAGGCAACTTCTCTGGAGAAAAGGAATAGGTGACGAACCTTCCTTCAGACTGAGAGGCGGGGGCAGAGGGTAACCAGAGGTGTGAAAAGATTCAGAACAAACCGGAGCCGGAGCCGATGACTCAGGAAAGGTGGAGCCCACAATGGTCTACTGTTGGGTGTGGACAAGGTGATATCGAAGGAATACCAACAGTGAAGCTAGCAGGAGGGCTAGGGTGCGGGAGGGGCGGGGTGAGAGGAATTGGAATGGTTACTTGAAATTAGAGAAATTAAGGTGGGACGGTGACACAACGGTAGAGTTGCTGACTTACGACGCTGACAGTGCCAGAGTCCCGTGTTCGATCCCAACTTTCTATACGGAGTTGATAAGTTCTCCCCACGACCGCGTGGGTTTTCTCCAAGTTCTTCGGCCTTCTCCCACTCTCCATAGGCGTACAGGTTCAGTCTGAAGAAGGGTCCCGACCCGAAACGTCACCCATTCCTTCTCTCCAGAGATGCTGCCTGTCAGCACTGAGTTAGTCCGGCATTTTGCGCCTGCCTTCAATTTAAACCAGCATCTGCAGTTCTTTCCTACACAGGTTTGTAGGTTAATTGGCTTGGTATAAATGTAAAATTGCCCCTAGTGTGTGTAGGATGGCGTTAGTGTGTGTGGATCGCTGGCGGGTGCGGACTCAGTGGGCCGAATGGCCTGTTTCCGCATCTGTATCTCTAAACTAAACTAAAACGGAATCAATATTGGGTTGTAAGCTGCCCAAGTAAAATATGAGGTGCTGTTCCTCCAATTTTCATTAAATCTTTCGGGATGGTGGGTGGATTAACGAGAATTTTATTCTGTAACATATGACTGCCGACCGCTTGAGAAACTTTGTGAGCTCAGGGCATTCACTCTTTTATATATCTGTATGGCATTCCAAACGGCCATGCAGCCCATCATCCAATACTCACCCTCACATGAATCTCATCACTCCCATTTCCCTGTTTGATTCCCAGCATTTTATTTATTATAACATATCCATCAACTGGGCAGCTCGGTGGCACAGCGGTAGAGTCGCTGCCTCACAGCGCCAGAGACCCGGGTTCGATCCTGACTACGGGCGTTGCCTGCGCGGAATTTTACGTTCTCCCGGTGACCGCGTGGGCTTTCTCCGGGTGCTTCGGTTTCCTCCCACACTCCAGAGACTTGCGGGTTTGCAGGTCAAATGGCTTCCGTTAAATTGTAAATGACCCCTAGCGTGTAACATAGTGCTATTGTATGGGGTGATCGCTGGTCGGCATGGACTCGGTGGGCCGAAGGGCCTGTTTCCACCAGTAAACGAAATATGCTCGCGGTTTCATTTGAAGGCGAACCTGCAAAAAAACGAGTGCGGCGAATGGAAAAAAAAGACTCAACAGACTGAGGCCTGCCACAAGAATACAATAGTACATACCCATAACCCCCAACTGCCATGATTTTTCGGGGGGGAAAGAACTCCTGCAATGTCATTTTTGCATTCCCTTTTTCCCTTCTGGCAGGCCCCCCCCACTATCCCTCCTCAAGCGAAAAAACAAACTACAAAGATCCCTTCCCCCCCTCTTTAAGTCTCCCTCCTCAATGATACCGCGGCCTGCGGTCACTCGCAGTCTCGGGAGAGGCTAGTCGGGAGCTGTTCTGGTGTCTGACATCCCCCCGATGCAGGAGCTGATCGCCGCGACGCGGAGGGCTGAACGCCGACGGCGACGGAGTCAAGACCGTCCAATCAATGGAGAGCTCGAGGCCCCCCGACCGAGGAAGAACAAAAGGAAGGACTTGAACTTTTTTTCGCCTTCCATCACAGTGAGGAATGTGTAGGAGTCACTGTGGTGGATGCTCATGTTAAAATGAGTCTGTTGCTTTTAATTGTATGACTAACCTGGCCAGTGAAATTCCTCGTATGTTGCAAAACATACTTGGCGAATAAAGTGTGATTCTGATGCTGACCGGTTGCCTGGTTCGGCAACTCGAGGGTCCAGGGGTGGAAAAGGATGCAGAAAGTTGCAACCACTGCCCAGTCCATCATCGGCTCTGACCTCCCCACCATCGAAGGGATCTATTGCAGTCGCTGCCTCATAAAGGCAGCCAACGTCATCAAGGACCCACACCATCCTCGCCACGCACTCTTCTCTCCGCTACCATCGGGCAGAAGGTACAGGAGCCTGAAATCTGCTCCATCCATGTTCAGGGACAGCTTCTTCCCCACAGCCATCAGGCTATTAAACTCCCAACAAACAGACTCTGAACTGTAACAGCCTATTGCACTTTATCTGCTTATGTATGTGTATATTGAACTAAACTAAACTGTTCTGTATTTTTGCTTACAATACCCTGTTGTGCTGCAGCAAGCAAGAATGTCATTGTCCTATCTGGGACACATGACAGTAAGCTCTCTTGACTTGACTTGAGATGACCACCCGATCGATCATATCAGCACCCAGTCTCCATAACCAGGTAGGTCAAAGTGCGGCAAATCTGCCGTCTGCTGTTTTCACACTGACCCACTTTTTGTAATTTTAGCCAGAGTCCTTAGTTGTAATGACTTGCATCACTCTGTGGCGCATTCAAAGATCAGGAGAGATCAGGCAGCAGCTCTGAAGCCTGAAGGGGATGGAGCGAGAGCCTGCTACGGCAAGCATTTTCATGCGGTTCACATCACAGCACCTCTCTCTCTGTGCGGCTCTTTAGATGCTCAGCTCCTGTTTCATCCACCAGCCGTCCCCGTTGACATCTCCAGAAGCTCTGGAGGAGCAGCTAAAAGATAATGATTCACATTCATTTTTCAAAAGAGGATTTCACAACCGAAACTTCTGTGAATTTAATCACCAGTACGAAATATGCTCGCGGTTTCGCGAACCTCGACGGGGGCGGGAAAAAAAAGTCAGATGACTAAGAATAAATAGTCAATTTTTTTTTCGGGGGGGAAAGAAAATGTTTTGATTTTTTTCCCTTCTGGCAGGAAGCGAAAAAAACAAACTACAAAGATTTAAGAAATATATGAGGACTCTGAAGCTGTGTTCTGGTGTAGAACACTAGATAATAAGGAACAGAGTTATCTTTCATCTTCTCCGAGTTTCGGATCAGCTGAAGTTTTGTATGTATTAAAAGGGGGAGAAACTATAGACCATCCCCAGCATTAAACACTTGGGGTGTATCTGCCACCAGCCCATTATGGGCACCCTCCCTTCCTTGGTCATCTGTTAGAGTCATAGAGTCATAGAGTAATACAGTGTGGAAACAGGCCCTTCGGCCCAATTTGCCCACACCGGCCAACATGTCCCATCTACACTAGTCCCACCTGCCCTGTGCTTGGTCCATATCCCTCCAAACCTGTCCTATCCATGTTGCCGCACCCCGATTTCCAAGTTCATAAGTTCTAGGAGCAGAATTAGGCCATTCGGCCCATCAAGATCATGGCAGCAACTCTACTGCTGCGCCACCATGCCACCCAAACGCTCTCGAACACTCTCGCTCACATGAAGAAACTCCCTTCATGGGCTGCTGGCTGGCCTGCAGAGTATTTTCAGCATTTCTGTTTCGTTGCGGTGGTGCAGAACTTCCAAAAATGGCTGAATGAACTAATGCAGAGAGGGTCTAGGCTGCAAGAGCAGAGAAAATGTTTAATCCCTGATAATAACTAGGACAATTGGTGGATCCCTTTGTTTATGTGCTGGAGGGATGGAGGGAATCTGCCATAAAGTGCTGTTCAAAATTATGTTTCCATAAGTTCCAGGAGCAGGATTCGGCCATTCGGCCCATAAAGTCTACTCCGCCATTCAATCATGGCTGATCTATCTTTCCCTCTCAACCCCATTCTCCTGCCTTCTCCTCAGAACACTTGGCACCCTTACTAATCAAGAATCTGTCAATCTCCACCTTAAAAATATCCAGTGACTGGGCCTCCTCAGCCTTCAGTCGCAATGAATTCCACAGATTTACCACCCTCTGGCTAAAGAAATCCCTACTCATCCCCATTCTAATAGTACATCCTTTTATTCTGAGGCTGCGCCCTCTAGTCCTAGACTCTCCCACTATTGGAAATTACCCTCCCACTCCTCTCCACATTGACTCTATCGAGGCCTCTCTTTATTCGGTCGGTTTCAACAGAGAATCCCCATCATCCGTCCAAATTCCACTGAGCACAGGCCCAAGGCCGTCGAACGCCCCCTCATATATTTTGCCAACCCTCCCCAGAACCTGTTGCCATCCCTGTCTTGTTCTGGCTTTCTCTATCTTCCAGTCTGAGGAAGGGTTCCGACCTCAACGTCCCCTATTCCTTTTCACCAGAGATGCTGCCTGACCCGCTGAGTTACTCCAGCACTCTGTCTCTAACTTCGCCCTCGATGTCAGCAAGATGAAGGAGCTGTTTAAGAAAGAACTGCAGATGCGGGAAAAATCGAATAGGTAGACAAAAATGCTGGAGAAACTCAGTGGGTGAGGCAACATCTATGGAGAGACGAAATAGGCGACGTTTCGGGTCGAGACCCATCTTCAGACTGATGTTTGGGGGGGCGGCAAAAAGAAAGGAAGGGGCGGAGACAGTAGGCTTGTGGGAGAGCTGTGAAGGGGAGGGGAAGGAGTGAGAGAGCAAGGACTACCTGAAATTGGAGAAGTCAATGTTCATACCGCTGGGGTGTAAACTACCCAAGCGAAATATGAAGTGCTGCTCCTCCAATTTGAGCTGGGCCTCACCCTGGCGATGGTGGAGGCCCAGGACAGAAAGGTCGGATTCGGAATGTGAGGGGGAGTTGAAGTGGTGAGCCACCGGGAGGTCAGGTGGGAGCTAGTAGGTTCAGGAAACAGTGTGAAGTCAGTATACGCTCCATTTAGCATCGATGATGCCGAAATGGAGATAGGAAATGTTATTGTTGATTAGCAGAATGGAAGTTTGGCTTCTTTTGACAATAAAATAAAACAACAGCGGTCCAATAGAAAACAAACGGCATTGGATTAGTTTGATGTTAGTGATTGATTTGGCTCCAGTTTTATGACAAAACTCTTCCTACTTTAAGGAGCAACAATGAGAAGAATTTGCTGCAGACTCTTTTTAAAGAGGCAAAACAGCAAAATGGCAGCTTCGAACAGAGACGTGAAAATGGAAAAGAGCAGCTTGGTGCCAACCCAGATGAATGGTTTTAATAAATTTCAGACCCGTGGAGTAAGTGAAATCAACAGATAGACACAAAATGCTGCCGTAACTCAATGGGTCAGGCAGCATCTCCGGAGAGAAGGAATGGGTGTCGGAGGGAACTGCAGATGCTGGTTTACACCGAAGATAGACGCAAAATGCTGGAGTAACTCAGCGGGACAAGCAGCATCTCTGGAGTGAAGGAATGGGTGATGTTTCGGGTCAAGACCTTTGTTCAGAGTGGGAGTCAGGGGAGCGGGAGGCTCAGGGATGTGGAAGGGTAAGGTGTGAAAATGAGAGATCAAAGGGGACGAAGTTCAAGGAAAATGTAGAATGGATCAATCTTAGCTTGGGGAAGGTGACAACGAGGCATACAAGGATAACATTTAATCAGTAGGACAGTCAGACTGGTCGGGGAACTTGGATGGGGGAGGGATGGAGAGAAAGGGACAGCAGGGTTAGAGAAGTTAGAGGATATAGGTTAGAGGGTTAGAGAAGTCAAAATTCATTCCATTGGGTTGAAAGCTGTACAAGCAGATGCTGGTGTTCACAAAATGCTGGAGTAATTCAGCGGGTCAGGCAGCATCCCTGGAGAGAAGGAATAGGTGACGTTTCGGGAGGAGACCATTCATCAGACTTCATTAGTCTCGATCCGAAACGTAGGATAGTGTTAGCGTGTGGGGATCGCTGGTCGGTGTGGACTCGGTGGGCCGAAGGGCCTGGTTCCGTGCTGTATCTCGAAACTAAACTAAACCAACTGTTGGCCATGCCCTTTACTGAGGCCATACCTCCTTCAGATTGATCATCTATGGATTCAATGGGTGTTTATTGCCACATTTGTAATTAAACGTATATAAAGCTGGTGCCGCCATGTTTGGCGCCATTTTATCAAGTTGATTCTACTGATGTTCGGTCTTCCTGAGCGGCTCCCGATCCCTTCCATCGGCCACGACCCACGAACCGTCGTCCCACCTCTTCTCCTCCCCGACCGTTTTGTGTCCCGTGGACAACCTCCTGCAACAAGCGTAACGGCGCTGGAGACATCCTGCTCCATTTCCCACCTTTCAATTGTTCATCAGAGGAAAGCCAAGATGGCAACTGAGGCACCACCAAAACAATGCTAATGGGCATCAGCGGCAATGCCGGAGAGGGACCTCTTCAGCACGGAGCTGCCACCATTGCTTTCATGTATCTGATTGCACGCAGGCATCACACTGGTGCAAAAGGTAATACTCCAAGTCATAGAGTCATACAATGTGTAAACAGGCCCATTAGACCAACTCGACCACACCGACCAACATGTCCCATCTACACCAGTCCCACCTGCCTGCATTTGGCCCATATCCATCTATCCATGTACCTGTCTAATTGTTTCTTAAACATTGTAATAGTACCTGCCTGAACTACCTCTTCCAGCAGCTTGTTCCATACACCCACCACCTTTCCCGCGTTTGGTCCATATTCCTCCAAACCTGTCCTATTCATGCACATGTTTAACTGTTTCCTAAATGTTGGGTTAGTCCCAGCCTCAAATACCTCTTCTGGCAGCTCGTTCCATACACCCACCACCATTTGTGTGAAAAGGTTACCCCTCACACTCCTATTAAACCTTTTCCCCTTCACCTTAAACCTATGTCCTCTGGTCCTCGATTCCCCTACTCTGGGAAAGAGACTCTGTGCATCTACGGGATCTATTCCTCTCGTGATTTTGTACACCTCTATAAGATCACTCCTCATCCTCTTGCGCTCCAAGGAATAGAGTCCCAGCCTACTCAACCTCTCCCTGTAGCTCAGACTCTCGAGTCCTGGCAACACCCTCATCAATCATCTCTGCACCCTTTCCAACTTGACAACATCTTCCCTGTAACGTGGTGCCCAGAACTGAGTATAATACTCTGCATGCGGCTTGCACCAATGTCTTATATCTGTATAACTCCAACATGACCTCCCAACTTTTGTACTCAATACTCTGACGGATGAAGACCATTTATGAAGTTGGATCAGTGGGAAGCTCTAAGAGACCCTTGGCCTTGGCATGTTCGATTCATCAGCAATGAAATAGACCACAAAGAGAACCTTCTTGTCTGAAAAGCAGCTAGATTTAATTGCCAGCATAACAAAACGGTACATAATGTTAATTCTCCTGAACATATTATTAAACATGTTCTTCCATTCCAAAAATCAATTTAACACTAGTTGCACTTCATGTTAAGTTTAGTTTTTTAGTTTCTTTTAGAGATGCAACACTGAAACAGGCCATTCGACCCATTGAATTTGCTTCGACCAGCGATGCCTGTATACTAGCACTATCCTACACACACTAGAGACAATTTACAAATTTTACCAAAGTCCATTAACCTACAAATGTTCGGCCCACCGAGTCCACACCGACCAACGATAACCCCCGTACACTAAAACTATCCTAGACACCAGGGGCAATTTACATTTTAAAGAAGTCGATTAACTGAGAAACCTGTACGTCTTTGGAGTGCGGGAGGAAACCAGAGCACCCGGAGAAAAGCCACGAGGTCACGGGGACAACGTACAAACTCCGTATGGGCAGCACCCGAGGCAAGGATTGAACCCAGGTATCTGGCACTGTAAGGCAGTAACTCTAACACTGTGCCACTTCTTCTTATCGAGTCCACACACAAGATTAGAAGTTGCTCAGCCAGAGCTGAACACACTTCTCGGCATCTGCACGCAACGGTGTCTGGCTTGTCGCTTCTTGAGCGTGGTGGTGGAAAGATTGGTGGAAACAGGGCCGCGACGTGAACGCTCTTTCCTTCACCCCACTGTGCAACTGTGCCACCCTGTTCTGGAGGTTAATGCATGAATTTCACATAGCGTCGTTTAGTTTAGAGCTTAGTTTACTTTTGAGATACAGCATTGAAACAGGCCCTTCTGCTCATCGACTTCACACTGACCATCGATCACCAATGCACACTAGTTCTATCTTATGCCACTTTCTCATCCACTCCGTAGACGCTAGGGGCAATTAATCTGAGGCGGCAACTCTGCCACTGCGCCTCTGTTGCTCCTGCTGTAAACAGATGAGATTAGTTCATCGGGTCATAGAGTGATATAGCATGGATACAGGCCGATCGGTCCAACGTGCCCACACTGGCCAACATGTCCCAGCTGCACTAGTCCCACCTGCTGGAAACTAGCTGCACTAGTTTCCAGCATTGGGAGAGTCTAGGTCTAGAGGGCACAGCCTCCGAATAAAAGGATGTACTATTAGAATGGAGATGAGTAGGGATTTCTTTAGTCAGAGGGTGGTAATCTGTGGAATTCATTGCCAAGAAAGGCTGTGGAGACCAGGTCAAAGGATATTTTTAAGGTAGAGATAGATAGATTCTTGATTAGTATGGGTGTCAGGGGTTATGGGGAGCAGGCAGGAGAATGGGGTTAGGAGGGAGAGATAGATCACCCATGATTGAATGGTGGAGTAGACTTGATGGGCCGAATGGCCTAATTCTGCTCCTATCACTTATGAACTTTTGAACTATTCAATTAAGTGACACATTGAACTGCAAATGCTGGTTTACAGAAAAAAAGGCACAAAGTTACTCCAGAACTCAGCAGATCTGAGGAACTTCTCTGGAGAACATGGATAGGTGATGTATCAGGTCAACTAATTTCTGCCTTAACCACATATCCAATTTTTCTCTGAGGCTCTATTGATCTCAATCGATAAACAATGATAGACTAATGAGGAAACATCCCAAATATCTAAAGTCCTCCACATAAACTAAATGCCTTCTTCTCAATCTTCCAATGTTATCCTTATTCTGAGACTCTGGCCTCATTTTCTAGCTAATTTAACTGGGAGAA
The DNA here is from genome assembly GCA_035221665.1 of Okamejei kenojei. Lineage (NCBI taxonomy): Eukaryota > Metazoa > Chordata > Chondrichthyes > Rajiformes > Rajidae > Okamejei > Okamejei kenojei. The sequence continues at coordinate 10,359,552 of CM069154.1, forward strand.
CAGCCTATTAGCATCTTCCCTGTCAAATTCCTGAGTTAATGTTTTAATGAGTTAATAAAGCCCTAGTGGCATAAAGGTATGCTGCCTTACAGCGCCAGAGAACATGCTTCGATCCCGACTACGGGTGTTGCCTGTACGGAGTTTGTACATTCTCCCTGCGACCACGTGGATTTTCACTCTGGTTTCCTCCCACATTCCAGAAACCCGTGGATTTGTAGGTTAATTGGTCTCTTCAAATTGTCCCTGGTGTGTGGGATAGAACTAGTGTATGGTTGGTTGACACGGTCTCGGTGAGATGAAAGGCCTGCTTCCATGCTGTATCTCTAAACTAAACTAATCAGCACCAGTTCCAAGCTGTTTCACTGCCTCATCTTATAGCTACAGTGTGCTTTACCAAGACCTGCAAAGTCTTTTAAATCACAGCAAATCATTGGTGTTCCCACAACACAATTTTTTGAGGACCCTTGTCCTCCTGCTAATTTCACTGTTTGTTATCAAATCATCCCCAGCCAACAATGGACCTTTGTGGGCTCCACCTTTCCTGAGTCATTAATGCAGGCTCTGCTTTGTTCTGTACCTTCTCATACCTCCAGTTTCCCCCCTCCCCTGACTCTCAGTCTGAAGAAGGGTCTCTATTAGAAAACATCACCTATTCCTTTTCTCCAGAGATGCTGCCTGACCTGCTGAGTTAACCAACAATTTGTGTCTATATTCGGTGTACACCAGCACCTGCAGTTCCTTCCTACACAATGTTCTGTGTTTGCTCAGCTGACAACTTCATTACAGTTACTCTACAAATGCATCCATGAACCATAAACGTACGTATACGAACCATCTGCACCAAACACGCACTTATCAAGTAAATCAAATTGTCCACATCAGAAACTATCTTAGTTTAGTTTGGTTTAGCTTAGAGATACAGAGCGAAAACCGGCCCTTCGGCCCACTGAGTTCACACTGACCAGCAGTCCTCGCACACTAACACTAGTGACAATTTACATTTATACCAAGCCAATTACCTACAAATCTGTGCGTTTTTGTGATGCAATGTGAATTCTGACTTCATTCAGAAGAAGCAAGATCATTATGTCCCTTGCCCCATACTCCAAACCCAATATTTTCATCTAATACTTACATTGTTGTAAGACGTCCCTCTGATCAGTGTTTCTATCTCTTGTGGAGATATTTTCTACAGTGTCTCCTTTCCACCTACGGTGGTCTCCTCAGACGCTTCAGTTGTAGACACTCTGGATAGGAAAGATTTTGAAGGATCTGAACCAAACACGAGAAACGAGACTAGCTTGGTCGGCATGAATGAGTTGGGCCGAAGGGCCTGTTTACTGTGCCGTGTGGCTCTATGACTCTATGAGCTCCCTCTCAAGTGCCATTGCAATGAGGAAAAGCTCCGACCTGAAACGTCACCTATTCCTTTTCTCCTGACTCGCTGAGTTACTCTGGCATTTTGTGCCATTGTACTGCACTGTTTGTCTTACTTGCTGCTCTACAGGGAAGTAAATGTTCACAGCTATTGACAGCTGACCCTGCAACAATAAACACAGCCAGACGTCATAAGCCACACTTAAAACTCCATTAGTGTTGCAGAAGCTATATCTTTCATTAATGTGACCAACTCATACCACACCCTCAAGTCTTGCAGCTTTCTGTTTCCATGTACTGTTTAGACTTTACTGTAGATGTTAGAGCTACAGTGCGGAACACTGTGAGTCTGTGACGACCAGCGATCACCCCGTACATTAGCACTACCCCACGCCCTAGGGACATTTTACAATTGTACCAAAGCTAGTTAACCTATAAACCTGTATGTCTTTGGAGTGTGGGAGGAAACTGGAGCACCCGGAGAAAACCAATGAGGAAGAACGTACAAACTCCGTACAGACAGCACCCGTTGTCAGGATCGAACCTGGGTCTCTGGTGCTGTAAGGTAGCAACTCTACCGCTGCGCCACTGTCCCATCCTACTGTAGCGCAAATGAACGACAGCCCTGCCTCCACACTATTGCATCTCCAATCAGTCCATGGATTGATTGAATTTATAAGTTTTCTCCTTTCTCGAAAACAATCCCTTTTCGTTGTTTTGTCTCACCTCATGGCCAAGCCACCATTCAGATATATCCCATCTACACTAGTTCCACATGCTTGCATTTGACCCATATCCCTCCAAACCTGTCCTATCCATGTGCCTGTAAATGTCGCAATAGTCCCTGCGTCAACTACCTCCTCCGGCAGCTAGTTCCATACACCTACGACCCTTTCCGTGAAAACCCACGCAGTCACGGGGAGAACGTACAAACTCTGTACAGACAGCACTTGTAGTCGGAATTGAACCTGGGTTTCTGGCGCTGTAAGGCAACAATTCTACTGCTGTGCCACAGTGCCCCCCCCCCCCCCCCGTTCGCAATTATGGACCTTTTCACAGTCAGTGTAACTTGCCGTCGGTCGACAAGTTTGTCGGACTCAGATATTGATCTCCAATCAAATTATATTAAACCTACTTTGCTTAACAGTAATGAGTTCATTAATTTAACTGTTCAACACACAGACCAAAGGTTGTGGATAAATCATTGGTTCAAAGATAAATCAGTGATCATGTTTAATCGACCCATCATTTGCAATAGCCACGACATCAATTCTTTGGACATGCATATAATTGCATGTGTCATTGTTTGCATTCAGTCAATGGTTAGTTCACACAGCAGTGCCAATGATTAGTGTTGTGTTACTCATTACGCTGTACCACACCCATCTTTCCTGCAGATATTGAAAATTAGGATGGTAGATTTTCTGACTGTGCTGAATGGGGTTAGGAGGGAGAGAGATCATCCATAATTGAATGGCGGAGTAGACTTGATGGGCTCAATGGCTTAATTCCAGTCCTTTTACTTATGCACTTATGAACTTTTGACTGCAAATAGCCCACATTTAGTTCAGTTTAATTTAGACATAATGCGCGGAAACAGGCCCTTCCGCCCACCAAGTCCGCGCCGGCCCGCGATCCCTGTACACCAGCGCTGCCCGACACACACTAGGGACAATTTACGATCTTTTACCAAAGCCAATTAACCTACAAACCTGTATGTCTTTGGAATGTGGGAGGAAACTGGAGCACCCAGAGAAAACTGGGGAAAACCAACGCAGATCACGGGTAGAACGCACAAACTCCGTACAGACAGCACCTGTAGTCAGGATCGAATCCGGGTCTCTGGCAAGATAAGGCAGCAACTCTACCGCTGCACCACCGTGCTGCCCCAAATTTACATGAAATTCCTAGTTCAATTCCTAGTTGGGCTAAAAGCAGAAACCCTACTTCACTACAATGTGCTACAATGCTGAGAACTATATTCTACATTCTGCATCTTCCCTTTTGCTTTTGAGATTGAACAGATTGCATCTACTGTATATATGATATATCTGATATGTTTAGACAGCATGCAAAAGGTTTTTAAATTGTGACAATAGTAAACCTAAATGCAGACTCATGGTATTAGTGGCATTTAAGATACTTTGAGATAGTCATATATAGTGGCTTGCAAAAGTATTCATACCCCTTGAACCTTTCCACATTTTGTCACGTTACAACCACAAACGTAAATGTATTTTATTGGGATTCTATGTGATAGACCAACACAAAGTGGTGCATAATTGTGAAGTGGAAGGAAGATGATACATGGTTTCCAAATTTTATTACAAATAAAAAACTGAAAAGTGTGGCGTGCAAAGGTATTCAGCCCCCCTGAGTCAATACTTTGTAGAACCACCTTTCGCTGCAATTACAGCTGCAAGTCTTTTGGGGCATGTCTCTACCAGCTTTGCACATCTAGAGACTGAAATTTTTGCCCATTCTTCTTTGCAAAATAGCTCAAGCTCAGTCAGATTGGATGGAGAGCGTCTGTGAACAGCAACTTGCCAGAGATTCTCAATTGGATTTAGGTCTGGACTTTGACAGGGCCATTCTAACACATGAATATGCTTTGATCTAAACCATTCCATTGTAGCTTTGGCTGTATGTTTAGGGTCGTTGTCCTGCTGGAAGGTGAACCTCCGCCCCAGTCTCAAGTCTTTTGCAGACTCTAACAGGTTTTCTTCCAAGATTGCCCTGTATTTGGCTCCATCCATGTTCCCATCAACTCTGACCAGCTTCCCTGTCCCTGCTGAAGAAAAGCATCCCCACAGCATGATGCTGCCACCACCATGTTTCACAGTGGGGATGGTGTGTTCAGGGTGATGTGCAGTGTTAGTTTTCTGACACACATAGAGTTTTGCATTTAGGCCAAAAACTTCAATTTTGGTCTCATCAGACCAGAGCACCTTCCTCCACATGTTTGCTATGTTCCCCACATGGCTTGTGGCAAACTGCAAACGGGACTTCTTATGACTTTGTTTCAACAATGGCTTTCTTCTTGCCACTCTTCCATAAAGGCCCAATTTGTGGACGACTAATAGTTGTCCTGTGGACAGATTCTCCCACCTGAGCTGTGGATCTCTGCAGCTCCTCCAGAGTTACCATGGGCTTCTTGGCTGCTTCTCTGATCAATGCTCTCCTTGCCCGGCCTGTCCGGTGGACGGCCATGTCTTGGTAGGTTTGCAGTTGTGCCATACTCTTTCCATTTTCGGATGATGGATTGAACAGTGCTCCGTGAGATGTCCAAGGCTTGGGATATTTTTTCATAACCTAACCCTGCTTTAAACTTCTCCACAACTTTATCCCTGACCTGTCTGGTGTGTTCCTTGGGCTTCATGATGCTGTTTGTTCACTAATGTTCTCTAACAAACCTCTGAGGCCTTTACAGAACAGCTGTATTTATACTGAGATTAGATTACACACAAGTGGACTCTATTTACTAATTAGGTGACTTCTGAAGGCAATTGGCTGCACTGGATTTCATTTAGGGGTATCAGAGTAAAGGGGGCTGAATACTTTTGCACGCCACACTTTTCAGTTTTTTATTCGTAAAAAAATTTGAAAACCATGTATCATTTTCCTTCACAATTATGCGCCACTTTGTGTTGGTCTATCACATAAAATCCCTCTAAAATACATTTACATTTGTGGTTGTAACGTGACAAAATGTGGAAAAGTTCAAGGGGTATGAATACTTTTGCAAGCCACTGTAGATATGTAGGGAATGGAGGGATACAGTTTATGTGAAGATAGATCAATTGTAGTCGGTACAGACACTGTGGGCGAAATGCCTGTTCTTGTGCTGTACTGTTCTATGTTCTATGTTCTAAACCTAAACACAAACCAAAGCAAAACGGGATATATCTGACAAAGGGTCTCAGACCTGCAACGTTAACTGTTTCTCTTTCCACAGATGGTGATTAGGTTGTTGAGCATTTCCACCATTTTTGGTCTTTTTTTACACGTCCTTAGGTTTTGCATCATTAGTAGTTTAGCTTAGTTTAGTTTAGTTTAGAGACACAGTGTGGAAACAGGCCCATCGGCCCACCGAGTCCGTACTGACCCACAATCGCCCATGCACTAGTTCTAGTCCCAGACAAGCTATCATTTACAGAAGCGAACTTACCGACAAGCTGGCACGTCTTTGGAACGTGGGAGGAAACTGGAGCACCTGGAGGAGACCTACGCGGTCACGGGGAGAACGTGCAAACTCTATATAGACAGCCCCTGAGGCCAGGATCGAACCCGGGTCTCTGCCTCTGTAATGCAGCAACTTCACCACTGCACCACTGTGCCCCACCTTGAAGTACACAGCATCAGGTAGCACATTGTTGGTTCAAGTCCAGCTCAGCCATTTGAGCATTAGAGTCTGTTTTATTTTGATGGTATACGCTTGGACAGAAAAGGTTTAGATTTTCTGAGGGTCGTTAGCAAATCTTCGTGTAAACTCTTCAATAATCAAAGGGATGAAACGCAATGAATTGATTTGCTTAATATACACACAATTCCTTGGAGCGCAGGAGGATGAGGGGTGATCTTATAGAGGTGTAAAAAATCATGAGAGGAATAGATCGGGTAGATGCACACAGTCTCTTGTCCAAAGTAGGTGAATCGAGGACTAGAGGTTTAAAATGAAGGGATAAAGATGCAATAGGAATCTGAGGCGTAACTTTTTCACACAAAGGTTGGTGGGTGTATGGAACGAGTTGCCAGAGGAAGTAACTAAGGCAGGGACGATCCCAACATTAAAGAAATAGTTAGACAGGTACATGGACAGGACAGGGTTGGAGGGAGCTGTCTCACTGCGGCGACCTAATTGGCGAGTTTACAAGAGTTTAGGAGAGTTTGAAAAAGTGTCACGTTGAAGACCACCTATGACTATGTAGAAGACCTCCTTCGACTATGTTGAAGACCTCCTTCAACCTCCTTTGATTACGTTGAAGACTAGCTTCGACTAGCTTTGGGAAAATTGGACACCGAATAGTGGAGAGTGAAGACGACCTCCTTCGATCTCCTTCGACCATGATGAAGACTATCTACGACTACCTTCGACTACCCTCGATTACCTACGAATAACATGCCGACCTACAACGACCTACTTCGACTAAACCTACCAGTAAAAAAAATATCGATTTTTTCCATGGCGACCTTTTTTTACTCGCCATTTTTTACTGCCTTTGAAAAATACGGGGCGACCTAGCTTTGGCCTCGAGTGTGCGGGGACTACTCTCGAGCATGAAGGAGAGTTACATAGACCTCCTTGGATGTCGCGTTGACCATGCTGCGAGTATGAGTCGAGGGCAAACTCTTCTAAACTCGCCAATTAGGTCGCTGCAGTGGGACAGCCCCTTAAAACTATCTTCGATTGATAGATTTTGGTATTGGTCTGTCAGTTTCTTCCTGGCTGTTATCAGGCAACTGAACCACTCTACCACCAACTAGAGAGTGGGTCCTGAGCTTCCACCTACCTCATTGGAGACCTTTGAACTATCTTCAATTGGTCTTTACTGGGCTTTATCTTGCACTAAACACTATTAGCTTTATCCTGTATCTGTACACTGTGGATGGCTTGATTGTAATCATGTATAGTCTTGTCGCTGACTGGATAGTACGCAACAAAAAGCTTCTACCTGTACCTCGATACACATGGCAATAGATCACCCATGATTGAATGGCAGAATAGATTCGATGGGCCAAATGGCCTACTTCTGCTTCAGTGACTTATGAAAAGTGAACTTATAATAAACTCAACCAAAACTAACCTACACTACTGCAGGTTGATGCTCCGCGTTATAGTTCGTATCCTTGCAGTCAATTTAATGGCATAATCAATTTGAAGCCAGTTTATACAAATTTATCAACTTTTGTCGAAAGGGTGTTTTGCCATAACTTACTCTGCCACTTTCTATCTCTTCAATAAAAGAGTTTAAATATTCCAAGAACTGTCGGACTTGAAAAATCTTTCTAATTACGAAGACAATTTTCAAGAGTTGTAATTCCGAAAGGTGGCGTAGAATTTTTTTTTTCCTGTAAGTGCCTCTTGTGGAAGATTTTTAATCAAATATGAATTTTTAATTAGCGATGTTGATGTATTCATGTGAAAAATCCACTCGCAATTCTGTTGGACTGGAAAGTTTTATATTTCCAGAGATGCTTTCATCTATGTTTCTCCGCCTGTCCTCAGCTCCATCTCCCCCGCTTCAGAGAGAGTGTCAGTGAATCCTCCATAACTGTTTATTTAATTCATTTTAGTTCATTAACTTGACTTTAGTTTATTTTAGTTTTGTTTTCCGTTTAGAGATGCAGCATGGAATCGGTGGGCCGAAGGGCCTGTTTCCGTGCTGTATCTTTAAACTAAACTATTTTGGTCCTGTGGATGCTGGCATTCAAGAAATCCCATGGCAATCACAGCGTCATAGAGTGATACAGTGTGGAAACAGACCTTCGGTCCGACTTGCCCACACCGGCCAACATGTTCCTTTTACACTTGTCTCGCCTGCCTGTGCTTGGTTCATATCCCTCTAAACCTGTCCTATCCATGTACCTGCCTAATTGTTTCTTAAACGTTGCGATAGTTCCTGCCTTAACGTCCTCCTCTATACCATTTCTGAGGCAACACTGCAATGCTGCAAAGCTACAATTGACATTGAAGGTTTAGACGTGCAATGGATTTGAAAAGTTGCGGATGGTGTGGTCTCTTTCCCAATGGGTTGTAAGAGTTACAGACAGATGGTGTTACATCGCCAGTGACAGATAAGCCACTACAGAGAAGCTTGACAATGTAGGTGGTCTACAAGGAACATTAACTGAATGAATCTCTGCTCATCTGTCAGGCAAGAAATTGCAAGATTAAAATTAGTTTAGTTTTGTTTAGAGATCCAGCGTGGAAACAGGCCCTTCCGCCCACAGAGGCCGCGCCGGCCAGCGATCCCCGCACACTAAGGCTATCCTATGCAAACTAGGGACGATTTTTACAGTTTTAACGGGGATTCTGCTGTGCTCTCTCCCCTCACCCTGGCAGCCCCGGTTACCGGCTGTTCTCCCCGAGGCTGGGATGGAACGGGCGCTATGGAAATGCAGCTCTCCTCATGGTGCGGGATGTTCAAAAGTGACAGGAGCAGAATTAGGCCATTCGGCCCATCGAGTCTACTCCACCATTCAGTCATGGCTGATCTAGCTTTCCCTCTCAACCCCATTCTACAATACAATATGATATGATACGATAGAACTTTATTTATCCCAGGAGGGAAATTGTTCTGTCAGCAATCATAGAACACAAAATACAAAAAGCATGAAATTAAAGTGATGTGTGGAAAGGATTGGGGATGTGCAAAGATTGGATAGGTGGGAGGGGGGGGGGGGGGGGGGGGGGGGGGAGTCAGTCTACCCCACGACAGAAGGGGGAGGAGTTTTAACGTTTGATAGCCACAGGGAAGAAGGATCTCCTGTGGCGTTCTGTCCTGCATCTTGGTGGAACCAGTCTGTTGCTGAAGGTGCTCCTCAGGTTGACCAGTGTGTGTGTGTCATGGAGGGGTGAACTGCCTTGTCAGTTTGAGGAGCATCCTCCCCTCCAAGGCCACATCCCATGAATCCAACTCCCACCCCCAGGACAGAACCAGCCTTCCTGATGAGTTTGTTGATCCTGTAGGCGTCCGTGGCCCTCGCTCTGCTGCCCCAGCACAAGGCAGCGGGGAAGATGCCACTGGCTACCACCGATTAGTAGAACAATTCTCCTGCCTTCCCCCATAACCACAAACACCCTTTGGTGTGGGAGAATCATTGATTCCAGTAAAAAGTTGACCCGATAAACTCATCGGTTTAAGGACATAAAGTGGGCTTGTGTAATTCACCGTGTCTGTTCTTACTGATGAGCCAGCACAAATTGCCAGATGTACAATGTCCCAAATACAAGGATCACTGTAAATTGTCACGATTCTAACTTAAAAAAACACCGTGCAAAGTACTAAATCTGGGTCGGTGCCATTCAATTTAAACTAATTAAGGGTAAGATGCCCAGAAGCGATTCTGGTGGAAAGTTTAGTGTAGTTTAGTTTAGAGACAGAGCGTGCAAAACAAGCCACCAAATCCACACCAACGACCGATCCCCGCACATTAACTCAAGCCCACACACACTAGGGACAATTTACACTCATAGCAAGTACACAAACCCAAGCCGATTAACCTACAAACCTGTACGTCTTCGGAGCGTGGGAGGAAACCAGAGATCTCGGGGGAAAACATACGAGGTCACGGGGAGAACGTACAAACTCCGTACAGTCAGCACCTGTGGTTGGGATCGAACCCGGGCCTCTGGCGCTGCAAATGCTGTAAGGCAGCAACTCTACCCTGCGCCACCGTGCTGCCCTGCGATGGACTCATAATGACGCTGGATTAATCCATACACATTGTATACTAATGGTGCCGATGCTTTGGTAGATGTGGGCTACATCGGCACGAGCTGCATTAAGCCGCTTACAGCTCCAATTTCTCCATTGCAACTAGAATGTGCCACACAAAACATCAGCACAGCATGCGTTTTTATTAATTCATAGGATGTAGGGCATCATTTTGCAAGACCAATCTTATTTGTCCCATGTTTAAAGTAATAATAAACAAGCTTATTGAACCAGGACCATCGTTTGTTTGAAAAATGCTCCCACAATGTTGTTAAATGTTTTTTCCAGAATTGTAGCCCAGTGACAAAGAATTACTGGTAGAGCTGCTGCCTCACAGCGCCGGAGATCCTGACTACGTGCGCTGTCTGTGCGGAGTTTGCACGTTCTCCCAGTGACCACGTGGGTTTTCTCCGGGTGCTCCGGTTTCCTCCCACACTCCAAAGACGTACAGGTTTGTCGGTTAATTGACTTCTGTAAAATGTAAATTGTCCCTGGTGTCTAGGATAGTTTTAGTGTACGGGTGGTTATCGCTGGTCGGTGCGGACTCGGTGGGCCGAAGGGCCTGTTTCTGCGCTGTATGTCTAAAGTCTAAAGTCTAAATGTAGTACGACAAGCATTGCAAAAATGTCTCGAGGTGCTTTAGAGAAGCATTCTAAAATAATTTAATGTTGAACTGTGAGGATAAATTGAGGTAAATGACTGAAAGCTTGGTCAAAGAGAGTTTATAAAGATGTCCAGGTTTGTAGGTTAATTGGCCCCCTGTAAATTCCGCCTAGTGTGTAAGATGCAAAAGCAGGATGACATAGAACTAGTGTGAACGGGTGATCGATGGTGGGCATGGGCTAGGTGGGCCGAAGGGCCTGCTTCCACGCTGTATCTCTAAACTAAACCAAAAGCATCAACGTCAATATATATATCCAAACCCAGATGGATGTTCGTCGTGGTTGATGATTTATCATAGACTTAGTGTCGTTTAGTTTAGAGATACAGCGCGGAAACAGGCTCATTGACCGGCCGACTGGCGAGCTCCGTCCAGTAGCACCATGCTACACACTAGGGACAAATTTTACCAAAGCCAATTAACCTACTGTCTTAATCTTCTAGGCATCAGAATCAATAGGCCTGGGAGTTTCTATTAAAAAAGTATTGATGATTTTGCTGTATTATAGTTATTAAAAAAACTTTTGTTCCATTGATGGGGTGGGGGGGGGGGGGTTAAATATTTAACCCCCCCCCCACCCCAAAGGAGGAAGATTGACTGAACGCTATTGCCTTCCATCACAGTGAAGAATGTTGATTCCACTGTGGTGGATGTTTATGTTAAATTCTATTGTGTATTATTTATTTTTTTGATTGTATGGTGGCATGGTAACTCAAAGTTCACTGCATCTGAATTGGTGCATGTGACAATAAATGTGAACTTGAACTCGATCTCTCCTTGGATCCCATGTGATCTATCCTTCCAGAGCAGCCTATCGTGCGGAACCCTGTAGAATGCCTCACTGAAGTCCGTGTACACACCATCCACAGCTCTACCCTCATCAACCTTTTTGGTCTCGTCTTCAAAAAAAAATCAATCAGATTTGTGAGACAGGACCTCTCACCTACAAAACCATGCTGACTATCCCTAATCAGCCCATGCCCATCCAAATGCCTGTATAACCTATCCCTCAGAATACTCGCTAGTGACTGTCCAACTACAGATGTTAAGCTCACCAGCCTATAGTTCCCAGCATTTTCCTTGGAGCCCTTCTTGAAAAGAGGCACAACATTTGCAACACCCTCCAGTCTGCCAGCACCTCTCCTGTATTTAGGGACAACTCTTAAATTTCAACCAGGGTTCCCGCAACCTCCTCTCCCGTTTCCCGCAATGTCCTCGGATATATCTGTCCTCAGACCTGTGCTATTTGTTCCTTGTGCAGTGACTGAAACATGTACCTGTATTTCTTTTTTGTTATTGCTGGCTTCTGTTGGATTAGTGGGGGAGGATGGCGCAGTTATACCATAAATCTCCCTCTACCCTTGTCCCATTTTTTTCTGTCACCTCGTTGCATCCTCAAGCAGACTCTGACCTACAAAGTGCTCCTGGGCAGTTTGCTTTGTGCTAATGCAGTTTCTGAGATCTGTAAGACCTTCAGCAGAAAGGTTGAGGGAAGTGTTCTCCACTTTCCCTGGGTAACGCCACGCTGTGACTGTCAATGCCGGCATTAGCACAGCTTTCTTCACTGATGTATCATAAGGTCCTAAGTGATCGGAGCAGAATTAGGCCATTCAGCCCATCAAGTCTACTCTGCCATTCAAACATGGCTGATCAATTTTCCGAACTCCATTCTCCTGCCTTCTCCCCATAACCTCTGACACCCATACTAATCAAGAATCTATCTATCTCTGCCTTAAAAAAAATCCATTGATTTGGTCTCCACAGCCTTCTGAGGCAAAGAATTCCACAGATTCACCACCTTAAATTCCTCCTCATCTCCTTCCTAAAGGAGCGTCCTTTAATTCTGAGGCTATGACCTGTGGTCCTAGACTCTCCCACTAGTGGAAACATCCTCTCCACATCTACTCTATCCAAGCATTTCACTATTCGGTGAGTTTCAATGAGGTCCTCCCACATTTGCAATGAACCTTTAAAGGTACAAATCACAATACGAACAACATTCTTCCCACAATAACTTCATGTTTCTGAGGATGGGTGTGCTGGCGCTGGAGAGGGTCCAGAGGAGGTTTACGAGAGTGATGCCGTGAATGAGTGGATTAATATACGTTGAGGGTTTGAAGGCAGTGGGCCTGTACTGGCAGGAGTTTAGAGGCTAGTAAGTGGTAGGTTGTGGGCCGATAAAACCAGACTCAGGAATAGCTACTTCCCCTCTTTTATCAGGCTCTTGAACTGTCCTTCCATAATCTAGGGTACTGTCCGATTCACCTCTAGCCAACTGCGGACATTGGACCTATTGCCTTACTTTAGACTTTAGACTTTAGAGGTACAACACGAAAACAGAACATTCAGCCCAACGGGTCCATGCCAACCAGCGATCACCCCTTACACTGGCACTGTCCCACACACAATGGACAATTATACAATTCTACAGAAACCAATTAACCGACAAACCTGCAGGTCTTTGGACAGTGGGAGGAACCGCAGCAGCCAGCGAAAACCCACGCGGTCACCGGCAAAACGTACAAACTCCGTACATCCAGCACCCGTGGTCAGGATCGAACCCGGGTCTCTGGCGCTGTAAGGCAGCAACTCTGCCGCTGCGCCACTGTGCCGCCAGTTGTATGGAACCGATGTGCTACAATACTAAGAATTATATTCTACATTCTGTATCCTCCCCTGTGAGATTGACTTAATCGCATTTAGTTTAGATTACAGATACAGCGCGGAAACAGGCCATTCGGCCCACCGGGTCCGCGCCGACCAGCGATCCCTGCACGCTAACACTATCCCACACCGATGAGGGACACTTTTTACAATTACACCAAGCCAATTAACCTACAAACCTGTACATCTTTGGGGTGTGGGGGGGGAAGCCGAAGATCTCGGAGAAAACCCACGCATGTCACGGGGAGAACGTACAAACTCCATACAGACAGCACCCATGGTCAGGATCGAACCCGGGTCTCCGGCGCTGCAAGCGCTGTAAGGCAGCAACTCTACCGCTGCGCCACCGTGACCGTACAGTATTGTCTGATCTGATTGAATAGCATGCATAACAAAGCTCTTCACTGTACCTCGGTACACATGACAATAATAAACCTAAATCAGTAGGCATAAAATGTTTGTCCTCAGCTTTTGCATTATAAAATTAAAGCAGTCCATATCTGCATTAGCATGCAGAATTATCATTATGAGTCTCTACATAGCAGCCGTAAAGTTGAAGATTTTTTTTTTAATGACAATGATCGAACTGATCATCTGTTTTACTTTGTGTACTGTCTGTCACATCTCCTTGCCGGCTGCAGAATACAAATATGGAAGTGTGCGGGAAGAGATTTGTTCTGTCATTGTTGCTGCTTGTAAACATTTCCATTCCAGTGATGCCAGCTCTTGACACTTGGGACGTGAGATCCAGATTGTGACTGGTGTACTGTACACAGGGCTTGCGATCCCTGCGGGCCTGAAATGCTGCCCTAATCAACACGGCACTGAGCAAACAAACAGCTCCAAGATTTACAAATGCATTTGTAATCTCAGCTTGGTTGCAAAGGGTCAAAGTGCCCAGTGCACCGACTAATATGATGAACGTTTGACAGCACTGGGCCTGCACTCGCTGGAGTTCCCATCATCATGGGCAAGTTGCAAATACCAGAATACAAAAGGCAATAAATAATTTTTCCCCCGGATGGCTTAATGTGTTAGATGCACTTCTCGATTAGCTTATTATTAGTCTCATCCCGTCTCAGTGAAATTGCTTTAAATCTCCTCACTGAAGTTTATAAGAATGCGGAGGGACCTCATTGAAACGTACAGAACGGTGAAAGGCTTGGATAGAGTGGATTTAGAGAGGATGTTTCCACTAGTGGGAGAGTCTAGGACCAGAGGTTGTAGGACGTTCCTTTTGGATGGAGATGAGGAAGAATTTCTTTAGTCAGAATGTGGTGAATCCGTGGAATTCCTTGCCACAGAAGGCTGTGGATGCCAAGGTAATGGATATTTTTAGGGCAGAGATAGATGGATTCTTGATTAGTACGGGTGTCAGGGGTTATGGGGAGAAGGCAGGAGAATGGGGTTTGGAGGGAGATATAGATCAGCCATGATTGAATGGCGGAGTAGACTTGATGGGCCAAATGGCCTAATTCTGCTCCTGTCACATGACTTTTCTCAATGTTTTATTACTACGCTGTCTCTCTCTCAAGATATCACTTCTGCACTGATGTGTTCCTTCCCCGTACATCACAGCTACACAGACTCACCATCCGCTATATCCCTCATTTGGCTCATATCCTCTCAAACCTGCCCTATCCATGTACCAGTCTAACTGTTTCTTAAATGTTGGGATAGTCCCTGTCTCAACTACCTCCTCTGGCAGCTTGTTCCATACACCCACCACTCTTCCTATTAAATCTTTTCCCCTTCACCTTAAACCTACTCTATGTCCCCTGATCCTCGATTCACCTACTCTGGGCATCCTTCTGCTCTTCTTCTCCTTCTGGATGGTGGTAGTCATATGTTTGGAAGATATAGTTTAGTTTAGTTTAGAGATACAGCGAGGAGATGGGCACTTTGGCCCACCCCGTCCGCGCCAACCTGCGATCACTCCTTACACTAACACCACCCAACACACGCGAGAGGCAATTTACGATTTTTAACCAAAGCCAATTAACCTACAAACCTGTACGTCTTTGGAGTGTGGGTGGAAACTGGAGCACCCGGGGAAACCCACGCGATCATGGGGTGAATGTACCGAGAGCACCCATAGTCAGGATCGAACCCGGGTCTCTGGCGCTGAATGGCAGCAACTCTACCACTGCGCCACCGTGCCGCCCTAATGGTCAGAGAAACCATGTTGTATTACTGCATTACGTCTTACAGATGGTTCATGTCCTTCATGGAAGCAGAATGATTACCAGACTTAATGTTCATCGAGTGAAATTGGAGCTGAGGTGAAAGATTAGCTAACTGAGTAGTATATCAGAGTCAAGGGATGATAACATCTCTCTTCCCTCTTTCCTATGTCCTTATATTTGGATTTGACACATCCATTTTAGATCCTCATCAACTACAGACATGAATAATTTCATCCCATCACCCTGGACAAGTTGCAAATATTGGATTACAAAAGGCGATAAAGAGTTCTTTTCCTGAATGGCTTAACGTGTTAGATGTACTTCTCCATTTGTAAATACGCTCCTAAAGCTAGTTCAGTAAAAACACTGACTCACGCACTGGACCAATTTATCTTTATTTTTAGAGCAAACACAAATTCCCCTATACGATACCTGAACCGCCGGGGGTTCGATCCTTGTCTCTGCCTGGCCAAGCCCTTCAGCCTCATGCAAGCAGACACTGCCCAAAAGGTCACGCAGTCCCAAGCGCCCTTCCAGAAGATCGATGCAAAATGGGGCTACCTTTTATAGGTCCACGAACCTTGAGGGGCCGAACTACATAGGGGTGGTCCCCAAACAATCCAATCAAACATATCAATTACATCAATACATTATTGGCAGTTCCCCAACCCAATTACAGAGTCTTAAACAATGTTTCTTACAGAAGCTTCTGGAAGGAAGTCTAGTTAACTGAATAACGCAACATTTATCCTGGAACACAAAACAATTCTGCTGGGGCTTGACACTTTGGCCTATCAACAAACAGCAGGGTAACTGTCTAGCAACATTATTTACATTATTTACAATCCCTTTGCAGCAATCCAATCAAACTCATGCATTTATAATACCTTGGAGGTCCTCTGCAAGATTCTCATACATACTAACAATTACAAAGATACTTAGACTTCCCTTATCTGAAGTTCTGGTCTGGGACCTAGCTAGCAGCCTGTGTCTTCTAAAACAGAAATACAGAAATGGCCAAAACGGCCTTGCGAATGCATGAATCCTCTGCGTTATCTTGGCTCTATTTTAGCTCTATTTTGGCCAGGATTTACACATTAGTTTTTTATTAGTCTCATCATGTCTCAGTGAAATAACTTTGAGAGAACTTCTCTCGTTGCGTTTGAGTCTGGTGAACATGGCACCAACTTGGGTCATTTCTGGCAGTGATATTCTATAAAGCAAAGGTTGTATCTGGGCGGCACAGTGGCGCAGCGGTAGAGTCGCTGCCTCTCAGTGCCAGAGACCCGGGTTCGATCCTGACTACGGGTGCTGTCTGTACGCAGTTTGTACGTTCTCCCTGTGACCGCGTAGTTTATTTCCGGTTGCTCTGCTTTCCTCCCACACTCCTAGGACATGTAGGTTAATTGGCTTCTGGAAATTCCCCCTAGGACGCGAAAGTAGGATATCATAGAACGAGTGTGAATGATGCTCGGCGTGGATTCATAAATTCATAAGGTCATAAGTTCTCCGAGCAGAATTAGGCCAGTCAGCCCATCATGTCCAATCCGCCATTCAATCATGGCTGATATGCCTCTCCCTCTCAACCCCATTCTCCTGCCTTCACCCCATAACCCGTGACACCCTCACTGGTCAAGTAAGGATTTTGTGGGCCGAAGTGCCTGTTTCCACTCTGTATCTCTAAAACTAAAACTAAAGGTTATCTTGCAAGCGGCCTCCACACATTTCCTCTTTCAAAGTACGGACATGAGATTTTATTTGTCTACTGATATCGCCCCTGTGAACATAGAACATAGAACATGGTGCAGGAGTAGGTCATTCGGCCCTTTGAGCCTGCACCGTGATTCAATATGATCATGGCTGATCATCCAACTCAGAAGCTCAACAAAACTCTTCTGACTCAGTTACAACTAGTTAAATTCCCATTTGCTCCATTTTCTGATCAACCATTGAAGATACCTTTTTAATGACTGAATCTCACCAAAGATAATCTGTCAAAGATGCAAATATTTACATTAAGCCCTGCAATTCTCTTAATGTTCATTGGCACACAGAACTAATGGCAGCCATTAATGATGTTCATTCATCGGGACAATCAGTTGTCAATTTTCAGTAGAACTCTGGAATTTAGGAGATTAAGAGGGGATCTTATAGAAACTTACAAAATTCTTAAGGGGTTGGACAGGCTAGATGCAGGAAGATTGTTCCCGATGTTGGGGAAGTCCAGGACAAGGGGTCACAGCTTAAGGATAAGGGGGAAATCCTTTAAGACCGAGATGAGAAAGACTTTTTTCACACAGAGAGTGGTGAGTCTCTGGAACTCTCTGCCACAGAGGGTAGTTGAGGCCAGTTCATTGGCTATATTTAAGAGTGAGTTGGATGTGGCCCTTGTGGCTAAGGGGATCAGAGGGTATGGAGAGAAGGCAGGTACAGGATACTGAGTTGGATGATCAGCCATGATCATATTGAATGGCGGTGCAGGCTCGAAGGGCTGGATGGCCTACTCCTGCACCTAATTTCTATGTTTCTATGTTTCTATGTTAACTCACAAAGTTCTTGATACCGGGTGGCGTCATCAGCAGTTGCTGCCTCGCCAACAGTCTGTCTGTCCTTATTTTCAGTGTGTGTTAAAAAGTATGTTTTAGTGTTCCTTGGTTAATTTTGGGGAGGGGGGTGGGGGGTTGGGGGAAACTTTATTTCAATCTGTTACCTCAACGGAGATGCAATTTATTTTTTGTATCGTATCTCCGTCTGCACTGCGGCCTAACATCGTGGATTTGGCGGCCTTTCCTGGAGATCGACCCGGCGCTCCAAGCCGCAGGAGTCTGCAGGACTTTAACATCGCAGAGCTAGCGATCCCTTTGGCGGCGATCGAAGCTCCAACCGTGGGGCCTGTGGACTTTAACATCGTGAAGGCCGCAATCTATCCTAGCTGAAAGGCAACCAGCAATAACTGCTGGGGGGTACACAAAAGGCTGGAGAAACTCAGCGGGTGCAGCAGCATCTAAGGAGCGAAGGAGATAGGCAACCTTTCGGGCCGAAACCCGTCTTCAGACTGATGGGAGGTGGGAGGGGCGGGGAGGAGAAAGGAAAAAGGAGGAGGAGCCCGAGGGCTGAAGGAGAGGTGGGAAGGGGAGGTTGCAGACTCCCCAAGCGGAATATGAGGTGCTGTTCCTCCAACATGCGGTGTTGCTCACTCTGGCCGTGGAGGAGGCCCAGGACAGAGAGGTTGGATACGGAATGGGAGAGGGAGTTGAAGTGCTGGGCCACCGGCAATGACCAACCCGACCTCCCGGTGGCTCAGCACTTCAACTCCCTGTCTACGAGAGGTGGCGCCGGCAACGCTGGGACAGGGTTGCTCAAGGTCTCCCTGCTGGAGGGGGAGACCAGGACGGGTCAGTGTTCTACTGATGCCATATCTGTCACAGCGCTGGCCTACGGAAAGCCGCGCTAACAGCGCCTGCGATAGGGCTGCTTCATGTGTGAAAATGCCGGCCTACGGGAGAGCCGTGCCAGCAGCGCCTAGGAGAGGGCTGCTCAAGGTCTCCCTGTGGCAAAGGGCAGACCAGTTCGGGTCAATGGGTTGTTGACACCGAACGTTTTCACAGCGCAGGCCTACGGGAGAGCCGCGCCACAAGCACCAGGACCTCCCGTGAGCATTAGCCGGGAGAGCCAGGGCAGGAGGATGCTGACCCTGAAGTTTGGGGACCCATCACACCAGCACCTCGTTTAAGGCTGTGTGTGACCTCCCGTGCGCATCAGCCGGGAGCGCCAGGGCAGTAGGATGCTGACCCTGAAGTTGGTGTCACTGCTTATGTGCATACACCAGAGCACAAGAGCCGTGCTCCAGGTGTCCCGGATGTGGTTAGCAATTTACCATACCGGTGAAGTCGGGGATGACAATTTGGCCAGCAAATTAATGGTCCTCACCAGTTCCAGGACTTCATAATGGGGAAAAATTCACATATCAAACACCTGTTTACTGAGCATCGCTCTAAAGGAGCGCATCGTGAGGGCGCATGAATTAAGGCTGCAAAAGACCTAAAAAAAAAACTAAATAAATAAAACTGGTTGATGCTGGAATTATACCCATTTGTTAGTTTAATATTTATGAATAAATATCCAGCCTACGCTCAACCCACGGTTCGCAGCCTTGCGCAGATCCTCCAGTACCCAGGGGAATACCTGGACGATGAGACTAAAACTGAGGCCAGGATGCCACCTCCAAAACCGTATCCTTTCAGATTATGAAACAGTAAGTGAATATTGGTCTGTATCCGGGGATCACGAATATGTATCTCGGAATTACATCCACTCGTACAAAATAGACACAGTTTGGTATTGGGGTTCAATACCACTAACTCTATAGGTGGATGATGCATATCAGCCTTAACCATTGTGTCCAATTCCCCAGCCAAAAGGACGATGGTGGGTGTCGAGTCATTCTGGGCCGGAACATACTCAACCCTTAAGGTCCAGAATGAAAGGTTTAAATAAAATTTTCAGTCTTGTAACTGGGATTAAAAAGGGTGTTATATTGGCAGTCATAGATCTGAAAGATAAATATTCAGCTACCATACACCTGTTGAGAGGTTAGGTCCTCACCCATCTAATTAAACTTAAATTAGTGTCATTTAGAATGATTGGCTATTTGAGGTCATCATTGGTTAATTAACATGACAGCACTTTGGCTGCGGCCAAAATTGTAACTAATGTCTCGCGATGTACTAGCGACATTCTGACTCAATAACCTTAGTTTACAAACTGATGTGAGCTTCAGGATGAGGAGCCACTGATATCAAGTCTGGCTGGGACGGCACATAAAATGTGAAAGAAGCATTAACCCTGCAGAGGCTGGGGTAAACTGCGTAGAATTGCTGGGTGCATTCTATGTCCTAAAGAATTCTGCTCAACAAAGCATGATTGCATGTGCAGCTTCAGATTCACAATACCACAGCTGGTACCCATATCAATCACATGGGTGGAATGAGGTCATTATTCTGTAACAGTCTGCCTAGCCTTATCTGGCACTGGTGCATTACAAGGAACATCTGGGTCTCAGATATTTACCTTTCAGGTAGAGATAATGCGAAAGTTGCAGACACCAGGTCATGTAAATTCCATGACAAACATAAAATGAATTAAGAATCCAAAAGTTCAAAATCATTGTTAGCTGGTATGGATTGCCAGACATACATCTGTTGTATCTGGGTTAAATTATCAGTACCTGTATTCGGCATGGGAACTAAATCTAGGGGAAGTAGCGGAGGATACATTCTCGCTACATTGGGGATGTATGTTCTTACACTTCCCCATTTCTTCCTCATTCAATCAATGTCTCACCAAAATAGAGTATGACTACACTTAGGTGTTTAGTGGGTTCTAAACTGGTCCACACAGCATGGTCCCATTGGTTTGAGACGGATGACACAACATTCATGATCATCCCAATTACAGTAACTTGTTGGTTCACACTGGGACAGGAGGAAAGTTCCCCTTTACATGAGTATGTTAATTTATTGATTTGTATCTTCTGACCAGACTGCTCCAGGGACTCAGACTATTGAGTAGAACCGTCGATGTGATTACGATGGTCTGGAGAGATAGTACTAAAAAACAATATGTATCTCATATTAAAAAATGGGAGATGTCCTGTTTACAGTTAAATATATCTTATCATAAGTTGCAGGCATACCGGATGTATTGGAGTTCCTGGCTACATTGCATTTTGACGAGCAGTTAAGCTATAGTGCAATTTATAGTGCTAGAAGTACTTTGTCCTCCTACTAAGTGTAACGGTCTGGACAACACTCTGTCGGATCTCATCTATTTGTGACCGATTCATAGGAGGTATTTTAACAAAACCCTCCCAGACATACATATTCAGAAATCTGGGATGTGAGCATAGTTCTCACGCTGCTTTGGCAATGGGCTCCAATTACATCTCTGCCTTTCAGGAAGTTCACGCTCAAAGTGATCATGTTCATGGTGTAGCATTATGGGTCCAAATATTGCAAAAGGTTTGACTGGAATGCATTCTTCTGTAGATGATATTGTGTTTTATGCATACCATCTAATCAAACAGAGCAGGCCAGGGATGGCTGGAACCAAAATAAGCTTAAAATATACCCATTGATCTAAGACTATATGTAATTACGCATCTGAGCTAATAATATCAAGGTCATCAAGAGTCTCAGAGGCTCTGAAACAGCGATGGTCATCAGCCACATAAAACCTCATACACAGGTGTCAGTACAAGCTATTGCTAGATGACCGAAACAGGTTTGCATTTTGCTGGAGGAGACACTGATGTGTTTAAATCACTCCACCAGGGCGGCATCAACGTACGCAGCAAAGGCGCAGGACATGCCATTAGACCAAATCCTCACCGCAGGATAGTCCAGTTAAGGAACCTGTTAGGGTTTCTGACAAACCTGTCCTCGCAATGCAAAGATTGGGCAAGCTGTTTTGGGTTCTGTTTGAGTTCTCCTTTGTAATTTCCCCTGCGAAAGAGGGGTTATTACTGTTGTGTAAAATTTTATTGTTTAAGACATTTATTGTATAAATTAAACAATCTTTGATACATTATTTGGTTATCCTGTGTCAACCAAGGCAGTGGGTCATATGGAACTGTATCTGCGGCATGAAATCACAGAGCTTTGAAATCTTCATGTCACTCATGTGACTCCGAAGTAAAATAGTAAGATTAAACGAGAACATACCAGTTTGAAGTTTGATCCTTATTTTATGAGGAGTTACGTTGAGGGATTACGTGCCCTCCACTCCCACCCTCATAATCTAAAGGATCATCTGGTAGTTCTAGTCTTCTAAAAGCCTTACTATGTTACTTCGGCTATTGGGTTTCTGTGTTTTCACGCCGCTGCTTTGAAGTATGACAAGCATGCGCTCTGGCGGGGCTTCCTCACGTAATCCCTCATCGTAGCTCCTCATAAAATAAGGATCAAACCTCAAACTGGTAAGTTCTCGTTTAATCTTACTATTTTATTCTATTCTTTAGAATGTGCAATGAAACTGTCTCTGATCCTAATAACATCAAACTCACCCGTGTGCTTAAAGTTGTTGTTGGAGTGATTAGACCCTATTTGATCGGATCATCCAATGTTTCATTAAGCTTATCCTTTAAATCCTCTGGCACCTCACCAGAGCCATGTAGAGGAGATATTGCTTCTTCAAGTCTGATCACATCCTTTGAACCCTTGCACTCACTCATCACCCAAGTGTGTTTCTGCATTAAAACCTCTGTAGGCTTATTGTCAGTGATTGTGTACACTGTTACTCCAAGAATGAAGTTCTATTAATTGCATATGTTTTAATAACTATTATGTATAAACAGAACTTTATAGGTTCAGGTCCATAATTGTCACTTGTACAGTGAAAAGTTCTGTTTTATGTGCTAGGGTGTCGCAGCGTTAGACTTGCTGCCTTACAACACCAGAGACTATGGTTGCTGTCTGCATGAGGTTTGTAATTGTAAATTGTCCCTAGTGTATAGGATAATGATAATGTAAGGAGATCGCTGGTTGGCGCGGACTCGCAGGTGTTTCCGTGCTGTATCACCAAAACTGAACTAAACAAAGAATGAAGTCCTATTAATTTGTACGGTCTCCCCGTGACCTGCGTGGGTTTTCTCTGGGTGCTCCGGGTTCCTCCCGCACTCCAAAGTTGTGCAGGTTTATAGGTTAATTGGCTTTGGTAAAATTGTCCCTAGTGTGTAGGATAGTGTTAGTATAAGGGGTCATGGCTGAGCAGCATGCACTCGGTGGATCGAAGGGCCTGTGTCCTTGCTGTGTCTCTAAAGTCTAAAGTCTAAATCAGATAATACTATACATAAATAAAATCAAGCCAAACTAAAGTACTAAAGATAGAGCATAGAGAAAGATACAGTGTTGGGAATATAGTTCTCAGCATTGTAGTGGAACAGTTGCAGAGAAAATGTCCAATGTCTACAAAGAGGTAGGTTGGAGTATTCAGGCTGTACCCTAGATAATGGAAAGGATGTTCAGAAGGTTGATAACAGATTGAAAGTAGCTGCTTGGCCCAATCGATTGATTTTTTATTACTTGTCATTCGAAACCTCAGAGAGGCTCAAACGAAAAAAAAAAAATCTAGAATCCACCTTAAAAATATCCACTGACTTGGCCTCCACCGCTATCTGTGGCAATGAATTCCACAGATTCACCACCCTCTGACTAAGAAATTCCTCATCATCTCTTTTCTAAATGTACGTCCTTTTATTTTTTAATAATAATATTTTTATTAGAAGCATACATATCATTATCAGAACACATTTTGTTTATCAATTACATATTGTTAATAGTTGGGATCCCAGCTATCAAAATAGTTGTGGTCCTCGTTTATCAATTACATATTAACACAGCTTCTATTTGTTTATTATTTTTTATAGATAGAAAGAAAGGGAAAAAAACGATTTAGAAAAATAGGATCAATTACCAATAATACAACTTTGGAGATAGGTCCGTAGATTATAAAACGTAACTATTCATCTAATCCTAGGTTCAAGTTTCAGTCTAGCTTCCGTGCCAGACCAATTTACCCTTTCAGAAAATCAATAAATGGAGACCATATTCTAGCAAATAATTCTGGATTGTCAATTAAGATAAGTCTAGTTCTTTCCAAATATAAGGTCTCAGACATCTCCATAATCCACATTTTAATTGCGGGGGTAGTTGGGTTTTTCCCAAGTTTTAATATTAATTTTTCCAGTTATTATACTATAATCAAGGATGTTTCTTTGGCTTGTTGTAAGTTTTAAGCTTTGTTCTTATATTCGTAATATTAATAGTTTTGAGTCTGGATCCAATTGGATATAAACTTCAGAAATTATTTTTAAAATATCCGTCCAGAAATTTTTGATTTTTATACAATTTACAAAAGTATGAGTTAAATTAACCTCTGAGTATTGGCATTTATCACAGATAGGGGAGATATGTGGAAAAATTCTATTTAATTTTGTTTTAGAGTAATGCAGTTTATGTAGTACTTTAAATTGTATTAAAGAATGTCTGGCATTTAACGAGCATTGATGTATATGTTGTAGACTTTCGTCCCAAATATCTTTCGTTATAGGTTGATCTAATTCATTTTCCCATGCTTGTCTATATAATTCCGTCGACGGGACCTCACTATCTAAAAGAGTATTATAAATGTGAGATATTAATTTATTTGTATTCGGATGTTTATTCAAACATTCATCAAGAGTCTCTGGCTCTCTAGTTCTATATTCTTGTGTGTGTGATTTAACATAATTTCTAAGTTGTAAATATCTAAAAAAATTATTTGAATGTAGTCCATAATTCTGTTGTAACTCCTGAAATGAAAGAAAAATACATCCTTTTATTCGGAGGCTAACAATTAAGGGTGGCACAGTGGCGCAGCGGTAGAGTTGCTGCCTCACAGCACCAGAGACCCCGGTTCGATCCTGACTACGGGTGCTTGTCTGTACAGAGTTTGTACATTCTCCCCGTGACATGCATGGGTTTACTCTGAGATCTGCGGCTTCATCCCACTCTCCAAAGACGTACAGGTTTGTAGGTTAATCGGCTTGGTATAAATCGAATCAAAAAAGTCCCTAGTGTGTGTGCAGGATAGTGTTGGTGTGCGGGCATCGCTGGTCGGTGTGGACTCGGTGGGCCGAAGGGACAGGTTCCCTGCTGTATCTCTAAAACTAAACTAACCTAAACTAAACTTAATTCCTCTGTCCAAATGATTACGTCGGGACAGTTGGGCTGTGATAACACAGACAAGGAACAGCAACCTGTCGCTAATTGTCGGCCTGTGGGATATGCCCAGTGGGTAAGGATGTGCAGAGGGAGAGGGAGACACACTGAAGCAATATCATAGATAGATAGCCCAAAGCCGAGCTGAGCTGTTCTGATACAGATGGAATAAACGAGATACCTGGAGCAGCAGAATTCAATATTAAGTTTGGAAAGCTATGAATGATGAAGGGAAAATGCCTCTGGCAATGTGTCAAGTCAAGTGCAGTGGAGTGGAGCTTATTGTCATATATACAAGTGCGGTCAGGTACAGGTACAATGAAAAGTCTTGCTTGCAGTAGCATTACAGGCACCGAGACACAGACTAGAGACAAAAACATGAATTATACATAAATTACTCCTAGATTCTACAAAGCAGCGACAAAGAACACGGCAAGGCACAAAACACGGTGCAAAAACAAGTGCATGGTCGTGCATGAGGTGATTGTAGTTTTCTGTTGCTGTGGTAGGATGAGGGTTGTGTAGGAAATAACTACAGATGCTGGCTTAAACCGAAGATAGACACAAAATGCTGGATTAACTTAACGGGACAGGCTGCATCTCTGGGGAGAAGGAATGCATGACATTTCGGGTCGAGTTACTCTGGCTTTTTGTGTCTATATTAGGGCTGTGCAGGTCGGTTCAAGAAACCGATGGTTGTAGGAAAGCAGTTGTTCCCGAACCAGGTTTCTGTGGGACATCAGGCTTCTGTACCACCTCTTAGTTTAGTTTGGTTTACTTTAGAGATACAGCGCGGAAACAGGCCCTTCGGCTCAGCAAGTCCGCGCCGTCCAGCGATCCCCGCAGACTGACGCTATCCTATGCATTTGGGACAATTTACATTTTCATACCAGGCCAATTAACCTACTAACCTATGCGTCTTTGGAGTGTGGGAGGAACCCGGAGAAAACCCACGCGGTCACGGGGAGAACGTACAAACTCCGTACAGACAGCATCCGTAGTCAGGATCGAACCCGGGGTCTGTGGCGCTGAAAGGCAGCAACTCTACCTCTGCGCTAGCGTGCTGTCTGATATTGGCAGCGAGAAGGGGGGCACAGCCTAGATGTTTGGGATCATTGATGGCTGTCCATCTCTGGGAGGTGTTGGTGATGACTGAACTCACCTCGTCTAGGGAACACATAGCGAGCAGTCCTGAACTACTATCTACCTCATTGGAGACCCTTGGAATATCTTTGATTGGAATTTACTGGACTTTTTCTTCCATGGAACGTTGTTCACGTTTTTCCCTTTATCATGTATCTGTACTGTGGATAGCTCGATTGTAATCATCTAGCAAAGGAGGGAAGGGGGAGAGGAGTGCAAGATGGAGTTACTTAAAAATAGGAAAATTCACTGTTCATGCTGCTGGGTTGTAAGCTACCCAAGCGAAATATGAGGTGGTGTTTCTCCAATTTGCGTGTGGCTTCACTCTGACAATGGTCAAAGGTCAGAAAGGTCAGTGTGGGAATGGAAAGGGCAGTTGAAATGGTTGGCAACCAGTATTGAGACCCCAGTTTGAGATCCCGTAGGCCTAGACAGACCAGGAGTAGGTGTTCAGCGAAACGTTCGCCGAGTCTACCTTTGGCCTCACCGATGAACAGGAGCCCACATCGGGAAGACCGGATGCAGTAGATGAGGTTAGAGGAGGTACATGTGAACCCATGTCCAACTTGAATAGACTGTCGGGGTCCCTGGATGGAGGAGTGGAGGGAGGAGGTGTGGGGACAGGGGTTGCATCTCCTGCAGCTCATAATCATACTTTATTAGCCAAGCATGTTTTGCTACATTCGAGGAATTTGATTTGCCATACAGTCATACTAATAAAAAGCAACAGAACACACAAAATACATTTTAACATAAACATCCACCACAGTGACTCCTCCACATTCCTCACTGTGATGGAAAAAGGCGAAAAAAAGTTCAATCTCTTCCCTTTGTTCTCCCGCGTTCGGGGGCCTCGAGCCTTCAGTTGATGGGATGATCTTGACTCCCGAAGCCGGCAGCGGGCCCTCCCGCTTGGGGGGGGGGGGGGGATGTCAGCTCCCCGCACTGGCGAACGGACCCCGGGTCGGGGCTGGTCGAAACCTTCTGCGTCGTTTGGAGCTTCCCGACTCGGTCTCTACCTGAGACTGCGAGCTCTGCGGTGTTGAAATCCGCAGGCCGCGGTTGGACTGTCGATCCCAGGCAAGGAACCGGCTCTGATGGCAAGTCCACGCCCCGCGGTGGGGCTCAAAGTCAGTCCCGAGCAAGGCCTCCAGCTCCACGATGTTAGCGACCAGAGATACGATCCGGAAAACAATCGCATCTCTGGCAAGGTAAGAGATTGAGGAAAAAGTTTCCCTCCGACCCCCCCCCCCCCCCCCCCCCCCCCCCCCCCCCCCCCCCCCCCCCCCCCCCCCCCCCCGCCCACCATCCCACATAAAACAAACCAGAGAACATTAACACCTGCTTTTAAAACACACTAAAGACAACCAAAAAAAAAGACGAAAGGACAGACAGACTGTTGGCGAGGCTGCCGTCGTGGCGCCACCCGGTGGTGCGTTGGCGGCCTCGCAGTTGCAGAGGAAAGTACCAGGGGAGGGAGTGGTTTGGATGGGAGAGGATGAGTAAAAGTTCTCTTAGAACTGAGGTAAAATGTTTTAGTCCTTGAGACGAGTTACTCCAAGGCATCTTCTTGCTGAGCGTCGAATGATGACGCAGGGATTCCTGAAACAATCTTTATTTCAATTGACGTAAGCAGGAGGCAGTTCGTATGTATGTAAATTTACTGCAAACAATAAAGGGATAAATTAGTTCTATGCACAATAGCTTAGGAAGCAATTTTGTGCCAGTCTCGTAAATTTCTATCCTGCTTTTAAGTCTCAAGAAAAATCAATACAAATTAAAATCCCATTGGGTGATCACTCCTTTGGTAGTTAGGATGTTCTGCCCGATTAACTTTACCCTTGAGACATTGACTCCATCTACACCAAACAGCCAAGTTCAGTTTTAAGTTCATTTCAGTTTAGTCTAGTTTATTGTCACCTGTACACGAGGTGCAGTGAAAAGGTTTTGTTGCGAGCTAACCAGTCAGCAGAAAGACAATACATGGTTACAATCGAGCCATTTACAGTGTATAGATACATGATAACATTCAGTGCAAGGTAAAGCCAGCAAAGTCCAATCTATGATAATCTGAGGGTCACCAAAGAGGATTGGTGAATCATCCTACCAGCTACCATCTGGTAGCTGATAGGATGATTCAGTTGCCTGATAACAGCTGGGAAGAAACTGTCCCTGAATCTGGAGATGTGTATTTCCACACTTCTTTACCTTTTGCCTGATGGGAGAGGGGAGAAGAGGAAGAGGAAGTGGCCAGGGTGCGACTCATCCTTGAGTGTGCTGCTGGCCTTGCCGAGGCAGTGTGAGGTGCAAATGGAGTCAATGGAAGGGATGTTGGCGTCCGTGATGGCCAACAAATTCCCTCGCTGGTCATTCCTGCTTCTCCCTGCTCCTGTTCTTCTGAGAGGGAAAATTCAATATAAACATAGAAACATAGAAAATAGGTGCAGGAGTAGGCCATTCGGACCGTCGAGCCTGCACCGCCATTCAATATGATCATGGCTGATCATCCAACTCAGTATCCCATACCTGCCTTCTCTCCATACCCCCTGATCCCTTTAGCCACAAGGACCACATCTAACTCCCTCTTACATATAGCCAATGAACTGGCCTCAACTACCTTCCGTGACAGAGAATTCCACAGATTCACCACTCTCTGCGTGAAAAATGTTTTTCTCATCTCGGTCCTAAAAGATTTCCCCCTTATCCTTAAACTGTGACCCCTTGTCCTGGACTTCCCCAACATCGGGAACAATCTTCCTGCATCTAGCCTGTCCAACCCCTTAAGAATTTTGTAAGTTTCAATAAGATCACCCCTCAATCTTCTAAATTCTAGCGAGTACAAGCCGAGTCTATCCAGTCTTTCCTCATATGAAAGTCCTGACATCCCAGGAATCAGTCTGGTGAACCTTCTCTGTACTCCCGCTATGGCAAGAATGTCTTTCCTCAGAATTGGAGACCACAAATGTACGCAATACTCCAGGTGTAGTCTCACCAAGACCCTGTACAACTGCAGTAGAACCTCCCTGCTCCTATACTCAATCCTTTTGCTATGAATGCTAACATACCATTCGCTTTCTTCACTGCCTGCTGCACCTGCATGCCTACTTTCAATGACTGGTGTACAATAACACCCAGGTCTCGTTGCAACTCCCCTTTTCCTAATTGGCCACGATTCAGATAATAGTTTACTTTCCTGTTTTTGCCACCAAAGTGGATAACCTCACATTTATTCACATTATTCTGCATCTGCCATGCATTTGCCCACTCACCCAGCCTATCCAAGTCAACTTGCAGCCTCCTAGCATCCTCCTCACAGCTAACACTGCCCCCCAGCTTCGTGTCATTCGCAAACTTGGAGATGTTGCATTAAATTCCCTCATCCAAATCATTAATATATATTGTAAATAGCTGGGGTCCCAGCACTGAGCCTCGTGGTACCCCATTAGACACTGCCTGCCGTTCTGAAAAGGACCCGTTTACTCCTACTCTTTGCTTCCTGTTTGCCAGTCAGTTCTCTTTCCACATCAATACTGAACCCCCAATACCGTGTGCTTTAAGTTTGTATACTAATCTCTTATGTGGGACCTTGTTGTAAGCCTTCTGAAAGTCCAGATATAACACATCCACTGGTTCTCCCTTATCCACTCTACTAGTTACATCCTCGAAAAATTCTGTAAGATTCGTCAGACATGATTTACTTTTCGTTCATTTTCGCTCTCCCTCCCTTTTTAAAAAGTGGGGTGACATTAGCTACCCTCCAATCCTCAGGAACTACTCCAGAATCTAAAGAGTTTTGAAAAATTATCACTAAGGCATCCACTATTTCTGTGGCTACTTCCTTAAGTACTCTGGGATGCAGCCTATCTGGCCCTGGGGATTTATCAGCCTTTAATCCATTCAATTTACCTAACACCACTTCCCGGCTAACCTGGATTTCACTCAGTTCCTCCATCTCATTTGACCCGCGGTCCCCTGCTATTTCCGGCAGATTATTTATGTCTTCCTTAGTGAACACAGAACCAAAGTAGTTATTCAATTGGTCTGCCATGTCCTTGTTCCCCATGATCAATTCACCTGTTTCTGACTGCAAGGGACCTACATTTGTTTTAATTAATCTTTTTCTCTTCACATATCTGTAAAAACATTTGCAGTCAGTTTTTATGTTCCCTGCCTGTTTTCTTTCATAATCTATTTTCCCTTTCCTAATTAAGCCCTTTGTCCTCCTCTGCTGGACTCTGAATTTCTCTCAGTCCTCTGGTAGGCTGCTTTTTCTGGCTAATTTGTACGCTTCATCTTTTGTTTTGATACTATCCCTAATTTCCTTTGTTATCCACGGATGCTCTACCTTTCCTGATTTATTCTTTTGCCAAACTGGGATGAACAATTGTTGTAGTTCATCCATGCAGTCTTTAAATGCCTTCCATTGCATATCCACCGTCAACCCTTTAAGAATCACTTGCCAGTCTATCTTGGCCAATTCATGTCTCATACCCTCAAAGTTACCTTTCTTTAAGTTCAGGACCCTTGTTTCTGAATTAACAATGTCACTCTCCATCCTAATGAAGAACTCAACCATATTATGGTCATTCTTGCCCAAGGGGCCATGCACATCAAGACTGCTAACTAACCCTTCCACATTACTCAATACCCAGTCTAGAATAGCCTGCTCTCTCGTTGGTTCCTCTACATGTTGGTTTAGAAAACTATCCCGCATACATTCCAAGAAATCCTCTTCCTCAGCACCCGTGCCAATTTGATTCACCCAATCTATATGTAAATTGAAGTCACCCATTATAACAGTTTCACCTTTGATGCACGCATTGCTAATTCCTGTTTGATGCCATCCCCAACTCCACTACTACTGTTAGGTGGCCTGTACACAACACCCACTAGCGTTTTCTGCCCCTTAGTGTTTCGTAGCTCTACCCATATCGAGTCCACATCCTCCAAGCTAATGTCCTTCCTTTCTATTGCGTTAATCTCCTCTCTGACCAGCAACACTACCCCACCTCTTTTTCCTTTCTGTCTATCCATCCTGAATATTGAATATCCCAGCCTTGGTCACCCTGGAGCCATGTCTCTGTGATCCCAACTATATCATAATCATTAATAGCTATCTGCACATTCAACTCATCAACCTTGTTACAAATGCTCCTTGCATTGAGACACAAAGCCTTCAGGCTTGTTTTTACAACACTTTTACCCCTGATACAATTATGTTGAAAAGTGGCCCTTTTTGATTTTTGCCCTGGATTTGTCTGCCTGCCTCTTTTACTTTTCACCTTGCTACCTATTGCTTCTACCCTCATTTTATACCCCTCTGTCTCTCTGCTCACACATTTAAGAAACCCACCATCTCTTATTCTCTGTTTATTATTTGTTTCTTCATTCTCCCCTACATGTTGGGTCTGAGTGCTTCCCTTCTCTGCCTCCAGCCTCAGAAACTGTCTACTAGCTTTCTCTATTTCAGTCCCTCCCGTCAACCGATCTAGTTTAAAGTCTCCCCAGTAGCCTTTGCAAATCTCTCCGCCAGGATATTGGTTCCCCTCGGGTTCAAGTGCAAACCGTTATTTTTGTGCAGGTCACACCTTCCCCAAAAGAGGTCCCAATGATCCAGAAACTTGAATCCCTGCCCTCTGTACCAGTCCTTCAGCCACGCATTTATCCTCCACCGTGTCCCATTCGATCAATAATAGCATATCTGCTGGCTTCTCTTTCTCTTCATCTTGCACCAAGCATTATTCTCTTTATCCTGTATCTGTAGTGGGTGGCTTGGTTGTAATCATATATAGTCTTTACGTCTAGCACGCAAAAGAAAGCTTTTCACTGTACCTCAGTACACGTGGCAATAAAGTAAACTAAATCAACAAAATTGCTTTACTTTACTTTAGAGATACAGCGTGGAGACAGGCCCTTTGGCCCACAGAGTCCGCGCCGACCAGCGATCCCCGCATGCTAACACTATCCTACACACTAGGGGTAATTTACAGTTTTTACCAAAGCCATTAAACCAGTACGTCTTTGGAGTGTGGGGGGAAACCAGGGCACCCGGAAAAAACCGAAGAACGTACAGAGAGAACGTATAAACTCCCTACAGACAGCACCCATAGTCAGGATCGAAGCCGGGTCTCTGGCGCTGTGAGGCAGCAACTCTACCGCAGCGCCGACAATGCCGCCCCCTAGTGTCAGTGTCGGTGTCATCCAAATAGTTTTGCCATCTTACAGCATGATAAAGCAGGCATGATATTTATGTGGCACTAAACCTGGCGACTCTGTGTACTGTATCAGTGTGCTGCTGCCATACGCTCGTACTGGGTCTGCTTATCAATGATGCATCTAAGTGCTTATGTGTCGCCATACTTCTACTGAACGCCACACAAAAATGAATTTCACCGTACCTTTTCTAAATGTGACAAATAAGGTGCCACTGAACTGTTGAACCAGCATTGAACATGAATCCCATAAAGTCGCCCACAGTGCACAGAAAAAGGGCACGACATTTAATTCAAGATGCATGGGGTTGGTTGCAAAGAATTTATTCCACACTAGCGACATTTCTCATGCTTTGTTGCAAAATGTCCGGAGGCTCAACCCTGCTCCACATGGGCTGTTGTTAAGGGAGGTGGGCAGGGAGCAGGTGGACAGAGCAGATTGTCCTCTAGAGATAGATCCATCAGAGTATGAAATAGCCGACCGGCCTGCAGGCGACTAACGGCCGACAGAGGCACGATGAAATGATGCTCTTTGCGTCTGTTTTAGGGTAGTTCAGAAATACGGTGCAGAAACTGGCCCTCCGGCCCACTGAGTCCGTGCCGACCGGCGATCACCACACACACTTAAGGGGCTGTCCCACTGTACGAGCTAATTCAAGAGCTCTCCCGAGTTTAAAAAAAAAAAATCAAACTTGTGGTAAGTACGTAGAATGTACATAGCGGCTACGTCGGAGATCGAGGATGTCTCATAGCGGCTCGTAATGATAACGGCAGGTACTCGGGAATCGCGGCAACTCGTGAAGTTTTTTCAGCACCGTGAAAAATGTCCACGAGAGCCCCCGAGTACCCATGAATAGCTATTACTGAGTTCAAATCAGGGGAAACTCGGGAGAATTCTTGAATTACCTTGTACAGTGAGACAGGCCCTTAACACTATCTTACACACGCTAGGGACAGTTTACGCCAATTTTGCTGAAAACAATGAACCCACAAACCTGTTCGTATTAGGAGTTTGGGAGGAAACCAGAGCTTCCTGGAGAAAACCAGACACATGCTGATTTGTAGGTTAATTAGCTTCTGTTTGTGTATTTCTGGTTAAGTTTGCTGCCTTACAGCGCCGGAGACTCGGGGTTCGCTTCTGTAAAACCAAAAAAAGACCTTCCTGCCTCCATTAAGGCCCCCTTCCCTTCTCTTGCCCCCAGATGGACATGCTGCGGGATCCTTTGAATTTGCAGAAAATCTAGTTCTTGGAGAGCGATGAAAAGAACGAATCCTCTGCAATTCTTTTGATCCTTTATCATTGTCAAAACATAGCCACTGAGTAATGAAAAAAGGGCCTTTAAAAGGAGGCAGCTTAACTTTGACTGCCAACGATGCAGTGTGAGGGAGGTGATTCCAGACTGCTCTGTAATTAAGTGTCATAGATGACATTTTCACCCCTGCTTACACAAGCATTTAAACAAAAAAAAACAACTGAAGGCTTGCGAGTTCGTCCACATCCATTTCGTTAGCACCATAATCACCAGAGAAAGCTGCACAGCTAGTTAGTCCACCCATCCCTTGAAATAGTTCTTGCCTTGAGCAATTGTTAATTTAGCCAGGTTTAGAGATACAGGGTGGAAACAGGCCCTTCGGCCCACTGAGTCCTTGCCGACCAACGATCTCCTGCTCACACTAGTTCTATGTTAGCCCACTTTCGCATCCTATGCACTAGGGGCAATAATTAGCCTACAAACCCGCATGTTTTAGTTTTCATCTGAGCTTAGTTTAGTATATGTCTAAAGGGTGTTGTAGTTTAGTTTTAGTTTAGAGATTCAGCGCGGAAACAGGCCCTTCGGCCCGTCGAGTCCGTGCCGACCAGCGATCCCCGCACACTAACACTATCCTACACACACTTGGGACAATTTACAGTCATACCAGGCCAATTAACCTACAAAACTTGTACGCCTTTGGAGTGTGGGAGGAAACCCGAGCACTTGGAGAAAGCCCACGTGGTCACGGGGAGAACGTACAGACTCCATACGGACAGCACCCGTAGACAGGATCGAACCCGGTCTCTGGCGCTGTGAGGCAGCAACTCTGCCGCAGCGCCACCATGCCGTTCTTTAAAGATAGATGTGAACACTGCTGACTATGTTATCGAGTCCGCACACAAGATTAGAAGTTGCTCAGCCAGAGCTGAACACACCTACCGGCATCTGCACACAACGGTGTCTGTCTTGTCACTTCTTGTGCGTGGTGGTGGGAAGATTGGGGGAAACAGGGCCGCGACGTGAACGCTCTCTCCCTGACCCCACTACTGACTATCACACTACGGAATGGAACGATACTGAAAATGTATGACTAGTTTTAGCATAGTTTTTATTTTCTTTGTTTTTTGTTATTGTGTAGAAAGTTTGTGTTTGAAATTAAAAGAAAAATGGCTATTAAATGTTACTGTACCTGCCTCAACTACTTGTTTAAGAAGGAACTGAAGATGCTGGAAAATCAGGTAGACAAAAATGCTGGAGAAACTCAGCGGGTGAGGCAGCATCTGGTCAATTTGTCCCTTCCCACCCAAACCACCCCCTCTCCTGGAACTTTCCCTTGCAACCGCAGGAAATGCTGCACTTGTTGCTTTACCTCCCGCCTTGACTCCGTTCAAGGACCCAAGCAGTCTTTCCAGCTGCGGCAGAGGTTCACCTGCACCTCCTCCAACCTCATCTATTGCATCCGCTGCTCTAGGTGTCAGCTGATCTACCATCGGTGAAACCAAGCGCAGGCTTGGCGATCGCTTCGCCCAACACCTCCGCTCGGTTCGCAATAACCAACCCGACCTCCCGGTGGCTCAGCACTTCAGCTCCCCCTCCCATTCCGAAACCGACCTTTCCGTCCTGGGCCTCCTCCATGGCCAGAGTGAGGCCCACCGTAAATTGGAGGAGCAGCACCTCATATTTCGCTTGGGTAGTTTACACCCCAGCGGTATGAATATTGACTTCTCCAATTTCAGGTAGTCCCTGCTTTCTCCTCCCCTTCGCAGCTCTCCCTGCCTCATCCTTTCTTCTCCCCCCCACCCCCCCCCCTCACATCAGTCTGAAGAAGGGCCTCGACCCGAAACGTCACCCATTTCCTTCGCACCATAGATGCTGCCTCACCCGTTGAGTTTCTCCAGCACTTTTGTCTACCTCAACTACTTCCTCTCTCCACTTGTTCCATTATTCCACCACCCTCTGTGGGAAGATAAAAAACAACCGGTCAGGCAGCATCTGTGGAGAGAGATGAGTAGGAAGGTGTAAACGATAGACACAAAAACCTGGAGTAACTCAGCGATACAGACAGCATCTCTGGAGAGAAGGAATGGGTGATGTTTCGGTCGAACCGAAACGTCACCCATTCCTTCTCTCCAGAGATGCTGCCTGTCCCGCTGAGTTATTCCAGCTTTTTGTATCTATCTGTGGAGATAGACCACTGTGGGCAGTCACGATCGCGCAGCGATGGAGTTGCTGCCTTACAGCGAATGCAGCGCCAGAGACCTGGGTTCGATCCCGACTACGGTGCCTGTATGGAGAATGGAGTTTGGACGTTCCCCCCGTGACCTGCGTGGGTTTTCTCCGAGATCCCACACTCCAAAGATGTTCAGGTTTGCAGGTTAATTAGGTTGGCAAATGCACAAACTGTCCCCAGTGGGTGTAGGATAATGTTAATGTGCGGGGATCGCTGGTCGGCGCGGACCCGGTGGGCCGAAGGGCCTGTTTCCGCGCTTTATATCTCTCAACTAAACTAATCACCTTTCTGGTCTATGATTTTTTATGAAAAATATTTAAAAATCATTCTTTAAATGAAAAATAAATGGTCAATGCACAATATGAAGCAGAGGAGCTCTGGCAAACTATTTTTGTGAAATTACTGCGATGTTCATGAATACATTTTATTCTCTTGTTGTAGGAAAGTGTCAGAACCTGTCAATGTTACTGAAATGTTGCTGAAAACAAAAGCTGATGGCGCCAGAGTCGTTGATTATGAAGGGAGATAGGAAGGATATGTATGGCATTATTATTCGAGAAAGGACTGAGTGAATTAGAGAGATAGAGAACGACTGTGGCGCAACTGGTAGTGCTGATGCCTCACAGAGTTAGAGACCCAGGTTCGATCTAGAGGGCAGGTCATCCTAGACTGGGTATTGTGTAATGAGGAAGGATTAGTTAGCGATCTTGTTGTGCAGGGCCCCTTGGGCAACTGTGACCATAATATAGTGGAATTCTGCATTAGGATGGAGAGCGACACGGTTAATTCAGAGACTAGGGTCCTGAATTTGAACAAAGGAGACTTTGAAGGCATGAGACAGAAATTGGCTAGTAGAAACTATACTTATACTTTGCTCAAATTATACTTAAAGGGTTGACAGTGGAGATGCCATGGCGAAGATTTAAAGACCGCATGGATGAACTCCAGAAATTGTTCATCCCTGTCTGGCAAAAAATAAATAAATTGTAAGGCGTCTCAACCGTGGCTGATGAGGGAAGTCAAGGAAAAGTGTTAAAGCCAAGCAAGAGGCATATACATTGGCCAGAAGAAGCGGCAAACCAGAGGACTGGGAGAAATTTAGAACTCAACAGAGGAGGACAAAGGGGTTAATTAAGAGGAGGAAACAAGAGCACGAAGGAAAGCTTGCTGGAAATATAAAAACTGACTAGTGACTAATGATTGCAGAGATACCTGTACTCAGGGCATCTTCCCAGGTGGCACGTGCTGGCGATGCACTTTTTCCAACGGGGCCGCTGCCTTCAAGGAGGTACGCGGATCCCGATGGTGGGCGGTCCTGATGGGGATGCCCGGCTTCTACAGGGACTTGTTGAGAGTCTGGAACATGTTTGCTGTCGACCGGGTCCCCCCTCTGCCGACGGAGGGCGACGGCCCGGGCGTGAGAGCAGCCGGTCCTTGTCCCGCCCCACCGGGTTTCGGGGGGGGGGCTCAGACACGTGGAGTACTTGTGAGTGGGCAAACCCCCGCTCATCCGGAAGTATTCGTCGGACCCAGGCGCCGTAATTCGTCCCGGGAGCCGGTCCCACACAATTTGAGCCGACTTTCCCCGATACCCTTCATCTCCCTCCGAGACGCAGGGAGGCATGTCCTGTACGGGCTCCTCCTCCACATCCTGCACTTCCTCGCCCCTGTCCACCGTTCAGACACCAAGTGGCGGTCGGTGTTGCCTTCTGGTCGCGAGGGGGGCCCATGGTGGGGGTCCCTCTACGCAGGGATTCTCCCTCTCTGCATTGGGGACCTGGAGTGGAGGGTATTGCACCAAGGTGTTCCCTGCAACCTGTTTCTCTCGTGGTTCACAGACTCGCCAGCCGCCTGCCACTTTTGAAGGGGCTGCTCCTTGCCTTCTGGCTGCATTTTGCACCCACCATCTGAGGAAGGACATTGTTGCTATTGAGGGAGTGCAGCGTAGGTTCGCCAGGTTATTTCCCGGGATGGCGGGACTGACGTATGATAAAATAATGGGTCGACTGGTCTTCTAGTCGCTGGAATTTAGGATGAGAGGGAATCTTATAGAAACATGTAAAATTCTTAAAGGATTGGACAGTAGATGCAGGGGAAATGTTCCCGATGTTGGGGGAGTCCAGAACTGGGGGTCACAGTTTAAGAATAAGGGGTAGGCCATTTAGGACTGAGATGAGGAAAAACATTTTCACCCAGAGAGCTGTGAATCTGTGGCATTCTCTGCCACAGAAGGCAGTGGAGGCCAATTCACTGGATGTTTTCAAGGGAGAGTTAGATTTAGCTCTTTGGGCTAATGGAATCAAGGGATATGGGGGAAAAAGCCAGAATAGGTTACTGATTTTGGATGATCAGCCATCATCATATTGAATGGCGGTGCTGGCTCTAAGGGCCAGATGGCCTACTCCCGCACCTATTTTCTATCTTTCTATATTTCTAAGTATGAAAACGCACACCTGCAGATTCAGGGACAGTTTGTTCCCAGCTGTTATCAGGAAACGGAATCATCCTACCACAACTAGAGAGCAGTCATGAACTACTATCTACCTCATTGGTGACCCTCGTACTATCCTTGATTAGACCTTGCTGGCTTTACCTTGCGGTAAACGTCATTTCCTTATCATGTATCCACACACTGTAAATAGCTCGATTGTAATCATGTATTATCTTTCCGCAGACTGGATAGCACGCAATAAAAGTTATCCATTCTCCACGGAACACGTGACAGTAAACTGAACTGTCAAACCGTATTTCAATTTTGAGGCAGAAGAATTCTCACTCCATTACCAAGCGAGCTAGATGGAATCAAAAATAATCGTAAGACATGATACTGATGTGCATGAATAATACATTGCCTTTGAAACCCAGATTCTGTGTGATGGAGTGTAGCACTTGTGTAAGAATGGGTAGGGAATGTACTGTACTGTTCAAAGACCCACTGCTTTAAGGTCAATATCTGATATAGATTGCAGTGGGATCTGTATTTTTTTTTGTTCTTGGATAGAATACAAGAAATAAAACCTGTTAGGCAGATAGTCGTGCATTGAATTGAATTAAATTGAATTGAAAGATACAGCAGGGAAACAGGCCCTTTGGCCCTCTGAGTCCATGCAGTCCGTCAATCTCCCGCTCACACTGGTTCTATGTTAACCTACTTTCCCATCCCTGCATACCAAAAGCAATTTGTAATGGCCAATTAGCCGGCAAACACACACATTTTTAGGATGTGGGAGGAAACCGGAGCACCTGGAGGAAGCCCATGAGGTCACAGGGAGAATCATAGAATCATAGAAAATAGGTGCAGGAGTAGGCCATTCGGCCCTTCGAGTCTGCACCGCCATTCAATATGATCATGGATGATCATCCAACTCAGTATCCCGTACCTGCCTTCTCTCCATACCCCCTGTTCCCTTTAGCCACAAGGGCCACATCTAACTCCCTCTTAAATATAGCCAATGAACTGGCCTCAACTACCTTCTGTGGCAGAGAATTCCACAGATTCACCACTCTCTGTGTGAAAAATGATTTTCTCATCTCGGTCCTAAAAGACTTCCCCCTTATCCTTAAACTGTGACCCCTTGTCCTGGACTTCCCCAACATCGGGAACAATCTTCCTGCATCTAGCCTGTCCAAACCCTTAAGAATTCTGTAAGTCTCTATAAGATCCCCCCTCAATCTCCTAAATTCCAGCGAGTACACACCGAGTCCAGCGAGAACCTACAAATGCTGTATGGACAGCGCCCGTGGTCAGGATCGAACCCGGGTCTCTGGCGCTGCGAGGCAGCAACTCTACCTGTTTTCATTTTTTTCTTTCAAATCTCTTCCACCACCCTCGCTCCAGCTCACTCTTGACTTTGTTCCAAATCCCAGCTCATCAATAAATTTATTGCCATCTGTTAAATATTGTCTCTCTTCAAAGTTATTTGATCTTGGCGTTGACATGCTGGAAACAAGATCATTTGACCTGACAAGCAAGGTGATGCTTCTGTAAGAGCTATCTCCCAAATAACCTCAACTAACAAGATCAACATTTTCACTGTCGTCCTGTTGAGTTTCACTGTTTCAGTTTAGTTTAGAGATACAGCACGGAAGCAGGCCCTTCGGCCCACTGAGTCCACATCGACCAGCAATTCCCACACATTAACACTAATCTACACACACTAAGTGCACAATTTACACTTATACCAAGCCAATTAGCCTACAAACCTGTACACCTTTGGTGTGTGGGAGGAAACTGAAGATCATGGAGAAAACCCATTCAGGTCAAGGGGGGAATGGACAAACTCCGTACAGACAGCACCCGTTGTCAGGATCGAACCCGGGACTCGGGCGCTGTACGGCCGTAGCTCTACCACGACCCCACCGTGCCGCCCATTATAACTTACAGTCAACAATGGATCATTGTGGACTCCACCTTTCCTTGATCATCATTGCTTTTTGCATATTTTTCATTAATTTGTTCAAAGTACTTTCTATATCTCTCGTTTCCCTCTCCCCTGATGCTCACTCAGTCTGAAGAAGGGTCTCGGCCTGAAACGTCACCTATTCCTTTTCTCCAGAGATGCTGCCTGACCCGCTGAGTTCCTCCAGCTTTCTGCGTCTATAGTCTTGCTGTTGCACCCTCTTGCTCTCAGCCTCTTCTTACCACAAAAGTCCCACATCCTCATGGGTGAGGGGTGATTTTATAAACAAACCTCCCTTCTATCGTAATCAAGGATGAGTCGCACCCCAGCCACTCCCTCTTCTCCCCTCTCCCATCGGGAAAAAGGTACAGAAGTGTGAAAATGCACACCTCCAGATTCGGAGACTGTTTCTTCCCAGCTGTTATCAGGCAACTGAATCATCCTACCACAACCAGAGAGCAGTGCTGAACTACTATCTACCTCATTGGTGGTCCTTTGACCATCTTTGATCTAAACATTATTCCCCTATCATGCATCTATACACTGTAAATGGATCGATTGTAATCATGTATTGTCTTTCTGCTGACTGGTTAGAAGGCAACAAAAAACTATTCACTGTATCTCGGTAGTCGTGACAATAAACCAAACTAAACTAAACTAAAGGTGCACAAGATCGTGAAAGAACAGATGGGGTAAATGCACAGAGTCAATATACCCAGAGTAGAGTAATCGAGAATTAGAGGACATAGGATTAAGGTGAGGGTGGAGAAGATTTAGTTTAGTTTAGTTTACAGTTACAGCATGGAAACCGACCATTCGCCCCACCGAGTCCGCACCGACAAGCGATCCCCGCATATTGAATAGGAACCCGAGGGGCAACCTTTTGGTGAGTGTGTGGAACGGGCTGCCGCAGGAGGTAGTCGAGTCAGGTACTATCACAACGTTTAAGAGACCTTGAAGCAGGTACATGGATAGGATAGGCGCAGAGGGACATGAGCCGTGGGGCGCTGGCCGGCGTGGGCAAGTTGGGCCGAAGGGCCTATTTTCATGCTGTATGGCTATTGATTGTGAGCAATGTTCTAAGTAGTTTCTTGTTATAAACTTTTTCCAAGTTCCTGGCGGCCTCAGATTAGACGCCATGTTAAAGGTTACTGCACAAAATGAAATCAAAAGCTCATGAGACATATTGGCATGGATAGATTAACAGGAAACAGAGAGAAGGCATAAATATGTCTTTTTATGGTTGGTAAAATATAATAAACGACATAGCATAAATATCAACGCTAAGACCATAACTGTCCCCCCAGATCCTGACCAGCTTTTACCGCTGTACCATCGAAAGCATCCCGACCACCTGCTTTACGGTCTGGTACAGCAGTTGCACCGTAGCAGACAGGAAGGCACTACAACGGGTGGTGAAAACCGCCCAGCACATCATCGGTGCCCCGCTCCCTGCCATGGATGCCCTCCACCGAAAACGGTGTCCGAGACGGGCCGGGAAGATCATCAAAGACCCCTCCCACCCTAACCATGGACCCTTTGCCCTCCTACCATCGGGGAGGCGGTACAGGAGCCTCAGGTCCCGCACCAGCAGGATGAGGAGTAGCTTCTATAACAACACCATCACACTGCTGAACTCGGAGTCCCGCCGATAGATTTCTCCAGTCTCTCCGTCCACATTGTCTGCATTCTGTATCTATTTATATATTGCTATTACTACGAACTGACGCTAAACTGCATTTTGTTGTACCCACACTTGTATCTGTGCAATGACATTAAAGTTGAATTGAATTGAATTGAATTGAATTGCCAGAATTTATATAAATGGCTTTGGTGAAAGCATAAAAGGATTGTTTGTTAAATTTGTTAATGATTAGGCTTTAGATTTTAGAGATACAGTGTGGAAACAGGCCTTTCAGTCCACCGAGCAAACCAGCGCTCACCATGTACACCTGTTCCAACCCACACAACAGTGGCAATTCACAGAAGCCAATTACGCTACAAACCTGCACGTCTTTGGAGTGTGGGAGGTAACCGGAGCACCCGGAGAAAGCCCACGCGGTCACAGGGAGAACGCACAAACTCTGCACAGACAGCATCCTAATGCAACAACAGAATGAACAATAGGTTGTAAAGAAGACTTGAGGAGGTTCCAAGGGATGGAAATAGGTGAATGAATGGAGAGATACTGCATAGAAACGAGGTCCTGTCAGCCCATCGAGTGCTCACTGACCATCAACCACTCATTTACACTAATCTCACATTAATTCAAAATTAATCAAAGGCCACATTAATCAAATGGTGGCACAGTGGTGCAGTGGTAGAGTTGCTGTCTCACAACGCCAGAGACTTTGATCCTGAATCCTGTGCTGTCTGGTTAGTTTAGCAAAGAGATACAGCCTGGAAACAGGCCCTTTGGCCCACCGAGTCATAGAGTGATACAGCATGAAAATAGGCACTTTGGCCCAACTTGCTCACACCGGCTAACACGTCCCAGCTACACTAGCCCCACCGGCCCACGTTTGGTCTGTATCCCTCCAAACCTGTCCTATCCATGTACTGTACCTGTCTAACGGTTTCTTAAATGTTGCGATAGTCCCAGCCTCAACCACCTCCTCCGGCAGCCCGTTCCACACACCCACCACCCTTTGTGTCAAAAAGTTACCCCTCAGATTATTATTAAATATTTTCCCCTTCACCTTAAACCCATGTCCTCTGGTTCTCAATTCACCTACTCTGCACAAGAGACTCTGTACATCTACCCAATCTATTCCTCCCCACGATTTAATACACAATAGACTCCCTGCTGGCCATCGATCACCCATACACTAGTTCTATGTTGTCCCAGTGGTGATGACGGACGTGAGGAGTGGGCCGGTGGGGCATTGCCTCGAGGGCGTTCAAGGTCGCCTGCAGGAGGCGCCGCCGGGACACAAAGGCGGTTGGGTGAGGAGAGGAGAGGGATGTCGGTTGGCCGGCCGAGTTGGTCAAGGCCTACCTGGGCTTACCTAGATCAGGGGCACTCCAGTACTTCCAGCATTGGACTTTGGTAAATTGACTTTTTTCTTTTGTAAATGGCGTCAAAATATGTTGATGGGTGCAAGAATTTGCACTTTGCGCTGCGCAGGGGACAGTAAAGAACCATTGAAGCAATGAAGTGAGGCAATTTATTCTTCACTCACAGAGCTTCAAAGCTGACTTGCTTAAAGGGCAGTAAGTTAGAGTCTTTGATTATCTTGAAGACGGACGTAGATAGATTCTTCATCGGCAAGGGAATGAAATGTTATGAGGCATAGCTAAAATGGAAAAAAAAGCTGAATTATCAGCTTGACAGGTCACATCCCCGGGAAGCGAAAGAAAGTCAACATTTCATCTTGAAGGAGCGAAACATCAGAGAGATGGTGTCTGCTGCAGACCTGTTGCGATGGGAAGCAAAGTGCAGAGGGACCAGGCTGG
Organism: Okamejei kenojei; assembly: GCA_035221665.1. Lineage (NCBI taxonomy): Eukaryota > Metazoa > Chordata > Chondrichthyes > Rajiformes > Rajidae > Okamejei > Okamejei kenojei. The sequence continues at coordinate 10,403,330 of CM069154.1, forward strand.
ATGGGAGGATGGAGCTAATGAGTCTGACCTCGGTGTCTTTCTTATCCAGCTGTTCTAGGGATGAGTGTTGGGGCCACAGAGATGGCATCGTCTGTGGACCTGTTGTGGTGGTAGGGGAACTGCAGTGGATCAAGGTTGCTTGGCCTGCTGGATTTAATGTGATTTACAGCCAGCCTCTCAAAGCCCTTCATGATGTTGGATGTCAAGGCCACTGGGTGGTCATTGTGAATTGATTGATTCAATGAATGAATGAATGAATGAATGAATGAATGAATGAATGAATGGATTAACTAACCAACCAATCAATCAGTCAATTGGCCAACCGATCGATCGATCAATCAATCGATCAACTGATCAATCGATCAATTGATCAATCAAACTTCATGATGGTTCCCCACATTTAAAATGTGGGTTACGGAAATGACTGAGACCTTGCATTTGGAAAAAATAAGACTTGTCTTAATTGACAAACCAGAACTTTTTGTTAGAATATGGTCTCAATTTATTGAATATTTGAAAAGGTAAATCGGTTTAACACATAATCAGGGTTGAAACCTGAGTTTGGGACTGAATGAATAGTTACACTCAACCTTTCCCGGATCTATCTCCATAATTTTGTCATTGGTAGTTTCTCTCTGGGTCTCCTTTTTTTTCCTTTTCTTCTTCTTCTGTCTCTTTTACTTTCTCTTATCTCTTTCTCCCTTTATCTTTAGTCTTTAAAAAAAAACTGAAGCTATGTAAGAAATCTGTAATTAAATTGTCGCTTATTATTATATGTACATATGCTTCTAATAAAAATATATTAAAAAAATAAAATTTAAAAAACACTTCATGATGGTGGATGTCAAGGCCACTGGGTGGTCATAATTGCCGGCATGAGGTCTCGCTTTTCCTTGGCATCAGGATGATAGTGGTCTTCATGAAGTTGGTGGGGACCTCAGAATGGTACAGTGAGAGATTAAAGGTACCTGTCAGTACTTCTGCCAGCTGATCCGGGATTAAGGACACAGTCAGGGACTCCATCCAGGCCAGTTGTTTTCTGCAGATTCACTCTCAGGAAGACCAATATTACATCTGCTACAGTAGCTGTTGGTCCAGGCATGGCCGAGACTGGGACGGTGAGCGGCGTTTCACCACCAACCTTCTGCTCAAAGCTGGCATAAAATGCATTGTGTTCGTCGGGAAAGGACCTCTTGTTTCCAGTGATACTACCCGCCTTTGCATTGTAGCCCATTATAGCTTACAAGGGGTGGAAGATTGCAACCTTCATGTGGTCCGCCCTGTTTCGACTAATGTTCCCGATGTTGGGGAAGTCCAGGACAAGGGGTCACAGCTTAAGGATAAGGGGGGAAATCCTTTAAGACCGAGATGAGAAAGACTTTTTTCACACAGAGAGTGGTGAGTCTCTGGAACTCTCTGCCACAGAGGGTAGTTGAGGCCAGTTCATTGGCTATATTTAAGAGTGAGTTGGATGTGGCCCTTGTGGCTAAGGGGATCAGAGGGTATGGAGAGAAGGCAGGTACGGGATACTGAGTTGGATGATCAGCCATGATCATATTGAATGGCGGTGCAGGCTCGAAGGGCTGAATGGCCTACTCCTGCACCTAATTTCTATGTTTCTATGTTTCTATGTTTCGACTAATGCAATCAATTCGACGTGCACAAACGGAAGATCAAATAGAACATGTTGTCCTACAACTTTAGGCTGTGCACGCCACACGAAAGAAGAAGAGAGCTCACAAGCCTTGCCACACTCTACAGGTATCTGTGTCTGTAGACTTCAGACTTTAGATATACAGACTTTAGATATACATACACTGGCACCTTCCTACACTCTGGGGACAATTTATAACTTACGGACCTGTACGCCTTTGGAATGTGGGAGAAAACGGGAGCACCCCGAGAAAACCCACGCGGTCACAGGTAGAACGAACAAACTGCGTACAGACAGCACCCGGAGTCAGGATCGAACCTGGTTCCCTGGCACTGCAAGGCAGCAACTCGACCGCTGCGCCACCGTGCCGCCCACCATCATTGTCCCGGGACCCTCAATTCATCCATTTCCTGTGACTTTTATTTAAGACCACCAATTTCAATGAAGAACATTTTCTCGTTGAGCTTTTAGGTAACTTTTCCACAGCATTAATCTTGCAAAAATATCACAAGGGGGATGAGAAGAGGCATTGGAATATAATATATGGATGAGATCGTGATGATAAAGTCTGATAACGAAAGCTTCAAAATAACATCATGTTCTCAACCCTGGTCCATATATCATTCATTTAATGGGAAATGTATGCCTGCACCTAATTTTATCATGTGTTGTTAATTTAGTTAATAATTTTACATAATTAAATTTTCAAATTAAAATGGCCGATTACTAGAGTGCATTAACAAAGCACGAGAACCTAATTAATAAGCTTTAAAATGCATGTTAAACATGACTAAAATCTGCATGAAAACAAATTGAAAATTAAAATTAGCATTCATAGAAAATAGAACATCGCACAGCACAGGAACAGGTCCTTCGGCCCATCTTGTCTGCACCATACGTGATACTGTGATCTCATCTGCCTACACATGAACCATATCCATCCATTCCCTGCATATCTATTGATTTTTTTCTATGAAAATAATGTATACATTCAATTGCTTAAATCCAAATGTGGCTTAATACTACCTCTAACTTTTTAGTAAACCAAAAAGTGCAAATGCAAGCGGTAACGATACATAAAAAAACAAGTGACCATTTCAAAGGTTCAAGTTTGGAATCAATGATGCAAAATATCTGTGGTTAAAAATTCATCAATCATAGCTCAATCATAGATAGATGACGTCAATCATAGCTAAAACCTTGAAATTTAGCTGACAAGAGCTTTTAGTTGTTTAATGTTAAGGAACAATAGAACAGCTTTTGTTAAAACTATTTCCCTGAAGTGCCCACAACAAATCAGAAGAATAAAATATTGGATCGCCTGTCATGTCCTCAATATTATTCTCCCCCAAGAGGGTTATAGACTTGGCCCAAGCTTTATCCACTAAGGCATTATTATTATTATTATTATTCATATTCTGTTAAATCAATTGCAATCACACACCCATACACTCATAATATCCCCCAGTGTGCTAGCCAGAGATGTAAGCTGCAGTTCATGATGCATCCACTTTACCAGTGCGAAGATGTTACGATATTTTTGGTGGCACGGTAGAGTTGCTGCCTTACAGCACCAGAGACCCGGGTTTGATCCTGACTACATGTGCTGTCTGTACGGAGTTTGTACGTTCTCCCCATGACCTGTGTGGATTTTCTCCGGGATCTCCGGTTTCCTCCCACACTCCAAAGACGGACAGGTTTGTAGGTTCATTGGCTTTGGTAAAATTGCAAATTGTCCCTAGTGTGTAGGATAGCGTTAGTATACGAGGATAGCCGGTCAGAGCAGACTCAGTGGGCCAAAGGGCCTGTTTCCGCCTGTATCTCTAAGCTAAACTAAACTACACTTTCATTGCTGGTATCAAAAGTCAAAAAAAGAGTCAAAAAAGAGTCAAAAGAGTCAAAAGCGTTTATTGTCGTGTGTTCCTGACAGGACAATGAAATTCTTGCTTTTCTTCAGCACAACAGAACATAGTAGGTGTTGACTACAAAACAGATCAGTGTGTCCAATTACCATTATGTACGTAAATACACACATGAATAAATAAATTGATAAAGTGCAAATAACAAATAAAGGGGTATTAATGTTCAGAGCTTTGTCCGAGTTTAATAGTCAGATGGCTGTGGGGAAGTAGCTATTCCTGAACCTGGTCATTGCAGTCTTCAGGCTCCTGTACCTTCTACCTGAAGGTAGCAGGGAGATGAGTGTACTGCAAAGCCAGACCCAGCAGGCCGCGGACTGCACTGGTGACGACGGATGTGAGGAGTGGGCCAGTGGGAGAGGTACCGGGGTGTTGACTCCAGCGTCTGCAAGGTCGACAGCAGGAGGCGCCCCTCCCCGGGACACAGAGGCAGTCGGGCGGGCAAGGAGAGGAGAGACACGTGGGTTGGCAGGCAGAGCCAGTTGAGGGTGACGGAGGAGGCCCTGCAGCAGCCTGGGGCTCGCCTGGATGGGGAGCTGCTCCAGTACATCCAGCACACGGACTGGTCTGTGGATCTTTTGTAAATGGACACTCGTGCTGCAAAGAATATCGCTGTGTAGTGCACACATGACAGGAAAGCACCATTGAACCATTGGCAGAGCTATGATATATCTCCTGGACATTTAGTTTAGTTTAGTTTAGTTTAGTTTAGAGATACAGCGTGGAAACAGGCCCTTCGGCCTACCCTGTCCACGCTGACCAGCGAAGAAACAGTCCCTGCAATTGTCCCTACACACACTAGGGACAAATTACAATTTTACCAAACCAATTAACCTACAAATCTGTGCATCTTTGGTGTGTGGGAGGAAACCGGAGTTCCTGGAGAAAACCCACGCAAGTCACGAGGAGAATGTACAAACTCTGTACAGACGGCACCCGTAGTAGGGATTGAACCCGGGTCTCTGGTGCTGTAAGGTGGCAACTCTACACACGAGGCTACTGTTGGGTAAGATTGTATGGAAGACACTATATTTCCCATAGTTTTGTTGGTCCAAACTGTCCAAAGAAGCCTTTCTAGCTGGGTAAATGCTGGCTGTTAAGATGAACATTAGAAGAGTCATTTTGCTACGGATGTCCCTACTATTTGAAATGTTGTTATATTGTAATGGTTCAATTTGATCTAATGAGTTTACGTTTCTTTGGCCATTCACTGAATTTGTGCAATGTTCAGTTAGTTATGGGCTTCCCATTATTTCCCATCTGCTCAGTGAGCTCAACTTAGTTTATTAATGTCATGAGCACTGGGAGGTACAGTGAAAAGCTTTGTTGTTGCCTGCTATTCAGTCAGCGGAAAGACTGTACATGGTTGCAATGTAGCTGTCCGCAGTGTACACGATTAAAGGGGGATAACATTTAGTGCAAGATATAAAGTCCATTGAAGTCCAGTTAAAGATAGTCCAAGGGTCTTTTAACAATACTTCCGGACAGGCATGTGGATGTGCAGGGAATGGAGAAATATAGGTTATGTGTAGGCAGATTAGTGATGGTCATGGCATCATGTTCAGCACAGGCAGTGTGGGCCGAAGGGCCTATTCCGGTGCTGAACCATTTATGTTCTATGATCTTTCATTCGAATCCTGCCTCTACTAATGTTCTTACATATTTATGTTTATTTCTGAACTTCTTATTGCAATGTTGCAGTCCATTGTGTGTTTTCTTAATGTTGACATTTCACGGTCCATTGATTTCCTTCACGCATTTCCTTTTGCATTATTGCGTTTATCGCTAATTCCACCATATTATGTATCCGCAATAATTGGATCAACTGATTGCTCCAAGATTCAAGCTTCCTAGTTATTGCAAATAGAATTTGCATTTAAAATCTTGGATAAAGATAAAAGCCATCTCATTTCGAATGGTACATAACATAAGAGGTAGGGAGTATTATCAGTTTTCAAAATGTATTCAGGTTGGCGCGTGGCGCAGCAGTAGAGTTGCTGTCTTACAGCGCCAGATGCCCGGGTTCGATCCTGACTACGGGTGCTGTCTGTATGGAGTTTGTACGTTCTCCCTGGGACAGCGTGGGTTTTCTCCGGGTGCCTCGGTTTCCTCTCACATTTCACCGACAGACAGGTTCGGAGGTTAATTGGCTTCTGTTAATTGTAAGTTGTCCCTCGTGTGTAGGATAGTGCTAGTATACGGGGTGATCGCTGGTCAGTGCGGACTCGATGGGCCGAAGGGCCTGTTTCCACCCTGTATCTCGAAAAGTCTGAACATACACAAAAAGCAATCTCAAAGTTTCAATAGTTTAATGGTGCTTTGATGTTCACACGTGGGAAGCGCAAACACACAATTAAATTATTTTCTTACAAACAGTCCGGTAGAGTATTGCCTTCCCCGATTAGCAAATGTACAAAATTAGTCGACTGACCCCACATGTAAGAGACGCCATGTTTTGTCGCCATTTTCAAAGTCTCATCTTTTACTTTCAAACTCACTTTAATGAAAGGTCATTAACAAGAAACGCTAACCCTTTCTTTCTCTCCATAAATCTGGAGTAACTCAATGGGTCAGGCAGCATCTACGGAGGGCATGGATAGGCAACGTTTCTGGTCAGGACCCTACTTCAAAATATTTTCAACATTTTCTTACAGCACTTGCAATATTTTGCTTTTGTAAATGTAAAGCATCCTTATGTTTTCGTATGAATCTTGCCAGATTATTTATCTGCTTTGAGATGTTTGTGAGAGTAAAATATTTCTGGGGTACATTTGGAGGCCTCATCCGTAGCAAGATCTCTTGCAAAATTAATGTCACATTGTTTCTCAACCTGTTTACCTTTTAGGCGGTACAGTTGTGCAGCTGGTAGAGCTGCTGGCTCAAGAGCGTTGGATATCTGGGTTTGAACATGAACATAGAACATAACAGTACAGCACAAGAACAGAACATGATGCCAAGACCAACTCTTATCTGCCTGCACATAATCCACATCTCTCCATTCCCTGCAAATCCATACGCCTGTCCAAAAGTCTCTTAAATGCCACAACTGTGCCTGTCTCCACTACCACTCCCAACAGCACGTTCCAGCATGTTTTACTCACCACCCTCTGTGTAAAAAAACGTGCCCCACACATCTCCTTTAATTTGTCCCTCTGATCTTAAAGCCATGTTTTCTAGTATTTGATATTTTCCATCCAGGGAAAAAGGTTCTGACTGTCTACCCTATCTATGACTCATAATTTAATTACACTTCGATCAGGTCTCCCCACAACCTTCAGTGTTCCAAAGAACACAATCCAAGTCTGTCCAACCTCTCCCTGTAGCTAATGACTCCTAATCCACGCATCACTCTGGTGAACTTCCTTTGTAACTTTTCCAAAGCATCTACATTCTTTCCTTTAAATGGGGCACCAGAATTACATGCAACCGTTCAAATGCAGCTTAACCAAAGTCCTATAAAGCTGCATCATGACTTCCTGGCTCATATTCAACGGCCCGACTTATGAAAACATGCATACCATATGCCTTCTTTACCGTGATCCTGGCCTCTTTTCTTGATTAGTACGGGCGTTGGGGGTTATGGGGACAAGGCAGGAGAATGGGGTTGAGAGGGAAAGACAGATCAGCCATGATTGAATGGCGAGTAGACTTGATGGACCAAATGGCCCAATTCTGCTTCCAGAACATATGAACTTATGAACCTTGGACACTATCCGTGTGGAGTTTGCACGTCCTCCCTGTGACCTCTGCGTGTGTTTCCTCTTGGTGGTCCGGTTTCCTCCTACATCCCAAAAATGTGCAGGTTTATAGGTTAATTGTCCTTTGTAAAATGTTCTCATAATATGCAGGAAGTGGATAAGAAAGTGGGATGAAATAGAACTCGGCTGATGGTCGCTGTGGACTCGATGGGCTGAAGGGCCTGTGTCCACGCTGTATCGCCTAACTAAACTAAACATTCAGCCACATGTCCAAGAATTATTTTGGGCTACATATATTATGGTATCTCACTCCTGTAGCTTATTGATGTTGCATCAATTTTTGAGAGTCAAAGGATGTCTTTTCCCATAGAATTCCTGATAACTTTATTTCAAAGTTCTCCATGCCTTCATGGTTGTTTTTTTTACACCTTCCTTATTCCTTTCATGTTCCTGCAATATAACCCCCTCTGATATCCATGTATTTATAGTAAGCGCCCTTCCTCACCTTTAAATATTACTCAGCACTTCAACTCCCCCTCCCATTCAACCTGTCACTTCTGAGGTCTGAGGTTCCCACCTGCTTCAAAAGGGCATCAATAATACCGGTGCCCAAGAAGAGCAAGGTGACGTGCCTCAATGACTATCAACCTGTGGCACTAACGCCTGTGGTGATGAAGTGCTTTGAGAGGTTGATCATGGCGAAAATCAACTCCTACCTTGACAAAAACCTGGACCCACTGCAGTTCGCTTACGGCCACAACAGATCAACGGTGGATGCGATCTCGCTGGCCCTCCACTCCGCTCTGGACCATTTGGACAACAAAAACTCATTTGTCAGGCTGTTATTCATTGACTACAGCTCGGCATTTAACACAATCATCCCCTCCAAGCTGGTTACCAAACTCGCAGAACTGGGTCTCTGCGCATCCCTCTGCAATTGGATCCTCGACTTCCTCATTCACAGACCACAGTCTGTTCGTATTGGTGGAAATGTGTCAGACTCGATAACAATCAGCATGGGAGCACCTCAAGGCTGCGTGCTCAGCCCCCTGCTGTACTCACTCTATACTCATGACTGCGTAGCCAGTCATAGTGCGAACTCCATCAGCAAGTTCGCTGACGACACCACTGTAGTGGGACGTATCACTGATGGGGATGAGTCGGAGTATAGAAGAGAGATCGAGCGACTGTCCATATGGTGCCAGCACAATAACCTGGCCCTCAACACCAGCAAAACCAAGGAACTGATTGTGGACTTTGGAAGGAGTAGGATGGGGACCCACAGTCCTGCTTATATCAACGGGTCGATGGCTGAAAGGGTCAAGAGCTTCAAATTCCTGGGCGTGCACATCTCTGAAGATCTTTCCTGGTCCGAGAACACAGATGCAATTATTAAGAAAGCTCATCAGCGCCTCTACTTCCTGAGAAGATTACGGAGAGTCGGTCTGTCAAGGAGGACTCTCTCTAACTTCTACAGGTGCACAGTAGAGAGCTTGCTGACCGGTTGCATCGTGGCTTGGTTCAGCAACTTGAGTGCCCTGGAGAGGAAAAGACTACAAAAAGTAGTAAACACTGCCCAGTCCATCATCGGCTCTGACCTTCCTTCCATCGAGGGGATCTATCACAGTTGCTGCCTCAAAAAGGCTGGCAGCATCATCAAGGACCCACACCACCCTGGCCACACACTCATCTCCCTGCTACCTTCGGGTAGAAGGTACAGGAGCCTGAGGACTGCAACGACCCGGTTCAGGAACAGCTACTTCCCCACAGCCATCAGGCTATTAAACTTGGCTCGGACAAAACTCTGAACATTAATACCCCTTTATCTGTTATTTGCACTTTATCAATTTATTCATTCATGTGTGTATTTACGTATATTAAGGTATATGGTCACACTGATCTGTTTTGTAGTCAATGCCTACTATGTTCTGTTGTGCTAAGCAAAGAAAGAATTTCATTGTCCTGTCAGAGATACATGACAATAAACTCTTTTGACTTTGACTTTTGACTTGACATTCCCAACCTGACCTTTCTGTCCTGGGCCTCCTCCATTGCCAGAGTGAGGCCCAGCGCAAATTGGAGGAACAGCACCTCATATTTCGCTTGGGCAGTTTACACCCCAGCGGTATGAACATTGACTTCTGTAATTTTAGATAGCCCTCGCTTTCTCCCTCCTTCCCCTCCCCCTTCCCAGTTCTCGCACGTCCTACTGTCTCCGCCTACCTCCTCTCGCATTCCCGCTCCCCCCCCCCGACATCAGTCTGAAAAAGGGTCTCGACCCGAAACGTCGCCTATTCCTTCTCGCCATAGATGCTGCCTCACCCGCTGAGTTTGTCCAGCATTTAAATATTCCCTTATCTCTTAATTCATCCATACAGTCTCACAAATGTTTAGTTTACTCCTTTTTGCTGAATATCTCTCTGCCTCTCTAAACATGCCAACACCTTTCTGCTGTTTTTGCCAATATTATGGCTCATTTTATTTTTTTCGTTTAATTCTCATCTCCTCAAAATCACCCATTCTCCATTCTATGTACATGATGCTTATGTCCCTCTCTATATTACGATCATAAAGCAAATTATATGATAACTCGTAAAGCCAAGGTATTCATTTTGCTTCCCTTGCTTGCTCGGGTCATTCCCGTTAACTAGCTCCAGTAGCAAATCCTCCCCTGATGTTCTCTTTACATATTGGGTTCTAAAGGTGGCGCAGAGGTAGAGTTGCTGCGTTATAGCGCCAGAGACCCGGATTCGATCCTGACAACGGGTGCTTGTCTGTACGTTCTCCCCATGACCTGCGTGGGTTTTTTCCAGGATCTCTGGTTTCCTCCCACCCTTCCAAGACGTACAGGTTTGCAGGCTAATTGGCTTGGTATCATTGTAAACTGACCCTAGTGTGTGTCGGGTAGTGTTAGTGTGCGAGGATCGCTGGTGATCGCAGACTCAGTGGGCCGAAGGGCCTGTATCCGCGCTGTATCTCTAAACTAAACTCAAGGAACTGCTGACAAAACGTGCAGGAAGGAACTGCAATTGCTGGTTTAAACCGAAGATAGATACAAAATGCTGGAGTAACTCAGCGGCACAGGCAGCATCTCTGGAGCGAAGGAGTGGGTGACATTTTGGGTCGAGACCCTTCTTCAGACTGAAATTCAAGAAGGACCTCGACCCAAAATGTCACCCATTCCTTCTCTCCTACAGATGCTGCCTGTCCTGCTGAGTTACTCCAGCATTTTGTGTCTATCTGAAGGAACTGCAGGTGCTGGTTTATACCGAAGATAGATAGAAACCGCTGGAGTAACTCAGCGGGTCAGGCAGCATCTCTGGAGAAAAAGGAAGGGTGATATTTTGGGTCGTAAACTTTCTTCAGGATGAACAGTCTTTCATAATGGGAAGTCATGTTATGGTTGTACAAAACATCGGTGAGGGCACATTTAGAGTATTGTGTTCCGTTTTGGGCACCCAGTTATTGGAAAGATGTTGTTAGGCAAAGGGTGCAGAGAAGATTTACAAGGATGTTGCCAGGACTAGAGGGCCTGAGCTATAGAGAGAGGTTGAGCAGGCTAGGACTCTATTCCTTGGAGCCCAGGGGGATGAGGGGTAATCTTACAGAGGTGTATAAGATTATGGGAGGAATAGACAGGCTGAATGCACTGAAGTAGTGGAATCAAAAACTAGAGGGGGGAAGGTCCATCACCTGCTCTGACCTCCCCACCATCGAAGGGATCTATCGCAGTCGCTGCCTTAAAAAGGCTGCCAACATCATCAAAGACCCACACCATCCTGGCCACACACTCATTTCACTGTTGCCATCGGGAAGAAGGTACAGGAGCCTGATATCTGTAACATCCAGGTTCAGGAACAGCTACTTCCCCACAGCCATCAGACGATTTTACTTCGGAGTCACGTGAGTGACTACGTGAAGAACCCCGTACAGCCGTTCGTGCGTCATTACGTCAGGCGCTTTCATGCAGCGTAGCTCCTCCAACGGTGAGTCTAAAAAGGTTTCAGGTAAGTGCTATTTCTTACCTGTTCTAGGTTTCCTTCAGGAACCTCTGGGGTTCTTGCGGGATGGTCGCGAGGCTGACGAGTGAACCAGCCTAGTGCTTTGGGGGGAAACCCTGGCCCGACCGCGGGAGCGGGGAGCTGGCGAATGTCGGGTTTGCGATCGGAGTCACTGATAACGCGGTCAGTGACTCCACATGTTGGGTTCCCGGGGAGGGGATACCCGAGAATAGTGCGGTTCCAGACCGCAGTAGTCCCTAGGGGATGGGGCTTAACGGACCTGAACGGTCAGCCTGGGTTCCCGGTGGAGGGGAAACTCAAGTGTATGCGGTTCCCAGACCGCAGTAGTCCCCAAGAAATGGGGTTTAATTCACGTAAATGAGTAACCCGGGTGCCCGGGGATTGATTCCCGGGGAGGGGAAATTCACTTATGGGGTTCCCTAACCACAATAATCCCCAGGATATGGGGACAGCTGCCAAAATAGTCAGAGTAATTAAGAAAGATTTGATAGGTTCAGCTCTGGGAATGAATTTAGAGAAACTCCTTTAGGCAGGAGGTGGATCAGTAGTAAAGTTTTTGGCAGTGGCAGCCTATGGCAGAGGCTGAGCCAGCAGCACCTTTGGGAAGGGCTGCATCATGGGGATGCCAAGTTATGGCAGGCCAGCCTATGGGAGAGGCTGAGCCAGCAGCACCTTTGGGAAGGGCTGCATCATGGGAATGCCAAGTTATGGCAGTGCCAGCCTATGGGAAAGGTTGTGCCAGCAGTACCTTTGTTCAAGGACTGCTCATGGGGATGCCAAGTTATGGCAGGCTAGCCTATTGGAGAGGTTATGCCAGCAGCACCTTTGCTCAGGACTGCTTCATGAGAACGCCAAATCTATGGCAAATACTGGCCTATGGGAAAGGCCGCGCCAGCAGCACCTTTCTTCAGGGCTGCTTTATGGGCGCCAGCGGTACCTTCTTCAGGGCTGCTTTTTGGGAATAGCTGCTTAGTAGGGTATTCCCATTTACAGTGATCATGGGGGATGAGGGGTCATTGTTAGGATAGGGCAATATAACAGAGTCTTAAACTATATTTGAGAAATTGGGCTCCTCCATCCAGCTAGATTAAGTCTATCAAATAGACTTGGAGGATGTTGGGATTCACTTTGAGGTATTCAATTGGCTGTGATGCCGGCCTGGGCAACAGATGGCAGTCAATAAACTCTGGGAACAGGTTTACTAGTCGTTAGATTAATTGTTAATAGTATCGATGAGATTCAGCTGTGCAAGTAAGACAACTTATCTTGTTAAATGGTTAACTATTAAGTGCCTTATAGGTCATTGTTAACACACCTTGTTTCTCCAGGTGAAATTAATAAAGTCACAAGGATGAACAAACAGTATTCATTACTGCTCCAGTTGTTGTTAAGTAAATCTTTAATTATATTACAAAATGATGCTAATGGCCCTAAATAGGAAATTGTGTCAGCAGCGCTTTTTAGCAGGCCTGCTTAAGGTCTCCCTCATGTAGGAGGAGAGCATGCTGCGTCAGTATTATTCTGACGCTGGGGCCATGGCAAAGTCGGCGTATTGCTGAAGCTGCGCCAGCAGCACCTTGTATCAGGGCTGCTTAATGGTTCCCTCATGTAAGAGGAGAGCATGTGGGATCCGTATAGTCTAATGCCGAGTCTGAGGGTATAGCCATAGAGCATGCCCAAGGGATTCAGGGCATATGCCCAGAGGTCTATGCCTGGCCAGAAAGTTACCATCCCAAACACATATGCAGTGGATACCGCTCTAAGGGGGACATTACAGTTGGCTGTCGAATCTTCTATTCAGGTAAGACCTTTCCATTGGCAAAACCTGGAGGACAAAGCACAAGCTATTGGAACGAGCAAGGTTTCATAGTTTTGGTGATAATGCACCCCACGTCTTTATTGGCAGTAAGCGGTTCACTGAAGTTGGTGGCAGCATGAAGGCTGGCCAGAGGTTCCACGCACTGTACCTGTGTTACTCTACAATTAAGGGACCACTTACAGCTTGGTAAGGTGTACACTTAGTTATACATTACAAATGATTGAGACATTATCAGCTAATTTGAGGGGTCTAATCATGTAAAATGGTCTGTTCTAGCTTTTCAAGCAGGTTAGAATTGTGCAGGTTCAGTAGAAGGACCAAGATTGTCTTACAAGACCGGTTCGGAAATCAGGCCACAGTTGCTGTTTACGGCAGATACTAAGTTGCAAATATCATCTCGAGTTTGGAGGTGGAGGAGATTTGAATGATTTGCAAAAAATGCCTGTTGTGGGTATCAATTATCTATAGACCCTACGGGCATCGTATGGGTTAAAGAGTGATTGGACAAATGTGCATATGGTGATGCTCAGGTTGATGCATTATGATGATGGCATATGTTAGTGACGAGGGTGCAATCAGTTAAAGACCCATGGAATGGTTACGTATCTTGTTGTCACAGGAGAGTCATCAAGTATAGGTTAATGGCAACACAGAATTGGTGTTGAATTACACTATATTATGAAATTCTGGTTAATGGAACACCTAACATGGTTTCATGTTTATTTCACTGGTTGCAAAATAGGTGGCATTACAATGGCGAAACATACATTTTCGCTAAAAGGAGAAGGAAGGACTTTTATGGCTCCCTCCATTTTGTTTATCAATTGAGGTTTCAAATAAAGTCATTAAGAGGCCGCTTAAGGTTCCTATTGAGTGATTATGCAAATTGATTCCTGATTTGTCGCAAAAAATATAACCTTATTTGGTTATTTTAAACATAATTTGCTGGTTCAGCCTGAGGCTTGGGAAATCAGTTGTTGCATGATAAACTCAAATTATGTTCTGCAGGTTTAATAAACTGCCCTAAGGTTTGAGTTGTTACATCTATCCTTCTATGTGTTCAAAGTGTTTGCATAGCACCAAACCTCAGAATTTTCTTTTCCAGGAGATGAAAGAGTTTGTTATGCTTATGTTCCATGGAAAATGTTATTGATTGCTAATGTTTCGAGTTCATGCTAAATGATCGTTTGTTAATTATGGAGTTATACGGCCATTAATTGGGTTATCAAGGAGTAGGATATGTTCAACATAGGTCCCAGGACCAATATAATGCCATATGCGATGTTGACATTTGTGAACACTATTTCACCAGGAGGCTGCAGCTATATCCTTAAATTTGGCTGGAGTTTATTAGGTAGTTATCCTTCTGGCACTGGTTTAGTGCAGCAGGTTCAGTTGCTACATTATTGTGATGGTACAGGATGATAACGTCTGTAAATTATAATATATAATATTATGTTATAAATACTTGAGCAGACCAGAAGGGGGTCAGGTCTCAAAATAGTCACAGGCATATCAGGGGACCTTTGATAAGGTAAGAACACATATATACAACAATATGTCAAGGTCATCAAGAGCCTTGGAGTTCTGGACTAGCAATGTTGTTAGTCACAAAAAAATAAATAAATAAATAGACACATAAATAAATAAATGATTTGGAAGAACTTATTGTTCAGGCCATTCCACATGAGAAAAACAGAGTTGTGTTATATACTAATGGATTCTGATTCCAGATCTCATTCCACCAGGGCTGCTACAACATCAGCAGCAAGGGTATTTATGTTCTGCTGGGTCGCATTGTTACGGCTGCAGCATGGTCCAATGAACGAATCTCCAAACATCTGTAATGACCCATTGCTGAACCAGGGTTATTTGTTAACTCTATTTATGTTCTGGTTATATTTTCCATCTGGGTGAGAGATGGAAATATTATTGTTTCATTTAAACAGCATCAGCATGTTTTACATCTATGTTATGACAGTAAGCATTATGAATGTTTTCCCTTCATTTGTCAATGAAGCAGGTGTGGTTGTGTACACTCATTTCACACAGCATGAAATCACAGAGCTTTGAAGTCTTCACGTAGTCACTCACGTGACTCCGAAGTAAAATAGTAAGATTAAATGAGAACTTACCAGTTTGAAGTTTGATCTTTATTTTATGAGGAGTCGAGTTGAGGGACTACGTGCCCTCCGCTCCCAGCCCTCATAGATCTCATCTGGTAGTTCTAGTCTTTGTTATCTTACCATTATACGTCAGTCATTATTATCCGTGATTTCACACCGTTGCTTTGAAGATTGACGCACGAACGGCAGTACGGGGTTCTTCACGTAGTCCCTCAACTCGACTCCTCATAAAATAAAGATCAAGCTTCAAACTGGTAAGTTCTCATTTAATCGTACTATGAAACACAACATCAAATAAGCTCTGAACAGTACCAGTCTAGTATTTATTACTGCACTATTATCTGTTTATTTATTGTGTATATATGATCTATGGTATATAGATATACTGAACTTTTATCTTCCGTTATGTACTATGTCTACATATTCTGTTGTGCTGTAGCAAGTAAGAATTTCATTGTCCTATCTGGGACCCATGACAATAAAACTCTCTTGACTCTTGAGTTAATAGGAACTTGAAGGGCAACTTTTTTACACAAAGGGTGGTTGGTATATGGAACGAGCCGGAGGAGGTGGTTGAGGCGGGTACTAGCACAACATATAAAAAATGGACAGATGCATGGACATGCACATGGATAGGATAGGATAGGTTTAGAGCGATATGAGCCAAATGCAGACAGGTGGGGCTAGTGTAGATGGGGCAAGTTGGGCCGAAGGGCCCATTTCCATGCTGTATGACTCAATTTCTCTAAGGTAAGTGTTCAAGATTTCGGGGCATCGTGAAAGAGAAGGGAGACCGCACAGACAGAATAGGGGAATGTCAGAGTTAAGGATCTAATTCCTAAATGCATGGTAACCGATGGCAGAATAATGTAAGGCAGCCTGTATGAAGTGATCAGAATTGTAGGTACATAAATGTACAAGTTATAAGGCTGGAGGATGTTAAAGGTTGATAAAATATTGAAATGTGCCTTTTATAATAGTGCTGTTACTGGAAAACATTAACTGACTGCAACATTTATGATTAGCCTCAACGCCTTTTTCTGCAACTCATAAGTCTCTCAAAACAAAAACTCATTGTAGTGCAATATAAATTGATGAGTTTGGCTCCAATATGGCTTGTATTTTCCAGAAGATGTTCCCTCCGAAGCGCAGACTGATGAATTGATTCAATTGCACTTCCCCATAATATTATCTTCAATAAACTTATTCTATTTACAAAAATCACATTTAATAAAACGACTTTATTAAAACGCTTGTTCATTTGCTCCCGCTGGTGAATTATGAGGAAATAAGCCCGAGCTCACTCGACACTGCTTGAAAGGAACCTGTGCAGATATTGAGTAGCTTTGATTTAGCCTTAATTTGGGAAGAGCTCGCGAAGCAGAAATTATTTCCCTTTCCTTTAGCAATAACGAAGAATGTCTGAGCCGCCAGAGAAGTTCACCTGCCAGGTTGATTAAAGCTCTGTCGAGTGAGTGAGGACTTGATAGACATGGAAGGTAGGTGCTGTTTGAGAGCTCTGCAGAGTGCGCAGAGTTGTGTCACGGTGACACAGCGGTAGAGTTGCTGCCCTGCAGCGAATGCAGCGCCGGAGACCCGGGTTCGATCCCGACTACGGGTGCTGTCTGTACGGAGTTTGTATGTCCTCCCTGTGACCTGCGTGGGTTTTCTCCGAGATCTTCGTAGGTTAATTGGCTTGGTAAATGTAAACGTTGTCCCTAGTGGGTGTAGGGTAGTGTTAATGTGCGGGGATCGCTGGTCGGCGCGGAGCCGGTGGGCCGAAGGGCCTGTTTCCGTGCTGTATCTCTAAACTAAACTAAATTGAAGTGAAGAAACGAATGAGTACTTTATTATCACCTGTGACAAGTTACAGTGAGGCACTGTTTTGCAGACACGAGTATGCAAAGAGTCGCCACAGATAGGCTGCCGATAAAGCTACAAAGTATTCCATTTAGTCCCCAATGGCCCCTCTTTGATCCCAGTGGAGGGGCCCCTATGCCGGGTCCATTTTCAATCTTGGCGGCCCCCACACACCGGGGTCCCTCATCGATCTCGGTGCCCCCCCCCCCCCGCCCCCCCCCCCCCCACGCCAGGCTCTTTTTCGTTGTCGGCACCCACCCTCGCGTCTGGTCCCTCTTTGGTCTTGACGGTGCTTCCTCATCCATCTTGCGGTACCCGCACGGCCTACCCAGCCTCCGGCACCCTCCGCCCACCCGCCCTCCACCGCCCGGTCCTCTCTTGCCAGCTCCCCGGCATCTCTGGAGAAAAGGAATAGGTGATGGCTCAGGTCGAGACCCTTCTTCAGACTGAGAATCAGGGGAAAGGGAAATAAGAGAGCTAGAGAAATATGGAACAAATGAATGAATGAAAGATATGCAATAAAGTAACGACCCAACATCACCTATTCCTTTTCTCCCAAGATGTTGCCTGACCCGATGAGTTACTCTTGCTTTTTGTATCTATCTTTGTTCCTTCCTACATATTTAATTATCTTGTTTTGATCTTATTCGTTCCAATAAGATCACCTTTCATCCTTCTGCCAGGCCACCTGTGGAGGCAATGGACAGACGGCGTTTCAGGTCCAGACCCGAAACATCGGTTATCCATTCTCATCACAGGTGTTGCCTGACCCACTGAGTTACTCCAGTACTTTGTATTGCAACTAATTCTGCTTCATAAGTTCATATGGAGCTAAGTCACGGAAGGCCGTGGAGGCCATGTCAATGGATAATTTTAAGGCCGAAGTAGATAGATTCTCGATTAGTACGGGTGTCGGGGATTATGGGGAGACGGCAGGAGAATGGGGTTAGAATAGATCAGCCATGATTGAATGACGGAGTAGTGTTGATGGGCCTAATTCTGCTCCTACCTCTTACGACATAACCTTATGAGCAGAATTAGGCCATTCAGCCCATCGAGTCTACAATCAATCAATTCATTCAATATTGCCTGATCTATCTTTCCCTCTTAACCCCTGCCTTCTCCCCATAACCTTAGACACCCCTACTTTGTGTTTGGGTACTGAGATGCTGGGTGAGACTGTATATAAGAACACACTTTCTATTCCCTTGCAATTCCTTTTGATGGGCTAAATATAAAAATCTGCTAAATAGTCATCTATTCCATTTTTAAGTTGACCTTATATCCCACCGCTACTCAGATGTGCGTCGGTGAAGACCAATGATGTGTGGTTGAAAAACGATTACCCTTGTCATCTCTGACAGTCAATGTTATTCATGATCTAACACAACAATGCTCTGACATCTGAGCTGCTCTTTATAGTAATATTTATGGCAAATTCTTTTTAACCCTGAATTCAGAGGATTTCTTGCTTCCTCAGGTCAGTGTGGAATTTCTTGCTTTATTTTCCAACAATTTTCCACGCGGCACGGTGGCGCACAGCGCCAGAGACACGGCTTCGATTCTGACTACGGGTGCTGTCTGTACGGAGTTTGCACGTCCTCCCCGTGGCCTGCGTGGGTTTTCCCTGGCGGCTCCGATCTTATCCAATACTGCAAAGATGTACAGGTTTGTTGTTTAATTGGCTTCTATAATTGTCCCTAGTGTGTAGAATAGAACTAGTGTGTGATTGTTGGTTGGCACAGGCTCTCTGGGCCAAAGGGCCTGTTTTCATGCTGTATCTCTAAACTAAACTAAACTAATGGTAGACAAAAGTGCTGGAGAAACTCAGTGGGTGCGGCAGCATCTATGGAGCGAATGAAATGGGTAACGTTTAGGGTCGAAAGCCTTCTTCAGAACTAAACTAATTCAATGTCACGGAATGGCCCTCGTGTGTGGTCAGGTGGTGTTAATGTGTGGGGATCGCTGGTCGGTGCAGACCCGGTGGGCTGAAAGATCTGTTTCCACGCCATATCTCTGAATGAAACTATGTGAGCGATGAAGGGGTGCTGATTTCCGATGGGAACGGTGACGGACGCACCACACATCTCTGTCGTCCGTGCAGCTGGCAAGCTCTTCTTTTGTCTCTACAAAAACTAAACTAAACTAGTAGATAGACACAATAAGCTGGAGTAACTCAAACTAAACTGGTGTCGTTGAGTGCCAAGCGGACGGGTGTGGAATCCCTTCTGATGGTAACTGTCACTTGTGTGGAGCACGTTTTAATATTGCGTGTGATGGGTCATTTCTTGGCTAATTGTGCACAGCTTCAAACCATTGTTGGCCTATAAAGGGACAATTAGCTGCCTAATCGAGGTTAGTGTTGACCCATTACCCGTCTGGAATGATTTGTTCCCTCCAGTAACACAATGTGTCAGAATAAAAGGACCAACCTTTCGCAGGGAGATGAGGTGGAACTTCTTTAGTCAGAGGGTGGTGAATCTGTGGAATTCATTGCCCCACGCGGCTGTGGAGGCCAAGTCATTGGGTATTTTTAAGGCAAATTCTTGATTCGTTAGGGTGCGAAGCGTTGTGGGAGAAGGCAGGAGAATGGGGTTGAGAGGGAAAGGTAGATCAGCCATGGTTGAATGGCGGAGTAGACTTGATGGGCCGAATGGCCTAATTCTGCAAAGGTAAAGGTGAATAGCGACTTAAAGAGTTTATTTATTGACTCCTCATTGCAACTTAACTGGGCTACGCTGTCAGAATAAAATGGTCAAAAGGGTTTGTTGTTAGGCTCCTGTCTACCTACTTAAGTCAAATCTCTTCTGTTCAAAGCTTAAGTAGCTCTTTGCAGAGGACACAGACACACAGTAGCTTACAACTCACCGAGATGCTAGGGTTTAAATCTTCAACGCAATTCACAACTGTACTATCCCCAAGCTTAACTATTTGCAATTCATTACCTGTCTCTTCATCTCTGGCCTTTGTCCGACAATCTGCCTATCATATAACCCCCTCGCCTGTGTTTATCAATTACCGGCCGTGGTCTGTCCTGCTCCCCTCGCTCAGCTTTCTGTCCTGCCCCCCTTACAATCAGTCTGATGAAGGGTTCCCACCTAACGTCGCCTATCCATGCCCTCCAAGGATGCTGCCTTACCTGCTGAGTTTAGTTCTTAGTTTAGTTTAGAGATACAGTGCAAAAACAGGCCCTTGGGCCCACCGAGCCTGTGCTGACCAGCGATCCCCACATTTTAAAAATACCCACTGACTTGGCCCCTGCAGGCACTGCCCTACAAACACTAGTGACAATTTTACATTTATACCAAGCCAATTATCCTACAAATCTGTACGTCTTTTGAGTGTGGGAGGAAACCAAAGATCTTGGAGAAAATCCACAAAGGTCACGAGGAGATGGCACAAACTGCATACGGACAAGCACCTATAGTCGGGATCAAACCCGGGTCTCTGGCGCTGTAAGGCAGTAACTCTACCGCTAAGCCACCATGCCAGCATTACTCCAGCATTTTATACTTCAGACTTTAGACTTTTGAGTTACAGCGCGCAAGTAGGCTTTTGGCCCAGCAAGATGAGTTTACCAAAGCCCATCAAATTGTGCGTTTTTGGAGTATGGGAGGAAACCGGAGCACCCGGAGAAAACCCACGTGGTCATGGGGAGAACGTACAAACTCCGCACAGGCAGCACCTGTAGTCATGTTCGAACCCGGGCCTCTGGCGCTGTAAGGTTGCAACTCTACTGCTGCGCCTCCGTGCCGCCCCATGGTGTCTATCTTTTGCAAATCAATCTGTTGGACTTCAATTTTAATAACCAGCAGTAAGTTGTAGGATGGCTCTGCAGGGCTCCAAGTCCTGCTAATGACGAGAGATCCAGGGTTAGGCTCGCCCATCTGTTCTGACTCTGGCTACAGCAAGTCGCCTCCAGCTGTAATAACATTTTGCCTCAAAATGAGATTCTGCAGATCAGTCTTTGACACCGAGAAACATTGCAGTAATGTAAGTGGTTTATATAGGATGTAGAAACCGAGTCTCCGAGTTTTTATTTAATTACTATCATTAATCCATAGCACTTGAACCTTAAATCATAATTACTCTACCATACAGTGCCATACAGGCATCACTGTGGCTCAGTGGTTGAGTTGCTGCCTTACAGTGCCACAGACCCCAGGTTCGATCCTGACTATGGGTTGTGTCTGTACAGAGTTTGTACGTTCTCCCCGTGACCTGCGCGGGTTTTCTCAGATCTTCAGTTTCCTCCCACACTCCAAAGACGTACAGGTTAATTGTCTTGGTATACCTGTAAAGTGCCCCTAGTGTGTGTAGGAAAGTGTTAGCGTACGGGGATCGCTGGTCGGTGTGGACTCGGTGGGCTGAAAGGCCTGTTTCAGCGCTGTATCTCTAAAACTAAACTAAAACTTAAACGTACAGGTTTGTAGGCTAATTCGCTTGGTTTACGTAAATTGTTCCTAGTGTGTGTAGGACAGTGTTAAGGGCCTGTCCCACTATACGAATTTACCCAAGAGCTCTCCCGAGTTTAAAAAAAAAATCAAACACGTGGTAAGTACGTAGTAGGTACGTCGGAGCTCGGGACGTCTCTTAGCAGCTCATAACGCTAACAGCAGGTACTCGGGAAACATGGTAAGCTCGTGAAGTTGATTCAACAGTGTGAAAAATGTCCACGAGAGCCCCGAGTCCCTACGAACGGCTATTAACGTAATTCTCCGAGTTCCAATCGGGGGAAACTCGGGAGAACTCTTGAATTACCTCGTACAGTGGGACAGGCCCTTTAGTGTGTGGGGAGATTGCAGGTCGGTGCAAACTTGGTGGGCTGAAGGGCCTTTTTCAACGCTGTATCTCTAAAACTAGATTATCCCCTCCACGAAAGGGTGCAAATGATGAATTCTAAATTGTAATAAAGACTTGGCTTTACTGCAGGGTGTGTGATTTCCACCAATTTCAGAAAACCTGAAGAGATTGTAAAAACACAATGTTCACTCTTCAGGGAATCTAACAATGGCCAAGGCAATAGAAAATAAACAGGTAGGCAAATGGTTCAAAGGTTCAATGGTACTTTTGGTTACATGTACCGAGGTAGAGTGAAATTCATTTTTGTATACAGTTTAGTACGTATCACGATACATAAGCACTTAGATATTTTGAGAGTGGCACAGCGGTAGAATTGCTGCCTCACAGCGCCAGAGACCCAGGTTCAATCCTGACGCTGGGTGCTGTCCCTCCGGGGTTTGTACGTTCTCCCCATGAGTTTTCTCCGAGATCTTCGGTTTCCTCCCACACTCCGACGACTTGCATGTTGGTAGTTTAATTGGCTTAGTATAAATGTAAATTGTCCCTAGTGTGTGTAGGTTAGTGTGCGGGGATCGCTGGTCGGTTTGGACTCGGTGGGCCGAAGGGCCTGTTTCCGCGCTGTATCTCTAAATTAAACTAAACTAAACTAAGATGCATCTTAGATAAACATCTCAGATACAGTACAAGTGCACAGGAGTGGTTCACTGAGACAATATAGAGAGTCGTCAGTTTGGCACCATTTTCAATTCCCGGTTGTTGTAAGTGCAGGGTTCTTAACCTAACCATGAAGGTCCATGGTCCTGGCAGCATTGCAGAGTCGGCCTGGCCAAGCGTAGCCACGGGGTACTCCATCGCTGCACCACCGCTGTAGGCCACGTCCGGTCCACATGCTCGGCCTCTTGGAGCGGCTCCCGGTCCAGCCGAGCCCCAGGCTGCTGCAAGGCCTCCAGCGGCCCTCTCCCCCGTCGAGGCCGTGTGCACTCTAACCCACAGCCAGTCTGCTTTGCGGCCCTCTGTGCAACTCCCCTGCTCTCTGGGCGGGCGAGCCGAGTGTTAGGGCTGGTTTCCGGTCCGCAGCCCAGGCTCTTTAGCCCACCGAGTTTGTGCCGACCAGCATTCTCCACACACAAGCACAACCCTCCACACGAGGCACTAATTACAATTTTACCAAAACCAATTCACCTGCAAACCCGTATGTCTTCGCAGTGTGGGAGGAAGCTGGAGCCCCCGGAGAAAACCCACGCGATCACAGGGAGAAAGTGCAGACAGCACCCATTGTCAGGATCGAACCTGGGTCTCTGGCACTGTAAGGCATCAAATCTACTACTGTGCCTGCTGAAGATTAAATCCACCCATCCCCCAAAATCACAGTTCCGTTATGCTACTGGTTTCAAATCTGCTTCCAATGCTAACTTTGCTCCTGATTCATCTTCAACCTATTCGTATTCAGCTGCAGTTTTGCAGTTAACATAGAAACATAGAAAATAGGTGCAGGAGTAGGCCATTCGGCCCTTCGAGCCAGCACCGCCATTCAATGTGATCATGGCTGATCATCCAAAATCAGTACCCCGTTCTGGCCTTTTCCCCTTATCCCTTGATTCCCTTAGTCCAAAGAACTAAACCTCTCTGTTGAAAAAAATCCAGTGAATTTGCCTCCACTGCCTTCTGTGGCAGAGAATTCCACAGATTCACAACTCTCTGGGTGAAAATGTTTTTCCTCATTTCAGTCCTAAATGGCCTACCCCTTATTCTTAAA
This sequence comes from Okamejei kenojei, assembly GCA_035221665.1. Lineage (NCBI taxonomy): Eukaryota > Metazoa > Chordata > Chondrichthyes > Rajiformes > Rajidae > Okamejei > Okamejei kenojei. The sequence goes on from CM069154.1 coordinate 10,426,987, forward strand.
CTGTGACCCCTGGTTCTGGACTCACCCAACATCGGGAACATTTTTCCTGCATCTACTGTCCAATCCTCTAGCTCTCGCTTGAAAACATCAAGTGAATTGGCCTCCACTGCCTTCTGCTGCTGAGAATTCCACAGATTCACAACTCTCTGGATGAAAAAGATTTTCTTATCTCAGTCCTAAATGGTCAACCCCTTATTCTTAAAATGTGACCCCTGGTTCTGGACTCCCCCAACATTGGGAACATTTTCCCTGCATCTACCTTGTCCAATCCTCTAAGAATTGTATATGTTTCTATAAGATTCCCTCTCATCCTTCTAAATTCCAGTGAATACAAGCCAAGTCTTCCCATTCTTTCATCATGCGTCAGTCCCGTCATCCCGGGAATTAATCTGGTGAACCTACGCTGAACTCCCTCAATAGCAATAATGTCCTTCCTCAAATTAGGAGAGCAAAATTGCACACACTACTCTTCTTCTTCTTTCGAGTGGCGTGCACAGCCTAAAGTTGTTGGACAACTTGTTCTATTTGATCTTCAGTTTGTGCACGTCAAGTTGATTGCATTAGTTGAAACAGGGCGGACCATGTGAAGGTTGCAATCTTCCACCCGCACACAATACTCCAGGCATGATCTCACCAGGGCCCTGTACAACTGCAGTAGGACCTCCTTGCTCCGAAACTCAAATCCTCTTGTAATGAAGGCCAACATGCCATGGACTTTCTTCACTGCCTGCTGAACCTGCATGCTTATGCCTCTGTCCCACTTAGGAAACCTGAACGGAAACCTCTGGAGACTTTGCGCCCCACCCAAGGTTTCCGTGCGTTTCCCGGAGGTTTTTGACTTCCGGCAACCACCTTCAACTAGCATCGCAACCGGCTTCGACTAAAAAAATTACCGATTTTTAAAACGGAAACCACTTTCGACCATTACGGAGACTGACAAAAACCTCTGGGAACTGCACGGAAACCTTGGGTGGGGCGCAAAGTCTCCAGTGGTTTCCATTCAGGTTTCTTAAGTGGGACAGGGGCATTACTTTCTGTGACTGATGTACAAGCACACCCAGGTCTTGTTGCACCTCCCCTTCTCCTAATCTGACACCATTCAGATAATAATATGCCTTCCTGTTCTTGCTACCAAAGTGGATAACCTTCCATTTATACACAGTAT